>OY293410.1:75615297-76346442 GCA_958502065.1 Chrysolina americana
CAATGCTTAGGGGAGACCAAAACAGGACTCCGACAAACTGCTAGAATTCAGTAGAGCACATCTCAGAGTTATAGTAAGTTTGCTCACTGGCCTCTGCAAACTCAAACACGGACTTGCACAAGATGCATGGAGGAGGATGAAACGGCTGAACACATTTTGTTTACATGCCCCGCAGCGGCCAGAACCAGATTTTCAACATTTGTCGATACAACAGTAAGGCCAGAGAACCTGCTAATTTGTTCTCCCAATGTACTCCATAATTTCGTCAAGATATTGGATATATTGGGACAAATATAACCATAGAGTGAGCCACAATAGGCCATTGGCCGCAGTGGAGAGCCTGATTTAACCTAGGGGACACCAGTCACTAGTGGGCTCTGTTTGTGATGTACGCATCCTTACTATATCTTGTTCATTGTATAGTAAATCATCTGATTTTAAATATTCAAATCTGTATGTATCTAATTTTACCAATATCTGATTAGAGTTGGTTGATTTGATATTTTTCTTACACCAGGTATGGTAAATAATTAAAGATTTTTAACGCATCCTAATTGCTCACATTTTTTCAATATCTCTACCCCATTACTCCCTCATTTTTTTCCTTTTGTATATTGGTAAATCTAAGAATTACCCACAAGTACATAATTTTACGTTGTTTCTAGGGGTGTGGACTTCTGATGCACAGAATAATACTGCAGTACTGGAAATTGGAAGGAAATTAAAAGACCGATTACATATCCCTTCAAGAACCATTCTAGGTTACCAGGTGCATAAGGATACTATAGAAAAGACTGGTTCAGTTTCGAAATTCTCGTACACTATTTAGTAGGCTGCAAGCAGCTTTCTTTTTCTTATCAATTAACGTTCAACAGTTATATTAATTTTTTTTGTATGTATAATTATAAATTTGACTTTCATTTTGAAAATTATTTGTTTTTCATTTCATATGAACGTTTCACGTCCTTGCTGAATTACTTTTTCTATATTGCAATATTTTATTTTTAATGGTAAATTAATATATTCTATTTGTATGAATGTAATAAAATGATAAAAATATAGAAGTTCAAAAAACTGATACCTGATTTCATTGAATTGAAGTTCTAGCTTAATCTTTGAAAGTTTAATTATATTCTCTCAAGCAAGCACCTTGAAGTTGCTATTTTTTAACGTTTTCCTAAAATTTCTTTTGGCAGAACACTAATTTCACTGCAAAAACTAGTTTCTAATAGAGATTTCTAATGGATTTGGAAACCCAAATAAAAAGAGACGAAAGTTCTTAATTTTTCCGTCCTTGTTGCCAGGGAATGTACTCTGTGATTGGTTACTATAAGGTCAGGGAGTATAAATATCATTTTCAACTGTAGCTGTCATGTCATCCACACTAACCGCCATTATGGTAACCAATCACAGAGCGCGCCCCTGGCGACAAGGATGGAAAAATTAAGAACTTTCGTCTTTTTATTTGGGTTTCCAAATCCATTAGAAATCTCTATTGACGTTTCATTTCATTTATCTGTCTCTATCTGACAATACATGACATATCATACATTACAATTTAAAACTTCAGAAAGAATTTGTTTGAAAGATTTAGGCAATGATGTGAATTGATTACTTTTATTGCGGACTTCCTTTGTAATTAACACAACAACTGTAAAATCTCTCACTAACTTGTACATGTCAGTAGAAGCTCATAGCAATAATCCAGACAGTGGAAGTCCGCAATAAAAGAAATCCCCTGTCGCTGTTTTTAACTCAACTTGGGCCGTGGTGGTCGTGATGGTAGAGAGCTTGTCTCTTAACCTAAGGGTCATGGGTTCGATTCCCAGCATGGTCATTGGTCTCGTGCATGGCATCACACGTTAAAAGATAAGGGCTGCGTCTTCCCTAGCTCGGACAAAGACTTTTGAGGGTTGTACTCTTGAGGGTGTAGAGCTGGTTGACGGAAATAACAATTTTTACAACAGTTTTAACTTCCTCAACCACCCCGATTTGATTATCTTGTTGCGTCCAACTAAGTTCCAATTCAAAATATATTTTCTTTTTTTTTTGGGTGGTGGGGGTGTTAAATGGTAGCTTTTGTACATATAAAGCGCCTTGTAATATGTATTTAGTAGTGGATCAAGTCACTCTTCTATTATGATAATCAGCCTTATGCTGTATCACTTCCGTTGAAAATAACGGTGACGTTATATTTAACGGAAGTGATACAGCTTAGGGCTGAATATCATCTTGATTAGGCATGTTGTTGTTTGAATATAAATATTCATATTGGGTTCGAAATGCATAATTATTTTCAAGTTATCAAAAGAAAATCAGGATATCACAAAACTCAAACGTTGCATGTTTATTTCTTTGGAGATTACAACCTCTACAGTGCTTTTTGGGAAACTAAAAATATCTGCTCAACCACTTATTCACCAACTTTGGACAAATATATAGAAGTTGTTTTGAAAGTATGTGCCTTCCACGATCTCTTTCATCCTCACAAAGTGAAAGTACGAGATTTGAGAGTCGTCCTTGATCTCAGTGTTTCCGTAGTTGAACTAACAATATTCATAATGAACGTGAAGTGTCATTTAGTTTAAATAATTGTCAGACTGTGACAAGCTGCCAATTGAAACTCAAATTTGGTAGTCACAGTCTAACAGCTATTTATATTAAATGTCACCAAGTTCATTATGAAATTGGACCTCATAGCAGTAGGTATCCTCATAACTCCTGATGACTATCACCCTCCACTTGACTTGAAACTTTCTTCCTGCTTGAAACCAACAACATTAACACTTCCAAAGAAGAATCTTATGATTGCTACAATGCAATCTTCAGCTTCTATATGTCAGTGTCTGGAAGAAATTGACTGCGATGCAATTCTTGTTAATAAGGAGCTTTTCAACATGATCTCCATCTTCTACAATGCAGTTTACTCGATTATTTAGATGTTTATTCTATTGAAGAATAAGGTTTGTACCAATAAATTTCCGAGTTGGAAACTGATATGAGAAGATGTCTTCCCCGATTTACAAAAACTTACAAGGACGCCTTCCAGCTATGAAGAATTCAGTCAAGTAAGACCACAATGTAAATTTCTGTCAAGTCAGTGTTTCCTTGATTGTATGAACTCTATTGCAACTTCTCTCGAAAATAACAATGACCTTCTGAAGATTTGTCAACAAAAAAAGAGAAAATAATGCTGTACCAGATATGATGTTCATAATAAATTACTACAGCTTCTTGTGACTCTGAACGGACGAGCCCAAACTATGTAACCGAGTTCAGCAAAAAGCTCACTTCAAAGTTGCGGAGAGTGAGAATACAGCTACATAAGTATAAGCAACTGCAAGAACATGGAATACCTTGGCTTATCCAGAAACTTGACAGCTGCTTTTCTCAGGTCAAGTGAGCTGTAGTCGGAAACCGAGGGATTCATAGTGGCCTGCCAAGAAGGGTGTCTTGAGCACACTCGTCTACCGTAGTCGCGTGATGGTATAGACAGTAGACGTAGAGCAGCTGAGACCATAATGTATTTGCTGTCAGCTTGTCCGGCTTACGCGGTCTCAGCCTATATACATAGGCATAACGCGGCACTACTAGTGTTGTTCTATCACCTACGACACTCGTACGGTATAGACGAGAACCGGTGTTGCCTTATGTTCCAGAGGGGATATTAGGTCCGTTGTAGAGAATGAGAAGTGCCGAATCTATTGGTACTCATTCCCCACCCTCAGGCAAATACAAGCTAATAAGTCTGATGTAGTCCTCCTCATCGACCATCAAAGTAGGACGATTTTCGTCATAGAGACTTCGGCTTCTGGCGAAACGAACATCGTCCGAAAACAGAAGGAAAAACAGATAAATATCGAGATCTACTCTTTGAACTCCGCAGGCTTTCCATATAGCACACGACGTCCAATGGATGTTCGCGTATGGATTATATTTTGTACATTCCTTATTGTACGGCCCATGGATGAGCAATGGATGTAAAATATTAGACCAACATGAAACACCGAATAGAGGACGATTTTGGAAGTACCATGACCCAGTGAACCAGAATCCATCGCATAGAAGTTGCAAAGAGTTACGCTTGGATCTGCGACTTCGCAATGTGGATACAAAATAGAGGCACTAGTAATTATTTGCGAGTGCTTAATGTCCGCAAACACGCTCATCGCCAGTAACTACCCCCAAGACGTCGCGAAGCGTACCTTTTTAAGTTTCTATAGACAGCCTCAAAGCGAATTCACAAAGCAGCGGTTTTTTGAAACATTATAAATATTTAAATGGAATTTGAATGCACCTCTCACGGAAATTAAATGAATGTACACATTTGTAATTACTGCATTGAACTTTTGAAAGCATTCCTTTTATATTTACCAAATTGATGAAATAAATGTAGATTTGGGAATTTCTCTGGAATGAATAAATGGAAAGCAATTTGATATATTTTCAACATATTTATAATCACTAACTAATACAAAATAACATAAAACAACAAAATAATAACATCTGCATAGACCTATACATTTTTCATTTGCAAGAATTCAACAGAAAATAACTAATGATTTTTTATAATTTTCAGTTGCTCATTTTCACTAAAATCATATTTAGCCACCCTGTATAATTGGAGGGCATGAGAATGGATCAAAAATATCACACATCTGTCTATCAAATGTTATTATAATTATTTCCTCTAATATTTCGATTTGCATTTCCATATAGAAGCCCATGGCCCGTATCAGTACATTTTTGTATCTAACCTAATCATAACCAATAACGTTTCCCATATAGCACACGACGTCCAATGGATGTCCCTTTTAGGTCCAAGATTGATCCAAACGTCCATGGACTCGATATGAATGTCCAATGGACGCTCGGGTATCGATATATTTTGTACATTCTGTATTGTACTTCCCATGGATGAGCAATGGATGTAAAATATTGGACCAACATGAAACATCGAAAAGATGACAATTTTGGATGTACAATAATCTACCAATAATCCGAACGTTAATTATTATACGTATATGTACGTCCATTGGACAAACAGTACTCGATCAACTTGATGCGACTATAAAATGTACTTATTTGGATGTATATATTGAATGTTGAAACTAGACCTAATCTGTACGTTAAGTATGTAACGTTTTTGTATGTTCACTGGATGAACAAAATTGGATCCATTAGAAACTTCTATTATTGTACATTTACGGATGTACACTGAATGTAGAATACTGGACCACATTTGTACATTCACTCTTGTACGTACATTGGACGTACAGCACCTGGTCTATTTGAAGCATCTACAATTGTACCTTTTTAGATGTACATTGAATGTGGAATACTAGACCACATCTGTACGTGTTCCGCGTTGTACGTACATATTGAATAAACATCATCTGGACCTGGTCAAATTGAAAGAAACTTTTTTAATTGGTTGTTTCAGAATGTATAGTATCTGTACGTTCCCCACTCTGTATGTTCGAATATACCCATATAGCACACGACGTCCAATGGATGTCCCTTTTAGGTCCAAGATTGGTCCAAACGTCCATGGACTCGATATGAATGTCCAATGGACGTTCGGGTATGGATATATTTTGTACATTCCGTATTGTACGTCCCATGGATGAGCAATGGATGTGAAATATTGGACCAACATGAAACATCGAAAAGATGACGATTTTCGAAGCACAATGGATGTACAATAATCTACCAATAATGCGAACGTTACTTATCATACGTATATGTACGTCGATTGGACAAACAGTACTGGATCAACTTGATGCATCTATAAAATGTACGTATTTGGATGTATATTTGAATGTTGAAACTGGACCTAATCTGTACGTTAATTATGTATAACGTTTTTGTATGTTCACTGGATGAACAAAATTGGATCCATTAGAAACTTCCATTATTGTACATTTACGGATGTACACTGAATGAAGAATACTGGACCACATTTGTACATTCACACTTGTACGTACATTGGACGAACAGCACCTGGTCAATTTGAAACGTTATTTATTGTACGTTTTCTGATGTACATCCGATGTAGAATACTGAACCACATTTGTTTGTTCACAACTGTACGTACATTGGACGTACAGCACCTGGTCTATTTGAAGCATCTACAATTGTACCTTTTTAGATGTACATATTGAATGTGGAATACTGGACCACATCTGTACGTGTTCCCTGTTGTACGTACATATTGAATAAACATCATCTGGACCTGGTCAACTTGAAAGAAACTTTTTTAATTGGTTGTTTCAGGATGTACACTGGATGTAGAAAAGTGGATAATATCTGTACGTTCCCCACTCTGTATGTTCGGATATGATCGGTTGATATGATCGATAGTAGAATAAAGGGGAAATTCATCGTGATGCTGTTCTTTGTTTCGGTTTTGGTACGAATGGTACGCCATTATTCTATTTTCTGTATACACGTGTGCTGTGTGTGTAATATCAAAACTTCTTGACAAATCTTTAGACAAGTGTCGAAGTATGTAAAGGGGGAAACGAACAATATCAGGTCAGTATGGAGTTATCTTCAATATTGACACGTGAAATTGAATATGTAAGTCACTAATCCACCGGCTAACAAATACATTTTGATTACTGTAGTTCCTACATTTATGACTTAATGAATTTTTTTTATTCGAATTCAATTTTACAGAGCTGCACAACAATATCAAGAGTGTCATCTACTAGAAAAATAGACTGGATATTCCACATCCCAATGTTGAGAACGGAAACTGAGAGGAGAGGATTGAAAAATTCTATCTATATTTTTGTTGAAAATATATTCTGTTCTGAATAGTTTATCTTGATATTTTGTATATGTTACATACATGTTTTTAATTTTTGGTTTGAAAGTGCTAGCAAGAGTCAATCTCTATTTTAGAACATTCTAATTGTTTTTTTATACTGTAAAAATATATTCATTTATAAAAATGTTCCTGTTTTTATTTATTCATATAGTTTTCTGATCATTATATCATGTAAAACATACAATTTTTATAATAAAACCTTGACTTTTTTTGTGAAGTTATTGTACCATTTATTCTCAGTCAGTTAGTTTACTGTTTTTAGTACATTTTGATGAACTCTTCTTGTTATGTAAGTATCTGAATTGAACATCCAATAATATGCAGGTAAATTGATTTTTGAACTGTGATCATCGACTACCATGGGAATTTTCGATTATATTATTGATGTATTCTCATTCAGGATCGTTGTTGAGTTTATATTTAGATTTTGGATAGATCCCATTCAAATATAAGATCTTTATAAATGTATAAGATCTATGTTACACATTTTTTTTTCAGAGGCATTTGATGGAAATTGTTTATGTATTTCTATTGTACATCCTCACGTAGGTACGTACATGAGATGTTAAGTATATCCAGTGAATCTGGACATTTGGTGGACTGTTGCCGAACATTTATGGAAGTAACTGGACTTCTAACGAATGTCCATAAGATCCATACTGTACATCCACTCTACATACATTAGACGTACATGTGCTCATTCCGGACGTACTTAAGACCCATGCATTACGTCCATTGGACGTGAATTTAATATATTTCTGTACGTGCAATGGACGTTTGTTATGTACGTCCATTGAACGTTTGTTAAGTATGTCCATTGGATATCCACGGCCGTACGTACATAAGATGTTATATCCAGTGTATCTGGACATTCGATGGACTTTCATCGGACATTTATGGATGTAACTGGACGTCCAGTGGACGTACATTAGATCCATGCTGTACATCCATTGGACAAACATTAGACGTACATGTGCTATTTGGGTATGATCGGTTGAGTACGAGCACCCTTGATAGTAGAATGAAGGGGAAACTCATCGTGATATTTGTGATGCTGTTCTTTGTTTCGGTTTTGGTACGAATGGTACGCCATTATGCTATTTTCTGTATACTCATGCATGTGTGCTGTGTGTGTAATATCAAAACTTCTTGACAAATCTTTAGACAAGGGTCGAAGTATGTGAAGGGGGAAACGAACAACATCAGATCAGTATGGAATTATTTTCAATATTGACACGTGAAATTGAATATGTGAAGTCACTAATCAACCGGCTAACAAATACATTTTGATTACTATACCGGGTGGCTACGGAAGTATTGCCTACGGAATATCTCAGTTATTGTATGAAGTAGGTTTGTGAAATTTGGAGCGTCGATAAAATGACATAAGAGTTAGAATTTGAGCATATTGACATGTCGAAGTTAACTTCCGGTCTGACCGGAAGTAACATCAACTTTCTTATTTTAAATAGAAATCCTATTTTTTTTCTTTTCGCTTTATTCAGCATTCAATTCCCTTTCTAATGACATATCACAAGTTGGTATCTAACCAGAAACTAGATCAGAAAAAAATTATTATTGAAATTCACCGAGTAGGCCGTGGAAGCAAAATGAAAGCCATAAATTGAAAAGTTGGCTATGGAAACCATACGTCACTTGATAACAGTTGCTACTACTGTGATATTTTATTTTCATTCGTCGGCGTTATAAAAAGCCGCCAAAAAAAATATTGGAAAAATTGGGAAAAAAACAATACTCTGTAGGTCCATAACTTAAATAGGAACATACAACTTTTTCTTGCCTGTACTATTCAGCATAACCATTCCTTTCTAATGATATAATAGAAAGTAATTTTTTGAAATGAAATACCAAAAAATCCAATTATTATTATTCAAATAACAAAACAGATTATCGCCATACGCAAAAATAACATTAAAAATAATGTGGAATGATAAATTATATCCTGTAGGTTCTAGGTTAAATAGGAACATAAACGTACTTGGTCTGTGCCATCGTCCTTAGATATTCTAATATCTACCTATGGAGGATGTTTGTGCTATTCAGAATAATCATTCCATTGCAATAATCATTCGAACCAAAATATTAACAAGTAGGCTGATTAAGATGTATTTTGGAATGAAACAAAAAAGAAACGAGAGCTCTCACGAACGCTGCTATCCATATTATTTTGACGTTCGAAGTAGTGTTTTTTATTCTGCCATTTTTAAAGGGCATAATTTAAGAATAACAAGAAATTATCTTCAAAATCGCTTTCAAGAGAGACTTATAACAACCCATGGTCCAGTGAGGTGGCCACCAAGGTCACCTGATCTTACTCCGTGCGACTTTTTTCTATGGGGGCATCTTAAAAATAGGGTGTATTCCACACAGCCTACAACTCTACATGAGCTAGAAGTAAAAATTCGTAGAGCTTTCCAAGATATCACGCCCCAAATGTTGAGAAACGTTTTACATGAAAATATTACCAGAGTCAATAAATGTATTGACGCTGAGGGAATGCATTTCGAACATTTATTTTGAATTTATTTTATCTTTAATCCTATCAGTTTGAATTTTTGTTTTTTCGATAAATCTGTTTTTTTGTAATTTGAATAATAATAATTGGATTTTTTGGTATTTCATTTCAAAAAATTACTTTCTATTATATCATTAGAAAGGAATGGTTATGCTGAATAGTACAGGCAAGAAAATGTTGTATGTTCCTATTTAAGTTATGGACCTACAGAGTATTGTTTTTTTCCCAATTTTTCCAATATTTTTTTTGGCGGCTTTTTATAACGCCGACGAATGAAAATAAAATATCACAGTAGTAGCAACTGTTATCAAGTGACGTATGGTTTCCATAGCCAACTTTTCAATTTTTGGCTTTCATTTTGCTTCCACGGCCTACTCGGTGAATTTCAATAATAATTTTTTTCTGATTCAATGAAAATTTTTGATTCGAATTCAATTTTACAGAGCTGCACAACAATATATCAAGAGTGTCATCTACTAGAAAAAGAGACTGAATAAGATTCCACATCCCAATGGTGGAGAACGGAGAAGAGAGGATTGAAAAATTCTATATTTTAGTTGAAAATATCTTCTGTTCTGAATAGTTTATTTTGATATTTTGTTTATGTCACATACATGTTTTTGATTTTTGTTTTGAAAGTGCTAGCAAGAGTCAATCTCTATTTTAGAACATTTTAATTGTTTTTTTATACTGTAAAAATATATTCATTCATAAAAATTTTCCTGTTTTCACTTAATATTTATATAGTTTTCTGATCATTATATCATGCAAAACAAATAGAATTTTTATAATAAAACCTTGACTTTTTTGTGAAGTTATTGTACCAATTATAGTTATTCTCAGTCAGTTTATTTGTTTTTTTGTACATTTTGATGAACTCTTCTTGTTATGTAAGTATCTGAATTGAACATCCAACAATATGCAGGTAAATTGATTTTTGAACTGTAATCATCGAATTCCATGGGAATTTTCGATTATATTATTGATATATTCTTATTCAGGATCGTTGTTAAGTTTATATTTGGATTGATCCAATTGAAATATAATATAGATCTTTATAGATGTAAAAGATCCATGTTATACAATGGACGAGATTTTATTTTTCAGAGGCATTTGTTGGAAATTGTTTACGTATTTCTACTGTACATCCACTGTACATACATCAGACGTACAAATGTGCTCATTCCGGACGTACTTAAGACCTCTTCAGTACGTCCATTGGACGTCAATTTAATATATTTCTGTACATGCAATGGACGTTTGTTATGTACGTCCACTGGATATTTGTTAAGTTCGTCCATTGGATATCCACGGTGTACGTACATAACATGTTATATCCAGTGTATCTGGACATTCGATGGACTTTCACCGGACATTTACGGATGTAACTGGACGTCCAGTGGACGTAAAATAGATCCATGGTGTACATCCATTGGACAAACATTAGATGTACATGTGCTATTTGGGAGTTATTTATAGTTGTTTTCAGTATAGATTTTCTCTGCTGCTACCTCACCTTTCACTTGAAGATGAATCGGGTAATTTTTCATCGAATATGTTTATAATTTTGTTTATTTTACGAAACGAAGTCAAAAAGTTTCACTTACGTTTAGAACGGTGGTCTGAGGGTGCGGACTTGGTCGTGGTTTCCAGCGTAAGGGGCCAACCTATTGAAATGGACGACTCTGGGTTTTCCTCTAGGTGGTTTTTTAATTCGGTAGACCACGTCATTTATCCTCTTCAAGATCTCATAAGGGCCTTCCCATGAGTTCCGCAACTTTGGTGATAGGCCTCGACGACGTTTGGGGTTGTACAGCCAAACCAGGTCACCAACCTTAAATCCTCCGGCATCGGCCTTGATGTCATAGGTCTCCTTCATTCGGTCGCTGGCACTCTGGATGTTCAAACGGACTCTTTCGTGGATGTCTTCCATTCTCTGCCGAAGTTTGCTGACATAGTCCTCTCCCGCAGTGTCATGTCCTGGTGGCGTCCCAAACTTCAGGTCACATGGTAGTCGCAGCTCTCGGCCCATAATAATAGTTAGCAGGGGATTGGCCGGTCGACTCGTGTACTGCAGAACGATAGGCCATCAGGAACAAATGGAGATACTGGTCCCAGTCTCTTTGGTGGTCAGAGACTACCTTGGATAAGTGGCGGTTCATTGTCCTGTTCATCCGCTCCACCATTCCATCAGACTGCGGATGTAAAGCCATAGTTCGCGTCTTCCGGATGTTCAGCATTCGACACAATTCCTGGAACAAGTTGGACTCGAAATTTCTGCCTTGGTCTGAATGCAGTTCAAGTGGTACACCAAATCGACAAATCCACTCCTTTAGCAGGACGTCGGCGACGGTTATGGCTTCCTGGTTGGGCAGGGCCTAAGCTTCAGCCCACTTGCTGAAGTAGTCCATTGCCACGAGGATGTATTTGTTCCCGTGGTCAGATTGTGGAAACGGTCCAGCAATATCGATGGCGATTCTTTCAAATGGGCTGCCAACGTTGTACTGACGCATTGGTGCCTTAGGTCGCGTTCGAGGTCCATTACTTGCGGCGCATACAGCGCACTTTCTGCACCAGTCTTGAACGTCTGCCTGACAATTGGCCCAGATGTCCTCCGGCGACCCCATCATGAATTTTTCGAAGCACTTCCGGTCTTCTGCTTCTGGGTACAACTGTCTGACGTCTTTCTTCTCCACCATCCTCGGTCTCCAACACACGCTTCAGAACTCCGTTGTCCAGAGTAAGGGGGTTCCATTGAGCCCAGTAGGACTTGATGGCTGGCGAATATCCTGCTACTTCCTGCCATGTCGGTTTTCGGTTACTCCTCTTCCAGCCGATAACTAAGCCAAGATCTGGATCTTTCTCCTGGTCTTTCTGGAGCTTGCTGTCATTCCAGTTATCATCTACCGCCGTTGTTCTACAAACTGTCGCCTCTTTCTCCTCTGCTCGTCGGCACTGCGAACAGTCGTCTGGACATGGTCTTCGCGATAGGGCATCCGCATTCTTATGGCTGGTCCCCGCCCGATGTTCGATCTCAAAGTCGAACACAGTGACACAGTAATTTCGCTCCGGTTTACTGAGGGTCTTGCTGAAGTACCTGATGACTTTTTCCTGTCCATCCTGGATCTGAGACAGGACAGCTCCAAGTCCCACGTTGCTGGCGTCCGTGTCCAGAATGAATTTTCCGTTCGGAAGAGGATAACTTAGAATTGGAGCGTTGATTAATGCCCCCTTCAGCTTCCTGAACGAATCTTGGCATTTCTTGGACCACTGGAACTTTGTTTGTCCTTCCGTGAGCCTGGTCAGTGGTTTTGCGATGTTAGCAAATCCCAGCACGTATCGGCGATAGTAAGTGCACAAGCCAAGAAAACTTCGAAGCTGGTGAATGTCTTTCGGAACGGGCCATTCCTTAACAGCTTTGATCTTCTGCTCATCTACTGCCACTCCTTTCCCAGAGACAACGTGACCGAGATAACGTACTTTTTTTTTAAACAGATGACATTTCTTAGGGCTGAGTTTCAGTCCGGAGCTTCTCAGTCGCTGAAATACCTCTTCCAATTTTTTTTCGCATGGTCCTCGAACGATCTGCCAACCACAATAATGTCGTCGAGATACACCAGACACGTCTTCCATGATAGTCCTTTCAAAGCCGTCTCCATCAATCTTTCGAACGTGGCTGGAGCATTGCAGAGGCCGAATGGCATAACTGTAAACTGCCATAATCCGGAGCCGATGGTAAAAGCTGTCTTTTCTCGATCTTCCTGGGCCAGTTCTACCTGCCAGTATCCGCTCTTCGAATCTAAGGTCGAGAAAATCGAAGATGCAGTAGCCAGCGTGTCTAGCGTGTCGTCTATCCTTGGGAGAGGGTAGCTGTCCTTTTTCGTCACGTTGTTTAGTTGACGGTAGTCTACGCAAAACCGTGTTGATCCATCTTTCTTCTTTACCAACACGACTGGAGAGGACCAGGGACTGTCGGATGGCTCGATGACTCCGTCTTTCTCCATGTCGTAGATTATTTTGTCAGTCTCCTCGTTTTTGGCGAGAGGAAGTCTTCTGGCTGATTGCCTGATTGGTCGGGCATTTCCAGTATCTATCTTGGGCTGAACCACCTTTGTTCTACCGCCTCTGCCTACTCCGGTATCGAAGATGTCCTGATACTTCCTGACTAGTTCTCTCAATTTAGACTTCTGTGCTGACCCCATGTCCTTGGACGAGATAGCAACCAACTTCTCCAATTCTGCTGGCATGTTACTGGCTTGACTAACAGTGCCGCGTATACTCCTTATCACAGAGGAAATTGACGAGCAGTGCCCCAGAATTGTTCCTTTCTTCAAAGTCACAGGGTAATAATTGACATTCATTACCCTTACCGGCACAAATTTATCATCTCGCAATAAGGTCTTCCCTAGTGCGATTCCTCGTCCAATTTTCTCATCATGGAGCTTGGGCTCGAACATCACCACGTTTCCATTGCTCGCACCCCCATCCAGGCGAGCCTCCAAAATGGTTTCAGCCCTCTCCGGTACGCTCACATCTTCAGCCAGCAGAACTAGAACCATTTCTTCATTTCTCACATGAAGTACCAGCTCTTCTCCGTTCACACGAAGGACGCCGTCTTTAAAATTCAGCTCGAATCCTCTAGAATTCATGATGTCCATTCCAATAATTACCTCGTCCTCGATATCCGCTACTAGAGCCCGGTGTTTCACTGTAGTGCTGCCCAAAGTCAGTTCAATTGGAAGTTCACCATACACAGTTGCCGGCTCTCCTGTTGCTGTTCGTAGCTTCCAATTCGACGATTCGATTCTTGCCGGTGTTTTGGCAAATGTAGGTCCAAGGATTGTCCTAGTCGCACCCGTATCAAGGAGCATGGTGCGAGGCTTGTTGTTAATGAAACCGTCTACGATGACCCCTTTGTCTTGTCTTTGAAGTACAGCGACATATGCATTGTTAACTGCGGCTTGTTGGGTATGGGCTGACGATTGCTCCTTCTTGACCTTCATCGTTGATGTCGATTTTTTTCAATGTCGGACATTTGCTACGCACGTGCCCAAGTTCTCTACAATTTCGGCATCGTATCAGTCTTCTCTCAGGCACAACTTCCTTCAGCACTTTTCGCATCACAGCTTCCATATTAGTAGGCTCCTGTCGGTCTTCCTCGATCATCCGGACTCTACTCTGGCTTTTGCAGGATTGCTTTGCTGCTTCGAATTCCAGAGCGCGTGCCAATGCATCCACGAGATTTGCGGGGCGAGCTAGTGTCAATACCTGCCTCGTTTTTTGGTCACGAAGCCCATCCAAAAATGCCTGAAACGCTAGTCGTTCCCTTACATTTTCCGGTGTAGCTGGATATGCAAGGCGAACCAAGCGTGCAATGTCTGCTTCGAATTCTTGTAATGATTCGCTTGATTTTTGGCATCGGTTTTTCAGCTGCGAGTGATATACGTGTTCAAGGTGGGCTTGACCATAGCGAAGTTCCAGATGTTTTACTAGCTGTTCATAGTCCTCCTGTTGTTGGGCGGTGAGGGTCTGTAAAATGTTTGTTGCTTCGCCACCCAATGCCAGTGTCACTGCTAAAGCTCTTTCCCCCGCATTCCATCCGTTTGCCTTCGCAGCAGCTTCGAATTGTCGTCAGTAGTTTGCCCATGGAGTATTTCCGTCAAACTGAGGCGGTTTTAATGAGAGCTTCCCAGGTTCAGCACTGACCTTGAGATTTTTGATGTCCTCCTGAACTTCCTCCAAGTTCATACTCGTGTCCAGCATTGAGTTTTTGTTGTAAGTTTCTGGGGTATGCGCAGAATCAATTCGCTTTTCCAATTCACTGAATTTTTCCTTTATTCTGCCGATTTCTGTCTCGATTCCGCCTTTTATTTCATCATGGAGCGTTTCTTTAATTTTTTTAATTTCTTCCTCCATGTCATCTTTGATTTTCTCTATCTCTGCTTCAAAAGTTCCCATTCGTTCTTCCAACCGATTCGCCACACTGCAAACTTCTTCTTTCAGGCTTCTCGAATTTTCTAGAAGTTCTTCTCTCAAATTCTCCTAGTTTTCTAGAAGCTTTACTTCTAAATTTTACGAATTTTCTTGAAGCTTTTCTTCTAGATTTTTCGAGTTCTCCTGAAGCCTTTCTTGAAGTTTCACTTCTAGACTTTTCGAATTTTCCTCAAGGTTTTCTTCTAGATTTTTCGAATTTTGAAGAAATTTATCTTCCAGACTGACCGAATTTTGTTGAAGTTCTTTCAGACTTACGGAATTTTGTTGAAGTTCCTCCTTCAAACTATTCCAATTTTCCAGAAATTTATCTTCCAAGTTTATCGAAGTTTGTTGGAGTTCGTCTTTCAGAGACTTAGTAGTTTCTTCGAGTTTATTCATAATTGAACTCGAATAAAATCATTTCGGGATCTTCTCCTTCTTCAATGAGTCCATCTGTAAGTCTTTTCTGGAGTACGGCCTTCTTTCCAGTTGTTTCTAACTCCCGCTCCTCTAACTCTTGCTTCAATTCACTAACTTTATGGTCAACCAGGTGAACTCTCCTCGGAAACATTTTGTCTTTAATTTTTTTTACCGAGACATCAGTCTATTATTTATTTCACACACAGTTTTCAGTTTATTGTCCCGCGACGCGCAAAACTGTCCACCTTGCACTCAAATGATCAACGGGTCACTAAACTGTCTATTAGGCGCGATAAACGTCAATAAGTTTTTAAACGGCGAACACTTTAACACTTATTTATTTCAAACATCCGACTTCTGACAACAAATGTAGTAAAACTGCACTAACTAATTTTCCTAATTTATTTAAAACACTATTTACAACAATTATTCACTAAAACATTTACTTCAATAACTATTTCAATTTATTTCTACTGTGGCTATCTATCAGCGAACTTTGGAACTGTAACTAACTCTGAATTCTGACTGTCCCGCCATCTGCTATACAGCGGCTATATATAGTAGCATTTACAGTTTTCGATCTTTTCAGTCGGTTCGGCGACTTCTTAAGGGTTCTTAGAATGTTCGGTTAGAACTTCGCGTCTCTTCCACGGATGAGTCATGTGTTTGTTAAGAAGAGGACTTGTTTACATTTCGAGTGTGGGGTGTAATTGGATGATTAGGGCCGGTCTCGAGGCCAGACTCGAAATCGGTACAGTACTATGGATATTCACGGCGTACGGACATAAAATGTTATATCTAGTGTTCTGATAATACGCACTGCTTTCAAGTTTAAAAATCATACCGACTTGTCATGATAAGGCAGAGAGTGCACCCTCCGGTTGTTGGGGGGCTCCGGACTCAAGGCCTGACTGGAATATTTCTGATGGAAAAACAAATTGTCATAAATAAACTAAATATATTGTGCATGTGAATTTTATCTAACGCAATATATGTATAATTTTGTAAGAGTAAAAGGAATAGATAATAATAAGAGTGTCAATTACCTACCCCTAATAGATATTTATTCAAAAATTTATTTATCTTCCTCTGTGGTTAGCCTTTTTATGAATAAATCTGGTTTGACAGCAAGTGTGGCTTATAAAGTATACTGAATATCTTCGATTTTTCTATTCTTCCTTATTATGTCTTCAACGTTCATTCCTGATGATTACAAATGTACAAGCTGCAGAAGTTGCAGCATGCAGTAGTATTGTCTATGAGTATACTCTTAGACAATGGTAGTAGGTACTGTGGTTTCCGTATTTTTCGGTGCCAATTCAACGCATTAATTCAATGTTGTTTTTATCCATCTGCTTACATAGACGTATTCCTTTTAAAAGATCTTAATAATTATTCATAAATCAAAAACGACTGTATTTTCATTTGATCTAATTTTGACAGCAACAACTATCATTCACTTTTTCATACATACAAAGTATCTTAGGTGAAACAGTAAAAGAAATAGAGAAAATGTATAGAGATAATATGAAATTCAACACCTTCCCTCATTGAACAATTGCTTCGTCATGATATCCTCTGTTTGAAATTTATATGCTATCTTTTTAACTTCAATAGAGCCTTTCTGTTACTCTGACAAAAAATGTCTTATTTGATAGGGCGACCCATATAGCACACGACATCCAATGGATGTCCCTTTTAGGTCCAAGATTGATCCAAGCGTCCATGGACGTCCAATGGACGTTCGGGTATGGATATATTTTGTACATTCCGTATTGTACGTCCCATCAATCAATGGATGTAAAATATTGGACCAACATGAAACATCGAAAAGATGACGCTTTTGGATGTACAATGGATATACAATAATCTACCAATAATCCGACCGTTGCTTATCATACATATATGTACGTCCATTGGACAAACAGTACTGTATCAACTTGATGCGTCTATAAAATGTACGTTTTTGGATGTATATATCGAATGTTATTTATGGATGTAACTGGACGTCCAGTGGACGTACAATAGATCCATATGCTGTACATCCATTGGACAAACATTAGACGTACATGTGCCATTTGGAAATGGTATTCAGGATTTTGAGCCAACCTAATTGCTGCCTCGTTATCAACTAATAATTCAGGTACGCCCTTTAACTCTATAATATTTCCATAAAGGCGCTTCAACCAAATCAATTCTCTAGCAGCTTCAGTTGCAGCTACAATTTCTGCCTCGGTCGTAGATATTGCCACTGATGATTGTCTCTGACTGAGCCAAGAGACCGCTCTACCTGCATATAAACAGACCACACCTGTTGTTGAACGCCCCGTGGTCTCATCCTCTTCATGGTCAGCAGCGCTGAAACTTTTGATACAACCATTTTGTAGTGACGTTTGTATGTAATTCCATAGTTAGATGATCCCTGCAGATTGACGAAAAATTCGTTTGACCCGAATCCAATCCAATAACTTGGATTTTCAAGATTTCTGTATACGAAACCGACTACGAAAGCGATATCTGGTCTTGTTCCAGTCATGAGGTAGAATACATCATTGCCCCATGCAACCGCTTGTCTATAAGAAAAATCTACTTCAGTTGGTTCATCTTCCTTCCCTGGTTGATTGGATTCGTATAATTGGGGTAGAAAAGTGATTTATAGTTCCCCATTATGAAGCGTTCTAGCACTTTCTTTGTATAAGCTGTCTATATGACTCACTCGGATTGACCCATCTTTGCCTCTTTCTATATCTAATCCAAGAAAATACGAAATAGGTTTGATTGTAATTTTAAATTCACTTTTAAAATTTCTCACAAATTTCTTTTTGAGTGATTCATTAATTGAAGCAAGAAGACCATCATCCACACAAAGTGCTACGAGGATGATGTCTGTTCCTTGTTTCTTCATAAACAGACAAGGATCAGTATCACTTCTCCGAAAATCCAGTTCCAACAAAAAAGGACCCCGCACACCTTATATGGGAAAATGGCTCTCCGTCAAATTTCTTGAATTTTTGATATGTTGTAGAATTGATCATTCCGATGAAATGTTTCAACAGGCGCAGCACGATCCTATGACTAGTTTTCGAGATACAGGGTGTTGAATATGAGAAACATTCACTTTTCATCACTCTGTATCTGCCAAGTTACGATTTAGTTCGGATTTATCTTTTGTGGGATCATCATCACATCCGTGTATGATGAATTCATGAGAAATTCATTTCCAAATCTTTTCGTAGTACAGGGCGATTTCACTTGAAAACAATGCTATTTTGAGACTTTCATAATTTAGTTGTTTTATAAAGAGAAAATGCGAGAAAAGGTAGAATTATCACATAATATTATAAATTCATTTCATCTAGCATCACAGTTGATACAATTCATAGAAGGTACTTTCATTCATATCGTACAAAAATTTCATCAAATTCCTATGACAGGTTTTTTATATACAAGGCGAACAATTTGTGAAAAAGTCCATATATTTCACTATTTTACGCTAATAAATGACCACTCTACCTATCCATTGAAGTCTCCTGATGTGATTGAGAAGATACTTATTTGATATTTATTCAAAACGTAAAAGTAAGGAATTCAGTGAAGTGAAATCAACATTATTTACCACGAAACAGCTGTCGACAGATGATGGTGGCTCTCGGAATCAAAACATAAATCACTCTATTTACTTCTATATATATATATATATATATATATATATTGTTATATATATATATATATATATATATATATATATATATATATATATATATATATATATATAACAATATATATATATATATATATATATATAACAATAATTAACAATATTAAAACAATTAAAACAACGGCTAGCTTTGCACAAGAGTGATGCCCAATTGGGAAAAAACTCCTGTGCAGCAGTCGACCACACCCAGAAAACAGGCCACCGGTTTGATTATTCAAATCCAAAAATTCTAGACAAAGTCAGCAACCAAAAAAACAGGTTATTCCTTGAGATGGTCCATATCAACAAAAATCCTAACACAGTTAACTACAAAACCGATACAGGACAACTTAGTAGTATATATCTTTCATTCATATCGTACAAAATTTTCATCAAATTCCTATGACAGGTTTTTTATATACAAGGCGAACAATTTGTGAAAAAGTCCATATATTTCACTATTTTACGCTAATAAATGACCACTCTACCTATCCATTGAAGTCTCCTGATGTGATTGAGAAGATACTTATTTGATATTTATTCAAAACGTAAAAGTAAGGAATTCAGTGAAGTGAAATCAACATTATTTACCACGAAACAGCTGTCGACAGATGATGGTGGCTCTCGGAATCAAAACATAAATCACTCTATTTACTTCTATATATATATATATATATATATATATATATATATATATATATATATATATATATATATTGTTATATATATATATATATATATATTGTTATATATATATATATATATATATATATATATATATATATATATAACAATAATTAACAATATTAAAACAATTAAAACAACGGCTAGCTTTGCACAAGAGTGATGCCCAATTGGGAAAAAACTCCTGTGCAGCAGTCGACCACACCCAGAAAACAGGCCACCGGTTTGATTATTCAAATCCAAAAATTCTAGACAAAGTCAGCAACCAAAAAAACAGGTTATTCCTTGAGATGGTCCATATCAACAAAAATCCTAACACAGTTAACTACAAAACCGATACAGGACAACTTAGTAGTATATATATATATATATATATATATATATATATATATATATACAAAATTTTCATCAAATTCCTATGACAGGTTTTTTATATACAAGGCGAACAATTTGTGAAAAAGTCCATATATTTCACTATTTTACGCTAATAAATGACCACTCTACCTATCCATTGAAGTCTCCTGATGTGATTGAGAAGATACTTATTTGATATTTATTCAAAACGTAAAAGTAAGGAATTCAGTGAAGTGAAATCAACATTATTTACCACGAAACAGCTGTCGACAGATGATATATATATACATAAATTGATAGAAGTTCAACGGGATGTGATATATCTTTCGGATATTGGGTTGGCACGAGCATGTGCATGACAATACAACAAGGAAAATACATGATGGATAACTGAATTTTTCCCTAATCAAAAAACATTATCAAATACGAATTAGAAGGAGATTCTTACCAATAACCAATAAAATTAAACTATTTCTGGACCGATATCCATGTCCTCTGGAAGCATTCTATTTGCAGCATCTCCTATGGAATCTAAAAGACGATTGGATGGAAAATGTATGTTTTCTTGATATCTAGCGTACCCCAAAAACCATATCACGCTAGCAACATGCGCACAAGTTCCTAAAGTCCTAGCACCGGACTTACAAGTACAATAATACCCCGTAATGGGGAGAGCAGGATCTTCTAGATTTTCGTCACCTCTTTCAGTGAAAACAACCCAAAGCATGTGTTTAGCAGCATTCCTGAACCAAGAAAATATTCTGAATCTTAGGAAATTGGGTTCCCCATGTAACTCATCGACTTCTAAAATGTTGTCTACTTCACCATCTCTACGAGTTGTATCTTGGATATATGACGCAGCCAAGTGTAAATGATATGTTCCAGTAAGTAATTTTAAATATTCAATATCAAGGCGAAGAAACGATTGTATATGATATTGATTTAAACGAATCCATCGACCATTCCTAGTTCGGAGGTTTTCAGCTTCAACTCGTGCCTGAACAATGTTGTCATCATCGGAATCAACCAACATTTGTGTGGCCGTATCCAACGTTCCAGGCATATTTATCAATGGATGGAATTTATTTATAAGAGCACCAGCAATCAGGTAATAGTCATGTAGCTTCGCAGCATGTATTGCTGTTATGGGCTGACGAAAAAATTTGAAAATTGACTTAAAATGTCCATTTCTAGCTTCAACAATCCATCTAGTAGTGATTATTAAACGTGCCTGATTGGCTTCATTTGTCGTTAATTGCCTTTGATTCGGCGGTAGAAATGGTGGCATATAGTAATGCAAGCCAAGTTCTTGTAGACTATTGATTGAATCTCTATAGCCTCTATCGACTATCACAATATCTCCTTCTTGAAACCATGTTTTCATTCCATTCAAATCAACTTGTAATTCGTGATTTAGAACACTTGCATCATTATTCCTAGCATCTGCGAAGTACGGCCCGTTGATTGCTAAGATATATCCATCGGGGGCAACTATGATCTCTGGTTTGACCAAGTGTTCATTCTTGTGGAAACAGTATGATGGCCTCAATACCCGGAAGTTACTGCTCTTTTCTATTTTATTGTAGGTACAATCTATATAAACTATTGCTTTGGGAATATCTGGTGTGGGATTGTACAGTTGATTCGTATAAATGGATACATGACTGTTAATATAATTTTCTCTTGTTATTGAATTAAATCCAATATTGTTCGGTACGAACCTTTGTAAAAGAGATAATCTCACATTAGAAATAATGAAGCTTGCTGTTTGTCGAGAAGGATAACTGAACAATATTTTCCAAAACTCATCTGAAACTCCATGTTTCATTTTGATCAAAAATGTCAGCAAATGTTTTCTTTCGACATTTCTTCTCTTGCCACCTTGTTCAACAATATCACAAAATTCTAGTAATTGTCGAAAATGATTTTTTGAGATTGATGTCAGATACTTAAATTCGTCTTCAGTGAAACAATTGATATCCTCCCAGTTACGGAGTGGCCTGTTTCTATTAGCAAATGTTCTCATTCTTTGTAGAAAATGTTGAAGATTGGAAATTATGTATGGTTTATTCACAAAATTCAAACCTCCATGCAAGTAATTTGGAAGGAAACCTTGATGATCAAGATGGTGACCACAAATTCTCAAGAAATCTGGGACATAGATATCAGAAGCAACAAAAATATCCACTCTACATTCTAAAGAAAGTCTTTGAATATTTTGACGAGCATTACAAATAATGCACGCACGACTTGATACGCGGGACAACACATTGAGACGAAGGCAATTCGGGTTATTTTCCATAGCAATAATGTCATTCATTACTGTGTTATTACAATTGAAACATATTTTTGTATCATCCTGAATATCAATAGGTGGATTTCCCGCAGTTTGTCTTCGATATGTTGCAATTTGCAAAACATCAATATTATCTCCTCTATTCAAACGCATTGAGAGTCTAGGAATAACATTTCGGTCACAAACATAACAACTCACTCTATTTGCGAAGGCCATATTGTTCAGCAAAGTTCAACAAACACTGAAAATCACATAAACTTGAACAGTAAAAAAGAAACTTCAATTAGTCCAATAACCCAAAAAGAGTTCTCGGGCTTTATGACAACAAGAAAACGACTATTGACATAAGAATTTTGTTGATTTTATCCTCTTTGAATTGTTCTCCATGCCTACTACGAAATAGAGGAAAAGAGGAATATATTAATAAGTAGGTATTCGAAGATGATTCAGATGATGTTTCAAATACAAGAAAAAGAAAGAGAAACGTTCTCTGAAAGGGGGTATATACTATATACAAACATATATACGATTCGAAGATACAAGAACATAATTGAAACATAAAACGTTAATTTGGTGTAAAAATATGCCGAGAATTTGATTTAATATATATCTATATAAGCCGATAGAAATAATTACATACAAATTATGATTTTTTTCTGATTTATCCTATGTGGTATTTTCGTTATGTGACAAATTCATGAGATATTCATGTCCAAATCTTTCTGTAGTACAGGGCGATTTCCTTTGATAATAATGCTATTTTGAGACTTTCACTATTTTATTGTTTTATAGAGTGAAAATTCGAAAAAACGAACTTCTGCGGATGTAATAAGTATAATATAACTTCTGAGAAACACTAAGCATGAAAAAATAACTTTTTCATTGAATCGCCTACTAGACGATGCTGATGCAGATAATAATTCGAGTTATGGCTTTTTTTCGAGGGATACGGTACGCTATTGTACGGTAAACTGATCACTATTTTATTGAAATATTTTTATTTCGAGTAAAAGCGGCCGGACGAGGAAGAACTACAGCAAACCCGCCGAAAACTGGAGTGAAAATACATTTTTCGCCTTGTATATGAAAAACCCGTCATAGGATTCCGCTGAAAATTTTGTACAATATGGATGAAAGTATTTCGAGTTCTCCCATGAAAAAATATCGCTATCTTTTCGGACTCCCTTATGAGATATAGGGTGATTTAAAAAATCAAGGTTTTTATTTATTAAAGTATAACTAATTTTTTAATTTTTTTTTAAATTGATATCATTCGACTCTGTATACGATGGAACATATCATTTAACATTCTTCAAGTGAATTTTGTCATTTTAGGTTGGTTTATTACTACAAGGTGTCCCAAAAAACAAAATTCGTTATGTTTCCATATTTGTGAATCACCTTGTATGAATTGTATCAACTGTGATGCTAGATGAAATGAATTTATAATATTATGTAATAATTCTACCTTTTCTCGCATTTTCTCTTTATAAAACAACTAAATTATGAAAGTCTCAAAATAGCATTGTTTTCAAGTGAAATCGCCCTGTACTACGAAAAGATTTGGAAATGAATTTCTCATGAATTCATCATACACGGATGTGATGATGATCCCACAAAAGATAAATCCGAACTAAATCGTAACTTGGCAGATACAGAGTGATGAAAAGTGAATATTTCTCATATTCAACACCCTGTATCTCGAAAACTAGTCATAGGATCGTGTTGCGCCCGTTGAAACATTTCATCGGAATGATCAATTCTACAAAATATCAAAAATTCAAGAAATTTGACGGAGAGCCATTTTCCCATATAAGGTGTGCGGGGTCCTTTCCAAATCTTTTTTCCAGCACCTTGGCGCTTTTGCTGAGGCCATAGAAGCATCTCTTCAGACGAAATACACGATCAGAACAATCTTTATATCCCTCGGGTCGTTTCATGGAAATATTTTCTTCTAGGTTCCCATATAAGAAGACATCAAACTGGCTCAAAGGCAAATTTTCATTTGCTGCATTGCTCATAATAATGCTCTGATCGTACCAGCTTTTGCCACAAAACTGAATGTTGGATCGTAGCCCTCGCCTTTTCTTTGAGAGTAACCTTTATTATAGACCCATTTACATGGAATTGCTTTCTTTCCGTTAGGATGCTGTTCAAGGACCCAAGTCTCGTTCTCTTCAAGTGGTTGCATTTCATTTTTCGTGGCATCAAACCATTGCATCCGCCGACAACTGTTGATAGTTTCCACATAGCTTGATGGTGAATTTTTTCCTAAAATATTGGTGCACACTTGCATCACGAAATCATAGAACACCTAGCTGGCTTTCTCAAATCGGATCTATCTCTCATGTATCTGGATGTATCTCTTTTTCACTTTCCTCCTCTTCACATTCATCTTCTCTGATCTCTTTGCTCGCCTCAGATGAATTATCCTCTCCTAATGGAGATGGAGTACTATGATAATTTTTTATTGAATATCTTATAATTTCTACATTTGATGTTGAAGAAACGAAAAGTCTTTAATTAAAAATTACATCTCGGAGATCTTATCAGTTTAGCGGATTCATTGCACCATATGCGGTAGCCATCATCATTGTCATAGCCTATCAAATGCCTTTCGCAGCCTTTTTGTCCATCTTTCTCCTACAATATTTTGGAATGTGTGAGTAGAAAGTAGATCCTATTATATTTATGTGTTTCAAGCTGGGTTTATTTCCTTGCCATTCTTCTAAGGGAGATTTGCTATCAACGCCGGAAACACCTGATCTGTCCAATATTTAAGTTGCAGTATTTATCATTTCACCCCTTAAGAACGGTGGTAAGTTGTTTTGTGTATGCATTATAGCCCTAGCAGTCACCGCACCTACAACGGTTCTATTATCCCGCTCGGAACAACCATTCTGCTGAGGTGTATAAGGCATGCATGGTTAATCTCTGACGAATTCCGTGCTAAAGAATATCTCTGATTTGTTTGCTGTCAAACTCGCCACTATTATCGCTGAGGAACTCATTGACTACAGGTCCTGCTTTGGATTCAGCTAACATCATTTTCAGCACATCAGGAACCTCAGACTTCTCCTTCATAAAATAAAAACATCGGAAACGACTCTGTGATCGCCTTTAAACAAAACAAAGTACCGGTATCATGACTGGAAGTTCACAAACATGTTCACATACATCGAAATGCATGAGCTTACCTGGTATCGTTGCACGATCTCTAGTTCCGAATTTAAGTCTATTAGCTTTACCGAATATACACCCTTCAAATAGTTCACTGTCCAGTTTCACAGATATTTCCCAATTTACGTGATATAACAGATCTTTTATGTGTTTTTTATTTTGGTGACCCAATCTTCCATGATATAATTACAACAAATTAACATTGGAAACAATATTGGCTTGCATTTCTGTAGCAGGCTTGACGTTTTTTAGAGACAGTTTGAATAACCCACCGAATCGGCTCCTCGCACCATCGAGTTTCCCTTGTCCGTCAATTCTGAGAAAACACGTTTGAGCTGTAGAAATGAATTCGCTACCCAAACGTTTATCTTCTGCAGATTTGACAGAAAATAGATTTTTCTTGATGCTATGGTAATTAACCAAACATCAACTAACGCGATTTTTTCTGACTTTCCTTCGACGACTGCTTCTATGACGATTGTGCCTTTTCCGATAGCCCAAATGGAATCTCCATTAGCTGTGGTAACTGTATGGGTTTCATCAAATACCTCAAACTTCTTGGACTAATCATTTCGATTGGTTATATGGTTGGTAGCACCATTATCAACAAACCAACTATCTTGATCACAATATACAGTGAGAACATTACTGGTAACTGCTGAAAAATCATATTCACACCGTTGCTTTGCCCTGCCCTATCACTTTTGTGGTTCTTGTCCGGTTTGGGTGGCCTGCCATCAGCCTTCCTCTTGGAACAATTCCGTACTCGATGACCAGGTGCTTTGCAATAATTTCATATCAGACATGTCTTTGATTTAGTTTTTGCCTTACTGCAACTAGCTCTTTGCATTAGTAAAGCTTCTTGATTTTCATCACTTTTATTCAACAAAGCTTTCTCACGTGCGCATAGCTGATTTTTGAGATTATCAAAAACTGTCCTATCAGCTTTGGCCATCAGCATCCATCTAGACAAAGGAAAAATACTCATCTGGTAAAGTAAGTACCCAAAACCTTGCAAATGAGTGAAATTTCAGGTGAATTGCATTTACACTGATTATTAGCTGCAATTTTGTCCTTGGCAATCTCAACTTGTAGTTCATTCCGCAAGTTTTTTCAATTTTGACGTGTGTGCAGCAATGTCATCTCCAGACTGTCAGTGATAAGAGATCTCTTATCACTGAAAAACTGCGTACACAAATCGAAGGTCTTGTCCTCTGCATTTCCGTCGTATAATCTATATGCAGCTTCAGCCATACTTCACGAGCCATTGAGAATCGCATGACTTTCTGAAGTGTTTCTTCAGTCATATTTGTCGTGAGAATCAAAAGTGCATTACTATCTATTTTTGTGGAAAATGCTAAATCAGATTCATACTTCGATTTGTCATCAGCACTCGCATTTGATGCTGGAGGAATTCTACCTTCAATTAAATGGATTTCACCAGCGATTCCATGATAATTCTCCTCAAATATTATGTTGGAATCCAAATTCAAATATCAGTTGAGAGATATTAGGTACGAGTATAATTAAAAAATTCAACAATTTTTCCTCTCGCAGTTCAGCAGCACTGGACCTGTTGAGGTTCTTAACAGAAGGAATAATGTACTTTTATGAACTTCAAATATACTCTGACTGATAATAGATCTGCTTCAACTAGCTAAATATTCCAAACACCCCAGCGATCACAAAAACATCCCAGAGATGTTAAAAGTACGAGTTTTTAGGACATCAAACCTCCACTGCGATGTTCTGTTCATACATGAATAGAACGTGTACGTATTTGACTTTGTCAAGTGGTGTCTCTTATGACGCTGGTGACACACTTGGCGGTTTGTGCCGTCGCAGCAGATTTGTCGTCGCCGTCGTTCGGACAGTAGTTTCAAGAATTGAATGAAAGCCTTCACACTTGGCGGCATGAATAACGAGCGGCATTTCTGCCGTTGGCGATCGATGTGCAGCCGCCTGCTGTCACTATTCCAACGGAAATTTTACCGTCGCCGTCCATGTAGTAGCGTAAGGGACTTGATGCATGTCTACACACTCAGGGTTTCTTCTCATTGTCAAGCTCTTTGAATGGTATCTTTCAGATGATCCAGTAATAACTCGTCAAATTACTTCATCGACATTCAAAAATAATGGAAAAACTCCTTGTCATCATTCTTTTCGTTCAAATTATTTTCTTTTCTGGTTTATGGGATGGATCCAAATGAGGCTATCTTTCATTTTCTTCTTTCTGCGGTGGTATAACAACGAAGCAAGAATTTGTTGCTGGTCCATTTTAATAATTTACATTTGTGTACAATCTCAAATCCCTTGCAACTGGAATAAACTGAAACTGAAGTGCGGTCGCCGCTGAATATCGGCGGTTATTTAGCCGCTTCGTGTTAAAATGTGCTCAATCCTTTTGAGCGGCGATGAAAAATTTGTCGCGACGGCACAAACCGCCAAGTGTGTCACCAGCATAAGAGAGCGGAGCTGGTAGCTTGACTGATAGGTAGTGTTGATGGATCTGTTTCAAAGTTTCAACAATATAAGTGCGGGAGCACGCGGAACATGAATTTCCTAAAGTCATTAGTTTGTATTTGGAATGTTTTTATTTTCGGATTTTCTATCTATATAACTCAATGATAGCCGTTTTGGAGGAGGTCTTGTTTTAAATCCGAAGTCCCTCTCAGACCAATTATTAGTGGCGTATTTGACCAATACAAGCTAAGTACATCTTCGGCATTTTTCAACCTATAGTGAAAACATCACAATCCCACGTAGAAAAATTCCTACCACTTCATCAATCGAATCAAATAGTTCAAAATCTCTTAGTCATTTTCGACATCGACTCCTTATTAATACCAATATTCCTATATTTCGATCCTCTCCATACTACAAAACACAGCTTAATTGAAAATATTCTAATCGTTATCAAACGCTATATGGCTAATACATATTTCACTGATCTGATTCACCTGCTCGATTTGATTTAAAAATTGTGCGTTTGTTTTCAAGTTTTCCTCGAAAGTATGATGTGTGCTTTATGGTTTCGAGATGCAAGTTAATAAAAATAGTACTCTTGTTGTTATTCAAGTGATACAATTAGTCAGAGGTTACTTCAAAAAAATTAGTACAATAAATATTAACCCTTTGAGTACCATTGGTTACTTGAGAGCCTGATAATCTGAGCTTACCAGGCTCCACACGTGCATTTAAAGTTCGTTGTTTGCAGGGAACATTTTACGCCGACATAAAATGTGAAAATCTATTTGTTTTCACAAATTTTGAAAAGTGGCAGGTTTGGTAACTTTTAGTTATGTCTACTGTACAATTGTAAGTAAGAGTAACTGGTTTTCATTTTCTGTATCGATATTTTTATGAGTGGTCATGAAAATGAACCACTAGGCAATATGGTTAATTCACTAAGATACTAAGATATGGAATATGTTTTTGGGGGTCATCCACTTCTTTTGATGTGTCTATTTCACGAAAAAAAATTTATTCGTCGTATCGCTGGCACCTCTCGTTCCAATAGTTGTCAAGATTTTTTTGAAACCTATGAAATTTTAACTGTGCCGTGTTTGTATATATTGAAGTATGTGTTTTTATATTCTGTAACTTAAATTCCTTTGGAACTAATAAACATATCCATTCTATTAATACAAGACAACAAAATGTGCCATTTTAAAAGACTCTCTTATATATTAGTTCACCTATAATGTGATTGGGCAGAGGTTGTTCAATAAACTTCCGGCCATCATCAAATCATCTGCAAAATTGAAAGCATTCAAACAATGTCTCAAGGAAAACTTACTAAAAGGTGGATTTTACTCTCTGGAAGAGTTTTTAAATAATATTTAACCACTGTCTGTTGTCAAAATGTTCTTTCTTAGTTCTCAGTTTTAGTTAAGCATTTTTTGACAAATTCGACACATGTTTATGCATGTCATTAAGGAAATAAAGTATTATTGTTACTATTATTATTCGTTATTGTTAAAATTTGTCATAGGATTGATTGTGTTTGAATTTCAAGAAATTTAACCCGACAGCTGTTTTCCATAAGTGCGAACAGTTTGAATTTTTGTGCTATTTTGATAAAAGCCTTTTTAAACAAAAAAAATTACTTAATAACACTGCAGTATGCCACTTACTACTTTTATTTTTGCGCCAAGCCTAGCCGCCTTTTGTACAGGCACGTTGAGCAAGCCGCAGTTGTGTTTTTCGCATACTCGGCGCGGATCTTCTGGTTGCTTATCTTAATTCTACCAATTCTACCATTTTCTCATTTTCAGATGAAACGCAATGTGTGTAGTTTTCGAAGAATTTATTACAGAATAAAATATAACGAGATGTACCCTAGAAGCAAAGCACTTGATTCTGACAGTATAACAAGTTCTAACATTCCCAAAAGTTACGAATATATGAATATAGGATAAAAATATACATAAACTGTGAACCCTTAAACTGATATTAATAACAATTTAGTTTATATATCAAAGCTTTGATAAAACACATATATTAGGCAACATTGTAAAATTCTGAATCATTCAAAACTTAAAAGTACAAACTGAACTAAATCATTATTCTACACAAGTAGCACCAAATTGCTCGGTATGTTCATAAATGCTATGAACCAGTATACATATTATCTACAATAAACGATTTCATAAATTGAAAATGTAAATAATTATTATTTCAATAAAAACTTTTGATATAACGTTTACTCCCTAGGGATATAACACTTAGTATATGATAAATAGTTATTAAGGCAACCTTTTTCTTACTTATTTAGAATATGGCTACGTCATATATTGCTCTTCAACTTATTGAATACTGGAAAAGCCAAAGCGAAAAAAATCTTAAAAAAATAATGCTTTTATATGAAAGATGATTTTTGAAGAGAGGAAGCGGGTATACAGTTTCTTTTTCATTGCAATCAAACATTTATAATTCAAATGTAACAAAAAGTTTCAATATAGGTATCGATTTATATTAACTCTTATTTTTTTTTTTTTTCATTGTTTTTTGTGTGTGTATGTGTGTGTGTGTTGAAAGTGTGCGTGTATGTTATGGATTAAATGAAGACATTGGTAACACCATAAATATTATTTAACCGAAAAAATTTAATGAAAAGGGACTTGCATTAGAAATTACCAATATCGTCATTGTATTACGTAAGTATCCAGAAGGTGTTGTATATATTTAAAAAAATAATTCGGTAATCAGTTTAGATTTTCATATCAATTCATTAACCAAACAAGCTCTATTGTTTTTTCATTCAGGAGGGATCTACTAACTAATTAACATTCTCGGTATTCACTATTATAACTGGAATATTTATAAAAAAAAAAATTGATTCTTATGGGCTAATATTTATTCCTTTGGCTCAAAAGAAAACAGTGAATAATGATATGTTTATACAATGTGTTTTATTTATTATCATACTTTTTATTTTATTTGTATTGAGTACCTAATAATCAAAACTATTACTCATAAGCTGGTAGGTGATGTAAAATTAATCAACTCCTGATATTTCATTATTTTTAGGTTAAGCTCAAATTGCTACCCATGCTGACGGTCAACATTCCAATTCTATTCAAAATACCAGAGCGATAATTCCATTCAATAATATTTATGTATTATACTGAAATGTATGTTCTGGTTAACATTATGAGAGCTGTCAACCCCTCCTTGAACTATTCAACAATGATATCTACATCAACTTTTGCTTGGCGCACTCAGGGCAAATGATGTCATCTTGATCGGTGATGAATCCACGTCCTACCAAACTAGTGCGGCACGAAGCACAAAAGAAACAATCGTTGTGCCAGTGGCGATCTTCGAATGAGATGAATTTGGTGCCTCCTATACCTGTTAAAGAAGGAATAAATATTAGCAAAAATCATTTCATGACGATAGGTGAAATCAAAAATTAATACAATGGCAGTATTATTCTGGGTAGAAACAGGGTATATTATAAATCAAGGCGAATTTCTTTTACTATAGCCAAAGATTGAGATTAGATCAACCAAGGTGTGATGATGTGGTTATACTTTATTAATAAATGTTTTCTACAAGACATCCCTTAAGTTGTTTGAAGTGAGTTCACAGAAATAATGGAATTGAGTAAATTTCAACATACACATGTTTTATGACTCCCGTGAAGACACGTATGCTGCTGTCGCATTTCTCCAACAAAAAATATCACTATTTTAAGATTGGAATTATTAGCAACTAGTATATCTTATAGTATAATAGTATATGTTGACTATGGACTTTATTGGACTTTATTTAACTTAATTTGAATTTATTGAACGATTCCAGAACAGTTTTATTGTGAATACAGTGGGAGAACTAATCACTCACTGAAAAAGACTATTGGTATCATGTTCCTGGTCAAATGAACCCGTCGGAGTTGCTCCTCTAAACAGTTGTTACCTTCGAGATGGTGCGAGAGATCCACTTGGTTGATTACTGAATGTGACTGGCCACAACAATATATAGAGGTTCACAACCTGTACAGAAGTCGGTGGGGGACTGAAAATTGATTTGATGAAATGATTTTGATGGTTGATGCGTGACAAATTTTTACGAATTCGATGAATAATAATAATAATACTGAATATTGTGAAATGGCGGGTTTGAATCCATTTTTCCATCATTGATTTGATGTGTATCCTGCCAAGTATTTGTCAAAAATCTGTTCTTTCCGTCAACAGGCTGCACCCTTACGAGCAACCTTCAAAAGTTTTCCAGAGTTAAGGGCGAAATAGGGAAGACGAGAGCCTTGCCTTTTCACGTGCGATCCCAAGCACGGTTAGAAATTTAAGTATTGAGTATGTTTAGATAAGATGTATGGCCGCAGTAAATGTTCCTTTACTTCAGCAGGCTAGAGACAGTACACGATTCATCCACTACAGTTGTCTTCTCGCTACCATACTGTTCATGTCATAATTAATACTCATTTAGGAATGTACCAATGACATGGTGGGAAACTGATATTAATGATATCAATTGTTGTGATGCTCCGGGGTGACTTACTGTTTTGCGGAAGCGCATTTGCCCCGTCAGTTATAGGAAAATATACAACACTACGAGTGGTCAGTATATTCTAAGTAAGCACTCCTCACTAAAATTAGTACCTGAGCAACCGAACTTACATTTGCTTTAATTCGTGTTCAATACACGAAACAGAAAATGAGCCGTCCCTAAGTCAAACTAAGAACGCGTTAAGCTACCGATCACCATAACTGGAATTTTCCGATTAGAGTGTTAATTATTTTGAAATTTGAGAAGTTGCGGCCAAGGGATGGAATGGTTAGCAGATGAATTTAATTGCAACCTATGTCTTCAAATATGAAATTGTCTGACCACCCAAAAAGTCTTCTGTTTTGTATTCGATGAATCACTTTGTATAAAGTATGCCTGAAAATTAATTACTCGAAGTAATATAGACGATAAGGAGCGAAATAAAGAAACTTATACCCTCTTTTGAGATTTGATATGTATTTCATGGTCAACATAGAAATTACCTGTGATAGGCTTGGTGCAAGCAGTGCAGCGCTTGGCGAATAGTTCTCCGAAACATTCTGCGCAGTAGGGTTTCTCGTCACGGCTTGTGAATCGTTCGCCTGCCAAACTCTTCGTGCAATGCGTGCAAGTAAAGCATTCCCTGTGCCAAGGCTCGTTCTTGTATGTAACTCCGCCACTGGTTATTACCTGAAAAAGTATATTCATATAGTGTCAGCTTCTAGGTATATTATGACATTTAGGAAAAAGTTCGAGTATAAGGAGTTAAGGACGATTTCATAACGAGTCTTATAGTTCAAATAGCTATTAAGACTGTTACAATCCGTCAATTGAAATTAAAATGAAAGTCACATTCATAAGTTCATTCAATTTGAAGGGAACTTTAATTTGATTATGAAAATGGACATAAATTAAGTAGAGTGAAGGAATTTATTTGTCCATTTTACATACAGAAAGTAAGGCCAGTCGAAAAATAAGTAAGAAAATAAGTAAGTACTACTGATTCGGGAAAAATCAAAATATGGTCTTCAAGGGAAAGAAAAGGTATAGAAAATGTATATGGAACATACAGGTTACAATATAGATTGAAGTAAAAACGTAGTTTTCTGTTATGTAAAAATAGTAAAAAGCATTTGAGAAGGAATCACCTCATTTCAATTTAGAAAACCGTATATGTCAAGAATGAAGTATGAAGACAATTGAATAGATTGATATTTAGAGAGTTTTCTTATTGCTATTTTATTCAGCAACCTTGCATAGCATATCTAAGATTGAAGCTGCAAATATCAGGATGTCTCGGTAACTTGTCAGCATTTTTGTTTACCTCCAACAACATAGTATAAATATTTAACCGAGATTGGACAAATAAGAGAGCTTTGCGAGAAACAAATCATAAACTTTTACTCTGTTTCTCAGAATCAGGAAAAATGATAGAAAAAGTTCGTCGTGCCCCTAATTCACGAATATTCATCGACATTTTATTTAGTTATATTGCTATTTTATTCAGCATTCCCGCCAATCTGGTATGATTTGCGGTGACATGAGTCGGACAGAGAAAGTTAACATTCTTCACCCATGAAGTCAGCAACAAATGCTCACCTGATTGATGATGACCAACCCTATCATGCATTTTACGAAAATGCGGAATAAAGGAATTTGCTGAAAACATCCTTTAAAAAATGGAAAACGACCCTTGAAAAAATGGTGAAGAATAAAGAAGCGGATCTTCCGATGGCACATCATCAAAGTATCACTCGACAGATAGCTTCGCAGTTGATACTCGCCGAAAGGAGAGAAAAAGGCTCAGAGGAAGGCAGAAGGCACAAAACGTGTGATTGCAAGGAAAGAAAAAGTCAGTGGAGGTTGAGTGGGCCTGAAACAATGAAAGGAGAAAAATATTGTGATTTCAAATGTGCCTAGTCTAGACAGACCATGCAGCCTTGAAGTAGCCATGGGTCACGGAAAATAGGTCTTGGGAGAAAGAGCCTCGCCAAGAAGAAGCTGTTAATTGGGAAGCGAAGAGCCCAAACAACACCCGAACGATATATTACATTAAGATGGGAATGCAGGTGGTGGATAGGGAGGACGGTACCGTCCAGAATCCGGTTTTGTTTGGTTCTCAGAAGGTGGACTGCTTAAACCGGCGTGACATTCAGTTAAGTGCTCTGACCGGACCCTTCGTGCCGGTAGGGATCGGCTTCTGGTTCAGGGATCAAGGAGTGGACCTTCCAAGGCTGACGCGGGTGCTGAGACTCCGGAATCGTTATTTGGACGTAGAAAGGTGAAGGCATATGGAAACGACAGACGAGATAGGGGTTAGTTCCTAACTTGTATGATTGGCCGAGGACTCTCCCAAGATCACGTGTATTATTAACCCAAATCGAGTGTTTAGATAACTTATCTAAATGAGATAAAAATGGATTCAATTGCCTCTTCTCTGAACGACTAAACCCGAAAGTGAGGCGTATGGAAGTTTAAATTTTAAATCTTTGGAGTTGAAAAGCTCCCGCAAGCCAATCAACTTGGAGTGAACGGATATACCTTCATCGGAAGTTTACAAACTTTCGAAAATCAGAAATAGGAAAGGAATGCGTAGATAAGTGGAGACTGCAAAAAGATCCCATTGCCACCTACTCGCCTGGCTTCTAATTGTACGTTGATTTGCACTTATTGGTACTATTGCTTACCTTCATAATAGTAAAGATATTATCGACATGCCCTTAGAATTTAAGAAATGAATAAGGAGGATGGATTTGTTTCAAAGAAATGTATTAAAAGAAACAGCTTTCGATCTGCATCTTTATTCTATAAACTGCACTTCTAGGTTTTTTCCGTTTTTGCCATCTACTTGAGGTTTTGGCAATTGGAATTATATCAAATAATAATGAACAATGTCGGAAATGCCAGTATTTTGGTACTAGCTACTCTTTCTGAAATTCTTCATTTCTCCAACTAAGTGACTGTATCGAACACCAAAATATGTTCGCTTGGAGAATACTAATTTTGTTTTATGTACACCAAATCTATTTTCTACCCACATTTGCAATTCAATATCATCCACATTAAAAAGTATTTCTATTGACTATGTTAGATGCCAAACAATTATCTGACTTAGAGGTTGTCAGAGTACCTTGAGCTAAAAGATTCTCGATTCATATTGAAACTTTTAGTTATCCCAAAATAATATGATGCATACTGCCCTTCATTAATACTCGACGTACAGCTATTTTGAACTTGAAGTTTCTTACCTTGTTACATTTGATACAGCGGGTGGCGAATTTTTCTTCGTAACACTTGGCGCAGTAGATCTCTTGTTCGCGAGGAATGAAACTCTGAGTTCCGATGGGCACCTTGCAAACACAACAACAGAAACATTTTTCGTGCCATTGTCTGGTCTTGTATTCCATTTTCTTCGTACCTGCAAATAATAATTAAAATAAGAATACTTCGAACATAAAAAAATATCTATTGATGTAATTGATAGTGGGAACCATTTTTGATTCTCAATGAATATTTGGAAAAACTAAAGCATTTCTAAGGAATTTTTCACAGATATTGTGCAATAATAAACAAAAATAAATATTAATTGCCGCAAAATCTAGATTGAAAAAATCTTTTTTTCTAGAACGAGTCAAATTCTACAACAGAAAACAATTAGTACACTTTACGACCGTTGTATTATTTCTGTTTGATACTTGCATTGCTATTTTAATATCATAGCTGAAATTATTTTTCAGTTCAAATGGAGGGATCACCTATTTATCGGTTTCATGGTCCTTGCCAAGCAGCAACTTTTTTTATTAGTTTAATGGTATTCCGGAGGAGAAGATGCCGTAGTCGGAGTCCTCTAGAGATAGCACTGGATACTTGCCGAAGAATATTCCTATTGTTTAGGTTAAAGCGAAAGATTGGATTATCTACCTTATCCATTTTTCATAATTTTTTTATTTTTTCTCAGGATAATAGTTATTTATTGTATGAGTGTCTTATATTAGCCATATAAAATCCAAAAAAAATATCTTTGACTCACATAAATTACAAAAAATTCATCCTTTATCAAATATTAGTTAGACCTACGTTTATTACGTGTACTGCAGTAACATATACCCTCACGCACACGCGCTGAGGTGGATTCCACCCAGGCACTATGTTTTTAGCTGATAAGAAGCAAAATAAAATTACGCCAAATTTCAAACTGCGTATATATTTTAGTTAGCACCCCTTCCTACGAATGGCCAAGTTCAATAATTTTTACACTCATGTAATCGCATTTTTTTTTTTCGGGTTCAATAGACGCTTGTGACTACAAACTAGAACTTTTTGGGCAAGTATTTTCCAAATTTATTATTAATTATTTTATGTATTTCTGCTTAGTTATTATTCTTTATCATATAAACTATTTTTGAGTACTTTTGGAATTGGTTTTGCCGCAAAATTGATGATTTCAACTTTCAAGCGAGAGGAGGTTCAGTGGAGTTCAAGAAGAATGCCAGAGAAAAAGGCAAAATAGAGCGTCAGTATTTATTTTATGAAAATTAGTTTATTCAAAGAAGAAAGATGCATTTAACGAAGTAAAAGCAAACTTACTTACTGTGGGTTAAGGCTGGTTCAGACGCAGCCAGTATTTTAGTAAAGTCATTTAGTCAACTGATTGTTCTGTTCATACGAGTCAAGTAAATTAGTAGCCTTATTAAATCCAGTTTTTCTGTGTGGTGGGAGCTGCTACTCGACCAAGAAAATTGTATAGAGTTTTATTTACTAAACTCCACCGAGTACTACTGCCAGTATAGCCTAGACTAAAACAAATGGGTTAAGTCACTAAATTAATGGTTCACTTGATTAAACTACTGGCTGCGTCTGAACTGTGCTTTACATCAGAATGATATTCGCAACAAGGTGGGCCAGAATTATTTTTGTAATATCGATAAATGAAAAAACCAGTAATATGTTTCAGAATAACATTTTATAGGTCTTAAAAACAGCAGAATTGAATGGATAGAAATTATTTATGATCCAAATTGAAATTCATCTAATATGTTTTTATAAGAAACAATAAAGCATCATAAGCGAAAACAGTAGAACCAGATTTCATAGGTCTGAATTCGGCAAGACTGGAAAGTGACCGAAATGAGAAAATAAAGTAATTGCAAATCTCAATAACCTCTTCAAAACATAAAACGATCACGCTCAAAAAATATCGAAATGTAATTCCATCAAAACAACATATAATTGTATCTAAAAACGTAAATCCACAAATTATCTGAAAATGAATCTGTAGTAACGTAAAATCCTTGAAAACAAAATGTGTCAGATTGAATCGAAATCTAGCAGAAATTGTGGAGGGGATGAGCGAATTAATTTCGATATTAGAATTTAGTAATATTGACCGCACGCTGCTCCATCTCTGAGAGACTAGAGCCATCCGCTATCCCCTCTCCAAATTCTGATATTTTTCGGTTCTGTCCTTTTCGATTCTAGTATTTATTCTTCTGATTATTTTCAATATGGAAATTTTAGGTTAGGTTAGGTTAGGTTAGGTTGTAACATTGACCGCATGCTGCTCCATCTCTGGGAGACTAGAGCCATCCGCTATCCCCTCTCCAAATTCTGATATTTTTCGGTTGTCCTTTTCGATTCTACTATTTATTCTTCCGATTATTTTCAATATGGATATTTTAGGTCTTGTACTCTATGGATTCGACGATTTTAATTCTTACAATATTCTGTTCCGATATTTTTCCACTCCTACAAAATATTGATTTTCTGATTTGCTGGTTTGGTCAAATATCTGTCTTCCCTGTCATTCTCCTTTGACGGTATTACAGTTTTATATTCTTGTAATGTTCAGTTCTTCGAATTTCAGTTCTTCGAAAGATCGATACGATCATTTATGATTCTCGAATTTTTAGATTTTGATGAATATCCGTTACTGCAATATATTGATTTTCCAAATTTCTCCTTCGATTATTTTCGATTTCTTTAAAATTAATTCTGAACCATTTCGCTTCTCTAGAATATCTTTACTGGATTTTATTGGTTCGATACTTTTAATTCATAGCCAATTTCAGTTTGAGATTTTACTTTTCTGATGGATTATATGTAATCCGCAACAATAGACAGAACTTTTGGCTCCGGGTGAATCAATCCTCTTCATGATTTGCATCCATTTTATCGACTTTAAGTCCGAAAGAAAGAATAAAAAACAATTTTTTCGGTGCATTAGTAGTTGTTTTCAAACACTTTGGCATAATAATCGATTTTATAGGTGTGGATTTGACATTTTTATTAGTTTTTGACGCAGGCTTTAATATACACACAGGAAAAGAGCAGAGCACGCAATGAGCAACCGTTGTGAAGTGACGTCACAGCGTCCGACAGTTCGCGTCGTCGCATGCCTAGCTAAACAATTAAATATCTCGAAAACTATAAGACGTATCGAACAAAATTTACAGTATTTTTTCGTTTTCAATAGAGTGTACACTGTAAGGTGAAAATCAAAATTTGGTGATATTCTTCATTGCTGTATAACAAGCACTCTGAGCGCTACAGTTATTCCATCCTCTAATGCCAGAGTAGTAATATGCTGGAAGTGATTTTTTGAAGAAAATCTTTTTTTTCGAAGAGCTTCAAGATAGAATGATTATTTTGGTTTTGGCTCATTTTCAAACACCCAAACAATTGAGTGACGTTTAGATTCTAGCTCGTACGAGTAGATTCAAAATTCATTACGTATCACGAGATCGAAAACCAAATTTCAAGCATAATGATTGATTGTCTTGATTATGTCCTTGATCCATATGATTCAGGCCAATTTGGTACTTCTATCAAATTATGTGGAATATAAGGTGTACCTACACAGTATCTTTACAGCTGAATGTAATATCGCTTGTATTTGATTTGAATCGCACCAATGCTCGAAAGGGTCTCCTTTTCATGGTAAGTGACACGCCGATTAGTCTCAATCATAGATACGCACAGCGTCAATGTTTTGTCGAACAGCAGCTAGTGAATGACCTTCACGAAACTCATCCCTGACGGAAACATGAAAGCGTTCGAATCCTGAAAACTAGTGGTGAATTTTAGCATTACATGCTGTTCCAACATCAGCGCGTGAAGTAGGTAGATGCAAAGAAAGTCATATTAAATCATCGTTTGGAACTATGCTCCTGAAAATGTTTTTTCTTTGAAGAATGACGCAAAATGAAGTATAAAAGGTATTTGATAAAGTTTGATATAGTTTAATACACGTCATGGTATTAGCTAGGAGAGTACAGAGCCGGTTTTAAGAGCTTACGGGCCCTAAGCGATCAACTTTTTCGGGCCCTCTCCTGGATAAAAAAGTGTCTACAATAAAAAATAAAAATTGTATTTCGACAAATAAATTACAAATACTTGATGACACTAATAATACTGCCCACCGGACCACCTGACGAATAGATTCTTATTAGCTTGGCGCATGGCGCATGTCACATATGTTGTGAAATGTTACAAGCTTGCGTTGAAATCGTAGATTATGATAATTCAATCGAATAAGCGGGCAAATTTAAATCTCTTTTGCAAATAGGAAGGTCGATACCGAATTCGCGAATTCGTAAAAAACGGGAAGAAAACAAGAATAAAATTTTCTGGGTATACTACACTTATAAACAATTCGTGTCACAACCGGGCCCCTTCGAGGGTCCGGGCACTAAGCGGCCGCTTACTCCGCTTATAGGATAAACCGGCACTGGGAGAGTAGTTATTTTTTGAAAGGTAATTGTCATCATAGTAAAAAAGTTAAAACCTTGATCGGTAACGACTATCGTTAATTATCAAGACTGCAACAATGACCTCTTTCCATTCAATTCAAAACCCACGTTTAAAACAAGTTTGGGTAATTATTAATTTGGTGCATTTAACCCACTCGATGTTATGAATGATATTTTTCTCAACATTCTGAATCACTGATTGAAATCAACTTTTCTATACACCCATAAAGGGAAAACAAATGAAAGTTACTTACAAAAGATACTATGACTTATAAAGATCGCTGCATGAAAGAGTACCTATCGTATACGGTACTTATCACGGAACTGAATTGCTACTGGATTTTTCCGTGTAACAACTAATACTCATACTCTATCAGATGAGTAATATCAAAAGACAAAAAACCAGGCAGCGGCCTTGAGGAAAAAATGTCACTGGATAATTTTCCTAAGTTTTTGTTGTGTTGTAGAGTTTGACCTCCTGAACAAAAGTCTCCATGGCATACCTCAATGCTATGACTAGGTTTCGAGATGCAGGATCTAATAGTTTGAAAGTGGCCATTTTTTGAAAGTAATATTGACGACTTGGGAAAACACCTTTAATGTAAATATTCGAAAAACTAATATTGCTTGTAAAATTGTTTGTACGAAGTAAGAAGATAGAACACTTGCAGAATGGAAACGGTTGGGCTCAAGCTTAAAAATCGGTAAAAAGTTTGTATAGATTTCTTGAGAATTGAAGATGTCAGATAAGGCTTGTTTCAAATTCAAACGAAATTGAATCAGGATTATTTTGTAATCCGACATTAATTAAACTTGTGGTTTTTTTATCGTAAAGCAATGTGTAATGAAAGAGAGTCATTACGTTGAAAAATGCAAGAAATCTCAATGGCAAAGAGAAACGAAATACTTCAAACCTGGTATTTGTATTTGCCGTTTAAAAATAGTCATGACCCAAATTGACTATAAAAATGGCATTCGCGCTGCATGTCAGGTATCAATAAACGAAATGAAATAACTAAAAAACTAATACTGCATCTATACAAAGAAGACAAGAATACCTTCTCTATCTTTATCTTATTTGTCGATTCCATTTACATAATGAATTAAATGTAGATATTTCGAAACCAAATTAAATGAAAATATTAATAAATCAAGCATGTTGAACGTATAAAAAATTACATAAGTCAATTAATTCATATATGCATAAAAATAAATATGAGTCAGGTTCCATCTCCCGGAAATATTTGTTTGTTATTTATACAAACGCGAACTTTCGCTACATATTGAGTGTCTTGATGAAATGGATCGAATCTGCAAAAGCTCTCACATGAAAATGCAATTTAGTTGTGTCTCCCAATAAATATCTGCGTGTGATTAAGAAACAGCTTTGAATCCGAATGGACACCTTCTTTTCAACCACACCAAAACTGAAGAAATGTACAGCAGATCTTAGCAATTTCATATTTTAGAAAACAAAGCAAATATTATAGAAATGAATATTTTTTCCTGACATCACTAGATTCTGTGATTGAAGAAATCATAGGGGTAAGTTAGGTTAAGGTTAGGTTGAACTTCATAACCACAAATATTTCTTTCTTCTTCAATATTATCTTCTGAGAAATTAGTGTTCAAATTTCTCTGTGGAGAACAGTTCAGCTTGGTGATGTTCACGTTAGAAATGTTTTTATTAATGTAATGAGTTTTAGATGTTAATTATTGATGTTTATTATGCGATGGTGAACTCAGTACTTTCCTACAATGTCCTCCTTTGGGGTAATGGAACGAATATTGAATGAATATTATGGCCAAAAAAGCATATAATTCGACTTACATATGGTCTCAGTTATACCAAATCTTATGGACGGATTTTTTAAAATATAACATTCTAACACAACCCTCATACATTTACCATTGTATCTTGTATGTGAAAAAACATGAATCTGATTTTGGAACAAATCGTAATTTTCATACCTACCCTACAATTTAGAGCTCATATATTTCAAAAGTCAACTTTTGCAGCTTGACCAAAGTTCTTCAATTCCCTGCCTTCAGATATTAAGAGAAATCAGCTTTTGTATACTTCAAAAAGAAAGTTAAACAATATTTGCTGGAAGGAACAATTTATTCTGTGAAATAATTTCTTCAAAGGAGAATGTAAAGTTTTGTAAAGTGTTTAATGTAGTAATTGTTCTTAGTGTATACCTATTTATTTTTAAGATGTAGATGTTCAATTTTGTGTGTTATATACTTTGTACTTTATTCAATCTGTTGACGATTCCTATATCATTTTGTATGATCAATTTAAGGAATAAATATTATTATTATTGAAATGAAAAAATAAAAAGATTAATGAAAAAAATCATATATTCATTTCAGTCAGACATCATGAGTAGGTAATCTATTTTTTATCTAATAATGAAATTCCCTGGAGATTCCAGGCTAAAATGAATAGATTAGATCCCCGGTACGGTCTTTGTCTGCCGTGAGAGGCGACGAAAAGACCTTATCTACAAGGGAAACTAAAGCAGAGACCTCTGGAACCTATCTGTTTTTTGTTCACACAAAAGACGAAATCTATAATATTCACAGAAAATCGAGAGAAAATATTCAATCTAGACGTGTCAAAATCAAAATATACAGAAATCTTTTAAATGCAACACGGATTGATTGAAGCGGATATCGGTGACACACTATCTCATTTCACGATACCGACACTGCATCCGAGGTTGAAATTTCATGAAGTAACAGAAATATCCTGTGTTATGTTTTAATCTAGAAGATAGATAGATCATAATATGAGTAAGTATTGGGGAAGGTTAAAAAATTCACATCATTACGAGACACCGAAGAAAAGAAAAAAGGATATTTTTGACGAATTGAAATATCTACTTATATAGTTTGTGCATTACATGACTCATTGTAAGTACTCTAGTCTATGATATGCGCTATTTTGATAACGCAGAGGGGTTCAAGTGACTTGTTCACCTAAAAATACTGCCGATACTATGGTATATTTGGAAGGTGGTGTTGTGCACATGAGTTTTGAAATAATCACTACAACAGGTAACCTAAGATATGATCTCTTATGCAAAAAAAATTATAACTTATCGTAAATATAAGATAAAACTGGGCCACACAAGGTAACTATAAAGGACCCTAAGTTTTGCCAATCCAGTTTTAATTCACTGAAAATTTAAATGAACAAATCTCAAATTTATTCCTTTCTTCAGTTTTGATTATTATACGCAAAATGTTATATTTCCTCTCTTATAAGTTCAGGAGTCCCAAATCAGTAATCAGAATAATATCTCAATGAGGATGAAACATTTTACAACTTTTTTTTAGACTTTCCCTGTGCGGGCGCATTTAAAAGCAAGAAATTAGCGATATCTCTAAACCACCTCTTGTTAGAAATATAAAGAATAACGCCACGCTAAGGAAATCAGTAATTTCGTCAAAAATGCTTTCGTTACGAGTGAATAAGTCTCACGACTGACACATTCAAGTTTTTTCAACTTCTTATACTTCTGGACATGTTACCGACTCTCTCTTTATTATCAGTTACTTCATATATCTAGCAACATATCATCATCAACCGTTGATTCGCACTTAAGTTAGGTAGATTGATTTGTGTCTTGATGAGGAATACATGTTTATTGATATTTACTATTATTATTATTATTCGCTCAAATAAGTTCAAGTTCACGGATAACTCGTTAATTACAAGAAATAATTAAATCCAATACTTATGCGAATGACGAGTTTTCAATGAACTGGAAATCCAACCCAACAAAAAATTGTCAAGTACGTCGATTTTTATGTTGAGGGGGTAACTACAACTACCCAGTTTGAAAGGAATTCATGCTCTTTTATGATCATTCTCTGACTAATCGGTTTTCACCAGTTAGGTACTTATTGTACTTATTTGAGAAAAATATCTGAACAATCATGAAAATGACGTGTAAAAATTAAATACTTGATTGCTGCATAAGGGTGTATAATAACCCGTAGAAAGCATTTATCAATTATTTTACCAAAGTGAAAGGAAATTTGAAGCGATACAGATATCTATAATCGAAAGTGCTCCGATTATTCCTAGTAGATAATGAGAACATGAATCGTCAATTTACAATACAAAGACCTACTTTTTTATTACTTCAATGACATTGTGTTATGTAATTGATAAATTTATCTTGGCTGATTTTTGTTTCTGAAACAGTTCATTTCAAATAATATTCAGAAAATATTACTACTTCATGTGGCAACGTCGTGCTGTGGTTTGTGCAACCGATCTCTAGGCCGAGGATCTATAGATCGATTCCTAGCTGAGGCAAGAATTTGTCATTTGATTTTCTTAGTAGATTCAATTTTAAATTCCGTATACTGACCAGAAAGAGTTGTCCACCATTTATTGTTGGGTTCAAATCAACATTGCTGCTCCCGTGGTGGCGTATGAAGTTACAAAGCCTACAAGAACACTCTTGGCTGAAGGACCTAGGTCGATGGCCATTCGACAATTACTACTACCACCATTACTACTTTGATCGGAACAGAATTGAAAAATTCTCGTTTATTAGGGAATATTATGAATACATTTGCTGTTAACGAGTAAATGAGTGAACAAAGTCTTCTTATAGCAGTTTAATGGATGATTCAAATAATGTGTTGTTAAATTCAATAAGTTCCACGATATTATAGGCGTTTAGATACAATTAGGTAGGTACAAATATTTTTGTACAATTTATACTTCGCCACTTTCGAAAACTGGTCTTAGACACATTCGATATGGTTCTCTTCATAATTGAATGCTGATCCTTTAGGGCGATAATCGTTCCGTGATTCTAAGAAAAAATATTTAAACATAGCGCGTGTTGATGATTTTAATCAAAATAATGATACACCACTGTTTTTTTTTTTTTCGAATAATATAATTTTTATAATTATCCTTTATCTCATCATCAAAATGTTACGATATTTTTTCGTCCGGCGGACGATTTTCGATTTAATAAAATAGGTGCATTCATTTTGACTACTTAGTAGAAAAAATCGCAAATCAATGCATTTAAAAACCTTTCACTAGACGAAAAAAAGTCAAGAGACCATTTTAATGAGAAGCCAGAAAAAAATTATAAATATAATATTCATTTCAAAAATAATAATATTAATAAACTTCTTTTTTGTTTATACTGAAAAACCTTAATTTTTATACGTACTTCGCATGCGTGCCAAAACTGAGAAAAAATACAAAGCCGTTTCAGAGATATTTGGGAAAAATTATTCATTTGATAAAATTTCAACACCCTGTATTTTAGAAATGAAGTGGTTGCGGACGTATCTTCATGTGAATAACTTTTCTTGAAATTATCCAAAGTTTATCACCCTATTGGATCAGTATTCAATTATGAAACACCCAAGATAAAGCCCTATATAACGTCACTTAATCCATTCTTATCAAACAATTTGTATGACATTATGTTAAATGAATATAATGATTTCGATAATGTTGAACTACTTACCATTTTCTCCAAAAATTAGGTACAAAAATTTGTATAAATCTATATTAATGTCGTACTAGTCAGGAAAGTTTCTGTCAAATATTTGTTTCATATGCCCTTCTTGTGGAAATGTTTGACACCTTTAACATTTTTTGTTTCATGTAATTGAAAATTTAAGAATGAATTGATTAATTTATTCTTTAATTTCATGATTAACTTAAGGAATTAATGAATAAAAAAAATGCCCGACTTGACATAAAGATCAGAGAATTAAATTATGGATGATATTATATGTATACTTCTAATATTATTATTGAAAAACATGATCTCTGTTTTGATAGTATCTATGACATAATCGTCTTTTTACAAATTTCAATTTCTCCATAAACTTTATTGAAATCAGAATGGTTAATTTTTATTCCAATTTATATTTAATTTATATTTATATATAGTTAAACTTCAGAATTTTTCTTCTGGGCATTTTGATGAACCCCTTTGAATATGGCGTCCATTACCAGGGTCAATAATAACAAAAAGCAGTAACGACTGACCAAACGACAAATACCCATTATAGAACATGTATTCAAATAGACAATAAGTAATTAGCAGAGCAACTTTTTGTGCCTACGAAGAACTTTTACTAAATCGAACAGCGCATATAACAAATGACACTCGGTAGTTTACGTAGGAAAAACAAATTGAAAGAAGTGGTTATAGCTTTGTCCTCTTTAGCATAGAAGTCATTCAAGTTTACAAAAGGTGGAGTAACTACCCAATTTCGATATGGCACATGAAAATTAAATTTTTTATGTGAAATTAATGTCATGGTTTCATAGTAGGTATTCATGAAAAAAACTTAATACAACTAAAAAAAAATTGTTGAGGAAAATCAAAAAATAGTTAAAGCCAACGTCATCATTGATAATTCATAGTACACGGACAAAAATGCACAATAATTAATTGCCCGTGGGAAGTTCTTTTTTATCTAATGGTGAGATTTATGCAGCACTATACAGAAAATAATCTTTCAGATTAGATGAAATCACAACGATGAAATTTATTAAGATTTCTTTATTTCCTCACCAGTTTATTACTGGCATGTCCCTCTTTCCAAGTTTGAGAAACTCCCGAATTTTTAGTGTTAACCAAATTAAAAAAAACATGTCAACGTCATGTCCTCATTGAGAAGCTGAAGCACTATGATAATGATGCTGCAGGGATATATTCTGGGCCTTTCTTCATTCATTCAGACCTATGTTGTATCACTTCCGTTAAAAATAACGTCACCGTTATTCGCCATTTCCGTTATTTTGCTATTACCAATCAATAGCAAAATAACGGAAATGGCGAATACCAATACAGATCTAACAGGTTATTTTTAATTTCACCATGCTGACATGAGTTATAGCATTCTCGTATACGGTAATTCTTGTCATGCTGTTAAGGGTTTTAAAAATGCAGAAGAAAATAGAATTATTGCTGATACAGGAATCACTGTCGATAAATATCCAGAGATTGTGCCTCTTTCCTCATTATTCATTTACACTACAGTGTTAGAGGTACAAAAAAACAAAATATCATTTTTGGTCAACACTAATTTTCATAATCACCAAAATCGCGGAGCAACTGATTTGCGGCCTTTCCGTTTCAGACTCGATAAGACATGAATGAATTCAATGGATGAATTCATTCTCAATCACTGTTTTTATTTCATCGACGAATATGTAAGGGTGTGAAGTTATCCACATCCACAAATGTACACTGAGAAAAATATTAAAAATATCTAGCACGCACAAATGGCTTTGTACACGTTTCAACTCAAGATATGTTTCTTTCCTTCATACCTGATATCTCCTACGAGTTTTCCAGGCCGTCCGAGGGGGCGTAAATGGGGTGAATTTCCGAAAAAAAATCGTAGAAGGCACAAATGACTTTTTACACGTTTGTGCTTGGGATATGTTATATGAAATGCTCTTCTCTTCATCCCTAATACTACCTACGAGTTTTCCAGGCCGTCCGAGAGGGTGTAAATGGGGTGAGTTTCCGAAAAAAAATCATAGAAGGCACAAATGGCTTTGTACACGTTTGTGCTTGAGATATGTTATGTGAAATGCTCTTTTCTTCATCCCTGATACCACCTACGAGTTTTCCAGGCCGTCTGAGAGGATGTAAATGGGTTGAGGTTCCGAAAAAACATCATAGAAGGCACAAATGGCTTTGTACACCTTTCTGCTCCGCATATGTTTTGGAAAAGTATATTCTGTAACAAGATTAGATTGAAAACTTTATACGAGTGGAAAGTTCCGAGCGCGAGCCGAAGGCGAATAGGAGGAGCCACGAGCATCACGAATTTTCATTCTTACCGAGTAGCAGACTATACTTTCTCCACGATCAAGAATTTTAAAATATTTTCAAATGGAAACGAACAAAAGATAATTTCCACACGAAATAATAACTCTTATTCAAAAACACTGCTTATCAGAAAGGACTAACCAGAACTAATTTTTTAATCGCAAAGATGCATTAAGAATAAACTATCAAATTAAAAAAAATTGCCTTGTCGGTGGCTTAAACCCACAACCTCTCGTCAATCATGCTCTGAGCCATCCGGCCTCTCATTGAAATATGTTTGATACATAAGTATTGATATTTTTCATACTCATTCTTTGATTTTTTTGGTGGTGAACTTTCCAGTATATTATTTGTTCTCTTTGTAATTTCAGGTGATGTGTTTTCACACTCTGATTCTGAATCACTGGATAAATTCATGATACTTTTTATATTTTCAAATGAAAACGTTACAGCAATAATTTTGACACTACGGTGACTATCAACTGCGTCAAGGCTAATGTTATCATTGCTAACCAGTGTGAGAATAGTATTCTATCACAAGAGAGAGAATGTAAAAACATTTGAATTGCATGGGGGCAGAGATGTTGCCGAATATTTCTTCAATCTCAAGAGAGAGAATTCCAGCATTCTGTAATCAAATATCATTTCAGAATTAGCAAATTTTGTGATGATTGTGGAGAAAATGTATTTTCCCTCATCCCTGTTACCACCCACCAGTTTTCCAGGCCGTCCGAGAGGGCGTAAATAGGGTGGGTTTCCGAAAAAAATCCTTAGAAAGCACAAATGGCTTTGTAAACCTTTCTGCTCGGGATATGTTATGGAAAATGCATTTTCCCTAATAATAATAATATTTATTTTCCAATAACCTTGTTACAGAATATACTATTCCATAACATATCTTGAGCAGAAAGGTGTACAAAGCCCGAGGGGTGTCTCACTTCGGAAATCTGGTGTACAACATGACCAGAAATCCTTGAAATCCATGTTGAAATCCAGAAATCCAACCTGAAATTCCGAAATCTTTGATGAAATTCAGAAATCCAATATGAAATCTTGAAGTCCCTATGAAATCCTTATGAAATCCAGAAATCTCAGGTGAAATTGAGAACTCCAGGTTTTAGTCTAACTTTTCCAGTCTTCATTGTTTTAATGTACCTACATAATTCTCTATATCTTCTTATGAATAATTAGTTTTTTCTTCATTGATTCTTTATTTTCGTTGATATGTATCATTTCCAGAAAAATTATTTTTGTTTGATTACTTTCCAAAATAACTGTATCTTATAGTTCATTCGATGGTCATTTTGATTTATATGTTCCGATAAGGCACATGAGTTCTTATTATCGGAATATGTAAATCAAACTGACCATTTTTCTGGAAATGATATATATCAACGAAAATAAAGAAAGAATCAATGAACAAAAAAACAGATTTAAACAATCTCAGTCAAATTTTTACCTACCTTTTTAACTTGAATGAAAATATCAATATTTCACCCAGTAATCAGAATTTTCCTTCTTGATAAGCAATCAAATATAAATTGTCATCATTATTGTCATACATCTAACGTCATGTTTTTCTGTCCGTTTGGTTTCAATTTCATTTTAATTCTCACGTTAGTAAGTAACCATATATTTTTATATGTATATGAAATCCTTAAATCCAATAGAAATCCTGATTTGATGTACAAATCTCGGTACAAATATTACGAAAGTGAAACACCCCTCGTAGAAATCCTGATTTGGTATACAATTTTTAACGAAGTGAAACGCACCCGATATCCACTTCATATCTAAAAAAATCGCAAATGATACTGTTAGAAAAAAATCATACCTCTCATTTACATTTGGTTGTCAACGATTGAAGAATTGCGCTAAAATTCCCCAGAAGCAAGGAAATTTCGATGAACCTGCACCCGTATGCTTGAATACATTACTGCCAACTGTGTGCAGCATTGTTTTGACCTTGGAATCCTGCAGAAAATCTTGAAATCCGAATGAAATCCTGAAATCCCTTATGAAATCCAGAAATCTCCGATGAAATTCAGATATCGTACAGGAAATCTTGAAATCCGAATGAAATCATGAAATCCATATGAAATCCAGAAATCTTTGGTGAAATCCAGAAATCTTTGGGGAAATCCAGAAAACCTAAAGGAAATTTTGAAATTTTCTTTGGGGAAATCCAGAAAACCTAAAGGAAATTTTGAAATTTCTTATGAAATCCAGAAATCCGTTCAATAGTTCTGAAATCCACTTGAAATCCCTCAAATGAAAATTTGGTGTACAAATTTTAGGGAAGTGAAACACCCCTCGACAAAGCCATTTGTGCTTTCGAAGGATTTTTTTCGGAAACCCACCCTATTTACACCCTCTCGGACGGTCTGGAAAACTCCTGGGTGGTATCAGGGATGAAGGAAAGAGTATTTTCCATAACATATTCCGAGCAGAAATGTGTACAAAGCCATTTGTGCCGTCTATGATTTTTTTTCGGAAACTCGCCCCATTTACACCCTCTCGGACGGCCTGGAAAACTCATGGGTGGTATCAGGAATGAGGGAAATTGTATTTTCCATAACATATCCCGAGCAGAAAGATGTACAAAGCCATTTGTGTCTTCTATGATTTTTTTCGGAAACTCACCCTATTTACACCCTCTCGGACGGCCTGGAAAACTCCTGGGTGGTATCAGGGATGAAAGAAAGAGTATTTTCCATAACATATTCCGAGCAGAATTGTGTACAAAGCCATTTGTGCCGTCTATGATTTTTTTTCGGAAACTCACCCCATTTACACCCTCTCGGACGGCATGGAAAACTCATGGGTGGTATCAGGAATGAGGGAAATTGTATTTTCCATAACATATCCCGAGCAGAAAGATGTACAAAGCCATTTGTGTCTTCTATGATTTTTTTCGGAAACTCACCCCATTTACACCCTCTCGGACGGCCTGGAAAACTCGTAGGTGGTATCAGGGATGAAGAAAAGAGCATTTCGCATAACATATCCCTAGCACAAACGTGTACAAAGCCATTTGTGCCTTCTATGATTTTTTTTCGGAAACTCACCCCATTTACACCCTCTCGGACGGCCTGGAAAACTCGTGGGTGGTATCAGGGATGAGGAAAAATGCATGTTCCATAACATATCCCGAGCAGAAAGGTGTACAAAGCCATTTGTGCCTTTTATGATTTTTTTTCGGAAACTCACCCCATTTACACCCTCTCGGACGACATGGAAAACTCGTAGGTGGTATCAGGAATGAAGAAAAGAGCATTTTCCCCAACATATCCCGAGCAGAAAGGTGTATAAAGCCATTTGTGCCTTCTATGATTTTTTTTTCAGAAACTCACCGCATTTACACCCTCTCGGACGGCCTGGAAAACTCGTGGGTGGTATCAGGAATGAAGGAAAGAGCATTTTCCATAACATATCCCGAGCAGAAAGGTGTGCAAAGCTATTTGTGCCTTCTATGATTTTTTTTTCGGAAACTCACCCCTTGTACACCCTTTCGGATGGCCTGGAAAACTCGTAGGTGGTATCAGGGATGAAGAAAATAGCATTCCACATAACATATCCCAAGCACAAACGTGTACAAAGCCATTTGTGCCTTCTATGATTTTTTTTTTTGGAAACTCACCTCATTTACACCCTCTCGGAAGGCCTGGAAAACTCGTGGGTGCTATAAGGGATGAAGGAAAGAGCATTTTACATAACATAACTTGTGTTGAAACGTGTACAAAGCCATTTGTGCGTGCTAGAAATTTTTAATATTTTTCTCAGTGTACATTTGTGGATGTGGATAACTTCACACCCGTGAATATTTGAGTACCTACGCCTCCGAGTATCAACAGCATAACGTTAATAATGTGCCACTGCTTCTTACCAATGTTTTGACGGTTTTATTATTGTTTTTCATATAATATGTCTATTTTACTCAACCTCTTTTAATGTCGTTATATTTTTGGCACAATATTGACTAGCTAAAAATATATTTATAGCTTGTCCAACTAAATCAATTCTATTATTTATATGCATATATAGTTCAACCAATAGGGAATTACACTGGTAATTTTTTATATATTTTTTTTCAAAGGTTTACAAGTCAAATTGGGTGAAAACGATTTTTAAATATTTTTTTTTTCTATTTTGTCTGATCCAGAACAAAAGGAATAGAGATGAATTCAAACACTAGCTCAAATTCGCGACAAATATTACCGGTATTTCATTGAACAAATACAAGTGACGTCAGTCTCCTTAATTTCCAGTGTACACTGGGTTTCAAAATGGAAACAAATCTTTCTTGTACAAAGCACTCACAGAACAAACGTTTGTAGTACAATACAAGTGACGTCAGACGAAATAGTTTTGAAGTGAGTTGTAGTCGTTATGAAACGATATGAAATGGATAAATAGGTTCGTGAGATGATTCTACATGCATCTTGTTTGAAGATGCATGTAGAATCATTTTTTACAATTGAAACGTTATCTTTTCTTACAGTGTAATTCCCTATTGCTTTCTTTGAATATTTTCGTGCCCTTAGATTTGTAGATACAAAGATAGTTGTACGTTATTGCTCCAAAATATGCAATAGTCTTAATTCTTGTAGAGAGATCAATTCGAACAAAGTTCGAAAATTTGTGCTGGAGAGCATCACGCCGATAATGAAACAAATAAAATCGACAAAGTCGAAGTACCCCTTGTCTCCACACGTTTCCATCAAATGGAAAAATGAGACAAACATCTGTCACAAGACAACTACTTCCCTGGCTAATACCACGATAGACATTGAACTACATCTGACAGATATTTGTGCACCGTTCTTCCGAGAAGACCCAATTGCAAGTGCGTATCTTGTAATTGAACAGAAGATTATCCTTCATTTGGCTGGAAATGACCACCTGCAGACATACATGTTTCAAGGTTTTGCCTCTCATCAGCCAGGGTAGTTCGGACAACATTATAATTGTCCTGTCCCTGCCAAATGAATGATAATCAACTGTTTAACTGAAATATTTCCTCACAGATAAACCTACGACCAACACCTAAGTTGGTCGCAGCGCCATCCGCATGGTAAATCTAGAACTACACTTCTCGAATAGCACAGACTCCAGGAAGAGTTAACTGTAATAATTCGAATATGGTTCAAAAATTTGTGCTGGAGAGTATCACGATATTAACTTGTATGTAGACAGGGTTACGGAGAGTGGAAGAATGAATTGATAATTTTTTGTATATAAAGTTTTATGCAGGAGAAAAACTAGGTAAAGGTGTCAACTGTCAACTGAAAACGCTCAGAAAAGAAGTACAGAAAATTTATAAAGGAGGTTAATAGAATTTTATGTCCCAAAAGACTTGCTCTATAAACAATTAGGAAAAGGAATGAATACCTATAAACTGACCGGCGGTCAATTTATTTAAACAGATACCTACTCAGTTCCCTGTAAAAGTGCTTTTTAGAATTTATGGGGAATATTTGTGAATTTTATGGCAGAATTTCTAAATGAAGCACACATTCCCTACAAATTACACCTCAAAGTCAGTAGGTATTCTTTGAGCGACAAAAATGTAAATAATACTAAGTGCTTTTTTTTGTAGGACAAATAAAATTTGAGGAATACTGACTTCAATATCTTTAGAGCCAAACTCCATATCTCAAAAAATAAAGTGAATGAGTCTTGGACGTGTAGTTTTTGGTCTGATGCTCTAGGAAAACATCGAACTTTTTTTTATCTACCTAAAGAATTATTACAGCCATGTTTCTGACTATCGAAAGATTGATCAACTGGCCAACGCAGAGACAGCAAGTTGACGAGAACATATAGTCTTGGCTATCATTTAGATTATGTTGAAAAATGACCACCCGGTGTATTGAAATGATTTAAGATAAATCGAGAGAGTGCTCCCAAAAAGAATTATGAAACGAAAGTAGGTTCTTAAAAGCGGTACTACAAAAGAACCCTTCGAAAATTTGTTTTTTGTCATTTTTTATATCTAAGAAGTTCTGTAAACCAGCAAATTTGTTAATCAAGTGAATTTAAAATATAAAATCATAGTCATCGTTCTCGTTGTCATTTTCTGGATCATTTATTGAATGTTATGAGTAGGTAAACACACCTAAAGGCAAACCAGTGGCGTCTCCCTGAAGACAAGCTTCCCCCAAGCAACACTTGAATCCTTTTTTCTCCCCCGGTAACTCCATAGACAAAACAGCTACATCTTCGTTTCTTTCCTTCGCCCTCTTGATTCGATCTTCACCAACAGTTTTTGTTTTTAAGTTCATCCGTTTGAACTGTTCACTCATGACACCTGCCATTTCACGACAGAATACAAAGAGAAAATACAGAAATCGGTTCACATCTGATAACGGAGTTTTAAGAGTTAACGTTCCTATAGCGAAAACGAAGAAATTGGGTAATCAGTTCAACATTCTTGAATTGAATAAAATTAGAGGACATTTCGTTTGTTTACTCATTGTTACGAACTCAACTTTGAATTTTGCAGTATTTATAGTTTTCAGCATTCAATTGGTTTATTTGTATTTTGAACCATCGAGTAATATTTTTCTTCTGAAAGCATGCGTAATTCACCCTGTATCTGCCTGCAATTTAGTCTAGGAAGTGTAACATTTAGGATTTTTGAATCGGCTTGTAGAAAAAATTTTGTTCCTAGCTACATTGTAGGTAGGCACTCGACTGCCTACCCGAACGACGCAAAACGGCGACTTAGAACTACTTATAGTGACTTCTCAACTTTGATTACAGTATAACTAAAAACTGATTTTCAATAAATTATTCAGATGTGCTCAAGTGTCTGTAACGAATCTTCTAGGTTTTCGGAGAGAAACCCCTCTGAAGCTCCTGAGCGCTTGTGCGAGCATGGAAAAAATCTGGGATCGGTAACCTTGCTGGGATTTTAACCCAAGTCTTTATGGTTGAAGAGCTACCGCTCTACCGTCACCCCCATTTTGTTCATGAAGAGAAAAGTCGAGATAGAGGTCTTCGTATGTTCGTTTATGCATCACCGTCACTTCCACCACCTAGGACGTTTCTCTATCATCTTTTTATACCGATTCGTACCGATTAATAATTTATCTTAGTGATACCTGAACCACTGCAGCTTAGGAGAGTTACTGTACTTTTCCCTCTTCAGCCAATGTCAACAAGATATATCTCCAGAAACTGAATGATTAAAAAGCCCAGAAATGGTATTTCATGTAGCTACTTTCTTAATTTTGCACTTAATACATCACATAATTTGTTCACTATAGCAATCTAAATCATAAATCAGATAATGATCACAAGACATCATACTTCCTATTGGACTTAACTGAAACATATTGTTTGTTTCACAAAGAAATTAGGTTTCCTATTATGAGTTTTCATTGTCGAGTTTAAAAAAATTCAAAATCATTTGTTGATGGTCAAGATAACCGCTCTTGTGATGAGTTGGGAAATAGTAAAATATGCAGCTGTAATGTAGTGAAGTAGTAGTAATTATCATAATGTTCCATAAGAATGTCTTTCAGTTATAGAAAGTTATAGAAGTTAACAATATAAAATAATTTTGAAAAATAAATACTGTAAATAACAAAACCTGTTTTAAAATCTCACTTATTTAGTTAGTTCTCCTCCTTGAAGTAAAAGATAAAAAATGAAATATGACAACACGATACAAACTATCATTCCGTCACCGTCTGTTCATATCACAAATAGCTGGTTTCGTTTTCCTGTTCATTTATAAGTGGTGGAAGTTGCATATCGCCCAATGACTCCGCTGCAAAATTTGATTTTGGCATGAACTCAAAATAAAAAAAATTTTAATTCTCATTTCGGACACCATGTATGACGGTCAACTATTCGTACTGCACGTTTTTCGGATCACGTTTTATAAAAAATCTTTGCAAAAATTTCACATGACAAAGGAATTATTTTAACGGAACATAAATATTAGTTATAAAACAAATTTACTTGTGTTACTTAGTGAATTTGGATGAGATCACGATAGTTTAATTCATGTGAATGAACTTTTTAAGACCGGCGGAAAAAATAAGTCTCGGAGTTGACATGTTCAAAATTGAAAAACAATGCTGACATACTTTCAAATGAGCTTTCTCAAGCTTATTGACCTGTGGGTTTAATGAAATTGGCGCAAACCCTATAAATTTCCCAATCTCTTCGCATTAACCGGACTATAACTTCACCGGCCACTAGATAATTACACACACATTAGAGCCGTCGATGATCGCTCGGTCTCGCTTCGCAGTTAAACCCGCCGTTAAACTAAACTGAGGTTAGGTTTTGAATCATCGCGCTCCGCTGTTTCCAAAGAACTTCGAACATGAACTAAAACATCGGTACCAGTTTCACGAAATAGTAGAGAATGAGTTTTTATGGTGTACAAGGTTACAGCGCCTACCTTTATCTGCACGCATCTTCCAGAGAAATTGGTTATAAAAATTATGGCCGGAAAAGAGCCGTATTTTGGCGTTCGCGTTGAGTAGAACGGGTGCTGAGAGTGAGAAACAAGTGATGTACAAATAAATTGGACTGATTAAATTGCCCAGAAATATTAACGTAATAAAACTTTGCGTTTCAAATATGAAAGATATTTCTTCGCAATTAACCTATATTAACCTTTTTCTGGCAATACTACTAAGTATGGCGTATTGTCGAAAATAAAAATATGGGACAGCCCCTGGCTGGCTTGATGCTGACAGACAGAGAGGTTATTTTTGATTCGAAGCATAGTTATTATACAATCACATGTTATTGGTTCAATTCCTCTAGAGACACTGAGAGACAGTGGTATCATATAGGAGTGAGCATATTTATTATACAATCACATGTTATTGGTTCAATTCCCCTAGAGACAGTGGTTTCATATAGGAGTGAGATAGTTCTTAACTATAGACGCTATGTCCAGGAACGTAGGGAATACTATCTCCAGGTGTTCCAGGCAAGGTTATTGAAGGCAAGTTCTTTCGATTTGCCAGCCAGGTAGACATACTAGTGAACTTGAAGGGGGTTGCTTTGTTAGTTCACCACACCTCATGTACCCAAGCAGTATTTTCTTCATGCTTTTCAATATTTTCAATACAAAACATGTTAGGATGATTGACTTGAGCGATAGTGGGTGTAGGTCTGTTCGGCTCACCTTAAGAATATAAATCACCATAATATAGTCACCGTTCAGTTAGATGGTATGTGGTTCCATGCTAGACTGGCTCTAAAGAGAGCAGGTATTACAAGTTCCAGTCGAATTTGTAACAGAGCTGGAGATATGCTATCCTCTTCTGGCGATTTATATGGGTGGAACGAGTTTACCGCCTGCACCTTTTGCCTGAGGTGTTATGTATAATCCACACTTTGAAAAAATCTTCATTCACATTCGTTTCTTGCTAATACGTCTATTGTCTTAAAACGGCCAAAACAGGTGTCACTTATTACTCGTCTCATCTCGTCTGTAGCACGACTGCGTAGAATATAGCATAATCAACTGCTATGATGAACGCCCACACATTGAAAATTTCATTCAAAGTTCGTTAAAACTATGGAACACATAAACCATGATCATGATCAAAATCAGCCCTGAACAAATCACTAACATTAACATTAAGAGGAAAAAAAATTAACTGAGTAACTCCTCTCAAACAAGCGACATCGATGGGAAAATTAGGTATATTGGAGTTGTAAATTGAGAGCTTACCTGGAACGAACATAATGAAAACTTGAAATGAAATATTACCATTGCGGTCTTTTGGCAAACAATGGCAAGACTTAGGCGTCAGACCTATGACAGTATTCGAGATCAGGTCACATAGACATCAAAATAAATGTATCAATGTTTTGAAGAGTAGATAACCAACTCAAGGTCACCATAGTGGTACAAGATTTAGGATTAGGCGAATATATTGAATAGACTGACTTTGTAAAAAAAAAATCGTCGTTTCATCTAAGTACAAATGATTTGCTGACGTGCGTCCAGTTAAATACCAAAGGTTGTCTAATTCTAGTTATGGAAGTGTGAATTTTTGGAAAAGTAGAGCAGAAGATAGGAAGGAGTTATTTTTGATGCTGAAAACTGTTCCACGCTTGCATTTGAAAAGTGTTGTAATAAATATGTCATACAAAGTAAATTTTTTATTTCTCTTGTGTAATAGTTATCGAACGATTGATGGGGAAAAGTCACTCAATACATCAAAACGTAAAAATACAGATGCCAAAAAAAAATAACACACCTCTGGATCCAATTAAATTAAGAGTAATAAAAATAGCAGATATTACATGACAGTCGATGCCACCCATCTATAGGGAAAGTAATCAATTAAGTTGTGTTAATGGGTTTTGGTTGTATATACTCATTTTAGTTCGGTTTCGCTCTCATTTAATGATGATAATAAAATAAATATGGTGCAACTGTCACATAGCTACAAGTTTCAGTTGAAATGAGGTCATACTCCAAATAATCGAAGAAAAACTTTTAGCCCTTCATTTTTTAAGGAAATGTTTACAATGTGTTGAAACGTGTTCGATTTGGAACTTCATGAGAAAAGATATTTGGAATTGTCCCGTTATTATTTGTACGACCATGCTATTCTCAAGAATTTACCGTAGTTATATCTACTTTTAGGATGGTAGGTTGTGTTTACTAGTAGCTAGATATAATAGTAAGTAAATTACGTATAATTTGTGTGAAAAATCAGAATTTCCATTTAGACATTTATATAAAAAATAACTAGAATTTTCATGTAATTCATCATACTGCAACATCCTATTTCCCGCGATTGTTCAATGCCTGCATTTACTTCGCTCTCAAAATATTCCACAAAATTTTCTCATTATTACGAGTGTTCGTTGTGTAGCAATTTGTAGAGTGACATTTAAAAAAAATCACGTGCCGACAAGGCGAGTGATTTTTGATTAATGTCACGAGTTAAATTGGCAACAAACTCCAGCAAATCAAATCTTTGCCACGATAAAATTTCACCACGAAATTTGGGCTGCGGTGGCATGCGGGTAAAGTGCTCGCTCTATATGTCAAAAACATCCGTAGGAGCATGAGTTTGAATCTCAGCATTGCCACCGGTCTCGTGCATGGCATCACACGTATTAGAAGGTAAGGGCTATGTCTTTCCCTAGCTCGCACAAGTCTCTGTCTTCTGAGGGTTACACGTAGGGGTGCAACCGGTTGACAGATATAACAATTTTAACAATTTAACTAGTAATCCAATGACAAGTTCATCAATGAAAAAACCAAGAACTTCATGTTGAATCCCAATTCCAGAGGAATGTTGGCAATTTAAAAATGCATTCTATTGGACAGAAAAGTCGCAAAATCTGTTAGACCGTAAAGATTTTTTATGGATACATTTCTTTTTGGCAACTGAGTGACTATACTTTTCATGAAACCTATTCAATCATCTCTCCTCACGTTTCCCAGTGATCTTAGACACCAACATCAACTTGGTGGTTTCAAATGAAATATTTTTGAAATTTTGTCATTCCAATATGACTCATAAGACACTAGACTAGTGTCTCATTGACTTGTCATAAGACGTTTAGAAACAGAAGCATTATTACTTTATAAGATGCCATGTGTTAATAGAAAATATTCTTCTAATAATTTGATTCAGTTTTATTTAAAACGCGGCTATCTCCCCTTTTCACCGACTTAGTATATCTTAAAGCAGTAGGTACCGGACAGACATCATTACTTTTTTTTGATGAAGGAGACGGTAGCCGACTATCAATCCACAAACACCATGTTCATATTGAGGTTTATATAGGTACACTGACTCTCAATGAATACTTATAGACATAGTTCAGCAAATGAATAAATATTACGGCATTGACGGGTTCTCACTAGCTAAATGAAAGCTCCTTTCCCCCCAACGAACTGTCATACGATGTAAGGCATAATGTGGAAGAATTATCTTCTAAAATGGTTGTAAACGATGCATATGTTGTTACGTATCACAACTGTAAGACAATTCTCCATTTAGGGAAACCGGTCGTGGCATACATTTGATTCATCGGAGAACTGGTGTTTTTTGTTTTTAACATACTTATTTCATTCTCTGGTAGGAACTAACACAGAACCGGAGCGACCTAAAATACTTGCCCCTTTAGGAAACCAAAACATTTTTTGCTGAATGAACATTTCTTAATATGCGAGAGTCTGAAAGAGTTATCCGCGGTAGACAGCACTGTGAAATTATCAGACAGTGAAATAAAGGGGTTGAACATGCACAACCGTCGCAATATCATAAAGCTTACTCAATTCACTGAATTGTTTTATCAGAACCGATAAACAGAATTGGTTTATATTTGAGGGCATAACTAACGATGCGACAACAAGTTTTCAACAAGGACTGTTTAGTTATTGTTTTGCAACCAACGTCAACAATTTTCAGTAGACAATTAAACCAGTAATTCCGACTATGTCGAAATACCTTTCTCTCCACATATTTCCACAAAACGAAAATATAAGGAAAAATTCTGACACAAAACAACAATTTTCCGATACGGGCATTGAATTACATCTGTCAGCCATTTTTGCAATTAGGAAAACACTATTGAAAGTGCCACTTGTAATAAATCAATTGAATATTATCCTTCATTTGAATGGACATAACCTCCTGCATAGGTACATGAATGTGTCTAGGTTCTTGCCTATCATCACTGCTAGGAAAGTTAAAAAAACATAAGAGTTGTCTTGTTCAATGACTTTGTCGAAATTAATCATTTCATTTATTTGAATCTCTCCGACAGACCTTCGAACTTATTTTTATTTAACGTCCACATTTTAAAAGAACGTTTTTCGATTTATTTTCCCATTTTGTATACATAGTGTTCATACTCTTTCTGTTGCATAAAATTTCAGATACTGTAAAATTCCAGCAAGTTGAGTTCCAGTCAATTTGAAATTTTCAATACCTGGATTAATGATGTACTCTATAACTTTGAGTAGGTACCTGTTTTCTTAGACCAAATCGAGTCATGGGAAGTAATTTTGTTACTTAACTTACATTTTTTCATTGATAGTTAAATATTATAGAATGAGCCTATCTGCTGGTGCTTGTGGAATATTCAGTTATTCTGATCTAGTATTCATCGTGATCCACTCAAAATTATAACGGGATGTAAACTCATGATTAAAATAGTTTACCCTTTCAAGAAATAATAGTATTTTATTAATTTTGGAAATGCTGAGGGTTGTAGTGCGATTCGTTATTGACCCAAAACTTTATGGAGGTTCTGCGTGAATCGAAAAGCACAAAAACAGTCAATAAGTTCAATAGGTTCTTACTTGGATTTCTTGAAGCACATCTACATGATCAGGTCCTTACAGACACTGAAAATGACTCCAATCCATATCTGTTTAGGAAATTTATAGTCCAATACATCATTGGCTCGTTTTTATACGTGATAATTTCTATAGAGATGATGAGGACTTTTGGTGCACGGCTATATTTTTGCCATTGATCAGTTTTCTGAGAGTGGATTGGTAATAGACTGGCCTGCAAACTCCCTCTTCCCAGTACCCTGTTATTTTCCTTGTGGAAACATCTGGAATTCAAAGTTCCTGCTAACGAAACCTGATTCGCTTTTATGACAGGGATATTTTCTATCGTATATCACCAAAAATGCCCAAACAATACGTACCCATTATTCAAAAAAAAGGAAAGATGGAATGAAGAATGGGAAAATGTGTAGGTATTAAATTGATTAACATGTTACACGAACCTTTTTTCCATTTGGAAGTTTCGAAGAGTAGGTGTAATTAACCATTTGTCATTTAATCGGTTCTTTCAAAGTTTTTGGTGATAGCCCGTTTCAGTAGTTTGCCATTGAATAAAATTAAATAAAAGATGATCAACCCTATACATCGCTTGGCATGTGTTATGAAGGGAAGATTCAGTTTAGATCCAGACTATCGATCTTCTCGCGACCTACTCACGACCGACTCAATAACATTTTTGAAGTTCAAGACCCTGCCTATAATACTCACTGATAGTGAGACATTCGATGACTTGCATGATCGATGGTTTTGAACATGTTAATTTCTTTACGACTGATATTAGATGTTATTAAAGGAATCATTTCATTCGAATGTGCTGTATATTTTTTCGATTGAATATTTCGGCAAGTATGTTCATATCTCCTTGACACGAAAACTTTCCATTCGAATGGTTCCCAAGACGATTCGTCTGTTTTCTCCAATATCGCAGCGCATCGAACAAGGTGACGTAACCTCACGCCTAAAAAGTTGTATACAAAAACCAAGTAAATTTATGTAAACGCTAAAACGCAATAAAGACTTATCTGAAGTGTTTCGTTATATTTATAAGCATGACTAACTAAATTATTTTTACTCAGAGGATAGTTTACGTGGTAATTGCAACGTTCCGTTTTGTTTCACGAAAAATATACAACACCGTCGAAGACTAATTTGTATGAGAACTGCAAGCAGTGCATTTCTGAGGTTAATGGTGGATTGGTTGGTTGGTCAATGTCATTATTGTCGTTATTGTGCTTAAGTTCTGTTGACCATGACATGTCGTCAGCTCCTATATGACATATACATATTCCACCGCTCAAGATATCATTTGCAGCAGTGTGTCCACCTATATTAACGGAAAAAATATGCCTAGTCGCAAAGACATCAGGTTTTTACTCATAGGGTGTTGCTAAATTAATGTAAAAAAAATTCAAGAGATTCCTTTTTGAAAATTTTAAGAGGACAGTCCCCAAGAAAAAATTCTCAGTTCAACCCCTTAAGAGATATCACCTTTAAAAGAAAGGAAGTACCTACTCTGTTTGATGGAAATTTAATGCATTAAAGTGAATTTCCGTATGACAGCAGTCTACTTGTCAAACTTCACTTAGTATTTTTTTTGTTCAAAAACCATTATTTCTATAAAAAAACAAGAGATAAAAGAACAATCGTAGAAACGAACAATCGAAACACCGTAACTTGAACCATCGAGAACTTGTTTTTCTCTCATTTTGGCAATGGAAGTCCAAAACAATTTCACTCGAAAGAAAAATAAGTTAAGGAATTTTGAAGGTATTTTCAATTATATTTTCGGTTTACCACATTCAACCCCATAAAAAATTCTGACATAAATTATGTAATTGTTGTTGTTGTTGTTAAAATTGTTATTTCCGTCAACCAGCTGCATACCCTTAAGAGTACAACCCTCAAAAGTCTTCGAAAGGCTTGTCCGAGCTAAGGAAGACGCAGCCCTTACACGTGTGATGCCATGCACGAGACCGATGATCATGCTGGGAATCGAACCCATGACCCTTAGGTTAAGAGACAAGCGCTCCACCATCATAACCATCACGGCACATTAATTAATTTCACCCTCTTAAAACAAAATGTAAATACTGAAAAATACTCATATTTACATACGTCTTCATGTAATGTTACTTCCAGGGGTGATATCTCTTATGGGGTTGAAAATAATTTACTATATATGACGAATCTAGACTCTTTGCATGAATTTTGCATCACCATGTATATGTAACGTCCAGTGTCCATCAGTTCTAATTAATATATTTTATCGTTTATTATCCCAGTCTATAAATATTAAATCAAAATCATTAATAAAAGTTATATAATTTTGGTAACAGTCAGATATAAATAGTTTAGATCCGCTAATAAAAGTGATTGGCTGAAATGAGTGAGATTTATGAAAGAAAGGAAGAACTATAGTTTTCGAACTATAGTTACGAATTTTAATCGGGGAGCTTAAATATGTTTCATTTGAAACAAGCATTGTTACAAATGTCAAAGACAATCCCCCTTCCTAACTAGAATGGCGAAGGCGCACGATATATGTCAAATAACTAGTCAAAATATTGATGAAGGGCATGATTTCTGTTATCTGTCTATCAAGAAAAGATCTCTTCAATGAATTCCGGTAAACTTTAGGATTGAGCACGCGTACAAAAGAAACGCCAATATTGTACAGAAATGGCAATCCACATTGTGATCTTTGACAACAACAAAGGTTGAAAGTGAGTGCCAATATTTGTGAAAAATACACGAAAAAATTATAACACTGTGTATGTTAAGTTAGTTTCCTTTTGATAAAAGCTTTACTGTAACACGTTGCAATGAATTTCTCCGTTCCAATACAAAAGATAGGAATACAAGTTTTCGATCTCCCAAAAAGGAAGTCCAAGTGAGAGTATTTTTCCATGTTGTATGAAAATATCTATTGAATGATGGCGGTTATGGGTTTCCAGACCATTAAAGCTCACTTTCAACAGCGTCCTTTCCATGAAACTGGCACATAAACACTTGATGGAGTCCAATAGCTGTCACGGTAATAAGCAGTGAAGTAGTTATTTCTAATAAAACTTGTTCACTTATTTATTTCTGATACGGCCAAAAATTCACTGTAAGCGAAGTTAAATCCGAAAAAATCATTTCTATCCAATGAGTTATTTTTATTTCAACGTCTATTATGGTATATAGTGGGCCCATGAAGTATGGAATGAATTCATTACTTCTGAAGATGAAGTTGTTTTCTTGTTTTCTTTTTGAACGCTACCCAAAATATATAACGGTTATCCGCATTTGATTGAAAATATGACTCCAGTGACACCAGATTTGACATAATCCCATTAAATCTTGTAACGCTTGAGTGTTAAAAAATACCACTAAAACTAATTTTTTGAGCGAATATTTATTAGCAAACAAGTCGGTTTTTTTATTTTTTAGGATATTGACAACTTTCTTATATTTCAATGAATGAGTTGAAACATAAAAATGTGAATTAAAACGGCGCAATCCAAAAACATTTATTTTCAAATAAACGAATATCTAGCGGTTGGATCAAAGTAGAGACTTCATTTTAAAATTTGTTAGGATATTCTGTCTTTGAAATGTGAACGACATATCTTCTTCATAAATTGCTTTAAATTGTGATATTATAAAAAAGAATGCCCTGCTGCTGCTGTCGAAACCTCGCGTCCCGTTTGGTCCGGGTGAGTGTTGATATGAATTTTTTTTTTTAGATTTTTGTGCGAACGTATTTGATGCGAGAGCTATCAAAATATCTATTCCTGGTGGAATATGCTAATCATTTTCATTTGTTATTTCGTTCAATTTTATGCCGTTTGACGTATCATTGTTGTAATGCCCTCGAAAGTTTTTCCATACCCCTCGAATATTTTTTCAATATCCCTCAAGTGTTATCATAACATTCTACTGGGTAAATATCAATACAACACCTCGTCGAAATTACTGATGAAATTCAACATCCGATTCCAAAACATTCAGTTAGAGAATATTAGTTTACTTTATTAACAACTGTGATTTTCACAGGTCAAGTTGTAAACAAACAAAGCAGGAAAACGTAACTGTCTTATGTAAAAAGTTTGAAATATTTTCCGGGTAGGGGTCATGACATAATGCTATCCTTTCGTTTTCTGTCTGTAAAACTCAACATTTTCCTTTCAATTCTGATTCACTCACATCACGGTTTTCTGCGTTTCAATTACAGGAGTCATCGATCTTCAAAAGGCATAAGAATCGGATAAAAATTATCAATAAATGAAAAAAGTAAATCAAAAATTAAGAATTCTTTGCAAGGCTCAACACATCTGAGAAAATATCGAATATTCATTTTCCAATGTGGCAAATGAACAATAGAGAGAAAAATTTGTTGAGAAATTGTGGTTATTGACCACTGAAAGAATAATTTCATTAATACCATTACCAACTTACAGCGAATTGACATCATCTCTATTTGTGCGTTAGTTTTTAAAATTGGTCTATATTAAGATTTAAGTGTAGGTGGGTGAGAAGTGGGAATAATTGAAAAGTAACTGTAAATACTACAGTACCGCGAATTAGTTAGCAATTTTCTAATGTTACCAATAGTTTGCAGTGTTAGCACATCCAGGTGGGTTAGCAGGTCCTTTAAAATCGACTTGTTAAGAATTGCTCGAGTCAAGGAGCTGGTGACAAATCTGTTAAACCTTCAAATCAGTTTAAAGAAGTTTTTCCATATTATTTTTGAAACCCCAAATATTCAATCCCTTCAGGGCTTACAGAATCTTAGGTATGTTTTCGATTATGTAAAAGAATATGGGTCGATATTTAGCAGAAATATGACTAGAAGGTGTGAGCCGTGATTTGAACTGGACGTTGATATTGTAAACGTCAGTACGGAAGTTGCTCTAGTACAGATATGGTGGTTTTTCAGAAAAAATGTTTTGTATATGACATTTACGGGACACAAAATAGCCAACCAAGAGTTGATTCACGGAACAAACTCAGATAATCTTGAGTTAACCAGTCTGGTCACTGTCGGCGACTTACGGAACATACCCCATAAACAATTCTGCATTAATTCAACTAGTCAGTTGTCTCAATCATTGTTCAAATTGCTGTTGAGAAAAGACATTTATTTCACTCACCAGCTCTGAAAATCTCATGGCACCCATCGCATCTGGATGCGAATTGTTGATCGTAACAGCTTCCGCAATAGATCCTATCTCCTTTGGATCCGAACTGCTTGTCTACCAAAGATTCCCCGCAGGTGGTGCAAAGGAAGCAGGCTTCGTGCCAATGCTTATCTTTGTAGGACAAGTCCTGAAATTAATTATAATTATACGAGTGAAAAATATATTAATTTAATACGTTCAGCGACTTTGTGAAGTATAATTTTTTTGGGGGAACGCTTACGGAAGTATTTGGTGAACTACTAGAAAAAAAAATGTATCAAGTAGCCAACCGCGTTGAACACGAACAGAGTACTTCGAAATAAACAGTATTAATAAGATAAAGGACAGAAGAAGCTGCCGAATATGTCTATCAGACTATCAAAATTAAAATCTCCTTTTTTATCATTCTCAACTACGTTCTGCTTGAAAATCAATTCTACAAAGTCCAAAGCTTTATCTACTTTTAAAGGGGGAAGTTATCGATAATCGCGTTGTACAGTTATTTATTTTTTGTATTGTATCACAGACTTCAAAGTTGTCAAAACCTGAAATATTTTGAGTGAATAATTTGAGAAATAAAGTGGTGGTAGCAGTGAAATATCGTGTTCTTCTCCAAATATTAAAGAAAAACTTATAGATTACCATCGACCTGGTGTTTTCATACCACAAAATCTAAATTTTTTACCTGTGGCTGGAAAAAATAATATGTTCCGGTCATACAAGACATAGCATACTATTTCTTTCATGTGACTCAATTATGCTTTCCAAATTCAGTAATGCACATTGCACATGCTTGAAAATGAATGTTGACGCCTTTAACTCATTTAAAACTGTTGTGCTCATATGATTTAATGAAAACCTAAACTTAAGGCGTTGTTTTATCTTTCATGAAGTACCTAGTTGAAATAAGAAGGCAAATTTATGCATTTAGAAAAATTCAGTTTCGTACAAAAGAGCATGCTTGGCCATAAGTCGAATCTGAAACATACGGGGTGAAAATTGGAATTCAATTATTAATCTGAAAAAGATGTCAATAAGTGCTCGAAAATAAAAAAATAGAAGTGGGACCTCCATTTTACTAACAGTATCTAATAAATTAATCCTTCAGCTACGAAATGTATTGCAGAATTGTTTGCTTCTACAAAATCTTTTAAAATTTCTACCAACACTTCGATTTCAGGAATCATAAACTTTATGAAAATTTCCTGTTAGAAGTTAGTATGATATGTTCTTTATCATCCACCAACTTGCAAACAATTTAAGCATGTCTGAGCTGTTTCATAGGAATATTTTAACACTGAGAGTAAATTTATACTTAATCGGTACTGACTAATATCTTCTGGTGGCACTCACTTTGGAATCGATGCCGATTGTCCTGCTACATTTCTCACAGGCGTTGGCAAAAACGGACTCGTAGCAGGATACGCAGTAGGGATGTTCGTCGCGCAGGACGTAACGTTGTCCCGTCAAACTCTCGTCACATTGCCAGCAGCAGAAATGTTGTCCATGCCAGTCCTTATTCATAGCCTTGGTGTACTCTCCGCTGAAAATGAGCTGAAAAAAAAATAGGTGAAAATGGTTGACATAATGCAGTCGGTCTAAATCCAAATGTAACTCTTGAATCAAGGAATAAACAATATTTTGTGCAACGCTTACGCAATACTGGATCTACTAAATATTCAAAAACATTGAAAACTACTCCGGTTTTAACTCGACCAGCGTTTCACCAAAAAAGTTATCATCACGAGCTTCCTTCAGTGTTTATGATCATATTTAATCTTTTTCCTTCAAAGAGAGCCAGCAGAAGTGGAAATCTAATAAATAGTCTAGAAAAACTAATCTAACGTTGCTCATTATGTTGGATTTCACTAAAAACCAATGGAATCATTAATTTCATTGCTTGGTATTTATTTATTACACCATAGACACAACTGTATTTAGTGCATGATGGAAGCACATACTTAATTTTTTCAGAAGATAACCGTACGTGGACTTGAATTACTGCCCAATAGAATTATCCACCAAATTTTCATAGAAATCTCGATGATGTAAATAGTGCCAAATTATAACGCCATTTTCAGATAAAACACAAACTTCTCAAATGAACCTTGGTACCAACATGACAGAGCTACACCCCTCCTCCACATTACATTATGTTCTTTTTTTCGAAAGTTCGTAATTTTGTGTACCGAATATTTTCCAAATCAATGGATTGAATGACCAGCTAGGTTGACAGACTTTATTCTGCTGGATTGCATTTTGTGAGACTATTTGAAAGTATACTCACGAAAAAGTTATGTGAGAGTTCAAAGGTTGTTTCATTGTCGAACAGCGAGGGGTGTCTCAATTTAAGAACATTCATTAAACTGTTTTTCATTTAAATAACTAGTATTTATATAACTTGTTAACGTACTGTAAAATTTGAAGGCGTTTTCAAAAATTCATTTTTGAAATTTCAACGCCTTTAGTCTCATAAACTAGTTACCTTAGGGTCATAGTGACATATATTACCTTTTTTCAAATCTCACTTTCTTATTAAAATTGACAAAAACATTTTAGGCTTTTATTCAAAAAACAATTAGATTGCATTATTGTGATATAATATCATAGCAATGGATATCCATAAAAACGCAAAACTAAATGCCAAATTCGATGTGTCCTTAAACGTTACCTGAAATAGATAACCCGAGGTTTGAAACCCAAATATTTACACTATATGAATTTTAGTTCAACAGAAAAGGACGCTTCGATGGTAACATCTTGGTCACCAACTCAGTTAATTTTTCAAAAAACTGCAGAAGAGGATTCAGGATATTTCCATGGAATATTCTAGAATACTGTCAATCATTCCAGCTCAAACGGTTTCAATGACATTGACGCAACAAGTTCACTCTTCCCAACACTTTGTAGTCAGCTTGACTTGCCGAAGATCTCATTGTCAGAACTTGTTCTTTCAACGAACAGCTAAGCTTTGGTCATGGTCCAAAGATATTTTTCTAACACTTCAAAAAATTCTAGATAACCCCAGTTCCCGCCTAGTGTAAAATCTGAACAAGAATGCGCTAAAATTGGACCCGTTTCAAATTGATTATTGCACATTTTGATGAAATTTGGTTAGTGTTGTAATGTCTATCATAAATATACAATGTTACACTCATTCTAAATATAAAAGTTGGTTGCTGCTGGAACAAATGAGCGTGAAAACACTTAACGTCATGCAGTAACGCCATGAAAAATTGCTTGAAACCGTTATTATATTTTGACAAGCGCATTGATTGACACTAATTTCCGTTAATGAGCCAGAACGCTAAAATTAATGAAAGTCATAGTAAAAAAGAATAAAGTCAACGCTGAAATATATTTTTTAGGCAGAAGTGATCGCATAGATCTGACAAGCATTTTTCATATTGAATTATATGGATTTTCGCTAGGTTGTCAACAAATTCTAAGGATAATTAGATTATTTACGACTGGCAGAACTGGACTCCACCTTCCCGAAAGGTTTTAAAGAATTCCTTCATATAGTATAATTTCATGATGTCATAACAGGAGTCCTGAAAATAAACGCTGAACAGAGATACGAAGTCTCAAGGCTTAGGTAATAAGGGCCCCAGGTCTGAATGATGGTTTCCTTTTAAATGACGAAGGAATTAAAAAAGAAAGACTGGAATATTCAATCAATTACTTATTTATGATACAAATTCGTGAAGTAGTATTTTTTCACATATGCGTGAACTTTGCTGCACAAGGTACAAAAAAGCTCTTTACGAAAATGTACCATACAAAATATTTATCTCCTATAGTTGTTGTAACATTAATCAGAATATTTTATCTTGTGAAGTTTTGAACTTTCGGCGTAAGTATTATCAAATGATGATTTCCAAATAAAATTTGACGCAAAATGCTTTCAGTGTTCAAGATTAGCGAAGGCATCAGCAAGACGGGTTCCTCTGTCATCAGAACTACCACCTATCTCAATAAGGTGTTGGTTTGGGTAGAGCACGCGAAGTTCAAATAAATAATCTCGATGTTTTCTTCATTTCGTCGGGGAAGATACCAGATACCAGTAATGGTGAGTCTCAAGTGCCTCATTCAGACCCTGCATTTAGTGTTAGGGACCTTCCTACTCCTCTATCCATACCCATCACGCATCTACGGTAAACTAGAGCGTTGAAGACACCATTCTGGCATCCCATTATGAATCCTTTGGTTTCCGACTTCATAATCTCTGAACTGAGGAAGGCAGAGATGAGATTGTTGGATGAGACAAGGTACTTATTCGATGTTCTTGCTTTGTCTTATCCGCATGTATATATCCCGATTATCTCTGTTTTTTCATGGTCGTAGTCCATGCTCAGAACGGAATTTGCAGTATTTAGGATCCACCATCATATTACTTCAAGCTTGTTGCAAACTGTGGGTATTCGAAGTCTTCCGAGAAAGGAGGTTATTTCCTTCATGCATGGCCGCACTCTGTCAAACGTGGGAGTTTCATAAGAATCGGAACAGACAGAAACAACTCATTTAATCAAAAATCCTCCCGAGACCTCCAAATATTCTTTTTCTAGAGCAGTGCGTTAAATGTGTATAAAAGTTAACTATGTAAAATAGTTATTTATGTATCAAGGTCGTAAAGTAGGCTAACGCCTTCGGGACATTATCCACGCCGCAGGCCATAAACGCATTTTACGCACGTGATACATACAAAATTTTATGCACTAGCGGTTTATACAGTGTCCACCAAAATCTTGGAACAGCATGGGAAACTAACTTTTATGAAGAATGACATTTTCTGAGAAACTATTAATAAAAATGTTTTCCATATGGTTCCAAGATTTTGGCGGACACTGTATATATATTTATATCGCAATTATCGTGTCAATAATCATCTCTGTATACTGAAATAGATTCATTTATTCAAATTGTACACAGAATACCCAGTATATACCCACCTAATTATGACGTTGTTAAGCAAGCTGGTTGTTGTCTAGCAATAAATTCAATAAACAAGGTAAACGGTCATCTTCATGTTTATCTGAAAAAGTGCGTGAGTGAACTCAACACGAAAATCATGGAATCATCAGATGAAGAACATAATATATACATACCAATGGAAATTTTGGAATCGGCTGAGAGTGCCAAACTCGAACTGCTACCAACAAAGTCAAAGAAACTTTACGAAAAGACGTATAATGAGTTAATAAAATGGCGCAATGAAAATAATGTGAAGGTGATTACAGAAGATATATTACTGGGGTATTTTTTTGAGAAGTCCAAGAATCGAAAACCATCTTGTTTGTGGTCATACTATTCGATGTTAAAGTCTACTTTGAATTTGTATAAGCAATTTTCCAAAATTGATAGCATTTTTGAAACGGAAGAATGATGGATATGAGTCGAAAAAATCCAAAATATTGAATAGGGATGAAATCGAACTTTTTCTAAAAGAAGCTCCAGATAATGTATATCTGATGATGAAGGTATGTTATACCTACTTATATTTATTAAGTAATTAAAAAACTTATTGATTCTTTTATAGGTTGCATTAATATTTGGGGTACATGGTGCTTGTCGTAGGGAAGAATTAACAAATCTCAAGCTTAATGACATTCAAGACCTAACTTATGCTTTATTGATTACAATTCGAGAGTCAAAAACTAAAATACAATGAACATTTACCATCTGCAGTACTGAAAACCAGTCAGTTAATTATTTGGATATTTATAGAAGATATGCTAGTCTACGTTCCGCAAATTCTGAACATAGGCGTTTTTTTATATTCTATAAGAACAACAAATGTACAAAACAAGTTGTTGGGAAGAATATCCTTGGTCAAATTCCCAGAAAAATTGCAGCATTTTTGAAGCTACCAGGCCCAGAAGAATATACGGGTCATTGTTTCAGGCGTTCTTCAGCCACTTTATTGGCTGATGCTGGGGAAAGTATCACCAATATCAAAAGACACGCTGGTTGGAAATCAACTACTGTAGCAGAGAGCTACATTGAACAATCGATTTCAAATAAATTGAATATTGCCAAAAAAATTGTCGGCGATGGTGATGGACCGTACCAAATAATAATTATTTGGACCTACCATCCACATCTAAAATGAGTGGTGAGGATGTTTCAAAAGGCAATAATTATTTTCAAGAGAAAAGTGAATATCCCACCCTCAATATTCAAAATTGTAACAATTGCATGGTTTATATGTAGTTAAATGTAGATTATGAATAAAAGTTGTTAAATGAGTATTTCTTTATTGAACTGAATTCATTGTTTCGTGGTAGGTCTTCCGTGAAATGATGTGCGTAGGTATATATGGACAATTTTAGTATATTGTCTACTTTACCGTCCGCGGGCCATGATGCGCCCACGGGCGGTAAAGTGTACTTTACCGCCCGCTAGTGCATAAAGTAATTTTTTACACACAGTTTGAAGAAAAATATTTTAAAATCGGTATTTACGAATTATTCAGGTTTTTGGAGAACCCCCCCCCCCGAAAGCAGAGCTTGTGCAGTTTACGTACAAGTGGATTCCGAACCACTTTAGCTCAGTGACATGGGGTTGGGGATCGAACCTGGGCCACCTGGATGGGAAGCGAACGCTCTAACGAAAAACAACAGAATTTTGGGTAAAATTTCACTTTAATGCCATCAGTTGATAATACGGCGAAAGTTCCATACTTCATGACATAAAACATTCAACAAACTTCACGCTCATACAACAAGTCCTACTTTAAGATCTTGTATTCTGAATAACTATTTTATTCTATTGGATTTACTCAAGTTTTTTGTTTTCGAGATACTGAGATGTGAAAGTAGTATAGATAAATATATAATTGCTTCTACAAATAATAGTAATTTCCCAGGAAATGGTTATAAACTTGATGCACTCCTCCTGGAGCAACAAAGTAAGACGATTTTCATCTTGGACTTTTCTGCTCCAGGATAAACGAATATCACTTGTAAAGAGGAAGAAAACCAACAAAATATTGAAATCGCTCCAATGTTAAAATGGTGGTTCTGAAGATGTTTAATAATTGATATAACAGTCCAAGTCTTGTCTTGTCTTATAATGTTGACTTTTTCCCTCGTATGAGCCGTTTTCATTCATACTTTATCAAACCTTGGAGGAACTTGTGCAAAAAATCAGTTGAACTGTAAGTAGTATATTCTTTAACAAGGTTACAATGAAAATTCGATGCGAGTGGAAAGTTCCGAGCGCGAGCCTCAAGGCGAACCACGAGCATAACGAATTTTCATTCTAACCGAGTAACAGACCATACTTTCTCCACGATCAAAAATTTCAATTGAATGAAATGAAATGCAACGAACAATAATTAAGTTACGTCAAGATTCAAAAACTTTACGATGACAGTCTAACTTTATTATTGCTACAACATAGTGTAAATACATTTAAACTGCACAGGGACGAAGGAGTTATAGAATATTTCTTCAATTTCAAGAAAGAAAATGTTAGTATTTTGTTATCTAGTTTGATTTCAGAATTAAATTAGTAAATTCGGCGATGATCGTAGAGAAAGATCCTCCTTGAACGAATCCATTTTCATTCCATTGTAAAATTTATGAAGTTGCTAGAATAAAAGAATGTATGGACTGTCAAAACTGTGAAAAATACACCTACATAATTCGACTACAGACATATGTTGGAAGAAAATACATTTAGCGAAAACAAGAACGAGAAGTCATCAAAACATAACAACATGCGTGTTTTTTTACCTTTTGTTAATTCAGGGGTATGTGATGGCATGTCTTCTAGTATTTAGAAGTGTCAAAGTGGAAGTGCTCTCTGTGACTCAAATGTTCTTGTTCTGTTAATATCTTGAGTAGTTCAGAGGTCACGAAACAATGTATACCTGATTTTCATGTGATAGAAATGTAGATTGCGAACTGATTGTAAGAGGTGGAATTGAAAATTCTAACTTTGCGAGCTTTCAGTGTTTTGAAAATTTTAACAGATTTTTATTTTCCAATTCAAATGCTTGATAGGATTCAAATATCTACTAAAGGATTTTTATCAAATCAGTCGTCAAACCCCATCATATATTTATTATTAAATAACATGAGATTTTTCAGTGATATTACTTTATGTGACAAATATTATGAACATTTGGGTCTGCCAACGTTTCCCTGAATAATCTGCCAAGTACTGCGTCATTCGATATAATGCAACTGTTACGGGACATAAACAAGCGACAGTTTTCCAGCTGCCAAACACCATAACAATCAAGATGAACAGTTGCAATGATACCATCACTCCTGTTTATTAATTCAACAATATTCGCCTAGAAATAAGGTGGGAATGACTCATTATTTTAATAACTTAGCTTCCTTGTATATTCACGAATTATATTGAGAAACTAGATAGGATAGCCAATATGAACCAGAAACCAATTAAATACATTTTTTTATTTATTTTCATGGCTGATACGTCACATGCCCGCAAGATTCTTGGGATTTTCACAGTCACAGTCAGCATATCATAACTTATACGTGAAGCTCATGAATATGCGATCGTTGCCCTGAATTCCTTTTTCTGTTAACCAGCTGCCCTTTGTAAGTAGCAGAATAAATAGATGCGAGTGAATTGCCTTAGTTTTTTATCAGGAAAGTACCTAATTGATGGAAAGACTTTCATCAACTTTACTTTAAACCCTGTAGGGTTTGTTTTCCGACCGCTGTTCCAACCAGAAATACATTATTCTATAGCATCAATACAGCTTTGTTGTTTTTAGGTGATGCCATCAACCATCCAGAGAACTGTGATCTTTAATATCAACAACCAGTTGAGGAATCATTACTGGACTATCGGACATGTTCTTTTGAACGAACGTCTACATGAGTTCAAAATCAATAAATATTGTGAAATAACCTTTTCTCTCAGGCACATGGATAGAAAACTTTAAAATAAAGAGATAATCAAATATAGGGAATCATTCCACCAAATATTATTGAGGAAGATTCATATCTCTATCAATTTCTGAAAGAATAAAACAAGTTGAATAATATTGAGTTACTATTGAGATAAATTAATTAGAATTAAATTACATTGTGATTAGAAAAGATATTTAAACGTAAATGACATGGTTTTTCCTCATCAAGGATATTATGCGTTCATCCAAAAAAATTTCGGAAAATGTTTCGGAGTGTAAGACAGGTTTCAACATAGACATAGTCAATGGGTTTGTTACTTTTTTCATAATTTCAGAATCAGGTGGTTGGTCTATTCAATCTTCTTGTTGTTTTTTTACATTCATTTTGATGCACTTTCGTCTGTTCTGTTTCCATTGATGCCATCCCTTTGAGACAAGAAGTAACGTTGAAATAGTTCTTTTTTGAACAAACGTCACATTTTCAAGTGGACTCTCATAGCCAATATTTGAAATATTTTAGTAGACCTCGGCGACCCAAATTTCTTATGAAAATCGTATCCTTGATAGTTTTAGATCAACACGACTCCGTATGTCATAGAGCAAGGGAGTTTTTATCCCGTGTTGGACAGAAAAATATGTGCAATATTTCATTTCACATATATACTTTGAAACACTTCTACTGATTTTTTTAAATTGCTTTTAGCGATCACCGAGTAATATGAGTTGAATACTTGTATTACCAGAGGCTCCCAACGAATAATTGAATACTTCGAATTTCTTCATATTTAATCAATGAAGGTATCGTCATTAGTCAACAGTTGTTTCTGCCTTTTGCGCGTTATTAGCACTGGGAACGTTATTCGTTCGAAGATAGACTGTAAAAATCCATTGACATTATTTAACCAAATTAGATCAAATTGTTTTTTAACAAATCTGTTTATACATTCAGATAAGGTGTAAATGTAAGAATGTGTTCAGCTGTTTCATCATCATCCGTGAATAGTTGGCACACCGCATCCTGTGCTAAGTTGATTTTATGCATGTGCAAATAAAATGTGTGCAGCAATTTATCAATGCTCAAATATCCTAATTTCAATTGAAGTACGTATAAATATGGTCTTGTGTGTTTTGTGGGAAATATAACCTGATTAGGTGCGTATATCATTTCTGGGGTAACATGCAACGGATCACCCTGTATAACACTTAGGGAAGGGATATTACATTACCCAACCCAAAAGATCAAACAATCAAGCTCAAAGAGGGTAACACTTCCACTTTACCACTTGTTCCAAAAGTTATGGAATCGAATTCCCGCTAGATCGCCGATCTTCAAAATGCCAACACATACCCCTGGGTTCCATTCTTCAGCTCTTGGATGGTGACTTCATTGTCGGTACTCTCTCTTCGTTGTTGCTGCTTTGTTGTTTTTTTCACCTTCTTCGTCTTTTTTTCGGTGATGGTGAAGTTCGAACTAACCTCGACGTCTCCCATGGTCGTAGAAGATAAAAAAAAAACTCACACTCCGTTTCAGAAGAGATACACGACTGAATTCTTACTTAAACTTCAGTGAATCGTCTCGAGAGTCCGGGAATCATTTTGGATATTTTTAGAAAATGAAAACTTGGTGCCGGGTGCAATTTTGTCTTTCGATTACATTTTGTGAGGTGGGTCGATTCGACGGGCGTACGGAGTGTTTTTCTCCTGAGTGGAATTTGTAACCTGTCAGGCCAAAACAGTTACTTGTTTTCATACGAATAGAGTGATGAAAATTAAAGTTTTGCTGACTTTATGAAAAACATAATTCAACACTGCATATTTTATCTTTTGAAATATTTGAAAACGAGAATGCATTCATGTTCAAATTTGAACTATAAAAAATAACGAACGAGACGATAAAACTGTTTCAAGTTTTGATTTATATTAGTGGAATTTTAAGAAAGTGGAAGGAGTGCAAAGGCACATCTTGCTGTTTTTACATCTTGACCTCTTTTAGTTAATATGCTCTTCGAATGGGTACGAGGCTGAAAGAACATTAAATAAACTGCAAGTTAGGCCAAAAAGACAAATAGGTGGTAGCTGAACATGCAGAAAATACTCTTTGGGGAAGTGAAACCTCTTGTCCCCACTCAAGGGTTTTAAAACCGACTTGTGCGAGAAGTAATTGAAATCGATAAACAAATGGATAATTTCAATAGGCAGGTGAAGAACCTTAAACAGAAAATCAAGTCTGGAATCCAATTTTCAAACACGATAGAAATGTTTCAGTAAATATCAATCAACCTCCACCCAATAGGATGTCAGAAGATCCCATAGCCAAGCTTCCAAGTAAACCGTGAGTATGCAATAAATGAAGTCTTCGGTCAATTATGAGGTAGATAACGACCAACTACGGAAATGAACGAACCTCTGAGGAACCAAGACACTTGTGCTAGCGAGACGTTGAGAAGCAATTCCAAAAAATGACGGCTATTTAACCCGGAAAGAGGAATAGTTATAGTTCGGTGAAACAGCTCTTGGCACAAAACAAGAAACCGAGTTTTTGAGAGACACTTTCATTAATGGTAGTGATAATGGTATTTATGTTAATGCCGATATACAGATCATCGATATGTAGGGTTCATTGGTATGGATACTGTTAATTGTTATTATTTTTGTCGGCCCTTACGAGCACAACTCTCAAGAGTCTTCGAAAGACTTGTGCGAGCTAGGGAAGACGAAGCCCTTACCTTTTAACGTGTGATGTCAAGAACGAGACCACTAACCACCATCTACCAACTACCATCACGACCGCTACGGCCCATATACTGTGACATCAGATTGTTTAGTAGACATGCTTGGGCTTTGTTCGTATTGACTTATATGAAATATGTTGGATCCACATTATACAATTAGAGAGTATTGCAGCCAAGAAGGTTTATTGTGGATATGTTAGTTCACATACTGCAGTGAAACCATCAAGCACTGATCATAATTTCTCCTTATGTTGTATTCAGTGGAATATAAAATCTGGCGTTAGTGCGATTCGAATTCGACACTATGGACATTCTGTTCAATTTTTTTTTGTACTTTGACGTGACTGTGTTTTTGTGCGTATATCTATGACAAATATATGCGTTTTTGCATGTATTGGTTTGCAAGAGATTTCAGTTGTTTTGTTCAGGAAAAGCGAAAATAGCTTTTTTCCATCACCAGGCACGCTACGAGCAACCCTTGATGATGACTGAACTTTTCCAACATAATAAGGTGGGAATTAGATACTGGAGCTGAAGTTAAAACAAAAATATAATTTACAATTTGTGAGAGTGAGCAGTTCAGTTTTTCAAATCAAGGAAGAATCTAAAACACATTGCATAAATTACTTGATTTTTTGTACCTGGTTCAGTTGTACAGTGGAAGTTATTTGTATTGAAACATATATGTCGGACTCTTTTAGTTGCTGATAGTTTTCATCGTATGCATCATGAATGTGAATAAGCATATCATTATGCGAATAAGTCGGTACACTTCGTTTCTGTCAGTCCGGCAACACTGACGGCTCTGATATGCCAAAAAGTGACAGGCTAAGTAGGGAAACTCTGGAAGATTTGGAAAGTCTAGCAGAACAGAATAGATAAAAAATATTCTACGTGCCGTAAAGTGGTAGTGGTGTTGGAGCGTTTGCCTCTTATCAAGGCCGGGTTTGAACCGTCTGTCGGAGCTAAAGTGGTTCGGAATTCACTTTTACGTAACCTGTATGTCCCGATTTTCCCTATCACGCACAATCTCTTCTTTTGAGGCGTTTTATCCGAAAATCAGGGTGATTAAGTGAAATAATTTTATAGTAATGGAGTTGCAGGGACATAGAAGCTGATTGATTTTCCATCCATTGTAGGTATTTATGGGTCATGAAATGGGAAACTGTTCATTGAAGAACTGAGAGAAATAAGAACGCAACCAGTTGCTTACCCCAAGCAAGAGCCAGTTTAGGATTATTTATTATAGGTGCATGGCCCTCTGCAGCAATACATGTTCAAAATAAGACTTTTGAGGGCACCTTGTACTGCAGGCACTGCGAGCAGTTGCCAGAAACAACGTACCTACATTAAACATATAGTTCTGAAGGAAAAAACAGGCCCACCATCCTGGAAGGCCCTTATGAATCCCTCGATCTCCGACTGAGGTTCAATAAAAAATGCTTTCGTTATTCTCAATATCCACAATTTTTTGTGTGAGCTTTTTGCTGAACGGGTTTCAACTCGATGACAGAGTTGGTGTGGATAATGAGACAAAATGTATAGGTTGCCCAGGCTGATGCCTTGAAAAGTATTTCTCCGATCTCTGCCTTTCCATGGTCACGGACCAAGCAGCGAAGTGGATCTAAACTGCTACAAGCTATATACCAGTCGTTGCATACAGATGTTTCTTTATTCCTGTTCATTACAAGCTATTATGGAAACGAACTGTAAGGAGACTTCTATAACACTGCCCTAACTAATGCAATGATGGGCATCGAATTATTTCAAACGGATACTTGTAGAATGTTCCTCTAACTCAGGGACAGGGGGAACTCACACACTATGGTTTTATGGTTTTGCACCTCATCAATGCAAGACATAATTATAAACAGCTCTGGCACTCGGCACTGTTATTCTTGACCGTTCGCAATATCAACGAATCCTCCTACCGTTACATTCTGAGTTACTGATAGCATTTCAACCAACGACTCGCAGAGAACATCAGAATGTGACAAGATTACACGTTATTATTTTCATTACAAAGATCAAGAACAGCATCAATCCACCTACAGTGTAGGGTACATAACATTCTGTTATAGAGGCATTCTGAAATCAAACGTCCACAGCTTCTCTGTTGTCTGAGGAAGTAACCGTGTGATGGAGAATTTTGGGTGCCAGCCAACGAAGATACAAGACTATTCTATCACATACTATCACCTGAAGTAGTGAAGTAAGATCGATGGAAACGGCATCAATAAGATTTATGCTTGATTGTTTTCTCAGCACACCCTTGAGGACAAATTTGAATCTTTTTTGTTGTTTTTTTTCTCGAAGCTAAGAGTAATGTATCTTCCTTCCTGTGTGCAACGGACAATAGTGTTAGAGGTGATACGCAGAAGGGAGATGTAGAGCGATGACAATCTATCGGATCATTCATCATGAATGGTCTCAAGGAAAAAAGTTATTTTTGATGAACCTCTCAGTTTCAGACTTGACAGATATTTCAGTAATCATAATCACACCCAGTAATATGTGATAGAATGTGAAATTTTCATAACAAATTTTCAAAAACCTTGAAAATAAAAACGAACAAAAAGTGGTGAGTGGTGAATTTGTTGCAATGTCAAACCGGCTGTACCGGAAGTACACCCCAATTTCCTTAATTCAAATAGTAAACTGCATAGGTATTATCAAATTTTTAAATGCTACGAAAAAAATTGTACATATATCTTGCATAATGTCCTTTCCCAAGTCGAACCGTTATCGAAATACTTCAAATTTCATGGTCAAATTTCCGCATGCACACCAAAATATTTTTTTTCTTTACGGAATCGTTATTGATAGTATTTGTTTTTTTACGCTTGTCCTTGTCCTTATTTCAACACTTCATGAGATGTCTATAAACAGACCAATAAAATTCATTTCAGTTATATACGAAAAGTGTCTTTTTAGTTTAAGTTTAAAACAATTGTAACACCCTGTAATTTCTCATTTGGTTATCAAGCTACGTCTATCCCTTTCATTTTCTGTTTTCATTCGTTACAATAGCTTTATTTTTGTGAGTTTCAGAAAAATTAATTTTACATGCAACGGGTCCGGAGTTATTGAGGTATCTACCATCGAGTTGAACGCCTTAGAAAAGCTAGAAAACACGAATTGGGGTAGAGGTAGTGAATTTTCTCAAGAGCTATTACGTTGAATATATCTCTCACTCACACTCACTGCCGACACGTAAATTTGTCCTCTGCGACGGTATGCGTCATAGCCCTTAAGGAAATCCACTACCTCTAATACAGAATGGAGCAATATGATACTCACCGGAGAGTCAAAAGTTTTTCGTTTTAGTTCACTAGATGGACGTGAATAAATTCGCTGAAAATCTGATGAGCGTTCCTCGAAAATAATTTTTCGCCTAGAGTAAGTTACAGAAGATGTTCGGTGATGTTATGGGGTGGCGTGAGTTTTGAAGCTTGGACGAACTTGGTCATAGTGAATTGGGAAGCCATGACAACGTTAACAGAAGTGTAATGAAAATGCATCTAACTATTTTTATACTTCGCAAATTCATTTCAACTCGTTTTATCCATAACCTTTGATTTATTTTATAGTAATTTATATCACCATCGGTGTTTCTTTGATTAACTCTGGAACTGACTTTATCTGTCACTGACTGACTAACCTGCTCGAGATTCCTTCATTTATATCGGAAAGACTTCTGTTGAAATAATTTAGAGAGATGTAACCGTCGCTCGAAAACTCGTCTAGATCTTCCTAACCTGGTCCTCGTTCCTTCTTATCGTTAACGAGCAGAAATGAGATCAAACGGGTGAGCTGAGCGTGATTATCCAAACAGACATGTCAGGTACGGCTCCAGGATTATTACATTACCGTCTTGAAGACGTTTGGACTCAAAATGTCATCCTTGGAATGTGTCTGAGAGATTCTCCATATTTGCACCTTGAAGTTGGATGGATCTGAATATCGTCTCCAACATACTTCTTATAACTCTCCAACGCAGCTTATCAATTCTACAGGACAATTTTGGGATTGCCAGGTTCACAAGAATCTGGTCCAGCATCGTGTCTCTTAATCTGGTAAGGCTCTTCCAGACATGTTCATAGCACGGTTTATCTCGAGAATGCTTCTTGGTAACCAGGTAGTGACCCATTTTCAATTGCAGCACCCCTCCATTTCCTGGGTTCTATTCCTGTAGTTCCTGGAGTTGACCGAACATCTTGGAGAATACCACGGCGATGCCTCTGGATATTTGAAGGTCTTGGGACACACAATAAGCTAGTGCGTATTCGATAAACACCTTGAAAAGGTCTTGCCACTCTTCTCGAGTAACCCCATGTAGAACTTTATGTCAGATAAAAGGAAACAAGTTGCACTAAGACACATTTGAAAAATTGGAATTGTTGATAACTTCTTGAGAATCAAAATCATGTGCAATTCACTGTTGAAATTAATATTTCCATCAACCGGCTGAACCGTAAAGAGCAACTCTAACTTAACGGAGCTACGGAAGACGTGGCCCTTACCTTTTAATGTGTAATGCCATACACAGGAAAAAGAAAACCAAGAAATTAGAACACACTACCTTTTATTATGACTTTAGGTATGACCAACTGTACCATTTCGTGGTTTATAATTCATGAATGTCGCATGACAATCATCATCAATTCCTACACTCCTCGGAGTTTTAGGATGAAATATAATATGTCACAAAACAACGTTGTCAGGTTTCACAGAATTCGGGAATTTTAAATAAGTCGCGGAGGGGCTTTTGCCCCTTGTTCTTCAAAAATATTCCCTCGTAATGTACAAAAAACATAAAATAACGTTACTTGTAATGTAATATTATAAAGTTACTGTTTTTGCCATTTTTTCTGAACAAAAAGAGCATGAAAGGAATGGATGTAGATTGATAATAAAATGAGAAATTAGAGGGAGTTGCGGCTCAGCTATACTACGGTTTGTTAGAGTAAAAGGGCATATTTTGTGTCAACCTGCATAATATGGACATATGACAAATTTTCTAGAAATTTTTAATCTGAGTAAATTACTTTTAAATTTACCTGCACTATACTGATATAACAATGTTAATGATGAGCAAACTTCATCAATATTTTGAGTGTTCCACTAATTTTGCCGACAAATGATTTTCTTAATCATATCATCAAATGAAGAAAAGAAATTATTTGTTTTTTAATGCTCTTACTTATACCATAACTGCGTAAGATATCTGTCTATAAATGAACCAATAAAATCCATTTTACTCTGTTAGTTACTTGGTTGAAATAATTGAAAATCTGTAACTACTCAGAATGGTATTGCTGAGAATCATATCTTCAGAAAATTCAGAGTGGTACTCTGCTGTGTAAAAGTAAGGCGATGCGTTTTCCTCAACATATTTCCAAAAGCAATGATGACGCCATCTTTTAATGAGCACAATTTGAAATAAAGTCACTTTTATCTGGTTAACATAACAGAATATAACCCAGCCAAAAAATACGAAATGTTACGAGACGCAAGTGTCCGATTGGCAATCTTCCCATGTTCTTCAGACTGTCATCTATTTATGTCGATTCCGTGTATTTTTCAGTATTCACTGCACACAACAATATTTATTTGTTTATTTCTTGATTTTGCCTTTACTAAAGTGGAACGTGTTGTTGTTTGATGGAGACCGATGGGAAGATTTCAGCCATAAATTTGTCTCGTCCAAGATTGATGACTTCTACCGAGGTTGAAGTAATTGACAGTGAAAAATGTCAGATGAACATTATGGTAGATCAAGACCGAGTGTGTTAAGTCAAAATGAAGATATCTGTCTGCACAAGATGGAATCGTTATAGATTGAAATGCATTGCCAGGACATTATATGAAAACTAGGCTATGTGCTTCATGTCAAAAGCTATTTCATACCCCGTCAGCTCCTCAGACGTAATTCATGAGGCACATATTTAACCTATTCTAGAATATTGTTCCATATATGGAACCTGTAGGTACAGTACCACAATATTCAAGTCTAATCTATATCTATAACGAGGGATATTAGATTATGATTTTTTGTAGGTTTTTCTTCTCGACCTAGAGCCTTCGAAACTTACAACCTATGCAAATATTCAAAGATTATGATTTTATGTCATATTTCTCTACCAATTCTTAGCTTGTCACTGAACGTTAGAGGACTTTCCTTTTTGTTTGAACCTTCAATGCAGGATGAACATCGAAGCATATACCAAACTCATTCCCTGAAATGTGGGACGTCTCTCAATCTATCGGAGCAGAAAAGTTTCAATAACACGCTTTGACTGAAAAAATAAAAAACATATTCAAGTGGTGTCAAAGCTCCATTGATAAAAGAGGTAAAAAAAACACACACAAAACAAGATATTATTATATTGAAAAAAGCGACTAACTAAAATTAACTACCGCAACAAAATTGAAACAAAAATCTACATCATGTCATTCTCAGTTCTTTACCCAAAATGGCTCTCCATGTTTTGAATCGGAAGTTTCACTGGCTCCGCTCGAGGAAGATTTTTCTTTCGATGATATTTTCCTCAGGTCTTCAGTTGTGTTAGTCGGAACGGGTATTGCTTTTTCGCTTTTAAATAAACCTTGGGACTCAGAATTTGTATTTTCTATAAACAAAATATAAGACGTCAATAGTGAGTAAAGTTAAGTATATGAATATATTTTTCTAACATCACGGAATGTCAATATCAATGTCTGCAACTGTATCGGAATGGTAAGATATTTTGAGGGTTCGGGAGGAATTTAAAATAAGGTTTTGCTACAACGGCTCAGGCTATTCGCTTGATTGATAAACTCTGAGAGCTGATCCTTTCCACACAAGTATTTATATGGAAATATTTATTGAGAAACACCTGCTCACAAAATGAGAAATGGAAGTTTTTCTTTACATTTTTGAAATATTTCTAAAATCTGGAATTCTACCGGTCCGGCAATGATGAAATAATTCATTTGGATACTGGAGTTACCGCAAAACAATATGGCTGATAATATGCTGTTGGGTAAGTATAAAACGCCATAGATTCTTAAACTTGCCAAAAGATGAATATTATTAAATTATATCACATATTGGCTGATTATGAAAAGGGGTCATAACGGTTCTTGAAACTGATTGTACTTGATGCTGCCACGATCTCTGATTCCACTATGGGGATTCTGCTCAAACAGCATTTTTGACGTACAGTTGGTCGAAATAGGATAGATTTCGTTGGTCGTAGGAGAGATGGTCATGTGATTCTGGTGGCATTGCCTTAGATTTTCTATTAAAACTTTTTCACAATAACTAGAACAACAAATTCGAGCAAAGCTGAATTGTATCAAAGGAATCAGTGTGAAATGATTGTTTTGTTTTTAGTTGAATTTGCGATCAAGAATAAGACGATTAGCTGCAAAATTATTAGTCATAATAATTAAAAAATACACCGCACATTGAATATAAGCTTGCACGATAATGAAAAGAAAACGATGTATTGGGAAAATCTAGTAGATTTGAATAGTGTGAATTTATAGTAATGAACAAAAAAGATTATGAAAATCACGCGGTATTATATAACTAAAGAGTGACCCTTTGTATTCAAATTCTGATTATTATATTTAGTATCTATCTTAGTATTCCTTCGTTATACATGGTTTATCAATAATTACAATTTTCATCACCTCACCTGATTCAGTGGTTTTCCTCCTCAAAATCTCTGTCTTGCTAATGCTGTTCTGGGAATTTTTGGTGCTATTAATGTTCTCAAGATGGCCGGAATAACTTCCAAATAAAGGGGCTGCTTCTTCTTCCAATTGAAGAGGAAAGGACCAGTCGAATTCATCTGACAACCCCAAATTCGACGCTGCTTTGTTTGTACTATTCAATGGGGTATCAACAATACGGTCATTGTTCTCTGACTTGGATCTCACTTTAATATGTTTGGGTGCTTCGAGAAGTGTATAATCTCTACCTTCACCTTGTCTTGGAGATGGTGATCTTGATCTAGATTTTCTGCTAGGTACCACTAGGACCTTGTTGGTCCAATATTGAGTAGTATTGAAGCCGCTACTTTCCAAAATGACATCAACTCTTTCACTTGGTGTTGGTGACCTTGAATTGCTTTTGTCTATACAAACTTCGTCTATACTCGACAACTCAGTGCAGACATTGCTCCTGAGTACCTGCGGTAGGTCTATTGGGGGGCATGGAGACGAAGAACGTTCGTGCTGAGTGGGAGTTTCAAAATATGTGTCTTTGAAAAGAATACTGTTGGGTTCGTCTGTGGTTAATCCGAACAGTTTAGGTGAAGTGGGATTTTTTACCTGATCAATCGAAATATCAGATATTGACGTCTGTAATTTGGGCAAGTTGTCTGGCACCACAAAATGTCTAAGTGACTGTGAAGGTCGGGGTATATCTGTTTTCTTTCCAGTAACAGCAAATTCGCTGTTGAGTCTTAAGGTCGGGATGTTGGTCGATACGTTATCAACTCCATTTGAAGATTTCTGTAAGTTAGTTGCTATATCTGTTCGTAATCCTCTAAGTTCTTTTATGTAACCGTCACTAATGGCGGCAAGATCTCCTCGAGGTGATGGGAAAATTAGGTTTCTTCGCACTCTAGAGTAAAACGCGAACAGTTCACATAAACCCACGCACGCAACCAAAATCGAGAGAATCAAACCCATTAGACACTAATCACGTTTTCACCAAAATTCTATTTATACTAAATACGGATTATATCTTGGCGCTAAATTCGAAATAATTACGCGATGCAAATGCATGTTTTCTACCGCACCAGGAAAAGGTTATTCGATGCCAATAATCGACTGGACCACTGTGTGTTGAATATGTCGTTCGATAATTGAAACCGCGTAAACTAGGTCTTCACAAGGTTTGTATAGGGTCCAAGTACAACAAGAACATGTTAGAGACTGATTTTTGTTTTATTTTAATTAATATTGATTGGGCGACAGGGAAAAAATAGCTGTCCTTGATATCTGCGAGTGCGGGACTAAAATTGGCAGGTGTTTTGTTGTTAGCAATCCCGTATTCTTTTATGATAGTTTGAGCTAACTCGGGCCTTTCCATGTATATACGGTGGGTTTTTTGTGATCAGCAATGAAATCAAAACACTCCAATTATTTTTCACGATATACGTATGAAGAAAGGACGAAGAGGAGAGGTTAAATCCTCAAGAATTAGAAATAAACATCATACCTCCTTAAATATAACTTTATCCACTCGTACTCCTAGTATACTATGAATAAAATAAAAGCTGGTGAATAAGTTACAGACCGAAAGACAGAGAAAACAGTTCGTGATATTTTCGATTGCTAAAAGTGGGACCATCTAAAAAATACGACCTTTCGTAAAGTACTGAAACTAAAGGGCAGAGGAAATACCGGGCACGGCTAAGAGGGAGGATGGCACATACACCGAGGGAAAGCACGAAACCAGCAGATACCTGCTGGACAAGTACTTCCCGAACGATGACAGGGGAAAAGACACCATGGGTAGACGCTGCATTAGGGAGGACGGAGATGAAGGATGGGGACCGGAGCAGCCCAACTTCACGGTGAGGGAGGTACAAGAGGTAATGGAAGGATTAAAAGACAACAAAGCGACGGGAACAGACGGCATACCTAATGAGGTGATGAAACACGTGGCGAACCTAATAAGCGAAGATCTTACGGATATACTCAACGCATGCCTTAGGCTGAGGTATTTCCCTGCAGTATGGAAGGTGATGAAGGTTGTGTGGATTCCTAAGAAGGATAGTAGCCTAAGGCCGATCAGCTTGCTGACCGCGTTAGGGCGAACTTTCGACCGGCTTCTCAGCGGAAGAGTACAGGTGTGGTGTGAAAGAGGACACAAGTTCTCGCCCTGCCAATTTGGCTTCAGGGCGGGATTGGACACATCGACTGCTGTTGAGAATATGGTGGAGAGAATAAAGAGAAGTAAGAACGAGGGTATGCATAGCATGGTGATGGCGCTGGATTTGTCGAACGCTTTCAACACGGCATGGGGACCTGCGATAGGATGGAATATGAGGAAGATGGGGCTACCGGAGAACATTGGCAAGTTGTGCATGGAATTTGTAGGCGAAAGAAGAGTCAAGAGTGGAGGCGTGGAAGCAATCGTGGACAGGGGGTGCCCGCAGGGATCCAGCCTGGGACCCACGCTATGGCTTATTGTCATGGAAGCGTGGTTCGAGAGGATGAGGGCAGTAAACGAAAAGGAATATGACAGGATAAATGAAGGGGTGCCAGTAGCAAACAGAGTAAGTAGTGGGACGAAGGTGTGGGCCCAGGCCTACGCCGACGACCAACTGATAGTGGTGGTTGGCCCGTCGGTAAAGAAAATAGAAAGTATGTGGAAGGAGGTGTGGAAAGAATGTCAAGAATGGGAGGATGAAATGTGGCTGAGGTATAACGAAAACAAGACCGAATGCATGTTTGTCCCGGCCAGGAAACTGGACAAGGAACCGGTGGTTAGGGTGAGAGAGCAACGGATTGAGTGCGGCGGTAACATCACATACTTGGGCATGATAGTAGACAAGGGCCTACTGTACATTGATCATCTTAAGGAGGTAAGAAGGAGAACGGCTATAGTTGCAGGAAAACTAAGAAGATGGACGGGCCGTGACGTAAGGCTAAGGAGAGGATGTGTCAGACTGATTTTCGAAAGAGTGGTTAAGCCGGCGGTGATGTATGGCGTCCAAGTGTGGGGAGCAAGAGCGAAGGACTCTAGGGTGATCAGACAATTGGGGGCGATACAGAGACGGTTTACGCTATCGGCCAGCGGGGCATATAGAACGGCGCCGTCAGCCGCGTTATGCGTGCTGACTGGGATGGCGCCTCTATACATAGAGGCAGCAACGAGGTATGAAGAATGGAAGGCGCACGGAAAAGAAAAAGTAAGAGGACGGATAAACGGGTGCGACAGAATATACCCATGGATGATCGGAACAATTCTGGAGAACCGAGAAGGGCTAAAAGAGGTATTTGTGGACGCGGTTAAGAGAGAGGATGGACGAGTGGGTATAGGATGGGCGCATAAGGAGGGGAGCGAGTGGAGAATGGGTCGGGAAAGAATCAGTGAGCTGGGAAGCGTACAGGAAGCCGAAATGGTGGCTATAGGTAAAGGGGTACTGATGGGTGGAGAGATGGACATAAGAATAATAAGTGACTCGCCTGGAGCAGTGGAGACCATTAGGAATGCGAGATCGAAGAGCAAAAGGGCAGCTCGTATTAGGAGAATGCTTGAAAACAGAAGGGTAGCGGGATTGGTGACGGAAATTGAGTGGAGGAAAGGGCATGTTAGGGAGAATGAGGGTAACAGAAGAGCAGATGAAGAGAGTAGAAGAGGTGCGGAACTGCAAGAGATCACATGGCAAATAGACTTGGGACATAGCAGAATGGAGGAGAGGGAAAGGATTAGGAGAATGGTGATGGAAAAATGGCAGGGTGAATGGGACAGCGGCAGGACCGGCAGAAGCGTACATGGTATGTGCAACAGGGTAGGGATGGGGTGTATACCATTAGCAAGGAAGGCAGTGCAACTGGTCACAGGGCATGGGAACTTTCGGGGTTACCTGGCAAGGTTCGGAATTGCACAAGAGACCCCATGCCAGTGTGGAACTGGCGGGACTGACACGGCGGAGCACATCAGGAACGATTGCATGCGGAGAGAAAGGGTAGAATGGAGAAGGAGGATCGAGGAAGAGGAGGATAGACTTGGAGCGTTACAGCTAAGGGATACGAATGGTGTGAAGGATGAATGGGTAAGGATATTGAATGAATGGGCGGGGGCTGTGGTCGAGGATGAAGAAGTATGAGAACCAACATAGTGTCAATGCGACGGTAATAGTGGCCTGGCTTCGGGATAAACGAGCGACGAAAGTAAATCGGGAGAGCAGGCGCTCGGATAGAATAAGACTGCCGACCAGGAAGGGCGCTGTTTGAATGTGGAGGATGAGCGGAATAAAGAAGGAAGGATCTTCCCCGCTGATTGCCCGCCCGGTATTCGGTGGGTCACGACCCAACGGTGGTGGGGGGGTGTGGCGGGGCGGAGGAGCGAGGGATATCGTGACGTGGACGTTGGAATGGGATGTAGGTGCAGCTTTATGGCCTAACGGCTTGGCAAGTGCAGCACACCTGGGGTGGTTTTAGTCAGTAAGAGTCTGACACTACTGATACGCGATGGACACCGAGCGATCAGAGTCCATGAGGATTTCCACCCCACTAAAAAAAAAAAAAAAAAAGTACTGAAACTACGAATATACAATCTAATACCTAGTAGGAAGCCAATCAGTTTCAAGGGGAAATTAATACTGCTTCAGAAGATCATTAAGTACTAATGACAAATGAACAAATTTTATCAATAATCGAGTGCCGCATATACAAAAGTATATTTGTCTCTAACACTAAAACATCTACTACACCCTACTCGTTAAAAATTTCAATATCAACCCAATACTAGAAAATACCTATTGTATAAATTTATGCGGAAGAATTTTATTTCCTTTAATTTTTTTGAACAATCTGCACCAATACGAGCAATCCTCATCTTCAATAAATTACTCAATTAATTTGTTAATTTATAGTTAATGACCGCCCGTCAATTAGTGAACATTTCATCTTGAAAAGAAATAAATTATCAAAGGAAATTATTTATAAAACTATTTAATATAGTATGACTTTAAATTTTTATCGCTGACAGCAATCACAAATACGATGTCAACATTTGATGATTTTTTGATATCATTGCCAATAAATTTTGTATTCTGGAACTGCAAGATCTTCCTTTATTTTTTATTATCAAACCTAGACTTGTAACTATATTAGCAAAAATGTATACTTTCAAATTCCTTGATAAAACATGGGGGTTGCCCTCAAAAAAACTATCCAGGACATCGTACCTCCTCCACGAATCACCCTGTAAGAAATAACTCTTTTTGGACACATTCACAAATAATAATAAAATTCAACGGGTCCGAGAGTTTTTTCCAAAATGTATTCTTTGAATTTATAAATGACGCCATTCTCCAGATATTAATTAATACACACTTGTGAGTTTTATTTCACATTTGAATACATTGATTGTTTTTTTTCAATACATTTTTTTTTTGAAAAGATAGCCATAGAAATGTATGAAAATATATTTGGAAAGGCTACATCAATAGGCATTAAAAAAAAGTATTCATCATTCATTTTATAGGTTATTCGGAGACTATCAGTATTACCTACTGATTGCTCCCACTTAAAGGTATCATTAATATTCGATTATTCAATTGTTTGCGGCGTAGCAATAAATTAAACCCACTTGGAAAGCTAATTTTTACGACACTCATTAAATCTCAAATCAACGTAATAGTTTTCGGTGCCAAGGGCATAAGAGTGTTTGTTATCGATATAAAATATACTCGGTATTGTAGCACCAAGGGCGTTACTAACATTATGCCCGGAGACCGAAGCAATCCAATAAGAGGAAGGCCTTTCCTAAGGGATCAATGTCACATTAATGTATATCTAGGCTATCTACCACGAGGTTGAACAATAGTACCATATCAGGTTCTCGATCATAGATCAACAGAACTTCGATAGGCAATGTGATTTGTCTAGATGCCAATCCCGACGTCTGATGCTTGCTTGGAGTGCGCACCGACCACCCGGGGTGGTGCTGTAAGTTTTCCGGGTTTTCCTACAGCTAAAAAGTGAGTCGCTCTGGAGCTTAACGGCAAATAATAATAAAAGCCGTCCTCTACTCGCACAGGTTATGCCTTTGGGTACACTCTATGAGTGTTCATGAGGAAACATTATTTTTATTATTATTATTATCAATGTATGAAGACTAGGACGCGAGCTAAAGCAGCCGTGGCTGTTTTAATGTGTTGAAGGTTTATCTGCAGCACAGTCGCCATCTGATTCTTTATCTTGTATCATTGTCTTAGAGTTTGGTTGATTGATTTTCTGGGTTTTCTCGAGTGATCGTCATCAGCGACTCATAATCCTATGTGTCATGCACCCCTCGCTTCAGCTGCTTTCTTAAAAATCTCTGAATCGATGTCCCCCTCCCGCGAAGTGGACGCCAGTGCAATCAATACCTGCTTACGAATTGGTTTGGGATTACTCATCTATTACGCAAACTTGGACAGTCCCAGATACTGATTTCATGATTGTTGTAGTCTCAACTTGTGCCAGTGTGTTTTGTTGTTAAAATTGTTATATTGTTTATATCCGTCAACCGGCTGCACCCTTACGGGCAGCCCTCTGAAGTCAGAGACTTGTGCGAGCTGGGAAAAACGTAGCCCTTAACTTTTAAGGTGTGATGACATGCATGCCCTTGATTCTATACACAGGGCTATTCAAACTCGGGACTATGCATGGGGATCTCGGTAACGTTGAAAGATAAAAGGGTGGTTATGGGGATAAAGTTCCATATTTCAGAGATCAATTACGTGAAACTAAACAATCTCATCTAGCTTCTTTGGTACAGAAAAAATTTTAAGAAATGAATTTTTTTTCTTTTGCCTTTATTTTATAAAGATTTTTCAAAACTTCGGCACTCTGTCCCAGTAACTTCTTGTGGACTATCCAAATAAGCGAATAAGAATTATAAACATAGTATAGTAAAACTTTTCATATACGGACTTGTATTTTTCAAATGTTAAGTTTCATATTGGCGTAGTATTTTTTTCTGAACTGCAGGAATGTTTTGGAAGTATTGAACTATGAACAGTAAAATTTCGACACATTTCATTTCAATTCTATAATAGCTGTAATCTAAGAATATTGAAATGAAATAAATTAGAAAAAAAAATTAAATTCCACTGCTAATAGTTCAATACTTCCAAAATACTCTGTAGTTCAGATAAAAATACTACTTCAATCTCCAATATGAAACATGAATTAGCATTTGAAAAAATACACAAAAATAAAAGTTTGATGGTGGCCCCATTTGTAAGATAGTTTGTTCATAATTTTTATCGACATATTTGAATAGTCAACAAAAATTTGCTATGGTAAGGTGCCAAAAGATTAAAAGGATCTTCACAAAATGAAAAGATAAAAGCCAAAGAAAAGTTTTGAAATTTTCGTTTTTTCCTGTTCAACTGTAGAACTAAACAAGTTAAATCAGATTTTTTTATTTCACGTAATTGACTCCTTATATACAACTTTGGCCCCATTTAACTACCCCACTATCTTTCACTGTTACCGAAATTCCCATGCACATACTCGAATTTGAATAGCCCTGTATATAGCACGTACTTATATGCTATCAAAATTGCCGAAGTTACTTATACCTTAACTCAATTTCGTGAAGCAAGATAATCTGGGGGCATGCCTATTGCAGAGTATATACTAGTATATGTATAGTAGTAGGAAAGAATAGTCAACAAGTAATGACGTAGACAGGAAATCGTCTTTATTTTTTAAAACAACTAATTTTAATGCAAAAGAAATACGAGTATGAATAAACAAAACAGATATCTCTAATAACTTTGAAAGTCAACATCTCAAAAGTATTAGAAAGAAAAAAAACGAAAATGAGCGGTATAGTTACCCAAATTATTCCATTAGATATTAGATATATCACCGGTTTGAAAGTAACCGCATTCCATAATCCAAACAATATTTACTGATGACAATTATTGTTGGTAGTGTTTGCTATTCCGAATTGATTTCCATGCAAACAGTATTTCAAAACATCTGGTTCTGGTTCCACATATAATATATGTGTATTCGTACTGACCCATTTAGATTTAATTAAAAAAGTATGGTTGTCCGTTGGCCTACAGCAAGACATCAATCAATCCAGATGAAAATCGCAATGATTCACTAAGTGCTCCGCCAAATTGAAGCGTTCCAGATTTTAAGCAATTTCAGATATTGAAAGTGACTGCAAAGTTATGTCGCCATACTATAATAAAATGATATATTTTAAGTTCTTAAACTTGGTAAGAATTTGGGTCAATGCAGTTCTTAATATGTAACATGATTCCAATAAATAATTGAGCTATACTTCATATTTCAGGTTTACTTACTAGCGAGTGACGATTTATAAATAGTACATGATTATTATGTTATGGAGGATACCGCTGAATTTTAATTATATCAACCTGACAAAAACCCCATTTATTCAGAATATTTCGACGAATGAATCACTTTGTTTATGAATGTGTAAAACTGGAACAATCCTTGACGGACATATTCACATTAGTTTGATCAGTTTACAACCTGCAAATTTATTAGGAGTTCAAAGAGTACATCTCGATATTTTTTCTGTTTTTCCATCTCTGCTTTGTGGATATTCGTTTCGTTTGGAGGACTATATCAGGCTTATTGCTCGTATTTGCCCGAAGGTTGGGAATGAGTAGTTTCAATAGATTTGGCATTTCACATTCTCCACAACGATCTCAACATCCCCCCGCTAATACATGTACTCATATATACCCTACACTTGTAACGCCGTGTCATACCTGTGGATGTATTCCTCTTATGCTGAACATGCTAACAGCAAATGCATTAAAGTCTCAGTCTGCGACCTCTATACTCATTACCAGGGTGATGAAGACATCAACCTGGCAGGCTTTTATGAATATTATGAATCCTTCGGGTACTTCAGCCCAATATTTCAATATTCTTGATGCAGACCCCATGCATTGGCTTAGCCTTATGAAGCTGCAGGAGTTTATCGGTTTCATTTCAGATTTTTGACGAAAGGGTTTCAAATCGGTGACAAAACTTCGATGTCGAACGCGAAACCGAATTTATCGACAATAGAAGTTGCAACCTCAACAAGAACTGCTCCTATCCCTGCTTTGTTATGGTCTCAGATAGGACTTCAAATGAGTAATTCAGTCCCATTCTGGTACGAAGTCATTCCATACTCAAAAGTCCGTGGCCTTCCTGTTGGCTGGAGAAGTATAATTGTGGAAAGGACGATTCAGGATGCAAGCTCCTGTGAAGATGCATACTTTTGTGAGTTTTCAAGTCGATCTCTTCTTGACACCATTTCACCACTCCGAAGTACAGTAACTTAATATCCTCTCCGTATTCCAGTGTAATCGTCTTCTTTAGTGATCCAGTATCGTCGTCTTCTTTAGTGATCCAGTGTCGTCGTCTTCTTTAGTGATCCAATGTAATCGTCTTGTTTAGTGATCCAGTATCGTCGTCTTCTTTAGTGATCCAGTATCGTCGTCTTCTTTAGTGATCCAGTGTCGTCGTCTTCTTTAGTGATCCAGTGTCGTCGTCTTCTTCAGTGATCCAGTGTCGTCGTCTTCTTTAGTGATGAACCGTGTACATTTGTTGGTCCCGAAATTCAATACTATAGCATACTTGTACTATTTCACCACAATGAGGACTGATGTAGAATCTTTTCTTCTAAGGCTTAAAGAAATCGAGGTCACAATGTTATAAAATTAATAGAGAAGGGAAATTTTTATGCGCGTAAACATCATATTATAACACGCATGCAAGTATTTCGTTATTCGATCCAAGTCATCGAACGTCCTCTGTGATACATCTGTGAACGTCCTCTGTGATACCTTGCAGTCACTCTTCTTAGATCTCAATTGCTAATTTACCTCTTCGTACACCCAGTTACATAAAGTTTGTCGCGAAACTTAGTTTTCTACGATGCTTCTTGCCCTCCTCACTAGTGACTTATTTGCACCAACGTTCGTATCCTATCAAGGTTCAATATTGACTTCAATTGACTTGTTCTATACGGTTTGTAATCGTCTTAAGGAAATAAATGATTATTATTATCATGTGCTGAGTTCGTCACAAATTTTAACAAGACAAGACGTCTAGGTCAAATCAATTATAGGTGAAAGACGTACTTTTCACCTTTTTTTTTATGAAAACGAGGGCCTTGAGACGCTTTACAGTGGAGGCTTTTTTTAATGTCAAATCCAGTTCATTTTTCGTAATTAGTCTAGTTGTTGGAAATCACAAATGCGCTGAAGGACCAAAGTTTTTTTTTATGATCTTGACTTTAATCTCGGGATCCTGACTTGAAAAAATAACTTTTTCAACTGGATGGAATCATATTAAGCAAATCGAAAAATGAACGATGTCAGTCCACTGCATATACCGTGCAACTGCCCCCCCCCTCCAAATATCAGTTCGTGGACCTCTTCATTTTTATGAATGTTCTTGCTTACGATGCGACGATCACAATTTGAGGAGACAATGTCGGAAGGCCAGTGCCACCTCGATCGACTAATTCTCAATGAAGGTTAGGTACAGAGCGTGATAATCAATTTTGATTTTGGGAGAGACAACCATTAATCCAAGCAATGATTAACCCATTTTATAACCTACCGAAAAAGTTATGTTCTTAGGTCTTAGGTTCTTAAAGGTTAAGTCAGACAGTCTTTTTGAGCATTCTATTTGTGGGAAAGTCCCAAAAGTTTGGGGGGCCTAGAAGAGCATTGGATAACTCGACATGACGAACAGATATATAAAATCTCAAAGGTGAGACGTTTAGTAAACTTGCGGTATTCAAACAATTTTTCATTTATGTGGTGGTGAAATGGGTATTGTTTAGTCTAGAACAAAAAATATTGTAAATACGGGCGTCCCAAATTAGTCTGTTATCTAGGTTAGGTTAGGTTAGGTTTGAAGGTGAGTGGGTCCATATCAGGCCCTCCACTGCGGCCAATGGCCTATAGTGGCTCACCATATGGTTATATTTCTCCCAGTATATCCAATCTCTAAACGAAATTAAGGAGTGCATTGGGATAACGATTTACCAGGTTCTCTGGCGTTACTGTTGTATTGCCAAATGTTGAAAATCTGGTTCTGGCCGCTGCGGGGCATGTACATAAAATGTGTTTAGCCGTTTCATCCTCCTCCATGCATAGACGGCACTCTGCTCTGTTATCTAAATGAAGACCTAAGATCTAAAGGGGTTAGTCTATTGCTTGGATTGATGGTTATGTTCCTCCTAAGATGGGTTTGTTGGTCATTGATTTGTCTTCATTGAAAATTAGTCAATTTCGGGGGCACCATTTGTTTACGTATAGTGCAAAGAGAAAGGACCCAAGAAGTGATCCTTGGGGAACACCCACTTGCACAGTATATGCATTTGATCTCACATCGTTGCAACTTACTATATTTTTTTTTATTTTTCATATATGATTTCACCCAGTCAACAATGTTTATAGGATTCCCAAGAGATGATAGCTATATGTCCAATATTTCAGAACACATGGTATAGAAAACTTATTGTTGTCAAAATGTCTGTGAACATAACTGAACAAACGAGATGACGCAGTTTAGATAGATTTGTTCATTCTGAAACCATACTGATTCTTAAAATCTGGATCCTGAGAATAAAGTTGGGATCCCAAGATAAAAGTCGGGATACCGAGAACAAAGTCGGGATTCCGAGAAAAAAGTCGGGATCCCGAAAATAAAGTCAGGATCCCGAGAAAAAAGTCGGGATCCCGAAAATAAAGTTGGAATCTCGAAATTAAAGTCAGGATTACAAAAAAAGAAAAACATTGGCCCTTTAACGCCTCCGTAGGTAATTTATGAACAAATAAAATTTATTATTGTTTTTTGGTTGATTATGATCGTTCTAAAAATTGCTCGAATGAAACAAACATTTGTTCATCAATTTATTAAGTTTTAATAAAGAAGTTAACATAATTTGAACATTTAATGAACAGTTATTATCGGTTTGCGCTTCAGTTCATCCACACAATGGTTTGACTGATCTGTACAAAAAAATATCGCGAACTCACTGGTCAGCAAGTTTCAAAAGACTGGTTGTTTAACAAACGAGAAAGGATCAGAAAGAAAATTAATTAATGAGGAAAAGTGAATTGAAATTGTGGGATCCGTTGTCAAAACTCCTCAACAAGCAACAAAAATGTTCGCCACAGATTGTGAGGTATTTCTAACCACCGACATACAGTGCGCGCGTAAAATATGGAAACATGAAAATATTCTTGGCCTCGTAAGTTACTATAATAAAAAGTGACATTTTATTTTCTCTTTATGTTAAAATCAACGGATGCAATAACTTCGTTTTTCTAATTTCTAAAAATGAATGGTCAATAACGTCCCATTTAAAAATAAACACATTGTTTGTATATTTCAGAAACTGTACATTTGGCAAGGTCGAAAATAAAAAAATTTTAAATCGCTGGTCGATATAATATATATAACCAAAATTTTGTTATTATATCTTCATGTTTCCATACTTTACGCGTGCACTTCATAATATCTGGAAAAACCCAAATCTCACCCATATAAATTGATATTCTGCAGAATGTCATGAGATAGTTTCAAGGAAAGGTTCAGTTCAGTAAAAGTTATTGATCATTTATTTAATAAAATGTTTAAAATAAATGTTTATACATTTCGAAACGATTTTGTAAAAAACACCTTCAACAAAACGTGTAAACAAAACTTTCGTTTTAATAACAAAAAAATTATAGTGCCTTTTCAGCACCAGATGACGTCAAAAGGTAGTAAAAATGTCACATTTTCACCTAAATTCGACACGATCTAGATATATTTCTTGACCCATTCAAAAGTCATAATGGGAGAGATCTTGAAATTGATGCTGACCACAGGCGTCATTTGGATTTTGATATTGGCAGCTTCACTAAACTTTGGGAGAGTATTGGCCATGGTACTTCAAAATATATGGTTTCCATTGAAAACTATATAAGAAATGGGACCACGGCGCTATACAACATGTTTTGCTTTATTCAGTTTATCAAAATTTCATAAAACCCAACCCAACTCTTCAAAAGTTAGCAGGGAAGAGTACTACATACGTCCGCAATTTATGCTGACTTTGTCGTCAAAGATACTCTTACTTCAAACTTGATTGTATTTGAAAACAAAATAGCAGCAAAATAACTTTGAATAACTGATAAAGTGTTCTGGTATTAAATATACAATTCCAAAAATTTTTCGGTGAGTGAAAAAGGAGAAGGCGAATACTTTCACTTTTACGATATGATTAATTAGTCAAAGAAGTAGTTGTTTCTGTCTGATATTTAACTTATCTTAAAAGATTATTGTTCAAAAGGGTATTTTGACGTTGACTCGTGTTTGTATGAACCAAGCTGCAAAGTGAACGAAAACAGGACACATCAGGGTCCGACAGGAAACTTTATCTACTACTGGTATCGATCTCAAAACAACTACTACGGGCTAAAGTTTTTTATGGTGTCTACGAAAAGGAAAATCCTGTGTTATGCAAAGAATATAGTGAGAACCAAGGAAGTTGTAAACTCGTGTTTTTCCAGTATTTCTGGGGGCCAGACGATATTATAACATGAAACAAATCTTCATTTCGTACAAAAAAGGAGACAAATATTTACCGATGAAAAAGTAATCAGGAATCATTAGAATGGAAAAAGTAGAAAAATGACAAACACCATCTAAACAATAGATGGATGCGCATGAGAATACACGTCTGGAAAAAGTAGTCGTTCCCAATTTTCAAAACTTTTGAAAGCATTATCCCTATGGCTGCCATTTGATTCCTAGGAATAATAAATAAACCACTGTTCGTTTTGTAGTTTCATCAAATGTTTCTCACTTGTATTGTTATTTGAATTGATCGCTAACATTTCAATGAAAGATACGACACACCTGGTATCGCAACTATTCTAATCAAACTGAATTCCCTACTGCCTTGGAACATTGCCAAATATTTCTTTGTCACTTCATGACTTACTCTATCTCACATTATGGAAGCAAGCCCTCAGGAATTTCACCCCAAATCAAGAAGAAAAATAATCCATTTCCACTTCTCGAAACCGTCATCCGGGTGCATTCTATTCACCGGAATTGGGATCCTGATTACCAGAAGTTTATGCAATTTGAGACTCCGAGCCATTTTTGGCTACACAGATATAAAGTGGGCCTCTACAGTTTTCGATATCGACGCAGTGATGAGCAGAAACATTCGCCTGGATTGATGGAGAGAGCCGTGTGCAACTTTGGCTAATTCAGAGTAATATTATCCTGATGAGCGGTTGCTGAATATATATAGTGATCAACAAAAATACCATTCACTAAATCCGTTGACAGGCAACCTAACAGTACTTTGAAAAAATTCTGATATGTATTGTGTGAGTGGAAGTGTCGGTATGGATATTCAGAATTCTAATGAATACGGAAATTTGCAGAATGGAACAATTTTTCAGTCGGTGTCATGACTTAACAAATCGAACCAATAACAAATATATAGGCTGGCAATCTCAAAAGTTACAGTTAACTATACAGTGTGTTTCACTTCTCATGGAAACACCCCCGTATCTTCCGTAATTTTCGATGTGGAACCATGAAATTTTCAGAATCGAACTCGCTGCACGAAAGGTGTCATCCTACGTGATATACACTGCACGAAAACAGCGATGGAACCACCCATTTTTCCAGAAACATACATTAGGGGTCAAAATTGGCCAAAAATTCCTTCGAATTCGTGTTTAGGATCCCCGAATTACTGCTACTACACCTGTCTCTTGAAAAATTTTCAGTCCTGAAAAATTTGAAAAAGTTTCACTTCTCATGGAAACGCCCCCGTATCTTCCGTAATTTTTGACAAAGAACCATGAAATTTCCAGGAACGATAGATACACTAGAGATGACCTCTCTGCACGAAAGGGGACATCATAAGCGAAGTATTTGAAAAAAAATTAAATTTTTCAGAACTGAAATTTTTTCAGGAGACAAGTGTATCAGTAGTAATTTGTGGATCCTGAACACGAATCCGAAAGAATTTTAGGCCAATTTTGCTCCCTAATATTACTTTCAGGAAAAATGGGTGGTTTCATCGCTGCTGGCGAGCAGTGTAGGTCACGTAAGATGACCTCTTTCGTGCAGAGAGTTCATCTCTAGTGTATCTATCGATCCTGAGAATTTCATGATATTTCGTCAAAAATTACAGAAGATACGAGGGTGTTTCCATGAGAAGTGAAACACACTGTATATGCGGAACTATTTTGCAGAACGCATAAATTACTTTTGATGATCTGGAGCTGTAACTTATCATTGAAAAGACTGAAAAAGTCTTCAGCACATAAAGCACCAGTAACTATCCAGTGGCGTAGCTAACTTTCAGCGAGCCCCCCCGCAGGAACCTGCTTGCGCCCCTACCCCCTAACCTAACTCATACATTTTTAATAAACTCAAATTTATAAACTGATCGATGATTATACTATACAAGTGAAAGACGTACGAATTCAAGGCTACAATTATTTTTAAACATGGGCTGAGGTAGGTAGTCTTAATAGGCATAGGATGAAAAATGCAAAATACAAATTTAACTCTTTTATTTTCATAATACTTTTTCGTCTTCCTGGTTGTGGCTGAAAACAAAATCCTAGACAGTTGGACCCCTTCTTTTCCTAATGGATAAAAATTTAGTGATGATCTCTTCTAAGTCCAGACTTTCAGTCACTTCATCTTCAATGCATAAAATACTTAAACCAGAGAGCCGCAGTTGGGCCATGGTGCTTCTGAGATAGTTTTTTATTAATTTGAGTACCGAAAATGATCTTTCTGCCATGGCTGATATGGCTGATAAAATGTACATTCTGGCAACAGAGCTTATATGGGGGTCTTGGATTTTGATGTAATTGCAAGAGGCACCTGTTACTCAATCGATAAAAAGCGTTCTGAACTTGGCCATGTTGGCACTTTGTACAATTGATAAAAGTTATTACATAAGATAACTAATTCTGGACGGAAGCGCTCAAATTTCCCTATGAATAAACATACCTTTAAATGTGAGGCAAAAATTTCTGATTTCCTTGCGCCCCTGTCAAGCTTGCGCCCCCCGCGCCGCGAGGGTTGCGGGGGTGTTAGCTACGCCACTGTAACTATCATGTTTTTTTGGACTCTGCTGCCAAAAAATGTCTTTTCCTCAGTTGGCTCCTACTTAGAACATTGCTTCTTTGTCTTGGTTGATTCTTCCAGTTTTTTGTAGTTCTTTCTGGACCTGTTTGTACAATCATTTCCCATTTTACATGGGAGTGGTTCATCTCTGCTTGAGAAGTTCGTCAACTTTTCATTCCATGGGACCAAGAATGGTTTGACTCTATTCTGATCTGATTGAGCTTTCAGGTCTACAAGCATCTGTTATCACCGTATAAATTATCTTAACTCTGGAATAATATGAATATATCCATGTTGGGATTATTTGATATTCAGTACTATCACACGTAACAGTTTGTCTAACTTTTAAGATCGAACAAGGTATGAGTATAAATCAAACCTCTCTGTTTGGAAAAACTGTTGAAGTTGCCACCAAAATGAAAGTTTTTCGACAACTACATTTGCTGAGGTTCTCAGAGAACATCTTGAAACCCGGCTGTATGCCTTGAGGAACATTGCTTGAGCAATAAATTCCAAAGTTTTGCCATATGGTGAAAGAACGAACCAATCAACAATCCTACAGTGCGATGAAATGGATAAAATTAATAAAAACAATGGCAGGTCATTCTCAGCCAAATGAAGGATAATTCTGTTAAATTACAAGATATGCACTTGCAATTGGGTCTTCTTGGAAGAACTTTGCACAAATATCTGTCAAATGTTTGCCAAATTTTTCCACTTGGTGGAAACGTGTGGAGAGAAAGGGTACTTTCATTATCGTGATTATTCCACTCATGTAAAATAGCGTGTTTTGATTGGTTGAAATTTTTGTGTTGATAATTGAAAACATCATGTTTTCGATTTTGTAGTTCAGCTCTTGATTGGCTACTGGATATGTATATAATGTATGAAAAAGGACGAACTGGGTATGGATAATGTTAAAATGTACAACAGCACGAACTGTACATTTAATATTAATATTAATATTTATTTATAATAAAAAAATAAAAATGGTTTCGATTTTATTCATGAAATAATCCTAACCAAATACAACTCGTGTTATCGGCGATTATCGTAAATTCCTTTTCGTTTTTGAAACGAACTATGTCACTTTAGGCAACCACACGCGCGCAAGCGCTCGTGTGGTTGTCAAGCCACATGTTTCTCAAAATCGAAGGAATTTTTTTTCGACAATCACCGGTACACTTGTTGTATTACCTACGATAATCTCCAGCACATATTTCCGAGCTTTGTTCAAATTAATACAGTTAACTCTTCCAGGGGTCTGTGCTATTTGAGGGGTGTGTTTCTTGATTTTCCATGAGGATGGCAGTTGTGTGTCGTAGCCTCATTCGTGGGGAAATATTAGTTAAACTGTTGATTATTATTCATTTGGCAGGGACGGGCCAATCATAATGTTGTCCGACCTACCCTGGCACTGATGAGAGGCAAAACCTCGAAACATGCATGTCTGCAGGTGGTCATTCTCAGCCAAATGAAGGATAATCTACTGTTTAATTACGCACTTGCAATTGGGTCTTCTTGGAAAAACGTTGCACAAATATCTGTCAGATCTAGTTCAATTCCCGTCGTGGTAGTAGCCAAGGAAGTAGTTGATTGCTGGCAGATGTTTGGCTAATTTTTCCTGTAGGTGGAAACGTGTGGAGAGAAAGGGTATTTCGACTCTTTCGATTGTATTCATTTCATTATCGTCATAATTTCCAGCACATATTTTCAAACTTTGTTCGAATTGATACTACAGTGTGATGACAAAGAGGTAAAGAATGAACTCGCCAGGTCAGTCTCGATGAAACTAATGAAGGTGAAAAAATGTCCAATAGGTTTATTCGGGTTCGAAAAATTACTATTATAAAGTGACTATAATGAAATGAATGTAAAAAAATTGTGAAACGAATCTTTCAGGTTTGTGGAAGAAACCATCAGAAGCAAAGCTTGTGCGATCAAAGGAGATTCGAGATGTAAAGCTTTCCTAAATGTGGATTCCGAAGCACCTCAAGTCCGTGAAAGGCGGTGGGGATCGAACCTGTGTGAGAGGCGCACGCTTCAACACCACGACCACTTATGTGCAAACTTTTCATCAACTACGCATGATCCAGACTGTTCTAGAACAGTAGTTGCTCGAACCCTGATGAACCCATTTCAGGAAAACATTCGTCATAAAAAAATATATATCAAAAATACAAACAACGACAACTTTGCTGAGGTATTCCAAGTCTGCAAGTTCGTGAGCAAGGTAATACCGTCTAGACAAATTTTTGTGTGTTTTTTATAGAATGTATAGAAACCGTTGTGTATGTTTAGGGAGCTACACTCCACGTATGGGTACAGTAGTTATGAACAGGATGTATATATGCCTTAAAGAATATAAGCAGTAGACGAAGAGTGATATAGCCCTTGGCAGTAAAAAGATATCCAGGTGTTTTTTCATTATTCAAATAGTTTATATTCTTTTCCGTTTATTTCTGGTTTCACAGGATGACATCAAAGCTCTGGAAGATAGTCTGAAAAATTATGACAATACCCAATTTATTCTAACACAAATGAACAGAAAGTGTATATCTCGAGCTACTCCCATTCCTGCATCAACCTGTTCCACATTTTCGTGAAAATTATATGTTTAGAAAACTAACCTAATTATCATTAATGATAAAAGAGAAAAAAACTTAGTACTGAAACATTTTCTTTCTTCTGAAAGGCATGCAGTTATGATTTCTAGAGTATTCCTATCAGAATATTCAAATAATAGTTCACGTATTCTATTTTATGAGAATATCGAGACCAGCGCATTTCTAATCTATCAATATCACTGAAATGAAAAGTATTATTCTAATGAAGTGTTACTACTAATCATATATTAACAGGTGTTAGTTATTGACTCACGATAGTAAATATTATTCGGACAGTTAAACCATAAGCAGATAAACAATTGAATTTCTCTAACATATAATTAGTGTTCACAAATCTATCGTACGCGTTAATGCTTTCCCACTTGGTCATAGATTATACTGGGAGTGTTCATCACTCGATTAAAATACTTCGTATTTTAATTTTACCATGTGAACTGTGATTTTTCAGAATTAGAATACTCAAATATAGTACCTATGCCTTTGTAGGTTAAGAGCAGCTATCTTGATTATTTGCTAAATTCTGATTTTGGATGGGGTGTTCAAATGTAGAAAACCCCAGAAATGCACATACACTGAGATGATGTTTCCATTCGAAGCAATGCTGCGTACTAACTTGGTATCAGAGTAATTCCGTTGGCGTCATGGTCGAATCAAGAAATGACAAACTCTCAAATCTGTCAATTAAGACCCATGCGAAGTGACGAGTTACTACTAATTATATAACTAGTAAAAAAATATCAGAAGAGAAGAGAGTTAATTTTTAAGAAAAAACTATTAAATGTCGACGATAAGTCAATTCAACAGCGATAATACAAGTGCATCTTTTTAATGGCGATACAAATGCTTGTTCCTCAAATGTAGTATGCGACTTGCACTTAAATTTCCCTCTAGTGAGCTATGTGTTGAGTATTGTTGACACAATACGAGTTGCTTTGGGAAAATTTTGTTTGAACAAATTACAAAAAATATTATATCAATTGTTAAAATTGTTGAAATTATTGAAATTGTTATATCCGTCAACCAGCGGCACCCGTACGAGCACCCCCGGAAGTCATAGACTTGTGCGAGCTAGGGAAGACGTGTAGCCACAGTATAATGCTGTGGTGTAGCCCTTACCCCTTACTTTTTTAAAACGTGTGATGCCATGCACGAGACCGGCGATCGTGCTTATTCGAACTCATACACCAACTGGTGATTGGATTGAGAAGCGAGAGCTCAACCCGCACGCTACCATGCACTGCTCAAAAGGACATAACTGCTCCTTCAAATACTCGTTTCAATGAAGGTAGTCATTATTGTAGTGCATTTATATATTGTCGATGATTCATTATGCAAAAAATCATATGATCTTTTCTTTTAAAAGAAAAACTTCTTCCGACTCAAAATATTTTCATTAGTAATTTTACTCGAAAAACTTATACTAAACAAAATTGCTCGATCTACAGTCTCTCAATGATTGGCAAATTATTTCGTTAAAAAACGTTATCCGGTACAAAAAAGCTCTTGTTTTTAACGTTGAAAAAATTTAAAACATAGCGGATACTTGAGTTTAAGAAGCTATTAAAAATAGAATGACTTCAAGTCAAAGAAATTGAAAGTGCTGAGAGGACAAATAAGTTGAAATGAATTAAAGACAATTTATTGACTTACTTCAACTGTTGACGTGAAGTTGCCAAGATTATACCATACTGCCTCGCATTTTCTTTTCCTCAATGCATTTACAACTTTCGCATTATATTTTCTCCTGATTCTACCTTTATACATCTATTTTCCGCTTTTTAAAAGTACCAAATCTGGTTTTTGATCTGTTTTAACAAATGGCTCAAGCATCCTTATAATCAGCCCTATGCTGTATCACTTCCGTTAAAAATAACGTCACCGTTATTCGCCATTTCCGTTTTTTTGCTATTGCTTGGTAATAGCAAAATAACGGAAATGGCGAATAACGGTGACGTTATTTTCAACGGAAGTGATACAGCATAGGGCTGATTTTTGTGCGTGTGAACAGAAATCTGGAGGTTTCGAGTTCTTGGTAGTATTCAATTTATTCAATATGCCAGGCACTTGAGTAATTTCTTTTGAATTTCGTCAATAATTGTAATCAATAATAAATGGTTCATAAATGACTGTTCGAAGGTCCCAATGACCCTCAATGAGAAAATCCTTCCCCACCTGATAATACATCAACCAAGAAACGTCTGCTTAATGCCAATGCTGTCAATAATGAGTTAACGCAATAAAAAACACAAAACCAATTACCTAATATGAATTGCAGTAACAAATATTCAGTAGGAAATAACTACTTATCTAATACTACTTGAAAGGCTTCATAGTTTTCAAGCGTGTCTGAACAACGAGGTAAATACGAACTTATCAAATATCTTGACGATTAGTAAAACAGGGAAAGAACAAAGTTTTTGAGTCAGTTCATTTTTATAATACTATCAGAAAAATTAGTGAAAAATTTAATTTATAAATTACGATTATGAAAACAAACTCGATTTTTTTGAATGGAACTTAAAATAGTGCTACAATAAAGAGATCGCCAACCCATGGGATGTGTTTGTTTCATGAGATGGGCTATTTGCCAAAATTCGCAAGATTCCGAAATTTCGTATAGTAGTGTCGTGCGAAAAACATATTTCTCTCAATTGTCAGAGATATTTTGTAATCGATGCAATTTTTCCTAAAAATATATATAACGTTTGAAAGAATTCACTTAAAAAAAAAGTCATACGCGGATCAACCGGGAATATTTATTACTGTTAGGCGGGCTTCAAGCATGAGGTCCAAGAAATTTTTGCCAATTTTCGGAATGCTAACAAAACAAATAAGGACACTAATGCAATTGCTTCTTGAAATCAAACAGCAGGGCTCCTGCTTACCTTGGACAGGATCACTACTTGCAGACTGGTTTCGAGGTAATTACGTCTCATCAGTGCAAGGGTTGAGCCATCATATAAGGCATGAAAGCTGCCTATTTTCCTTCCCAATCTACTTAGATTTTGACGGTTATTCGATTTCTTTGTCTCGAGATAATGAAGTTTTACCCATTTTTTCACTTGTCGACAACAAACTTTGAGGGAAGTAAATGTGCAAAAGTCGTACAAAAATTTCAAGAAATTAGACAGAGAGTAACAAGCAGTAAATTGAATAATATCCACATCGTCGAAATACCATTTCTAGTCAATAACCTACAAGCTAAATATATGGAGACATCTTAAAGAAAACAAAAGATTTTGAGGAAAATAAATACCTACTGATACAAAGTTAAATAATTGCCCCAATGGGAAACATATTTCAACGAAGACAAAATAACTAGAATATATATTTCTTGTATGTTTATGAGAAAAATTCTTGCGATTTTTATAACGAGACAAACGTTCTTATATGAAGGCATAAGACATTGAGAACTCACCAGAACAGATATCGTTTATTATCAACTTTCACACGAAAAATATTAAACGAACTGAATTATTCACCAAAATATGAAAATAAATGAGGAAACCTGAAAGTCAATTTTGATATTCTAGAAGACTGAATGTCTTCAGCTTTGGAAATATCGTGCTACCGAAACTGGAATCTGTTCTAAATTTGGTTTCTGGAGCACGCTTAGTATGTTAAAATGATGTATTTGATTCTTGAACATTTCACCCCAAAAAGTAATTTTATTGATGCTTGCTGAAACTTGGAGTTTTAAATATTGTTTCCTTCCTAATACAGAGATTTTACACTACTTAAATGAAAGAATGACATCGAAAATGTAACATGATGGTTACCTTATATCGAGTTTGAGTTCCTTTACTCAAGTAATAACTGTTAAATGATATATCAATCACCTAAAACGTCCGAGCCTGGTACAGAACCAGCCTCAAATCCAAATGGAAGCAGAAAAAAGGATTACTTTGGATTGCTGTAGACTTGGACAAGCAACCAGTTGAAAAACAAAGAGCTACATTTCTTCATTTGCTAGGAGATTATGGTCTTGATGTCTACAACACAACACATTCACAGAGAACGATGATGAAAGAACTGTGGAAGTGATTCTGTACAAACTTTCTGAATATTTTGAATCATATAAACATAAGACATATCTCCGTTGCTTCTTTTTCACGTGTATTCAAAAAGATCAGAGCATAGATGAATAACAAGTCTAAAACAGAAGGCAATTGACTGTGAATTTGGTAGTTTACACGACTCTCTCATAAGAGATAGAATGATATGTGGAATGCATTGTGATAACTTGAGAGAGAAGTTGCTGGGAGTGAAGAATTTGACACTTTCAAAATGTATAAATATTTGTAGAGCGGATGAACCATCGAGGAAACAAGTTAAAGTAATATCAGCAGGGACATCTAATGAATATAACATAGATGGAACAACAATGAATCATAGCAACAAATATGGAGGAGTAATTAACAAGCAAACAGAAGAAAAAGCAAGCTGGGAGGAAGACATCTGAATGCAAGAGAAAAAATATATATGTTAACGGTGTGGAGTTTCACATGATTTTGGAAAATGCCCAGCCTGGGAAAAGAAATGCGCAACTTGTATGAAAATTAATCATTTTTCGGCGAAATGTTTAGCAAGGAAGGTATATAATCTAGAAAGAAAATAATCTGGATGTGAGAATGAGGATGAAGATCCTGGGTCAACAATTTAGAAATAGGCTCGATAGAAGAAATTGAAGAGCAGATTTGTAAAACAACAAGTATCTCAAGTAACAACAACAGGTGTTGGATGCAGTTTATATGTATCAATTAATTAAAAGTAAAATTCCAAGTAGATTCCGGAAGTGATGCCAATATTTTGCCACTTCATATTTGCAATAAACTACATAACAAACAAAAAATGGAAAAAAATGGAAAGTATTTAATATTATTCAATAAAAATAAATTGAATGTTCTAGGAGTATGTAAATTGTTAACCAGTTATAAAAAATTAAAATATGAATATGACTTTTATTTATATCTTGGAAGGAAATTATGAACCGATTCTTGGGCTTAAAGCTATAGTGTAGAGTTAAAACTAATAAAAATAATGAATTCTATCGATGAATGTCAAAATGACATTTCATCCCCAGAAAAAATAATAAATGAATATTCAGATGTTTTCAAAGGTATTGGATGTTTTGGGCAACCTTGCACTATCCGTATACAGGGTGATGTTATTCCTCATATAGCTAGATGTAGAAAAGTACCTTTAGCATTGAATAATTCGGTGAAAGAGACTCTTGAAAATATGGTGCATCAAGAAGTGATCGAAAAAGCAATTGATGCAACTGAGTGGATGAATGCAATGGATGTGCGCGAAAAAAAATTGAAGTATTCGACTCTGTATGGATCCCAGACCTTTGAATAAATATAATATTAGACAACATCTGGAACTGCCTACCCAAAAAACTATTTTTGCCAATTTGAGCAATGCTAAATGGTTTACAGTTCTAGACGCCTCTTCAGCTTTCTATCAAATATCATTAGATAAAGAAAGCTCAGAACTTTGCACTACCATATCACCTTTTGGAAGGTATAAATTCAAACGACTTCCATATGGATTATCTAATGCAACGGAAGTATGCAAACAACCTTATAGAAGGATTAGATGGCACTCTAGCCTATATTGATGACATTCTGATTTATGGTGATACTTTAGATGAACATAATAAACGACTCAAATGTTTTTTAGATAAGGCAAGGAAGGTAAATGTCAAATTCATTTGAGTAATTTTGACTTCATCGAAAAATATGACAGAAAACTATTATTCCTTTAATTCTCGCGGTGAATTATATTTACTAATGATGGTATCTAAACGGGTATATACCAACTATTAAGGTAGAAATATACCAAATGAAATGATCAATATGATTTGCAGTAAAATGAAGAACATTTCATAAATGGTTATAGTAATTTTCTATAACCATAAGGGTTTTGTTTTGATCTCTCTGATTACCTGTCTCCACGTCCTGCTCGGAATAAGGCCTTGTACCTTTCGGTTGAAATTATGCGGGTGTTACCCTGAGGTCCTATCCAATACCAGAGTTTCGCTGAACATAATTGTGTGGTTGTCCTCAATTATTAAAGCATGCTCTGCAAACGCGGATTTTTTGGAGTTCTCATATCTGCAGTTCTTCTTTGCCCAGGTACAAGCCATGATAATCATAACCCAAAACAAATACAGGTATCGGCTTAATGAAGTTGTTACAGTTCACAATAAAATTTTGACATCTGCTACCTTTTATTGTGTGAAACCTTTGTTAACCTTACTAACGATTCTACTTTCAATTTTGTATCAAGTATGAAAGTTCGACTAAAATCGGGGCAAGTTGAAATAGAGGCAGTTACTAGAGATTCCTTGATGCTGCGGAACGAATTCTCACATTCGACAGACCAATTCCATTTGACACCTTTTTTTCATTAAACTCAACGAAGATAGATTTGAAGAGAAATGGGGTATGAAACGTCTATGCCGAGATGCAGCACCTATGCCGAATTTCTTGAACATTTTTGGGAGCAGTTACATCAAGAAGAGCTTGAACTTCTTCTGGATTAGGATGAAAGACCCATCCACTACATAGCCTAAATATTTTAGTTGAGGCAAAAATTTTCATTTTTCAGGACTGACTACTAAGCCAGCTGCATGTGAACGATAAAAAAGTTTTGAGATGGGAAACAAAGTCTTGAGACACTATGACTATGTCATCAAGATAAACTAAAACTGAAGGCTGCAACTCTGGCGTAGAAAATGAAATAAACCTCGTCGAGAAACAGTGAATGCAGTATGTTCTCTAGATTCGGGTTTCAAAGGAATGTGATAATATGCAGATTTAATATCCAAAAGGAGCTAAGATACTTTGCTTTATATTTTATTATTCTAATTCAGAAAACCTCTCTTGGCCTAAAATCATTCATTAAAACGGTTTGCTTTTTATTATTGTTAGTCGGGATAGATCACTTAGTTGGACTTATTGTGATACTCTTTTGTGGGGATTCTTCAGGGAAATATTTCACTGATATAATTCAATTAATTCATGATATGATTCAGTTTATTCAACTGATTTAATTCAGAATTATTATCACTCCTATCATTTGGTATTTGTGCACACCATTAATGTGAAGATACAGTTTTGCCTTTTCATTTAAATGGTGTAAGTGGGGAATATTTATTCCCATACTATAATTGATATTTGTGGCCACTACTAGTGTGAAGAATATTGGTGTAACTAATTTTGTGGTTTACATACCTACTGTTTGATTATCCATATCTATAGATATTTGTTTTCTATCTACTGGACTTTATAAAGTTTGTATACAAGTTCCCAATTGAATAGTACTTTCCAGATTATCACCTTCTCACATTTGTCAGCCCTTTGTGATAACAACGGGGTTTGAAAGGCATTTGGACAACACCGTACAAGGTACCTACTCACTCACTTTATGGATATCTATATTGCTTATGGTATTACGGATAATTAGAGGTTTGTAAACTAAGCGTTCAGCATTTTATTCCAATCCTAACCCCAATATTCGAACAACGTCTAGTCATTATACTTACTACAACCCTATGTTATGCTATGTTTCAGCCTGGCTTCTTTCAACTCACTGGCGCGGTATAAATTTCAGAAAGAACCCATAGCATCCAGATCGAGCTAGTCTTTGTCTGCTATAATTTCATATGCTTTCTAGTAGTCTTCATTATTATTCTTTTTTTTTAATAAAGAAGCGCAGCAAAGTCACGTCCCCTATTGGGATGAGCACAATAAAAGAAGGAACCAGCAAAGACACTGAATCAGTTAGCTTAAACGAACGGGTCGCTCGTTACCGCACCGCTTTGAAAATGTCTACCAAAGATGTACGGAACGTATGGAAGAATTACCTCGAGACTACGACCAACAAACCCGAAAACAACCGAAAGTTCAAGATCAGATAATGTCAGTAGGTAGTGTATACATTTGTTCGTTTCAATTGCATTAAACAAATTTTCTAAAATGTCACGAGAAAAATTAATGTAACATTGCAAACAACTCCACAATGAAGTTACTCATCATTAATCAAATGAATCCAGATACTCACGGCCTACAACTTCAGGAAGAAATCATCACTGTAGAAAATTGATTTTGGGAAAATATTAGCAGTAATGATCACTATGTTAGAATACATTTTCACAATAAGGACGATGGACGTTGTAAAACGAAAGGAATGCAATTACGTACTAACACAAATTTTTACAATTTATTCAAGTTGGAAGGTATATTCATCCATGCGGAAAACTGAAAGAGTGTAAACAGAGTAAGGGACCTATTGCATTGATATCGGTTCTCGAAAGTCATGGAAAATGCCATCGATCTAAAGCTCGTGAGATATTTGAAATGCACAGGAATTGTGAATAATCGATATGCAGAAAAAAAAACGCTATCTAATGTTTTTCGTGATTAAATTTTTATTCTAGGTTGACGATTGCAGGTGTCCAGTTAATCTAATCTGGAGAATAATTTCAATCTGAATAACTTAACACTTTCAATATGAGTAGGAGTAGACTGAGTGAATCATACTCATAACATCGCCCACAATGACAAGGAAGACTATCCACACAAAAACATCAGTTATCGTTATTTTCACTTGGGCGGAACAATTTATACCAATAGTGTTTGATAGAGACCTTTAATGTGGCTATACTCATTTGGTTTGTGAAGATGAATCAATCGTGGGTGCTAAACACATCCTTATTCGTGGTTATTAATGTTTATTGCATGAATAAAATAATTTCAAAGGACTGTCGTTCGACTTACTGCGGTAGAGAAATTTATTCTGCAAGTCCTGTTCTTCACTGAGATGGACTGAGTTTTTCACTCAAGATAGGGTGATGGGTGCATTTATTGAGGAATATTCATCGTTGAATGAGATTTGAACCAAAGAAAGTCCCAACTGGTGGAATTTGTAATAAAAGAAAGATTTCGTCATATTTGCTAGATCATTGCTGGACCTAAAGAGATTCAAAGTAAAGTTTTGAATACCTCAAGAATAGGCACAGACTTGAGAGTCGCAATGATCGAGATCGTGAAAACACCTCTTGTACTATTGTGACGGCCAAGTCACATGAAGGCTCCGCTATTGATGGTACGGAATCTCACCAGAAGGGCCAATTTAGATAAAGTTTTATAAGAATACTGAGAACAACTGCCAAACACAAATTTACGGATTCTAATCGTATCAAAATTGTTATAAAACATATGATACTTTTTTTGATCGGGTTGTCATTCACATGTTTAGTAATATTAAGACGTATAAAAACCCTGGTGTTGGCAAAATTGTGGCATCAAACTGAAGACACTCGCCTACATGATTCAGCTTACTTTTTCAGTTTCTTAACATCCATATAATAATAATAATAATAATAATAATAATAATAATAATAATAATAATAATAATAATAATGCTGTCGGAATGGAGTTTGGGATAGACAAATGTGCCACGGTTCATCTCAAAAGAGGACGATGCGAGGAATACGGAGAGGACGTTCAGCTCGTAGACGGAAGCATCCTACACCATCTGGATGCCGGAGAGACGTATACCTACCTAGGGGTGGAACAACGCCACACCCAAGAGGTAGCTACTGTCAAAAGCTCTCTCCGCGGCAAGTATCAGCACAAACTCCGACAGATCTGGTCTTCAGAACTGTCGGGGAAGAACAAAGTTGCTGCAACTAATATGCTTGCCGTTCCGATTCTACTTTACTCCTTTGGAGTAATGAAATGGACTCAGGAAGAGCTGCGACAACTCGACGTAAAAACTCGCAAAATGATGCATCTTCATAGAAGCTTGCATCCTAAATCGTCTGTTCCACGGTTATACTTCCCCAGACAACGGGGAGGCCGTGGACTTTTGAGTTTGGAGTGTCTACATAACAGAATGGTACTGGATGGAGCCTGTAAAGTCATCAGGAGTTCAGATCCCCTTCTCTGCTTGGTATGTGATCATGAAAAGGCAGGGATTGGAGCATTTCTTTTCAAGGCAGCAACCCGTGCAGCCGATGAACTCGATCTCGTATTCGACACTGAACGGACAATCCCAAACTCTATCACCGAGTTGGAACCCGTTCAGCAAAAAGCCCACGTAAAAGCTGCGGAGTGTGAGAGGCTCCTGCAGCTACATAAGGATAAGCCGATGCATGGGGTCTTCTTCAAGAACATTGAAGACCTAGGCTTATCCAGAGACCTGACCTTCTCGTTTCTCAGGTCAAGTGGGCTGAAGTCGGAGACCGAGGGATTCATAATGGCCTACCAGGATGGTGTCTTCAACACTCTCGTCTACCGCAGTCGCGTGATGGGTATAGAGGTCCCTGACACTAGATGCAGAGCGTGTCGTGGGGCAGCTGAGACCATAATGCATTTGCTGTCAGCTTGTCCAGCTTATGCGGTCTCAGCCTATATCCACAGACATAACGCGGCCCTACGAGTGTTGTACTACCATCTACGACACTCGTACGGTGTAGACGAGACACCAGTGTTGCCTTATGCTCCGGGGGATATTGAGTCCGTGGTGGTGAATGAGAAGTGCCGAATCTATTGGAACTATTCATTCCCCACCCTCAGGCAAATACAAGCCAATAAGCCTGATGTAGTACTCCTCGACCATCAAAGTAGGACGATTTTCGTCATTGAGTTTTCAGCTCCTGGCGAAACGAACATCGTCCGAAAAGAGGAGGAAAAACGGACTAAATATCGAGATCTTCTCTTTGAACTCCGCAGGCTTTACCCAAACCATTCTGTCAAGATGGTGGTTCTGATAATAGGGGTCCTTGGTGGAATGATGGACACACTACTCTCAAACCTAAAAATCATACCGGCTTGCCGTGACATGGCAGAAATCCTAGCCGGGCGAATGCAGAAGGCCGTAATTCTTGGTTCACTCCGCCTACTCAGGGCACATGATTCTCGGACCCAGTAATCACTTACCCCATGGACGTGGGGAGTGTTTACTGGGGTTAATGACACGCCAGCGCGCCGTCCGGAAGTGTCGGAGCTCCGGAGACAGGGCCTGACTGGGTAATTCCTAACGAAAAAAAAAAAAAAAAAAAATAATAATTAATATTAATTAATATTAATTAAATAATTAAGCAGGGAAGGTCAACCATCATCCAAGGCCTTGGTGAGTTGCGACACCACTTTCCTGAGCTACCGGTGCAAAACCGGACCGGCAGCCATGGCGCACCCTGGAGGGAATGCTCATTCCCTCTGATGTCGGCCGTGGGTACACTGGGTTAACCCCCCCGGTATACCCCACTACTCGGTTCACGATGGACGAGAAAGAGGCCCCCACAACCGACCCCCTCGGATTAGGGGTCATAGGCAAGGTGGTGGGGCCCAGAACGATGGATTGCCACTATTTAACGACCGCAATGAAAACGGACGCTTTGAGTGGACGGATGGACTAAGGGACAGTCTTCTGCATTGCTACGAGAGCAGTGAGCCCGCCGGAAGAGGATACATGGCGAGAATGCATGCTTTGTGGTGTGAAATACACCCAGAGCATGCTGCCTTTTCCGCACAAAACCTAAGGGATTATGTATCCCACCTTCGGGTTCGAGGCTATGTTAGAGCCCCTCCTCAGCCGGTTAACGCAGTGGCAGAAGTGGCAGATATGCCACGCGTCGATCTGGCTGTAGAGGAGGCCCGCATCATACCACCAACGGAAGGCATCAGAACCCGCAGGGCGCTGGATAACACCAAGCCCCTGAAGCCACAACAACTGGCTCGGGTGGATGCGGAGATTCACGATGTCCTTTCAGAAGAGGCTGACATCTGGCAGATCAACTCTGCCGTGTATGACGTCGCTCAGGCCCTGTCCCAAACGGAGAGGAGGGATACCAACCCTCTGATTTGGAGGCATGAGCGACGCATTCACAAGATGGAAGCTAAGATCAGGTCAGCGAGACAACACGCGTCTCGTATCCAGTGTGTGGCGGACTACGTGGCGGCCAATAGGCCCTTCACGCCCGCAGTGCGGCGAATTACCGCAAATTTAAGACGAGCTCACCACACACTAAATCAAGGCGTGCTGTTAACCATCAAACAGCACTGTCTTGATAGGATACGAATGCTGGTGTTTCAACTCGTGGCTAGATGGGGAGCAGCAGATTCCAGATTGGTTTGTCGAGGGGCGAACCGTGCTAATCCCCAAAAACGGAGATTTGTCTGATCCGAAGAACTACAGACCGATAACATGCTTGAACGCATGTTATAAGATGTTTACACGCATCTTGTACATGCGAATACTCTCCGCAGTTGAGCCGGTGTATGAACGGATATATGAGCAAAGAGGGTCAAAAAAGGGGGTCGCTGGCTGCAAGGAGAACCTGCTGATCGACAGATGCATCACGCAGGACTCCATGCAGTATAAGCGTAACCTTTCAATGGCCTGGATCGATTATCGCAAGGCATTTGATACAACATCGCATGAACTCATCATGCATTTGCTCAGATGCCTTGCGGTACCCGATCAAATAGTGAGATGCATTGAACAGCTGATGCCGCTCTGGAGGACTCGATTTACCATAACATCTGGTCAAGTCAGAGTCCAAACAGAGCAGGTTATCTTTAGAAGGGGCGTGTTTCAGGGAGACTCCCTTAGCCCTCTTCTCTTCTGCATCTCACTACTGCCATTGTCCGTTGTACTACGGAAAACCCGCGGATACAACTGCGGCACCCCCAGCAACCGGAGGCATAAGGTCACTCATCTGTTTTACATGGATGACCTTAAACTTTATGCCTCCGGAGAAAAGGACCTTCACCAGTCCTTAAGGGTGGTGCAAGAGTACACGCATGCTATCGGAATGGAGTTTGGGATAGACAAATGTGCAACGGTTCATCTCAAAAGAGGACGATGCGAGGAATTCGGAGAGGACGTTCAGCTCGTAGACGGAAGCATCCTACACCATCTGGATGCCGGAGAGACGTATACCTACCTAGGGGTGGAACAACGCCACACCCAAGAGGTAGCTACTGTCAAAAGCTCTCTCCGCGGCAAGTATCAGCACAAACTCCGACAGATCTGGTCTTCAGAACTGTCGGGGAAGAACAAAGTTGCTGCAACTAATATGCTTGCCGTTCCGATTCTACTTTACTCCTTTGGAGTAATGAAATGGACTCAGGAAGAGCTGCGACAACTCGACGTAAAAACTCGCAAAATGATGCATCTTCATAGAAGCTTGCATCCTAAATCGTCTGTTCCACGGTTATACTTCCCCAGACAACGGGGAGGTCGTGGACTTTTGAGTTTGGAGTATCTACATAACAGAATGGTACTGGATGGAGCCTGTAAAGTCATCAGGAGTTCAGATCCCCTTCTCTGCTTGGTATGTGATCATGAAATAGCAGGGATTGGAGCATTTCTTTTCAAGGCAGCAACCCGTGCAGCCGATGAACTCGGTCTCGTATTCGACACAGAACGGACAAACCCAAACTCTATCACCGAGTTGGAACCCGTTCAGCAAAAAGCCCACGTAAAAGCTGCGGAGTGTGAGAGGCTCCTGCAGCTACATAAGGATAAGCCGATGCATGGGGTCTTCTTCAAGAATATTGAAGACCTAGGCTTATCCAGAGACCTGACCTTCTCGTTTCTCAGGTCAAGTGGGCTGAAGTCGGAGACCGAGGGATTCATAATGGCCTGCCAGGATGGTGTCTTCAACACTCTCGTCTACCGCAGTCGCGTGATGGGTATAGAGGTCCCTGACACTAGATGCAGAGCGTGTCGTGGGGCAGCTGAGACCATAATGCATTTGCTGTCAGCTTGTCCAGCTTATGCGGTCTCAGCCTATATCCACAGACATAACGCGGCCCTACGAGTGTTGTACTACCATCTACGACACTCGTACGGTGTAGACGAGACACCAGTGTTGCCTTATGCTCCGGGGGATATTGAGTCCGTGGTGGTGAATGAGAAGTGCCGAATCTATTGGAACTATTCATTCCCCACCCTCAGGCAAATACAAGCCAATAAGCCTGATGTAGTACTCCTCGACCATCAAAGTAGGACGATTTTCGTCATTGAGTTTTCAGCTCCTGGCGAAACGAACATCGTCCGAAAAGAGGAAGAAAAACGGACTAAATATCGAGATCTTCTCTTTGAACTCCGCAGGCTTTACCCGAACCATTCTGTCAAGATGGTGGTTCTGATAATAGGGGTCCTTGGTGGAATGATGGACACACTGCTCTCAAACTTAAAAATCATACCGGCTTGCCGTGACATGGCAGAAATCCTAGCCGGGCGAATGCAGAAGGCCATAATTCTTGGTTCACTCCGCCTACTCAGGGCACATGATTCTCGGACCCAGTAATCACTTACCCCATGGACGTGGGGAGTGTTTACTGGGGTTAATGACACGCCAGCGCGCTCTCCGGAAGTGTCGGAGCTCCGGAGACAGGGCCTGACTGGGTAATTCCTAACGGAAAAAAAAAAAATAATAATAATAGAGTACACGCATGCTGTCGGAATGGAGTTTGGGATAGACAAATGTGCCACGGTTCATCTCAAAAGAGGACGATGCGAGGAATACGGAGAGGACGTTCAGCTCGTAGACGGAAGCATCCTACATCATCTGGATGCCGGAGAGACGTATACCTACCTAGGGGTGGAACAACGCCACACCCAAGAGGTAGCTACTGTAAAAAACTCTCTCCGTGGCAAGTATCAGCACAAACTCCGACAGATCTGGTCTTCAGAACTGTCGGGGAAGAACAAAGTTGCTGCAACTAATATGCTTGCCGTTCCGATTCTACTTTACTCCTTTGGAGTAATGAAATGGACTCAGGAAGAGCTGCGACAACTCGACGTAAAAACTCGCAAAATGATGCATCTTCATAGAAGCTTGCATCCTAAATCGTCTGTTCCACGGTTATATTTCCCCAGACAACGGGGAGGCCGTGGACTTTTGAGTTTGGAGTGTCTACATAACAGAATGGTACTGGATGGAGCCTGTAAAGTCATCAGGAGTTCAGATCCCCTTCTCTGCTTGGTATGTGATCATGAAAAGGCAGGGATTGGAGCATTTCTTTTCAAGGCAGCAACCCGTGCAGCCGATGAACTCGATCTCGTATTCGACACTGAACGGACAAACCCAAACTCTATCACCGAGTTGGAACCCGTTCAGCAAAAAGCCCACGTAAAAGCTGCGGAGTGGGAGAGGCTCCTGCAGCTACATAAGGATAAGCCGATGCATGGGGTCTTCTTCAAGAATATTGAAGACCTAGGCTTATCCAGAGACCTGACCTTCTCGTTTCCCAGGTCAAGTGGGCTGAAGTCGGAGACCGAGGGATTCATAATGGCCTGCCAGGATGGTGTCTTCAACACTCTCGTCTACTGCAGTCGCGTGATGGGTATAGAGGTCCCTGACACTAGATGCAGAGCGTGTCGTGGGGCAGCTGAGACCATAATGCATTTGCTGTCAGCTTGTCCAGCTTATGCGGTCTCAGCCTATATCCACAGACATAACGCGGCCCTACGAGTGTTGTACTACCATCTACGACACTCGTACGGTGTAGACGAGACACCAGTGTTGCCTTATGCTCCGGGGGATATTGAGTCCGTGGTGGTGAATGAGAAGTGCCGAATCTATTGGAACTATTCATTCCCCACCCTCAGGCAAATACAAGCCAATAAGCCTGATGTAGTACTCCTCGACCATCAAAGTAGGACGATTTTCGTCATTGAGTTTTCAGCTCCTGGCGAAACGAACATCGTCCGAAAAGAGGAGGAAAAACGGACTAAATATCGAGATCTTCTCTTCGAACTCCGCAGGCTTTACCCAAACCATTCTGTCAAGATGGTGGTTCTGATAATAGGGGTCCTTGGTGGAATGATGGACACACTGCTCTCAAACCTAAAAATCATACCGGCTTGCCGTGACATGGCAGAAATCCTAGCCGGGCGAATGCAGAAGGCCATGATTCTTGGTTCACTCCGCCTACTCAGGGCACATGATTCTCGGACCCAGTAATCACTTACCCCATGGACGTGGGGAGTGTTTACTGGGGTTAATGACACGCCAGCGCGCCGTCCGGAAGTGTCGGAGCTCCGGAGACAGGGCCTGACTGGGTAATTCCTAACGAAAAAAAAAAGAAGAAAAAAAAAAAAAATAATAATAATACGCCTTGAGTGGACAGATGAATTAAGGGACAGTCTTCTGCATTGCTATGAGAGCAGTGAGCCTACCCGAAGAGGATACATGGCAAGAATGCATGCTCTGTGGTGTGAGATACACCCAGAGCATGCCGCTTTTTCCGCCCAAAACCTGAGGGATTATGTATCTCATCTTCGGGCACGAGGCTATGTCAGAGCTCCTCCTCAGCCGATTAACGCAGTGGCAGAAGTGGCAGATACGCCACGTGTCGACCTGGCTGTAGAGGAGCCCCGCATCATACCACCAACGGAAGGCATCAGAATTCGCAGGGTGCTTCATAAGTCCCTGAAGCAACAACAACTGGCATGGGTGGATGCGGATATTCACGATATCCTCTCAGAAGAGTGTAAAAATTCGAACGAGTTCGAATATATTGTGCCAGAGAGGTATCAACAATGTGAAAGAATACGGGGTACCCTTCTCTCTCAGCGTTTCCACCAAGTGGAAAATAAAAGGCAAACATCTGTCAGAAAACAACTACTTCCCTGGCTAATACCACGACGGACATTGAACTACATCTGACAAATATTTGTGCAACGTTCTTCCAAGAAGACCCAATTGCAAGTGCTTGTCTTGTAATTAAACAGGAGATTATCCTTCATTTGGCTGGGAATGACCACCTGCAGACATGCATGTTTCGAGGTTTATTGCCTCTCATCAGTGACAGGGTAGGTCGGACAACATTATAATTGTCCTGTCCCTGCCAAATGAATAATAAACAACTGTTTATTTAATATTTCCCCACGGATGACACAACGAACTATAACAAAGTTGATCGCAGTGCCATCCAGTCCTCTCAGAAGAGGTTGACATCTGGCAGATCAACTCTGCCGTGTATGACGCCGCTCAGGCCCTGTCCCAAGCGGAGAGGAGGGATACCACCCCTCTGATTGGAAGGCATGAGCGACGCATTCACAAGATGGTAGCTAAGATCAAGTCGGCGAGACAACACGCGTCTCGTATCCAGTGTGTGGCGGCCAATAGGCCCTTCACGCCCGCAGTACGGCAAATTTGAGACGAGCTCACCACACACTAAATCAAGGCGTGCTGTTTACCATCAAACAGCACTGTCTTTGATTTGATACAAAAAAGTCACTAGTGAGGCGGGCGAGAAGCATCGCGGAAAACATGATGTTCCGCGATAAACCTTCTCGCTTATCCCAAGAGCCTCCACGTGTTGTGGATAACCCGCCGGCGGCTGATCGGGTAGAAACCTTCTGGAAGGGCATTAACGAATTTCCGCAACCACTCAACGTAGATACTACAGCCCTAGCGCAGTTCGAAGCTTTCTGCAGGAGGCTTCGTCCGCCTGAGCTCAATGAACTACACAATCCGATAACCCCGGAAGAAGTTCGACGGGCCCTCAAAGGCTCGAAGAATTTTGCTGCTCCAGGTCCTGATGGCCTGAGTAACTATTGGTGGAAAAATTTTCCAAGTACCCACCACCATCTAGCAAGAGTTTTCAACTCATGGCTAGATGGGGAGCAACAGATTCCGGATTGGTTTGTCGAGGGACGAACCGTGCTAATTCCCAAAAACGGAGATTTGTCCGACCCGAAGAACTACAGACCGATAACATGCTTGAACGCATGTTATAAGATGTTTAGAGGCGGTGTATGAGCGGATATATGAGCAAAGAGGGTCAAAGAAGGGGGTTGCTGGCTGCAAGGAGAACTTGCTGATCGACAGATGCATCACGCAGGACTCCGTGTTATATAAGCGTAACCTTTCAATGGCCTGGATCGATAATCGCAAGGCATTTGATACAACATCGCATGAACTCATCATGCATTTGCTCAGATGCCTTGCGGTACCCGATCAAATAGTGAGATGTATTGAACCGTTGATGCTGCTCTGGAGGACTCGCTTCACCATAACGTCTGGGTTCTCCTTCGAGAACATAGAAGACCTTGGCTTATCCAGAAACCTGACCATCGCTTTTCTCAGGTCAAGTGGGCTGAAGTCGGAAACCGAGTGATTCATAATGTCCTGCCAGGATGGTGTCTTCAACACCCTCGTCTACCGCAGTCGCGTGATGGGTATAGGGGTCCCTGACACTAGATGCAGAGCGTTTCGTGGGTTAGCTGAGACCATAATGCATTTGCTGTCAGCTTGTCCAGCTTATGCGGTCTCAGCCTATATCCACAGGCATAACCCAGCCTTACGAGTGTTGCACTACCATCTACGACACTCTTACGGTGTAAACGAGACACCGGTGTTGCCATATGCTCCGAGGGATATTGAGTCCGTTGCGGAGAATTTGCCGAATCTATTGGAACTACTCATTTCCCACCCTCAGGCAAATACAAGCCAATAAGCCTGATGTAGTCCTCCTCGACCATCAAAGTAGGACTATTTTCGTCATTGAGTTTTCAGCGCCTAGTGAAACGAACATCGTCCGAAAAGATAAGGACAAACGGACTAAATATCGAGATCTACTCTTTGAGCTCCGCAGACTTTACCCAAACCATTATGTTAAGATGGTGGTTCTGATAATAGGGGTCCTTGGTGGAATGATGAACACATTGCTCTCAAACTTGAAAATCATACCGGTTTGCCATGATGTGGCAGAAAACTTAGTCGGAAGAATGCAGAAGGCCGTAATTCTTGGTTCACTCTGCCTTCTCACGGCACATGACTCTCGGACCCAGTAATCACTCACCCCACGGACATGGGGAGTGTTTATTGGGGTTAATGACACACCAGCGCGCCCTCCGGAAGTGTCGGGGCTCCGGAGACAGGGCCTGTCTGGGTAATTCCTAACGGAAAAAAAAATGAGTGTAACCAAAGGCATAGCCTGTGCCGGTAGAGGATGGCTATTATTATTATTTGCCGTGGCGTTCCCGGGCGACTTACTGATTTTTGGTGGCGTATTCACTTTTCAGCTGTTGGAAAACTGTATGGAAAATCGCTCTCGGTTAGATTCCCTGAATGTAGTAGATTTTAACTGCTTCGGCACAATTGTCTATGAGCACAAAAATTCGCCCGACTAGTTTTCGAGACACAGGGTGTCAACGTTGAAAAGTGAATCTTTCTGCTCGGAATTTTTAACAATTCTGATATTTGACTATACGCCTATTGTTTCTGGGAATAATGATAATACTCCTTCAAACTATAATGGGGCCTATCTATCAATGATGGTACAATGTCACCTTGATCTCGAATCCATTACACTTTTTCTTTTTGTGCTCTACAACAGGATGAACAAAGAAAAATCCAATTCGGGTAATTTTAAAACAACCAATGTAAGTTTTCAAATGATAATTAAAGATTCAATTTAGCCTGAATGAACTCCCTCAATCTTAATCGGGTTTTCGTCGGCTTGATTGGAAAATATCCCCTATTTTGTAGAAATTCCGCATTTCTCAGAAATCATATAAAATTATTCTCTATCTGAATTGATTTAGGTTTCAAACAATGGTAATTAGTCCCAACCTTAGGGAGTTAATGATAAATTTTAATTTTCTTCAGTTTCAAATATTTTTCTACAAGAAGAATTTTAGTCTGCGATTGAGTATCATTAAATTCATACATTCAAAAAAATTGTAACTCACGAAAACCTATGCTGATATTGATGACAATATCTCGTACTCCTTAAACAGTACATTATATAAAAAATTCATGAAAATTCACCGATTCTGTTTTTAAATAAAGGATATTTACTGAAAAACCTGCATTTTCCTAAGAGGTTAGGACTGTTTCTTTTTACTTCCTTATAGGTACATGCAATGACTATGCGACATTATCAGGATTGAAGAATGTTGAGGCACCCCTATTTTCGGAGTACCCTGTATGAAAAGAAATAATGTCAGTTAACTTCAAAATTGAGGATGTTCATGCAGGCTGAATTGAATTTGTTATTTTTATCAGATAATTCACAGCGATTGATTTAAAATTAATCGAATTGGATTTTTCTTTGTTTACCCTGTTGTAGAGCATAAAACGAAGGAAAATAATGGATACGAGATCAAAGTGACATTGTACCATTGTTGAGGCATGGTATTTTCAGAATAAATAGGCGTTTTGTCAATTCTCGCAAGCGTAAAAAATCTGAACGGAAAGATTCACTTTTCAACTTCGACACCCTGTATCTCAAAGACTAGTATGCCGATTTTTTTGTGCCCATTGACACTTTTGCCTAGGAAGTAAAAATCTACAACATACCAAAAAATCAGGGAATTTAACCGAAAGCCATTTTCCAATACTGAGATGCTTACTGTTACTGGTAATTAGTTCACAACGAAGGTATTCTTATTTCAGAAACATAATCCCAACAACTTAGGTACGTAGGCGATTTGTAACATTATTCAGAACAAAATGTCATTTACCTATTGTGGAAATCAAGTGATAGAACTTGCGCGAGCAATCTATTATTACTCAAAACCTGAGAAAATTGTATTCGATAAATAAAAATTAAAAGAAATTAATTGATCGTTATGAAATAAATTATAATGATTATATTATCAATTAAAAGATAAGCGATTGCCAGAAGGTGCCATTACCAATAAATTAAACATGCGTGATATTAATGCGAATACAAGGACGTAGACAGTTAATCCGTATTAAGGATAAAACCTCAGCACTAAGTCAAGAATCGCCTCTAGTAAAAAATTGGTGTGGTTCAGTTTCAACCTGGTGTTTAAATAGTAGGTATATTATGATGAGTGTATTGTGACGAATTCTCCTAAAGCCGGTTCTGACGGAGCTCGTAAATAGCACAGAAAACAGCGCTATTTATAGCCGATGATGTCACCATTATCTTCGCCGCTGGCGATTGACACAAGATCATTCGAGAAGCGACATCTAGTCGCCAGTAGCAAATTCGAGAGATTTCCGGAACTCATTCAGCACGCTATATGAAGAAATCTCCACGGCGAGACGATAGTTTTTGGAATCAGCCGATATTTGAATAATAGAGAGTGTCAGTAAAGATAAATTAAAATATTGACTTGTGATATAAAGACGTGTGTAAATAAATTATCAAAAATTAGTTAGTGCAGTTTTATTACAGTATAATTGAGCTTGAAGCACGCGTAACGAGTGTAAGGACACGACGCGAAGCGTATGCTTTGAAATATACGTTTAAAGGCGCTCCACACATTCGGGTATTTGTCACAAATATCCAAATATTTGGCATATAGACGAATATGTGTGTGGAGTGTTTACATGCAAATATTCGCTAAAAAAGGGTATATTTGCCAAATATATAAATTTTCCGTTCGATGTCGGTAAATTAACACAAATCAAAGGCGCAAATATTGGTACAACAAGCAAAGACCTACCTGTCTGATCCACATATTCGTATGGTGTGATCATTTAATAGATAGCAGAGCGCTATTTCAGACATTCTGCAGAAGTTTGCAAATGGGCCAGAAAGCTTCTTTAACAAATCGGCAAGAATATGTGTGCCATTATACCTGAAAAAGTTACATTTTCAAAATGTTGGTTATAATAATTTATTTTATTAGTAACTCAACGGTTCCTGCTCCTATTAAGCGATAACATCCACCATCTTCTTTTAGATGTTTTTTCCATCTTTTATAACAATAAAAAAGCTGAATTCATTAGCAAAAATGCTGCTGATGTAATCACTGAAACGTCTTCACCTTCCACTTACATCGTACGAATATTTGTGCTTCCCGCGTCGAATACACCAAGACATACATGCAAATGTGGGGATGTATATTTGGCATAAAGCAAAATATTTAAACACAAATATACAGACAAATATACAAATATACCTGTATTTGCCAAATACCCGAATGTGTGGAGCCGCCTTAGCATTCCTATACTTTTTGAACTTGCTATGATGCTTTCAGATTCATTTAGGTGTGAGTCTGTCAATGCCTATAACTTTTTCATGCAAATTCCACCTAACCGATTGAGTTAAATAAAGCAATGCATAAAAAGAACATTGGATAAATTTTTCTATTTCAAATTAATAACTGTCTTACCTAACGACCGGATTATAATAGTCCGTGCCGATATTCAACTCAACTTTATTATTGTCAAACCGTTGGTTGAATTAAATTCTACTTCTACTTCATTAAAATTTAATATTCTACAAAACGAAATTTATAGCATTTGTGTTGCCTTTCGAAATTATTTATGAGAGGTGGTTCTAATATCCTCCGATAAACAACAGAATCATGCACTTTTTAATTCAAATGAAGGACTCCGCAAGAATAAAATGACACAGGCAGTTAATTCATCCGCCGGTTGGCGAATGGCACTACAAGTTTATTCAAAATCATATCTGCAAATAAATAAACCCCAGAAATATTCGACTGAAAACTATATCTTCCTGTAATTGTAATAAATTTCTAATATTTCACTCAACCTAGTGGGGTCATACCCGCGCCAATAGACCTTTCCAGAATTACCTGTGCAAATAAAACTTGCGCGCGTCACTTGTGGGCTAAGAATGAATGTTATTGGTCGACAAAATTCCCCGCCTTAAATCATTGACAATGTGACAATTGACAGATGATAGTATTTGTTTATTGAGAATAAAAATTTATAAATATGCCTCAATAATGTTGTGTTTCCGATTGCTGGTCACGTTATGATAAAACCAGTGGGATCTCATTTCATTACTTCCCTAAACAAGGAACCATAATGTGGAAAAAAAATGGTTGATGGCGATTGGGCTTGAAACAAAAAGAACTGGGACGCAAAACCACGAGTAAATAAAAGAGTACATTCATCTATTCATCCATAAGTAATCAATGAAACCACTTTTGTCATAGGTTTGTTCGCACCACTTCACAAATGACGAGTTTATTATAGGAGGCAATATTGGAAAATTGAAGAAATGTGCTATCCCGAATACTTCAAGATTAGAGCCTTTTTGCATCGACACGCAAGATTTGCCAACTGCATCATCTACGGTAACATTAGATCTTTGCTCTGGTTAAAATGATTGCAATAAAAGAATTCTGTTTCAGACTGCCATCAACACATACGAGCAAATGGAACATGTTCCATATCAACAAGCAGTTGAAAATCTTTCTAGAAGCACCAAACTTTCAAGATTCATGGTATTTATTTGAAATGATCTGGAATGTTCCATATGGCTTTGGAGTATTCGGTTGTGTATTTTTTCTTGGCTTTTGACTTTTTCCCAACAAGAGCAGTTGGCTTCTGTAGAAGTTACAAGTGTAAATACTATACTAACACTGGGCTGGTACTCTAGATCTCAAGTTCATCAATCATAACATGAGATCTAGAGTACCAATCGCTCATTTTGGCGAAACATTAAGATCCAATAATAATGGATACATGACCGAATACCCCAAATCCATATAGAACATTGAGCAATGCTAGTGAAAGCCTTAGTCATTATATGATCTGGAATGTTTTAATAATAGTGTATTATTGTTGTAGGATCCTTCAACAGAAGTGTCGAGGTCATGGTCAACCGAAGTGGGAATAGAAACGAAGTCAATACTTAGGTGAATGCTTTTACTCCTCTATGTAGAAGTTTATCTAAAGAGCAAAATCATGCAGATGATCAGTTGGATAATTTCACTTCTACACCAAAAAAGGTTTAATAATACATTTTGCCTTGCTAAAATGTTTTTATTGTTTTCTTCAGGTATTCACAAATGAAACAATGAAAGCAGCCAACCATTTACCAATGAACATGAATTGGATATCGAAAGAGAATACCAAAGCTAAGGAGGAATTGACAATATCCCCATCAAGATGCAGCCCACTCTTGCAAAAGTTGTCGTCACATGAAAAGTTTCTCAGAAATGAAACGAGTAGTGACAACATGGAATCAGATTCCTGCAAAAGCTCTTGTTCAAAAATCATTGATATATTAAGAAAAGAAATTACATCTCAATCAAGAAATCAAAAACTTACAAGAATCAGTACAGCCAAAGGCTCTGTTCAGTTTGGAGAAATTTTCAAGCAATGACAAGAAATTTACACCTTTCAACAGAATGGTCGCGTATGGGAACAAGATAGTGATCAGATACTTGTTCGGTTGTACTTTTCATCCTTGTATGTTGAGAGTGGTTTGATTCTTGTGAAATTTCAGATGGGTTATTTCGGTTGTGTTTTACTTGTAAACTGAATACTGGTCTGTGCTGTTGTACCGATATCAAGATGTAAAATATAGTAATTATATAAAATACTTTCCAACAAATTTTCTGAACTTTTGGTTGTGCTTACGGAAAATCTGATTCAGTTGATCATCAGTATAACCTTAAAAACCAAAATGTATAGTCAATATAACAAATGGAAGATCTAGGGATTATTTTTGACACTAAATGAACTTTTATTACTCGAATCAACCCAGTTGTTGATAAATCACTGAAATTGTGATATGTATAAGTAAACTAATAGATACTCCTACTCCTGTGTCATTCTGTATATTTATTTATTGTTAAACGGGCAGCCTTAGTAAAATACAAATATAAGAAATCATGATGACTTCAATAACACTTGACTAGCATAACTCTTCAAGTCCCTGATTTTGAAATATAAAACTTTTCCGCACTGCCAAAACTGCTTGCTTGGAAACGTGAAATGTCTACTCGTATCCTCATAATTCATAATACACATGTTGCTTGATGATGCGTGTTGTACGATAACAAATGTTAAAATTCAATATTTATATGCAAAATGTAAAATCATATTCAAAAAAGGTCAAACGTCATCTCGTAACTGACAAACTAACAATACTGACATTGTAATGACAGAATCAGTTGTCACCACTGTCACTAGATATACGACATACCAGAATGGCCAACATAAAATACAAAATACTGCTGTTGTGCTCTCTCTCTTTCCCTTTCTCTGTCGCACTAACGTTTGCGCATCTTTTAAATCTGCCCACATGCTGCGCATGAAATATACCTATTTCTCTCTCATACTGGCTCGGTTCATATCTTTCATCTCTATCCTACGTATTCTGGAAAGTTCTATCAGGTGGTGAATAAGTGCAAAAAACACATACGGCCTATTAAAGAGCGTCAAACTGGATTAGACCAAAACTATACCCTAAGGACCTATTAGCGCTACATGTGCCAAAAACACAAAAAGCTTGTTATTTTTCTAATAGAAAAGCTTGTATATTATTTGATTCTCGGATTCAACGATTGAAATTAAATCAAGTTTCATGAAGGTTTAATTCACCTAAAGCTTATGGTTTTCAAAATATCTCTCATTTTATGAAAATGTATCAGTTTTAATGCCCCAATTCTCAACTAATGTTTTCTTATTTCAAACCAAATTAATGCTATACGCTACTAACTGAACAACTCTTACATTGCACTAGTGAAAAATTCACTAACTTATACAAAGGGTACAATCTTTCAACGTCAATAACTTGTTTAATTTGAATGCAACGCCCTGTATTTCATCTCAACAGCAGATGTCGAATATCAGAAAACATTCGTATAGCTAACTCTTCACTTTTCGAGTAAAATGCACATTTTCATTCTTCAAACTGATCTTGAGAAATTTGTTATTGATTGAGTCGCCTATGGTGTTTTGACAAGTTATACCATTATTTACTTATGGTTGTCAGTTATTTAAATCCAAATCCTATTTGTGAAAGCGGTAGTTTGTGATCTTGTTATCATTAGTTTGTCAAAAATTTTAATTTATCCCAAAGAAAGTGTTCAGTATGAAAAATCCACAGCAGAAAACGAAAAAGCTGAATTTGCGGCGATTGCCTCTATAATCAAAAATCCCCATACTAGTTAAAACCTAATTGAGGAAATTATCGGCATCAGTAAAGCAAGCTTATCAAGAATTCTCAAAAAACATGCATCATTATAAAATCTAGCTTCACCACGAACTTTACGAAAACGATTATGGGAAACAAGTTGATTTTGTATGTGGGTATTAGATAAAGTTACAAATGATGAAAACCTTTTCAATTCAGTTTTGTTTAGTGATGCACCTTTCATAACAATGGGACTGTTAATAGGCATAACTTCCGCTATTATTCTGATTCCAATCCACATAAATTTACAATTACCCATAATCAACACATATGGTCAGTGAATGAACCTATGGGGCGGATTTATGGGCCAATATCCAATTGGTCCTTATTTTTTCGAACAACATTCAAATGAAATATTGTTTCTAGAATTTTTGATAAACATTTTCCAGTCATATTACAAGACATTCCCTTAAACATAAGAAGAAAGATGTGGCTTCATATGGACGGAGCTCCCGCTCTTTTCCATCGTGACGTCTGTGAATGTTTAAATGTTCATTTGCAAAATTAATGGATTGGAAGGAATGGATTCCAAAATTGGCCCCCCAGGTCGCCCGACTTGACGGCACCTGATTTCTTCTTAAGGAGCTTTATTAAAGGAATCGTTTACACCTCCAACAACACCAGACAATCTGAAACAACATTTTCTAAGTGTCAGCCCGCGTATGTTAACAAATGTTGTTGAAGGTTTTAGAAAAAGGATATGTTTGTGTTTAGAGTCTGATGGTCGCCATTTTTAATATTTTATATAAAATATTGCTTGTTTTATATCCACCATTTTTTTTCCTAATCTAAACAAATACATAACATTTAAAATGTTGAAAAATGAACACATTCATCATCAGATGCCATTTCTTAAAATCGATTTGCAAAATGAATATGTGCATTTTACTATAAAGTTATAGGATATTATACTAATATTCGACAGACAATTAAATTTCAATCAATCAATCAATCAATTCGTTTATTGTTCATACAAAACATACAGTTTTATAAACAAGAAATTCGGTGAGCATAAATCGTACAAAAAAAGAGAAAAAAAAAATGTAAGCAGAAACCTAAACCTAAGCATGTACTCAATAATCAATTTAAGATACAAAACATACAAACAAGCTGGCGCGCCAATGAACAATGGTATGTTAGAGACTAGACAAGAGGTAGAAAATACATAAAGTAAAAATATAAATATATAATATATAATAAAGGATCTGAGTTTCAAAATGTTACCTATATATGAAGACATCGATTTAGCTGCGGAAGGCGTGATATTATTGAGCGTACAAATCAGATTGTCCACGTTTTCCAGACAGGGGCTGTTGGGGGGGGCGCATTAATGTATATATTGGACAATCAAATAAAAGGTGATTAATAGTTTCAAAATCATGGTGGTTACATACTGAACAGATTTCCTTCGGGTTTATGTGGTAGGTTGAGCCACGGTAGCTGAATTTTATTATAAATTGGTTGCATAATTTAAGTTGCGCGATTGTTCTAGTGACTTGAATCGACACTTTCATGTGAAGGTAATTTTGTGCATGATCAGTAACTGAGCAAAAGGCAGAAATGTGGAACGGAAAAACAAGGCTTCATCTTCCTTTTTTAGTTTGTTCCTATAGCTAGAGAGCAGAGTTATTTTTTTCTGTAATAGATAGCTATGTGTGACCTGTGATAATGACAATTAGCGTATTCAAGCTCTTGAAGACCTGCATCGACCAGTTGTATATTAGATCAACGTTATTGAGCTCTTGTTACAAATTTTTGGAAGACGACTTTCGTCCATTGCAAGGATTTTGATCAAACAATTCAAGGTGAGCTTGAAGATGGTATATGCGATCTTAACCCTTCCTATCTCCATTCTCACAGCATAATTTGGTATATTGACAGAAAGGCCAAGCATTCTCTTAAAAAAGTTCAGTTAGACTCGTTCTAGAACATCCAGATAGCGCAAACCCCAAACCGATACACAATTTGTCAGGACACTTAAAACAAGCGAGTCTAACACTTTTTCCCTGGGGCGCCAATAGTTCATTTTTGTTTTAGCCAAGATAGGAAAAACAGCTCCTACGGCTTGATTACCTCTATCTGCTGATATGGAAGCCATTTTTTGAAAGAGAGACGAAGATGAAAATGTTACCCCTAGGTAGATAAAATTGTTTGTCACATGAATGCGGTTGTTTTTGTAAGTTAAAATTGAATTCTCGAGATGATGGTTGCCTCTAGTAAAACACATGACTTTAGTCTTCAACACATTGACAGTGAGCAGGTTAATATCGCTGTAGGATTCGAGGATTTTCAGTTTTCGACCAAGATCTATTTCCGAATCTGCCAATATCACCAAATCGTCCGCATAAAGAAGCATTAAAAGATCAGTTTTGTTGTCAATATTAACTCCAGATGTACCCCTGGAAAAATTCTCAATATCAGATAAAAACAAAGTGAATAGTAGTGGGCTCAGTGGTTCTCCTTGAAGAACCCCTGTAGTGAGACCTTCTGAAGATTTGACATTCATGCAGTTCATGTAAGTTTTTTAGTAATGATATTATTTTAGAATTCACCCCCACAGAAAAAAGTTTCGACCACAGTAGGGAGAGATAGACGGAATCAAATGCACGTTTATAGTCTACAAACACTGCAAACACCTTTTGTTTTTTTTTTTATCGCAATTGCAAATTGATAACTGAATTGAGAGTGTAGACGTTGTCTAGGCAGCCTCTGTTTTTCGAAAGCCGGTCTGATTTTCCGGAAGAATGGTCTTCAGCCCAAATGCCTATTTAATATAATTTGAGTAAAAACCTTAGCCGAACAATTCACTAACGCGATACCTCTGTAGTTTGAAGGGTCTTCTGCTGGACCATTTTTATGAATCATTGACAGGGTAACTTTACTCCAAGAAGCAGGGGTATTCGTAGAATCTAATATTTCATTGAATAGACACGTTAAGTAGAGAATCCAGTTATGAGGGAGATTTTTTATAAACTCAAAGGTTATCTTATCACAACCTGGTGATTTGTTATTTTTGCAAAAGTTAATAAATGTATAAACCTCAGTAGTACTAATTGAACAGTCGAGATGAGGATTTCTAGCATCAAAGAAAAAAGTATTATCTACAATGCGTGGAGGATAGATATTAGCATAAAAATCTTCCCATATCTGAGAGCTCAGTGTTTTCGATGGGGTCCTATGCCTGAATTTTTTTAAGGTGGTCCAAAAAGTTTTCGGGTTATTACTTGAGTGTAGAGCTTCTAGAAGTTTTTGATGGTGAGTATTTTTTTTAAAACTGAGTTATTTCTTATGTAAACGTTTGGAGTTTAGAAATTGTTGCCTGAATTCATTGGAGTAATTATTATTTTTTAACAGTTTCAGTTCTTTCTTTAGTTGTTGTTTGGATTGGACACAGTCATGATCATACCAAGGCGATGTTGTTCTTTGTGTGGTAACATTTGTAGTTAGTATTTTTTTTCGTGAGGTCAAGTGCTCTGGCAGATTCATAAATAGCGAGGCAAAATTGGTCTTGAGAGACTTTTTCATGGTCATTTTATATTCCAAAGTTTCAGAATCTTTCCATTTCAATACGAGTTCATTTGTATCCAAGCGGACCGATTTGTCATGGTTAATTTTTGAAAAGTTACCTGTCATTAAGAACTTCAAAGTTCTGAACAAAGTCTAGTGAATAATTTGAGACAAAAACTAAATCTATAATGTCTTATCAAGTGAGGTTCTTCCATTCAGTAATGATAAGGAGTTTGTATGCATGAACTCAAGAATATTACGCCCTCGTGTATTCAGAACTTTATCCATACTAAATCTATGTTCATAAAGATTGGTGTTTTCAAGTAGTTCTTCTGGTATAGTACCAATTTCTGATACTCTGGCGTTGAAGTCTCCTCCGATAATGAGAGGGGTATCATGATACTGCTCAGTTACCTCATTAAGAACTACGTGAAAAATTTCTAAGATATAATTCAGATCGAGTGATGGTTTGAAATAGATCGTACATAATAAAAATGATATATTTTGGAAGCTAAACTGACAAAGTATCCACCAAGGGGAAATATCTATAACATTTGCGTTGAATATATTTTTGTAATACATGCTAATACCACCACTAGCTCTGCCTGAAGACTTTTCTTCAAGTGCTGGCGAGCTAATTACTTGAAAAGAGGACATACAGTTTGGTGATTATGTTCGTTCGAATGTCAACCATGTCTCATAATGTAACATAATATTAAAAGTTTGGCCTTGACAATTCCAGAATATTAAACTCGTTGATTGCTATTGATTCAGGAAGGATGAAGCAGAAGATACACCGCCTGGTTTGGGCATTTTTAGACCCACTGGACGCTTCGGCGAATCATCATTTTCTCGTAGTCTTTCAGAACTGCTTTTAGTTGTTGAGCTTGTAGAATTAAATTTGACATCTGCTGATGAAATAAAATACAAGGCGTTCCATTTAAATTAAACGAGTTATTGTCGCTTAAAGATTGTGATTATGTTGCCTTAATTTTTACACAACTTGTATAAGTTAATGAATTTTCCTATTTTTCACAAGTGCGATATAAAAGTTACTCAGTTAGTAGCGTATGACATTAATTTGGTTTAAATTAAGAAAACACCAGCTGAGAATTGGGGCATTAAAACTGATGGTACATTTTCACAAAATGAAAGATATGTCAAAAACCATAAGGTTTAGGTGAATTAAACCTTCATAAAACTTGCTTTTATTATGATCGTGGAATCCGAAAATGAAATAATATACAGGGTTTTCCATTTAAAAAATTACAACTTTGATACTTTTCGTGTTTTTGGCAAACGCAGTACAACATGAAGATATTTTCAAAATGTAGCGCTAATAGGTCCCTCACCACCCTTGGATAAAAACTTTTTGAAATCTAATGCTTTAGCCATGATGCTTTGTGTCGGATAACGTGAATAACCCTATATACTTTTGCGACACGCGCGCGAGTTACACGTGCTTGCCTAGACGGTGAGTGCTACGGTAAGAATGAAAAATACTGAGTGAATAAAAAATCCATAATTTTTATTCCTTTTTTTTATCAAGTAGAAATGTTATAAAGGGTCTTTTGTTGGAAACCTCACAAACAATCAAGTGTTAATTTGGAGTTTGTTTATTTTTTTGTCTTTTAACTGATTTTACTGGGCTGGTTTATGAAAATATGTAACATATTTGTTGGTTAAATCAAATTTGAGTTAGATATCTATGATTTTCGGAGTCATATATTGGGTGGCCGGTGGCTCAGCGGTCTGATGCACAGGCCGTTCGAAATTCCAGCATAGCGATAGTCGGTTCAAGCCCGATGTAGGTTTAAAAAATTTGTTTAAAATTGTTTTTTCCGTTAACCAGCTGTCATCCCTCTACGAACGACAGCCCTCAGAAGTCGAAACTTGTGCGAGCCAAGGATTAACGAGGTCTTTACTTTTATCGTGCGATTCCTAGCAAGATATTTTTTTTCAACTACTTTATATCGGATCGATAGGCGACCGCATGCCTTGTTGAAAAACAAGTGTATTGTGAGTTGTCTAGATGCCAATCTCGTCTAGTGCTAGCTTGGAGTGCACACCCACCACCCGATGTGGTGCTGTAGGTTTTCCGGGTTTTCCTACAGCTGAAAAGTGAATACGCCACCAAAAACCAGTAAGTCGCCTCGGAATGCCACGGCAAATAATAATAATAGCCGTCCTCTACCCGCATAGGCTATGCCTTTGGGTACACTCAACGAGTGTTTATGAGGGAGTATTATTATTATTATAAGACAAAAACAAATGTAAACTATGAACCCGTGGACATGTTTTCTTTGTTCAGCGCACACAATATATCAAGTTGTTAATCATGATGATTGTTCAAGGGTTATAATGTGTTCTTTCGTTCACTGGTTCGACGCTGGTCCAATAGAATACAAGTTATGCAACTTTTGAGATATCAGATTGGCCAAATTTATGAAGCTCTCTTCAAAGTAATGAAAACATCCGCGTTTTTTTAATGCCTCATAGTCAGTACGATCACTCTAGCAACAAAAACTCGAAACTATAAAGTATTTCGCTCTGTAGTGACACTACAATATTTAAAATAAAATTTCATGGTAAATTAATGCAAAATTAAAGTATACATCTAAAATATGTCTGAATTTCACACACCACTGAAATGATGAGGGATTCGAAGAACTTCTTGTCGGCATTAGAAACTAGCAGATGAGTTAGAAATTGAACCTAATACTTCAGCTTGAAAAATAATTGAGAAGAAAATCGTCTGATAATTCCCAATATATTTGAATGATGAACCGCCTAAAGATATAGAAGCAAATGACTTAGTAGATGAAATGACATTTTCAAATAAAATAGATAAAAAAAAACAATTTCAATTGAATAACCTCTTTAACATTATTTTTATAATCATTAATTTTCACTTGATCATCAACCAAGTAGAGAATTATTATCCAAAAGCATAAAATTTTTAAATTTAATCTTCATCAGCCAGAGATTTCCGGTATAACATTATCATTATTTCAAATATTGCGAATGCGTTTTTTTGCAATCTTGTGCAATTGAAATTTTGCATCCATGTATACAAATTATAAATTTGCCTCTTTGATCAAATACTATTCGTGGGAACGTCTCGAATTAGGAAATAGTTGGGCTTCGATTTCCTACGAAACAAAATATTATTCGGAAATGGGGAGTGCAGAATGATAATACTTGTTCAATAATGAACCAGTTCAACAAATTTCCCAGTAGAATGGAAACAATTCGAAATGAGAACTGTTTTTTTATACTCAAGAAAATTATTGTATCTTGTTTCAGTGCCCAATACGTTGTTATGTGAATCTAGCCCAGTGTGTTTCCCAAAGTTACGTCTATGCCAGCAAAATGCAACGTGCACTTACCTCATCGCATCCAGCACACCTTGGCTTCATTTTTTCAGCGTAATGTCTTTCGCAATAAATATTATCCTCGTAGACGCAGTAGGCAAGGTCCACGAGAAGATCATCACAGGTTGTACACTGAAAAAAAAAATTGTAACTATAAAAACAGATCCAAGAACATTTGGAGCGAACATAAATTAATTTGAGTTCCTCATAGGATTAAGGAATTAATGGAAGCATGATTTCTTGAAAGGCAACAGCACCCACGAATAAAGTATGAAGGGAGATGAAAATAATACTGACAAATTAATAATCATTTACTAATATAACAAAAGTAGATTTTAGCCCTCCACAGTCAGAAAATGAAAAACTTCAGATATGGAAGATCGTAAAGAGAAGTACTTTAATTATTTTGAACAAATTTTTTTAAATAGGCAGATTTAGAATGCCGTCAAGAGTACCAAGAACCACATACATTCAAACACTCAATAAATAATGGAATTTGCATGTTATTTAGTAATTTGGTTATATAAGGGGAAATATCAGGATCAGGATGATTCGAAATGGCGCATTTACTGACTGGCGAAAATCCTGACCTTACCAACGCGATCAAACGTATATACCGGGTGAGTGAAATTCGAGTAGATGCATGGGGATCTCGGAAACGGTATGAGCTACAGAGAGCTAACCCTCTCACTTTCAGAGATATACAGGAAAAAACGAAAAAGTTGATTTTTGATTTTCACTTATATCTGATTCAATACAATAGATTTCCAGAAACCGTTTGCACTTTCTCATTGCAACTTTCAATGGGCTGTAAAAATATGTAAACAAAAATGATCTACAGGGTGTCGTTTTCCTTGGGCCACCCCTAACTATGAAATTTTAAATACGGACCTGGATTTTTTATCACTTATTTTTAGGCTTCAATGGTCATATTTTATCACGATTATGATTACCACTTGAAATTTTAGTCGTTTCGTCAACAATGAAAATTGAATGATTTGAGAATTGAGAAGTGTTTCGGGTCATCTCTTGTTGAAATAATATTGGATTCAGTGCATGAGTAAGACTTCTCCGTTATTATCTGTTACATGGCCAGGCTAATATTGATTCATTATCAACTTTGTTATGCAATGCTGAAGTGCATTTTGCATGATATTTAATGGATTACTGTATCAATAATACCTACACAAAAAACAATAAGTTAAGAAAACATTTAATCAACAAGAAAAATTATTATCACAAACCACATAAGTACATTAATTTTTCTATTTATGAAAGATGTTCAAACTGACGGCCCTCTTGTTCGGTACATAAACGAATTTTTTCTTTTAATATTATCGATGGAGCGTGTTACTTCCCTGGTAGTTATTTTGGAAAATTCGTAAATCACAGAATTCCTCAAATTGTCGATGTCGTGATAATCATTTTGATAAACACGATCTTTAAGAGTACCCCAGAGGAAGAAGTCAAGTGGAGTAAGATGCGGTAGCCTCGTAGGCCATTGAACCACTCCTTGATTTCCTATTCATTTGATGATGACCAGATACCATCGAAACGACTGAAAATTTCAAGTGGTAATTATAATCCTGATAAAGTATGACCATTTAAGCCTAAAAATTAGTGATAAAAATCCAGGTCCGTATTTAAAATTTCATAGTTAGGGGTGGCCCAAGGAAACCGACACCCTGTAGATCATTTTTGTTTACATATTTTTACAGCCCTTGAAAGTTGCAATGAGAAAGTGCAAACGGTTTCTGGAAATCTATTGTATTAAAGCAGATATAAGTGAAAATCAAAAATCAACTTTTTCGTTTTTTCCTGTATATATCTCTGAAAAGGAGAGGGTTAGCTCAGATTTTTCAACATCGTAGCAATGAGCTCCATAATACGCAAGTTTGCCTCCATTTAACCCTCTCTGTAGCTCTTAACGTTTCCCCATGCTTCTACTCGAATTTCACTCACTCATATATATACAGTGTGTCCCAGCTAAAACTTGTCACCCTCCTAATATCCGAATTCATGAAAAAAATGGAAAATCGCTCAGACCCGTCGATTTGTATTTCAAGGGGGAACACTTTCACCAAATACACCATCATTGTGTTGTCAACCCCCTCAACCCCAGCACCCCCTACTTCAGAATTTTCAATGGGACTACTATACTTGTGATACATCATTTTGAAGGGAATTCAATCCCAAATACATCGGTGTACTGAAATTGAGGATCGATCAAGTGTTGTTGAAGTTTTCATGAAAACAAATTTTTTCCAGATATTTTTATTTTTCATAAGTATAAGCGATCTTCGAAATTTCTTCGCACATTGCTCAACCTTTCTGGAGTCACTGCACGACACTCCACAACAATTCTCCTGCGTAGATCATCAAGAGAAGTTGGCTGGGTAATATAAACTTTGGATTTCAAATGACCCCATAAAAAGAAGTCTAATGGTGATAAATCAGGAGATCTAGCCGGCCATTCTATTGGTCCTCGCCTTCCAATCCATCGCCCTGTGAAATTGTCATCTAAAAATTGACGTACAGGTGCAACAAAATGTGGAGGAGCTCCATCTTGTTGAAAGGTGAGCTGACCGTCAAGTAACCTATCATCGTCTTCAAGTAACTGAGTGATTCTGGGGTTCACAGTTGTATCAAGAAGTTCAAGATACGTTTGTCCGTTGAGGTTACCATCAATAAAATATGGACCTACAATATGGTCTCCCAGAATACCAGCCCAAACATTCAATTTCTGGGGAGTTTGTGAATGAGTTTCCCTGTACCAATGGGGATTTACGTCACTCCAGTATCTGCAGTTGTGCCTGTTCACATGTCCATTTAAATAAAAAGAAGATTCGTCAGAAAAGCACACATTGTAGAGGTAATTATTATCACCAATCAATAATTGACTCATGATTTCACAAAACTCTGTACGTCTGTCAGGATCATCTTCATTTAATTCTTGTACATTCTGCATTTTATAAGGATGGAATTTTGCGTCTTTCAGAATTCGATGTACGCTGCTTTTCGAAACTCCAGAAATAGTCTCAAGTTGTCTTAACGATTGAATGTTGTCCATCACTGCATGTCCTACAACTGCAACAGCGACCCCTTCATTTCTCATAGGCTTCTCTCGTTCATGTTTTTTATTCAGCACTGATCCCGACTTCAAGAACTTATTCATCAATTGAAGCACGTACTGATATGATGTGGTGTTTTCTGGATGACTTTCATTGAAACTTCGAGCCGTAGCTCTAGCACATCGGCAATTTTCAAAATACGCAGCTACAATGGATATTCTCTCTTGTACAGTATAAACCATTTTCGAATGTTTTCAAATTGTTGAATGCAGTGACTCGAATACATCAATTACCAAGGCGTAAACAAAGATATGCGTATACAAAAACACATGAGGGCAATTTTTTTTTCATAAAAACGTCTGTCTCACCTTCGAAACTATTTTTTCTGACAGCATATTATTTTTCAATACAGTGGCATACCCACAGTGAACCTTTCTTACGACGCTAACATTTGAGGTGATGAAAAATTAAAATATCTGGATAAAACTTAGTTTTTATGAAAACTTCAACAACACTTGATCGATCCTTAATTTCAGTACACCGATGTATTTGGGATTGAATTCCCTTCAAAATGATGTATTACAAGTATAGTAGTCCCATTGAAAATTCTGAAGTAGGGGGTGCTGGGGTTGAGGGGGTTGACAACACAATGATGGTGTATTTGGTGAAAGTGTTCCCCCTTGAAATAAAAATCGACGGGTCTGAGCGATTTTCAATTTTTTTCATGAGTTCGGATATTAGGGGGGTGACAAGTTTTAGCTGGGACACACTGTATATATATATATATACACTGCTTTGATGGTCGAGGAGGACTACATCAGGCTTATTGGCTTGTATTTGCCTGAGGGTGGGGAATGAGTAGTTCCAATATATCCGGCACTTCTCATTCTCCACAACGGACTCAATATCCCCCGAAGCATAAGGCAACACCGGTGTCTCGTCTACACCATACGAGTGTCGTAGATGGTAGTACAACACTCGTGAGGCCGCGTTATGCCTGTGAATATAGGATGAGACCGCATAAGCTGGACAAGCTGACAGCAAATGCATTATGGTCTCAGCTGCCTCACGACACTCTCTGCATCTAGTGTCAGGGACCTCTATACACATCACGCGACTGCGATAAACGAGGGTGTTGGAGACACCATCCTGGCTGGCAATTATGAATCCCTGGTATTTTTTTTTCCATACGGAATGTACCAGTCAGGCCCTGTCCCTGGAGCTCCGATACTACCGGAGGGCGCGCTGGTGTATCATTAACCCCAGCACGTCCGTGGGGTGAGTGATTACTGGATCTGAGAATCATGTGCCCTGAGTAAACGGAGTGAACCAAAAATAACGGCCTTCTGCATTCTTCTAGCTAGGTTTTCTGCCGGTATGATTTTCAGATTTGAGAGCAGCGTGTCCATCATTCCACCAACTATTCAGAACTATTCAGAACTATTATTATTATTATTATTATTATAATTATATATTGACAAATTATGAAATTTCTGACAGTTTTGTGGAAAAATATCGGTAAATTCATATTATGGACAGTGATAGCGACTTAAAAGTACTTACTACTCCAGAAATAAGGGAGGTGGCAAAAAATATTGAGTAAAATTTGTTGCCGTAGAAGTCTCGGATGAAAGATGAAGGGAATTATAAACGATTTATAGATTATTACATGGAGAAAAATGCTAAGACTTTTTCGGAGAATGTATTACTTATTTTGCTGGGTTATCTAAAACAATGAAGAGTTGTACACTTTGGTCTGTATATTCCTTGTTGAAGGCAACAATGAATGTAAACAATAGCGTAGATATAGGAAGATATTTGAAGTTGTGGGCATATTTAAAACGGGCATCCAAAGGCTACAAGGCAAAGAAGTCCTGCGTTTTCGAAAAAAAAGATATTATAAACTCTATACTAGATGCTCCAGATGATGAATATTTATTAGCATTGGTGAGTTTTGAACACTTATAATCAATCCATTCTTTTTGGTTGTATTGATTTTTGGAATTGCGGCCGCGACGAACTATTGGATTCAAAGTTAGAAAATATTGGAGATATGAACAATAAGATATCGGTAGAAACACGAATTTGAGGTGTTTCGTAATAATGGAATATTTAGATGTTAGAAAATATAATATAACTCTTCGGTCTGCTGAATTAAAAAAACACAAGTTTTTTTATCTAATACGTATAAGGTAAATCCTTAAAGCAAATTGTTGGTATCCATAAATTTGGTAAATACCTCAAGAAATAGCTGTCTATTTGAAGTTGCGAATGCTATAGCTTATACGGGACACTGACTGCATCCGCAGAAGTTCTGCCACTTTACTTGTATATTCAGGAGGTGACATAACAATATTGAAAAGACATGGTGGGTGGAAATCCTCAACTATAGCAGAAGGGTACATTTAGGATTAAGTGGCAATAAAACCAGCATTTATGAAAAAGTTTTGACAAATGTAGGAACTACTTAGGAGACGAATCAAATTGGTAATATAGTGAATGTAAAGAAAACGATACCCGAGGAAAGAAAAGGTGGCCTATTTATCCAAAATTGAAGTAGTTTTACTATCGATGTTAATATCAACTAAAAATATGTTTTTTAAATTCTTTTTGAAAGTATTATGTAATATTTGCTAATAACTTTTTTTTTACTAAAAATGTCAAATGTTTTATTTCCACTGAGAATAATCATTTTGCTGCCTAGGGAGGAAAAATAATACGTTGCTGATTGATATGTGTCTGCAAAATCGAATACATTAATATTTGATGTCAATCGGACAAATAATAATAATAATAATAATAGTAATACGGCAGCTATTGCAGCTTTTGGTGGAAAAAATTTCCAAGTACCCACCACCATCTAGCAAGAGTTTTCAACTCATGGCTAGATGAGGAGCAACAGATTCCGGATTTGTTTGTTGAGGGGCGAACCGTGCTAATCCCCAAAAACGCTCAAACTCATGTTATAAGATATTAAAGCGCATCTTTTACATGCGAATACTCTCCGCAGTTGAGCCGGTGTATGAACGGATATATGAGCAAAGAGGGTCAAAGAAGGGGGTCGTTGGCTGCAAGAAGAACCTGCTGATCGACAGATGCATCACGCGGGACTCCGTGCAGTACAAGCGTAACCTTTCAACGGCCTGGATCGACTATCGCAAGGCATTTGATACAACATCGCATGAGCTCATCATGCATTTGCTCAGATGCCCTGCGGTACCCGATCAAATAGTGAGATGCATTGAACAGCTGATGCCGCTCTGAAGGACTCGCTTTACCATAACATCTGGTCAAGTCAGAGTCCAAACAGAGCAGGTTATCTTTAGAAGGGGCGTGTTTCAGGGAAACTCCCTCAGCCCTCTTCTCTTCTGCATCTCACTACTGCCATTGTCCGTTACACTACAGAAAACCCACAGATACAACTGCGGCACCCCCAGCAACCGGAGGCATAAGGTCACCCAATTGTTTTACATGGATGACCTTGAACTTTATGCCTCCGGAGAAAAGAACCTTCATCAGCCCTTAAGGGTGGTGCAAGAGTACACGCATGCTATCGGAATGGAGTTTGGGATCGACAAATATGTCACGGTTCATCTCAAAAGAGGATGAACAGCTCGTAGACGGAAGCATCCTACATCATCTGGATGTCGGAGAGACGTATACCTACCTAGGAGTGGAACAAAACCACACCCAAGAGGTAGTTACTGTCAAAAACTCTCTCCGCGGCAAGTATCAGCACAAACTCCGACAGATCTGGTCTTCAGAACTGTCGAGGAAGAACAAAGTTGCTGCAATAAATATGCTTGCCGTTCCGATTCTACTTTACTCTTTTGGAGTGATCAAATGGACTCAGGAAGAGCTGCGACAACTCGACGTTAAAACTCGCAAAATGATGCATCTTCATAGGTGTGTCCTAAATCGTCTGTTCCACGGTTATACTTCCACAGACAACGGGGAGGCCGTGGATTTTTGAGTTTGGAGTGTCTACATAACAGTATGGTACTGGATGGAGCCTGCCTATAAAGTCATCAGGAGTTCAGATCCCCTTCTTTGCATGGTATGCGATCATGAAAAAGCAGGAATTGGAGTATTTCTTTTCGTGTAGCCGATGAACTCGGTCTCGTATTCGACGCTGAACGGAGGAACCCAAACTCTGTCACCGAGTTGGAACCCGTTCAGCAGAAAGCCCACGACAAAGCAGCTGCGGAGAGTGAGAGGCTCCTACAGCTACATAAGGATAAGCCAATGCATGGAGTCTTCTTCAAGAACATAGAATACCTTGGCTTATCCAGAAACCTGACCTTCACTTTTCTCAGGTCAAGTGGGTTGACGTCGGAAACCGAGGGATTCATAATGGCCTGCCAGGATGGTGTCAACACCCTCGTCTACCGCAATCGCGTGATGGGTATAGAGGTCCCTGACACAAGATACAGAGCGTGTCATGGGGCAGCTGAGACCATAATGCATTTGCTGTCAGCTTGTCTAGTTTATGCGGGCTCAGCCTATATCCACAGGCATAACGCAGCCCTACGAGTGTTGAACTACCATCTACGACACTCGTACGGTGTAGACGAGACACCGGTGTTGCCTTATGCTCCGGAGGATATTGAGTCCGTTGTGGAGAATGAGAAGTGCCGAATCTATTGGAACTACTCATTCGCCACCCTCAGGCAAATACAAGCCAATAAGCCTGAGGTAGTCCTCCTCGACCAAAGTATGACGATTTTCGTCATTGAGTTTTCAGCTCCTGGCATAACGCGGCCTTACGAGTGTTGTACTACCATCTACGACACTCGAACGGTGTAGACGAGACACCGGTGTTGCCTTATGCTCCGGGGGATATTGAGTCCGTTGTGGAGAATGAGAAGTGCCGAATCTATGGAACTACTCATTCCCCACCCTCAGGCAAATGCAAGCCAATAAGCCTGATGTAGTCCTCCTCGACCATCAAAGTAGGACGATTTACGTCATTGAGTTTTCAGCTCCTGGCGAAACGAACATCGTCCGAAAAGAGGAGGCAAAACGGACTAAATATCGGGATCTACTCTTTGAACTCCGCAGGCTTTATCCAAACCATTCTGTCAAAATGGTGGTTCTGATCATAGCAGTACTTGGTGGAATGATGGACACGCTGCTCTCGAATCTGAAAATCATACCAGCTTGCCGTGATGCGGCAGAAAATCTAGCCGGAAGAATGCAGAAGGCGATAATTCTTGGTTCACTCCGTTTATTCAGGGCACATGATTCTCGGACCCAGTAATCACTCACCCCACGGACGTGTGGAGTGTTTTCTGGGCTTAATGACACACTAGCGCGTCCTCCGGTAGTATCGGAGCTTCGGAGACAGGGCGTAAACAAAGATATGCGTATACAAAAACACATGAGGGCAATTTTTTTTTCATAAAAACGTCTGTCTCACCTTCGAAACTATTTTTTCTGACAGCATATTATTTTTCAATACAGTGGCATACCCACAGTGAACCTTTCTTACGACGCTAACATTTGAGGTGATGAAAAATTAAAATATCTGGATAAAACTTAGTTTTTATGAAAACTTCAACAACACTTGATCGATCCTTAATTTCAGTACACCGATGTATTTGGGATTGAATTCCCTTCAAAATGATGTATTACAAGTATAGTAGTCCCATTGAAAATTCTGAAGTAGGGGGTGCTGGGGTTGAGGGGGTTGACAACACAATGATGGTGTATTTGGTGAAAGTGTTCCCCCTTGAAATAAAAATCGACGGGTCTGAGCGATTTTCAATTTTTTTCATGAGTTCGGATATTAGGGGGGTGACAAGTTTTAGCTGGGACACACTGTATATATATATATATATACACTGCTTTGATGGTCGAGGAGGACTACATCAGGCTTATTGGCTTGTATTTGCCTGAGGGTGGGGAATGAGTAGTTCCAATATATCCGGCACTTCTCATTCTCCACAACGGACTCAATATCCCCCGAAGCATAAGGCAACACCGGTGTCTCGTCTACACCATACGAGTGTCGTAGATGGTAGTATAACACTCGTGAGGCCGCGTTATGCCTGTGAATATAGGATGAGACCGCATAAGCTGGACAAGCTGACAGCAAATGCATTATGGTCTCAGCTGCCTCACGACACTCTCTGCATCTAGTGTCAGGGACCTCTATACACATCACGCGACTGCGATAAACGAGGGTGTTGGAGACACCATCCTGGCTGGCAATTATGAATCCCTGGTATTTTTTTTTCCATACGGAATGTACCAGTCAGGCCCTGTCCCTGGAGCTCCGATACTACCGGAGGGCGCGCTGGTGTATCATTAACCCCAGCACGTCCGTGGGGTGAGTGATTACTGGATCTGAGAATCATGTGCCCTGAGTAAACGGAGTGAACCAAAAATAACGGCCTTCTGCATTCTTCTAGCTAGGTTTTCTGCCGGTATGATTTTCAGATTTGAGAGCAGCGTGTCCATCATTCCACCAACTATTCAGAACTATTCAGAACTATTATTATTATTATTATTATTATAATTATATATTGACAAATTATGAAATTTCTGACAGTTTTGTGGAAAAATATCGGTAAATTCATATTATGGACAGTGATAGCGACTTAAAAGTACTTACTACTCCAGAAATAAGGGAGGTGGCAAAAAATATTGAGTAAAATTTGTTGCCGTAGAAGTCTCGGATGAAAGATGAAGGGAATTATAAACGATTTATAGATTATTACATGGAGAAAAATGCTAAGACTTTTTCGGAGAATGTATTACTTATTTTGCTGGGTTATCTAAAACAATGAAGAGTTGTACACTTTGGTCTGTATATTCCTTGTTGAAGGCAACAATGAATGTAAACAATAGCGTAGATATAGGAAGATATTTGAAGTTGTGGGCATATTTAAAACGGGCATCCAAAGGCTACAAGGCAAAGAAGTCCTGCGTTTTCGAAAAAAAAGATATTATAAACTCTATACTAGATGCTCCAGATGATGAATATTTATTAGCATTGGTGAGTTTTGAACACTTATAATCAATCCATTCTTTTTGGTTGTATTGATTTTTGGAATTGCGGCCGCGACGAACTATTGGATTCAAAGTTAGAAAATATTGGAGATATGAACAATAAGATATCGGTAGAAACACGAATTTGAGGTGTTTCGTAATAATGGAATATTTAGATGTTAGAAAATATAATATAACTCTTCGGTCTGCTGAATTAAAAAAACACAAGTTTTTTTATCTAATACGTATAAGGTAAATCCTTAAAGCAATTTGTTGGTATCCATAAATTTGGTAAATACCTCAAGAAATAGCTGTCTATTTGAAGTTGCGAATGATATAGCTTATACGGGACACTGACTGCATCCGCAGAAGTTCTGCCACTTTACTTGTATATTCAGGAGGTGACATAACAATATTGAAAAGACATGGTGGGTGGAAATCCTCAACTATAGCAGAAGGGTACATTTAGGATTAAGTGGCAATAAAACCAGCATTTATGAAAAAGTTTTGACAAATGTAGGAACTACTTAGGAGACGAATCAAATTGGTAATATAGTGAATGTAAAGAAAACGATACCCGAGGAAAGAAAAGGTGGCCTATTTATCCAAAATTGAAGTAGTTTTACTATCGATGTTAATATCAACTAAAAATATGTTTTTTAAATTCTTTTTGAAAGTATTATGTAATATTTGCTAATAACTTTTTTTTTACTAAAAATGTCAAATGTTTTATTTCCACTGAGAATAATCATTTTGCTGCCTAGGGAGGAAAAATAATACGTTGCTGATTGATATGTGTCTGCAAAATCGAATACATTAATATTTGATGTCAATCGGACAAATAATAATAATAATAATAATAGTAATACGGCAGCTATTGCAGCTTTTGGTGGAAAAAATTTCCAAGTACCCACCACCATCTAGCAAGAGTTTTCAACTCATGGCTAGATGAGGAGCAACAGATTCCGGATTTGTTTGTTGAGGGGCGAACCGTGCTAATCCCCAAAAACGCTCAAACTCATGTTATAAGATATTAAAGCGCATCTTTTACATGCGAATACTCTCCGCAGTTGAGCCGGTGTATGAACGGATATATGAGCAAAGAGGGTCAAAGAAGGGGGTCGTTGGCTGCAAGAAGAACCTGCTGATCGACAGATGCATCACGCGGGACTCCGTGCAGTACAAGCGTAACCTTTCAACGGCCTGGATCGACTATCGCAAGGCATTTGATACAACATCGCATGAGCTCATCATGCATTTGCTCAGATGCCCTGCGGTACCCGATCAAATAGTGAGATGCATTGAACAGCTGATGCCGCTCTGAAGGACTCGCTTTACCATAACATCTGGTCAAGTCAGAGTCCAAACAGAGCAGGTTATCTTTAGAAGGGGCGTGTTTCAGGGAAACTCCCTCAGCCCTCTTCTCTTCTGCATCTCACTACTGCCATTGTCCGTTACACTACAGAAAACCCACAGATACAACTGCGGCACCCCCAGCAACCGGAGGCATAAGGTCACCCAATTGTTTTACATGGATGACCTTGAACTTTATGCCTCCGGAGAAAAGAACCTTCATCAGCCCTTAAGGGTGGTGCAAGAGTACACGCATGCTATCGGAATGGAGTTTGGGATCGACAAATATGTCACGGTTCATCTCAAAAGAGGATGAACAGCTCGTAGACGGAAGCATCCTACATCATCTGGATGTCGGAGAGACGTATACCTACCTAGGAGTGGAACAAAACCACACCCAAGAGGTAGTTACTGTCAAAAACTCTCTCCGCGGCAAGTATCAGCACAAACTCCGACAGATCTGGTCTTCAGAACTGTCGAGGAAGAACAAAGTTGCTGCAATAAATATGCTTGCCGTTCCGATTCTACTTTACTCTTTTGGAGTGATCAAATGGACTCAGGAAGAGCTGCGACAACTCGACGTTAAAACTCGCAAAATGATGCATCTTCATAGGTGTGTCCTAAATCGTCTGTTCCACGGTTATACTTCCACAGACAACGGGGAGGCCGTGGATTTTTGAGTTTGGAGTGTCTACATAACAGTATGGTACTGGATGGAGCCTGCCTATAAAGTCATCAGGAGTTCAGATCCCCTTCTTTGCATGGTATGCGATCATGAAAAATCAGGAATTGGAGTATTTCTTTTCGTGTAGCCGATGAACTCGGTCTCGTATTCGACGCTGAACGGAGGAACCCAAACTCTGTCACCGAGTTGGAACCCGTTCAGCAGAAAGCCCACGACAAAGCAGCTGCGGAGAGTGAGAGGCTCCTACAGCTACATAAGGATAAGCCAATGCATGGAGTCTTCTTCAAGAACATAGAATACCTTGGCTTATCCAGAAACCTGACCTTCACTTTTCTCAGGTCAAGTGGGTTGACGTCGGAAACCGAGGGATTCATAATGGCCTGCCAGGATGGTGTCAACACCCTCGTCTACCGCAATCGCGTGATGGGTATAGAGGTCCCTGACACAAGATACAGAGCGTGTCATGGGGCAGCTGAGACCATAATGCATTTGCTGTCAGCTTGTCTAGTTTATGCGGGCTCAGCCTATATCCACAGGCATAACGCAGCCCTACGAGTGTTGAACTACCATCTACGACACTCGTACGGTGTAGACGAGACACCGGTGTTGCCTTTTGCTCCGGAGGATATTGAGTCCGTTGTGGAGAATGAGAAGTGCCGAATCTATTGGAACTACTCATTCGCCACCCTCAGGCAAATACAAGCCAATAAGCCTGAGGTAGTCCTCCTCGACCAAAGTATGACGATTTTCGTCATTGAGTTTTCAGCTCCTGGCATAACGCGGCCTTACGAGTGTTGTACTACCATCTACGACACTCGAACGGTGTAGACGAGACACCGGTGTTGCCTTATGCTCCGGGGGATATTGAGTCCGTTGTGGAGAATGAGAAGTGCCGAATCTATGGAACTACTCATTCCCCACCCTCAGGCAAATGCAAGCCAATAAGCCTGATGTAGTCCTCCTCGACCATCAAAGTAGGACGATTTACGTCATTGAGTTTTCAGCTCCTGGCGAAACGAACATCGTCCGAAAAGAGGAGGCAAAACGGACTAAATATCGGGATCTACTCTTTGAACTCCGCAGGCTTTATCCAAACCATTCTGTCAAAATGGTGGTTCTGATCATAGCAGTACTTGGTGGAATGATGGACACGCTGCTCTCGAATCTGAAAATCATACCAGCTTGCCGTGATGCGGCAGAAAATCTAGCCGGAAGAATGCAGAAGGCGATAATTCTTGGTTCACTCCGTTTATTCAGGGCACATGATTCTCGGACCCAGTAATCACTCACCCCACGGACGTGTGGAGTGTTTTCTGGGCTTAATGACACACTAGCGCGTCCTCCGGTAGTATCGGAGCTTCGGAGACAGGGCCCGACTGGAATATTCCTCATGGAAAAAAATTATAATAATACTCCCTCATAAACACTTGTTGAGTGTACCCAAAGGCATAGCCTGTACGGGTAGAGGACGGCTATTATCATTATTTACCGTGGCGCTCCAGAGCGACTTACTGATTTTTGGTGGCGTATTCACTTTTCAGCTGTAGGAAAACACGGAAAACCTACAGCACCACCTCGGTTGGTCGGTGTGCACTCCAAGCTAGCACTAGACGAGATTGACATCTAGACAACTCACAATACACTTACTTTTTCAACAAGGCATGCGGTCGCCTATCGATCCGTGTAAAGTAGTTGAGAAAAAATCTCTTGTACCTACATCGGGCTCGAACCGACTATCGCTATGCTGGAGTTTCGAACGTCCTGTGCATCAGACCGATGAGCCACCGGCCACCCTCAATAATTATTTGTTTACAGAAAAACGAGGTTGTGTGGTTGTAGTTCCTAACTAGTGTGGCTACGGGGCTTGGCCCGTTCTTGAATGTATTTTGGGGTTTGGTTGAGTGAGGTGTTAGATGGTTTTTCTTGATACCAGAAGCGAAACGGCTTGCTAGTCCATTGATATCTCCCATTGTGAAAAACTCTTATTTATTATAAATTATTATTGAGAGTGTTTCTCATATTAAAATGATGTGTTTACCTTTTCTCCAGTTATTTAACTATTATTTTTCCAATTTTGACCTATAAAGTGACACTTTTCAAAACTGACGTGAATTTCATAACGTCAAACTTTTCATCACCAGTTGGAAAATGTTTTACTTTTCCTAACTGATTAGGAAAAGTTCATTACATCATCAATTTTGACAGTAAAGTCATGTGATAGAATCATCAATAACAGATGTTACAATAGAAATATACCCTCAGAGATATCTACTTAATTTTCCAGATTTTTTAATAAAAAATACGTAGTCATATTTCATTTACGTTCACAGGCTTTCCAGGTATTCAAAATTAGCAAAAATCTTGTATGTAACATGTTACGCAATAGCATTTTGTGTAACTCGTGTTATTTTGCTCTCGTTACACAAAATGCAGCTTTTCGTAATAGGTTACATAAATAGCTATTAAATGAATTATTTACAGTGTTTGTATCTTCCGAGTAGGTGATTATAAGAAACCAAATCAAATTCAGTTAGTTCTACCATCTGTAACCCTTAGTTCTCCCAGTTCGTAGTAGAAGGAGATTACAACGCCATATGCGACAATACTATAAGTTATTGATATTTTCTCAAGAGAACGTCTCGTAAACTCAGTTACGTCGCGACAAATTTTCCCTTCTGCACCTGTATAGAGTGTATAAAAAGTTTCCCTGATTTCACAAGTTTTCATTTTCAGATTGTAAAATGCTAAAAAAGTATGGCAAGAATGAAGAAAATTCTCAAAAATTGTTAAAATTGGTATTTCCATCAACCAGCTGCACATCTTTAAGAGTACAACCCTCAAAAGTCTTCGAAAGACTTGTCCGAGCTAGGGAAGATGCATATGTCTATAAGTTTTCATAAGCTCTGACATAAAGAATATTTTGACTTTGACTTAATAAACTCTTCAATCAATTAGTAGTATATCAGGTGGCTATCAATTGACTGTCTCCTTGTTGCCATATTGTTTGAAGTTTCAGCACTATTGCTACATGATGACGTGTTTTATGTATTGATACTATTGTAACGATTTCGAGACCGGCTCCGAGACCGGCCCTGATCTAATTAATTATGCACCCTCGTTCAACTACAACAGCATATCTGCTGGCCTACGGATCGCCGAGAACAAGCTGGAATAAAATCGGTCGTTTCGATACTGTTCGAAGAGCCATCTAGATGAAATGTTCTATACTCCCGAATAATCGAGAGTCGTGGATGGAATCTGCTTGGGAGTATATAAGCAGGACAGTCAGAATTCAGAGAGTTACGAATATAATAGTTCCAGAGTTCACAGATAGAGACTGACACAGTAATAAATAAATTAGTGAAGTAAATGTTTCAGTTGACAATTGTTTTAAATAGTGTTTCAAATAAATTAGGAAAATTAGTTAGTGCAGTTTTACTACAATTGGCGTCAGAAATGTGGATGTTTAAAATAAATAAGTGTTTAGGTGTTCGCCGTATTGAAAAACTGATAGACATTTATCGCTCCTAATAGACAGTAAGTGACCCGTTGAACATTTGAGTGTTTGTAAAGTGGACAGTTTTACGCGTCGCGGGACAATAAACTGAAAACTTTTTCTGTGAAATAAATAATAGACTGATATTTCGGTTAAAAACAATTAAAGACAAACTGTTTTCGAGGAGAGTTCACCTAGTTGACCTTAAAGTTAGTGAATTGAAACAACAGTTAGAGGAGCGTGAATTAGAAACAACTGGAAAGAAGGCCATACTCCAGAAAAGACTTTCAGATGGACTGATTGAAGAAGGAGATGACCCCGAAACATTTTTATTCGAAGTTTCTGGAATAGATTTGAGCTCTATAATGAACAAACTCGACGAAAACACGAAATCATTGGAGGAGAAACTTCAACAGAATTCGTTCAGTCTGGAAGATAAGCTCCAACAAAATTCGGTGAGTCTTGAAGATAAATTTCTACAAAATTCGAAAAATCTAGAAGAAAAGCTTGAAGAAAATTCGCACAATTTAGAAGTGAAGCTTCAAGAAAATTCGTAAAATCTAGAAATGAAGCTTCTAGACAACTCTGAAGGATTAAAAAAAGAACTTTGTGGTGTGGCGATTCGGTTGGAAGAAAGAATGTGAACTGTCGAGACAGAAATGGTAAAATTGAAAGAAACAATAAGTGACCAAGTCAAAGACGACATGGTGAAAGAAATCAAAAAATTTAAGGAAACGCTCCACGATGAAATAAAAGACGGAATCGAGAAATCGGCAGAATAAAAGAAAAATTCAGTGAATTGGAAAAGCGAATGGATTCTGCGCACACCCCAGAAACTTACAACAAAAACCCAGTGCTGGACCTGAGTATGAACCTGAAGGAAGTTCAAAAAGACGTAAAACATTTTAAGGTCAGTACGGAACCAGGGAAGCTCTCATTGAAACCGCCTCAGTTCGACGGAAATACTCCATAGTCAAACTACTACCGACAATTCGAAGCTGCTGCCAAAGCAAATGGATGGAATGCTGGGGAAAAAGCTTTAGCATTGACACTGGCATTGCGTGGCGAAGGAACAAATATTTTACAAACGTTCACCGCCCAACAACAGGAAGACTATGAACAGCTGGTAAAGCACTTGGAACTTCGCTATGGCCAAGCCCACCTTGAACAAGTATATCACTCACAGCTGAAGAACCGATGCCAGAAATCAAGCGAATTGTTGCAAGAATCTGAAGCAGATATTGCACGGTTGGTTCGTCTTGCGTACCCAGCTACACCGGAAAATGTAATGAACCGACGCCAGAAATCAAGCGAATCCTTGCAAGAATTTGAAGCAGATATTGCACGCTTGGTTCGTCTTGCGTACCTAGCTACACCGGAAAATGTAATGGAGCGACTAGCGGTCCAGGCATTTTTGGATGGACTTCGTGACCAGGAAACCCGGCAAGCCCTAATACTAGCTCGCCCCGCACATCTCGTGGATGCATTGGCACGCGCTTTGGAATTCGAAGCGGCAAAGCAATCCTGCAAAAGCCAGAGTAGAGTCAGGATGATCGAGGAAGACTCACAGGAGCCTACTAATATGGAAGCTGTCCTGCGAAAGGTGATGAAGTTATGCCTGAGAGAAGACTGATACGATGCCAAAATTGTACAAAACTTAGGCATGTGCGTAGCAAATGTCCAACATTGAAAAAATCGACATCATCGATGAAGGTCAAGAAGGATCAATCGTCAGCCCGTACCCAACAAGCCGCAGTTAACAATGCATATGTCGCTGTACTTCAAAGACAAGACAAAGGGGTCTTCGTAGACGGTCTCATTAACAACGAGCCTCGTACTATGCTCCTTGATAGGGGTGCGACTGGGACGATTCTTGGGCCTAAATTTGCCAAAACACCGGCAAGAATTGAATCTTCGAATTGGAAGCTACGCACAGCAACTGGAGAGCCGGCAACTGTGTATGGTGAACTTCCAATTGAATTGACTTTAGGCAGTACTAAACTGAAACACCGGGCTCTAATAGCGGATATCGAGGATGATGCAATCATAGGGATTGACATCATGAACTCGAGAGGATTCCAGCTAAATTTTAAAGACGTTGTCCTACGTGTGAACGGAGAAGAACTGGTACTTCATGGGAGAAGTGAAGGAATTATTCGTGTCCTGCTGAGCGTACCGGAGAGGGTTGAAACCATTGTGGAGGCTCGCCTGGATGGTGGTGCGAGCAATGGAAACGTGGTGATGTTCGAGCCCAAGCTGATGAGAAAATTGGACGAGGAATCGCACTAGGAAAAACCTTGTTGCGTACTGATAAATTTGTGCCAGTAAGGGTAATGAATGTCAATTATTACCCGGTGACCTTGAAGAAGGGAACGATTTTGGGACACTGCTCGTCAATTTCCTCTGTGATTAGGAGTGTACGTGGCACTGTTAGCCAAGCCAGTAACATGCCAGCAGAATTGGAGAAGTTGGTTGCTATCTCGTCCAAGGACATGGGGCCAGCACAGAAGCCTAAACTGAGAGAACTAGTCAGGAAGTATCAGGACATCTTCGATACCGGAGTAGGCAGAGGCGGTAGAACAAAGGTGGTTCAGCACAAGATAGACACTGGAAATGCCCGACCAATCAGGCAATCAGCCAGAAGACTTCCTCTCGCCAAAAAGGAGGAGGCTGACAAAATAGTCTGCGACATGGAGAAAGACGGAGTCATCGAGCCATCCGACAGTCCCTGGTCCTCTCCAGTCGTGTTGGTGAAGAAGAAAGATATATCAACACGGTTTTGCGTAGACTACCGTCAACTAAACAACGTGACAAAAAAGGATAGCTACCCTCTCCCAAGGATAGACGACACGCTAGACACGCTGGCTGGATCTACTGGCAGGTAGAACTGGCCGAGGAATATCGAGAAAAGACAGCTTTTACCGTCGCGTCGGCTCCGGATTATGGCAGTTTACAGTTATGCCATTCGACCTCTGCAATGCTCCTGCTCCAGCCACGTTCGAAAGATTGATGGAGACGGTTTTGAAAGGACTATCATGGAAGACGTGTCTGGTGTATCTCGACGACATTATTGTGGTTGGCAGATCGTTCGAGGACCATGTAAAAAACTTGGAAGAGGTATTTCAGCGACTGAGAAGCTCCGGTCTGAAACTGAGCCCTAAGAAATGTCATCTATTTCAAAAAGAAGTACGTTATCTCGGCCACGTTGTCTCTGGGAAAGGAGTGGCAGTAGATAAGTAGAAGATCAAAGCGGTTAAGGAATGGTTCGATCCGAAAGACATTCACCAGCTTCGAAGTTTTCTTGGCTAGTGCACTTACTATCGCCGATACGTGCTGGGATTTGCTAACATCGCAAAACCACTGACCAGGCTCACGGAAGGACAAACAAAGTTCCAGTGGTCAGATGAATGCCAAGATTCATTCAGGGAGTTGAAAGGAGCTTTGATCAACGCACCAATCCTGAGCTACCCCCTTCCAGACGGGAAATTTATTTTGGACACGGACGCCAGTAACGTGGGACTTGGAGCTGTCCTGTCTCAGATCCAAGAAGGACAGGAGAAGGTCATCGGTTACTTCAGCAAGACTCTTAGTAAACCGGAGCGCAAGTACTGTATCACCAGGCGGGAGCTGTTGGCCGTGGTTAAGGGAGTAGAGCACTTCTACAAATACGTGTATGGACAAAGATTCCTACTGAGAACTGATCATGCAGCTCTCAAATGGCTCCTACAATTCAAGAATCCCGAGGGTCAAGTGGCACGTTGGATCGAGAGGCTCCAAGATTTCGACTTTGAGATCGAACATCGGGCGGGGACCAGCCATAAGAATGCGGATGCCCTATCGCGAAGACCATGTCCAGACGACTGTTCGCACTGCCGACGAGCAGGGGAGAAGGAGTCGACACTCTGCAGAACCACGGCGGTCGATGATAACTGGAATGACCACAAGATCCAGAAAGACCAAGATAAAGATCCAGATCTTGGTTTATTCATCGGCTGGAAGGAGAGTGAGCGAAGACCGTCGTGGCAGGAAATAGCCAGTTGTTCTCCAGTCGTTAAAACTTACTGGGCCCAATGGAACTCTTTCACCTTAGACAATGGAGTCTTGAAACGCGTGTTGGAGTCGGAGGATGGCGAGGAAGAAAGACGTCAGGTAGTAGTTCCCAGGAGCAGAAGACAGAAAGTGCTCCGAGAAATCCATGATGGGGTCACCGGAGGACATCTGGGAGTGACGAAGACCCTCCAGAAAGTCAGGCAACGGTTATACTGGGCCAATTGACAAGCTGACGTCAAAAACTGGTGCAGACAATGTGCTGTATGCGCTGCCAGTAATGGGCCTCGAACAAGACCTAAGGCCCCGATGCGCCAGTACAATGTGGGCAGCTCATTCGAAAGGATCGCCATTGACATCACTGGCCCGTTCCCACAATCTGAACACGGGAACAAGTACATCCTTGTGGCGATGGATACTTCAGCAAGTGGGTCGAAGCCTATGCCCTGCCCAACCAAGAAGCCATCACCGTTGCCGACGTCATGGTGAAGGAGTGGATTTGTCGATTCGGTGTCCCGTTAGAGCTGCATTCGGATCAAGGCAGGAATTTCGAGTCAAACCTGTTCCAGGAGATGTGTCAGATGCTGAACATCCGGAAAACGAGGACCACAGCTCTACATCCACAGTCCGATGGAATGGTGGAGCGGAAGAATAAGACGATATATCGCCACCTGTCCAAGGTAGTCTCTGACCACCAGAAGGATTGGGACCAGTACCTGGCGTATCGTTCCGCAGTTCATGAGTCAACCGGCCAAACCCCTGCTAGGGTAGTCCACTTCAATAGGTTGTCCCCTTACGCCGGAAACCACGACCAAGTCCGCACCGTCAGATCACCGGAGGACGAAATGACGTTTCAGAGGTTCATGTCCCTGTACTCGAACGGACAGAAAGTTCAATATGGGGTAACCCGAGAGGAGTCACGAGATCTTTTCAAGGTGCCTGCTGATTACGCGTTAGCTCACTGTGTGGCAGAAGATCTCCAAATGTCCAGAGGCATTGCAGTAGTTTTCTCCAAGAAGTTCGGTCGAATCCAGGAACTGAGAGAACAGAACCCGGAAGTTGGAGGGGTGTTACAGCTGAAGAAAGGCCAGAGAAACATCTACTATCTGGTTACCAAGAAGCGTTCTCGAGATAAGCAGTCTTATGAAGATGTTTGGAAGAGCCTTACGAAATTGAGAGACACGATGCTGGACCAGAATATTGTAGACCTGGCAATCCCAAAATTGGTCTGTGGGCTTGATGGGCTCGATTGGAGAGTTATAAGAAGCATGTTGGAGACAATATTCAGATCCAGCGGCATCAACATTCTGGTGTGCTGCAACCATCTTCCTCGACCCAACTTGAAAACTGTGGAGTGCTACTTCCATCGAACGTCCAGGTGTAGATATGGAGAATCTTGCAGATATCTTCACACTCCAAGAATGACGTTTCGGGGCGAAACGTCTTTAGGAAGGGGGCAATGTAACGATTTCGAGACCGGCTCCGAAACCGGCCCTGATCTTATTAATGATGCACCCTCGTTCAACTACAACAGCATATCCTGGCCTACGGATCGCCGAGAACAAGCTGGAATAAAATCGATCGATTCGATACTGTTCGAAGAGCCATCTAGATGAAATGTTCTGTACTCCCGAATAATCGAGAGTCGTGGATGGAATCTGCTTGGAAGTATATAAGCAGGACAGTCAGATTCAGAGAGTTACGAATATAATAGTTCCAGAGTTCACAGATAGAGACTGACACAGTAATAAATAAATTATTGAAGTAAATATTTTAGTTGATAATTGTTTTAAATAGTGTTTCAAATAAATTAGGAAAATTAGTTAGCGCAGTTTTACTACACTATTATTCACTTCATCAATATTTTCATTCAAATTAGAGTGAGTAAATCGATCTTGATCTATTCACATCTCTTTATGTGCTCTATAAACGACTAAAATTCATACTATTTCCCCTCGGTTGATCTCATAATATTTTTAGACTGCAGTTCCTGATAGCCTTGTTTTTTCAACTTCTCTTTCTCGGTTGTTGGCAAGGGCACACCCAGGAGTTTCTGGGGTTATAACCTCCCCGGATTGTAATGTAATTTATTTTGATTGATTTACTACCAAAAGAGCAACACACAATATAAATGTTTTCAACATTGCCATTTCTTTGAATACTATGTTAAACCAGTAAGTGAGAATACTCAGTCCACCTGATCTTCCTATTCCCACTCTCTGAATTCACATACGTTTGCAGAAAATATTCGCCTATGTGGCATGGATCGTTTTCGTCATTTCGTCCCTTAGGGCTCCTTCACACTAGGTTGTCATCTTCGTCAACGTCTATCGCGGAACTGAAGAATCTCTGTAGTTAATAATTCTGTTTTGAAATGAAATGATGCGTTGATCCGCAAGTAGCGCCGCTTAGCGGCGTAGTGTGAAGGAGCCCTATTAAAAAACAGTGTTTAGAACATATCTTGTTCATGTGGTGGAAGGTCGAGATCATGGACTGTTCACCAGGAAGGACATGAAAATTATATTATAAAAAATCGTAAAATAACTAGGTACATATTGTCACATATGATGAGTGTATTGATACCTCTCTCTCAAACATAAAATACCTGTGTGGGTAGAGGACGACTATTATTATTATTTGCCATGGCGCTCTAAGGCGACTTACTGATGTTTGGTGGTGTATCCACTTTTCAGCTGTAGGAAAGAAAACCCGGAAAACCTACAGCACTCAAAGCAAGCACCAGGCGTCGGGATTGGCATCTAGGCCACTCACATTACACTTGCTTTATAACAAGATATATGGCATGAAACCAAAGTATTTGAGAAAAAATATTTTCGGGTACTGAGGCCTCGAACCTCTGTCCGATGGCCAACTACCCCGTTGTACTACCGGCCACCCATTCTAACCGTTATTGGAATGTTTATTGTAGGAACTATCTATCTGAAACACAAACATCACAAAGTTCACTTTTGGCAGTCCTTCTGATCATAAATGATACCAGACAGAATAATTATTTGGAACTTCCAATTCTTCAAAATGTTTGTTATCAAAAAAGGTCTATTACAGCTTCCATGACTTTTATAATGTAAAGTTTTTGAAAGTCAAAACTTTGAAACATGAATTGAGCATGGTTGTAAAACTTGTTTTGCTATTAATCGTTATTATATTATTTTTACTGATTTCATGTACATACTTTTCAACTGATGATGAACTTATTTCCGGAGAAATCAGGCTGGAGTGACAGAGATGCAGAGGTCATATAGGATGAAGATAAAACTTTTGTCTGATTACCATTAAGACTTTATTTAATACGACCGCGGTTTTGGCTTTCACACCATTTTTAAAAATTACGTATGTGCATGTATTTATATCATTGTACTGTTGCATCTCATCATTTACCAAAGACTTTATGGTGGTAGCACCAGTGGGTTTTTTGGCAAATGCGCTATCTCTATTCTCAAGTCGCCCGGAGCGCATATATACAGTGCCTTTCAAAAGTATCGGAACGGTCTCATATTTCAGAAACGACCCAGAGAAAATTTATGAAAATTTCGACAGGGTGGTTTTTGATGATGCCCGATTCAATGGTTATATGGGCAATGATGCCAAATTAACAGTTTTTCAGATATTGAGGGTAACTCAATTTTTTCAAATGAAACACCCTATTTGTTTTCATTGCAATCAATTCAGCGACGCCTCATTACTTATGTTTCCAAATATCAAATTTTAAATTAATGTAGTTTTTGAAATATGACAACATGGCTTTTTCGTTCAAAAGTCTGTGAACGTTCCAATATTTTCAATACGGTTCAAGAAAAACTCGTGAAATTTTATACATGCTGGTTTTTGATAATGCCCGATTCAATGGTGATATCGGCAATGTTCCAAATCAACAGTTTTTCAGATATTGAGGGTAACCCAATTTTTCCAAATGGAAAATCATATTTATTTTCATTGCAATCAATTCACCATCTCAAGGAATAACCTGTTTTTTTGATTGCTGACTTTGTCTAGAATTTTTGGATTTGAATAATCAAACCGGTGGCCTGTTTTCTGGGTGTGGTCGACTGCTGCACAGGAGTTTTTTCCCAATTGGGCATCACTCTTGTGCAAAGCTAGCCGTTCTTTTAACCACTGCGAGGTCTGTCCGACATAACTACCTTCACAACCTTGGCATGGTAGTTCATAAATTACATTGCTAAGGAGTGGAGTTGGTGTTTTGTCTTTGATTTTGGAGAACAAGTTGGATAGTTTTGTATTATTACGCTTGGCTATTTTGATTTGTGGAAAATCTTTGAAAATTTTTATTATGCGGTTGGATACTTTGTCGATGAATGGGATTGATTTGTACTTATATTGTATTGTAACGTCATCAGTTTGTCCGTCATAAAAGTTGGAGTTATAGATTAGTTTTTTAAGGATGTGTTTTGGGTAACCGTTGTGTGTAAAAATGTCGAATAACTTTCTCAGATTCGCTTTCAAAAACGTTTCATGGCAGATGTGGGTGACTCTATTTTTCATAGCAATGACGGTGTTGTATTTCTGATTTAAGGGATGGTGAGAGGCAAAGTTGATGAAACGTCCTGATGCTGTTTCTTTTTGGTACCAATCCAACAAAATACTGTTGTCTTCAGTACGTATCAACCTTGTATCTAAGAAGGGGACACTGTTATCTGTTTCTTTTTCGACAGTAAACTGTAAATTTTTATTGAACGAATTGAAAGTATCAAGCATCATCTGTATATGCAATATGCAAAATACCCGAAGGCTATGTACTCATTTCTTTAGATGTAGTTTCACTTTTCACTAATATCCCTGTAGAACTTATCAACACGATTCTAGAACAAAAATGGCACTTAGTGCAAAATCACACTTCTATCTCAAAAAATAATTTTTTGAACCTCATTAACTTCATTTTCGACAATACCTACTTCAGTTTGGATGGAAAATTTTACAAGCAAATTTTCGGCACTCCTATGGGTTCACCAATAAGTCCAATTTTAGCAGAGATTGTATTAGACCACTTACTTGACTCCGTTATTCCATTATTACCCTTCCAATTGCCCTTCATCTACAAATATGTAGATGACATCATTTGTGCAGTACCGGCAGACACTATACAGATGATGATATATATATATATATATATATATCATCATATATATATATATATATATATATATATATATATATATATATACCGGGTGACCACGAGGTGAGGTACGCCCCCCAATTTTTCTATAGTTTTGAAGATACAGGTTTCAAATTTGGCACGTCGATATATTACTCAAATACGCATATTTTGACTCCATAACCGAAAATTCACCACTTCCGGTTTAACCGGAAGTGACCCCAAACTTTTTTTTTCAAATGACACCCTGTACAATTTTTTTCATTATCAGGAAGAACACGCAATTTGTGATAACACTGTTCTCCAAAATTGAAAATCGGTTGAAAAATGGCGGAGATACAGTTGATTGTTCAATCGAACAAAGTTGGCCGTGAACATCAAACTCAAATCATCACAACTGACGAACGGCGTCAGCATTTACGAGAGGAAGGTTCGAGGTAAGATACAGCTGAAAATTGAGCTTCCCATGTAATTGCAGCAACCATATTTCCCATCAATTATCAAACATTTCCTCAAAACGGATTAGTACCCATAAAGAAAGGCTCACAACTGCCATTTCTCAAATAGCAACATACTCTTTTCACATTGTTATGTTGAAAGATGATGAATTATCAGATTACTCGAATGAAAAGATTTGAAGAATTCCGAAAGGAACCAGAAATACAATATAAGTGTTCCCAAAATTGAATGTTCTTCAACGAAGGCGGCTTTGAACATAAGAAAGCTAAACAAAAAAGCATATTTTGTCAACAAAGTGACAATTTGTTCTACTCATTCAATACAAGAGAATTGTAACTTGTTGAAAAACATTCCGATGGAGCGAAAATTTACTAGAAATGAAAAAGTAGATTTACTGCTAATTTATGGCGAGTGTAGAAAAAATGCAACTGCGGCTTGCATTCTTTACAGTGAACGATTCCCTCTCAGACAACGCCAACCAAGTAGAAACTATTTCGCACGTTTGGAAAGGCAATTCAGGATAGAACCAGATGACAATGTACATGATCAGGATAGTTTTATTATTGATGCAGAGACGGAAACTAATGTTTTGGCTGTTGTTTATGTAGATCCCACCATATCACTTCGACAAATCGAACATGAATTACCAGTTGGACGAGAATCAGCTCGAAAAATTCTAAAAAAACATGGGTTTAAGCCGTATAAATATCAGATACATCAGCGCCTTTACGAAAATGATCATCAAAGAAGGGTCCAATATTGCAATTGGCTACTTGAGAACCACATAAGGAACCCGAATATGACGAGAAACATTATATTTTCCGACGAATCAAGATTTACGAATCTTGGTATGTTCAATAGAAACAACACCAGATACTGGGCAACTGAAAACCCCAGGCTCATAAGACAAGGGAATTTTCAGGAACGCTTTGGATTCAACGTGTGGATAGGTCTGATAGGAACTCGAATCATTGGGCCCATAATATTTGATGGTATGTTGAATGGGCAACGCTATTTGGGATTTCTACGAAACGAAATAGAAGGATTCATGGAGAATTTACCTCTCGACGTCTACCAAAATATGTATTTCCAGCAGGATGGTGCACGTCCCCATAATTCCCGAATAGTAACCAGTTACCTAGATGAAACATTCCCAAATCGATGGATTGGCACGAATGGTCCTACAAGATGGCCTCCGAGGTCACCGGACCTCACGCCACTGGATTTTTTCATATGGGGTTACCTGAAGAACAAGATTTACTCTTCTAGTCCTACATCAAGGGAGGATTTGGAACATCGCCTTAGAGAAGCAATTGCAAGTATTACTCAAGCTCAGTTAAATGGAGTTATGGAAGCAATAGTGAGACGTGCAATTTTGTGCAGAGAACATAATGGAGAACATTTTGAACAGTACTTGTGAATCATTTTTTCATTACTTTGATTTCTGTTAGTGTAGTAAGTGACCAGAACCAATAAACAATTTACTTCATACCTTTTTTTTCGTTCAGAAATTAGTTGTATCAAATGTTAGAAATTGGAATAAATATCTAATACATTTTTTTTACTCTGCAGGTATATTCTTATGGTGGATTTATACAGCAGTTCCAATTCATGAGTTTTTAGTCACTAGTAAGAAGTCATCAGAATGTTCGTTAATGGAATATTTATTCCAACAACGATCTTAAAACTGCTGTATGAATCCACCATCAATTACGATTAGCATACGAGTAATGAGAAAAAAGTTCGCTCCATCGCCGTAGAATGTTTTTCGACAACTCACAATGTTCCATTATTCAGAATGTACCGCAAATTTTCACAATTTTTTTTTAAATATGAATTTTTGTTTAGCTTTCGTAGGTTCAAGCCGCCTATGTTTAAGAATAGTCAATTTTGAGAACACTCATAATGAAACATCCCGTATCTTCGATTCCTTTCGGAATTCTTCAAATCTTTTCATTCGAGTAATCTGATAATTCATCATCTTTCAACATAACAATGTGAAAAGAGTATGTTGCTATTTGAGAAATGGCAGTTGTGAGCCTTTCTTTATGGGTACTAATCCGTTTTGAGGAAATGTTTGATAATTGATGGGAAATATGGTTGCTGCAATTACATGGGAAGCTCAATTTTCAGCTGTATCTTACCTCGAACCTTCCTCTCGTAAATGCTGACGCCGTTCGTCAGTTGTGATGATTTGAGTTTGATGTTCACGGCCAACTTTGTTCGATTGAACAATCAACTGTATCTCCGCCATTTTTCAACCGATTTTCAATTTTGGAGAACAGTGTTATCACAAATTGCGTGTTCTTCCTGATAATGAAAAAAATTGTACAGGGTGTCATTTGAAAAAAAAAGTTTGGGGTCACTTCCGGTTAAACCGGAAGTGGTGAATTTTCGGTTATGGAGTCAAAATATGCGTATTTGAGTAATATATCGACGTGCCAAATTTGAAACCTGTATCTTCAAAACTATAGAAAAATTGGGGGGCGTACCTCACCTCGTGTATATATATAGGTATATCTATCTATATATATATATATATAGACTTTTGCATGTTGATAGCTACTCAGTTCACTGTCGATTGATTACTAGTGTAGGGTTATGGTCCGTATATCGCCACAGGGTATGGGATAAAGGAGGGAGTTTGACCGCATTCTACAGAGATAGTTCGCTCCTGCCCGTCCGAGTGTTTCAGAGGGCTGGGCAAACCTGCTCATACCTGCTCAATAGCAGGCCCTAAGCTGTTATGAAGGTTATCCTCTGCCGTACTCGCTAAGTCTCAGTGGTGTCTTCCCCGCCTCCTCCTAGTTATGCGAGGGGTTTTCTTGGCTCGTATCTAAAACATGAACTTATTGGACTTTTATTATCGGGCTTTCAGTGTACTAGGATTTTCCGGAAAAACAACGAAAAAACCGGGATTGCTCGGTGACTAGCGGTTAATAAGTTTTCAGGCAACCGGCTCCACCTATACGGACCCCTTGTCACTTGTTTTCGGTCAACATTATGAGAAATTTGAAATAAATGTTTTAAACGTTTTTATCTTTCGTCAGAAAACAACTACCTGCAAAGCTTTCACATCCATAAACTTTTTAAAATAAATTTTTACTTTTTCTATTGAAAATTTCAACATTCAATCAAATAAAATGAGTCAAATTGACAAATGACAAGCGGTTACCGAATCTACCAAGGGAAAAGTATGTTGCTTAGTATGCGATCATGAAAAAGCAGGCAGTTTTCAAATGGTCAATTGGTTCTTCGACTCGACTGAAATTCTACTGACGATTCCCTCTGAATATTTGGCAAATTCCTGCACAATGACATTCCATTCCAATTATCATCAACAGATTCTTGGTCTAGTTTGGAATACAGGAAAAGATGTACTCATATTCCAGAACATGTTCAAAAACATTCCAACTGAATTGTTACGTGGTGAAAGAATACAGACTTATAGATACATTTTGAGACTTGTCATGATTATTTTCGATCCCATTGGTTATGAAGGGTATACTCATATTTCTAGAATGTTGGGCTAGAAAAATTTAATGGGATGATTCAGTATCTGAAGATGTGTTCAATAAAGGGCAGCAATGGTGCAGGTAACTTAAAATTTTGGATAGTTTGAAGATTCCACGACATCATTTCTCTCACAGCCCAGAAGAAGAACAATTTCATTTATTTTGTTACGCAAATAGCTTTCGCTGCCATTGCCTATTTCGGAGCTGAGAAAGATGATAAAATTTAAATATCCATGATTTCACCAAGATGCAAACTGGGACCGCTGAATAAGTTAACTTCAGAATAGAGCTGAACGGAGCTGTTATCGCTACTAGACTGGGATACCAATTCAAGAAGGAAACAACTTATAAGTTAACGAAAGAGACAGACAGACTCGGAAGTCGCTTCGAAATGGATCAGGTGAGAAACTAAATTCTATGAATCGTACAGTTGATGGATGTTTCGGAATGAAAGTGGTTGCTATCCTAAATGAATCCTGCTGATTTAGCAACAAAAGAAGGAACTGAACTGATTTTTTTTATCAGATTCAGTATGGTTCCAAGAACCCCTTTTTTCTGAAATCTTGCGAATCGAAATGGCCGAAGGAAACGAAATAAAGAATGCGTTTGTCTAGTAATAAGAAATCTTTCTCATTTTTATATACAGAGAGATTCTCTAAATGGTTTCAATTAATTAGCGCAACAGTTCGAATTTTGTGGAAATTGTGTTGTTGCACATAATATAGTCACATGGAACAAATCAATATATAATCAGAAAAATAAAAAAAAGATAATAAAAGAAATGTTAAAATAGTTCTCGACATTCAGTCAATATTTTTTGCCAATCTCAAGTTTATATTTTCAGTTTTTCATAAGTATTCGTTTCTACTTTTTGCTATGAAATTGTTTATTGGTTTTACTTTCTCGTACAGTACTGCAGCCTGATTTTTTCCATCTTCTTTTTAATATAAGGCTTCGAAAAATGTTAAATTTTTACCCTGAAACATGAAGGATGCCACACAGACTTTCCTAATCTTGGTGCCGCTACGCTAATTTGCTGGGACGGAATTAACTTTGAACAGTGAGCACAAGTACTACTAGGCGGAGTAGGTTTGGCCATTGCAACGTCCAAAGCCACTTGATTTCTACCATCGATGAAATCCTGGAAATAAAAAATGCATTATCAACTTAAATTGAAGTAGTTTCAATTATCACCGAAGAAATAATAACATTGAAGCCACATTTTATAGTTGAATGGCCTAATTATGTATGTCATAATGAAATAACGCTTCACCAAAGGTTCCAAACAGTGCAGTGCACGTTAAATGAAATACTATAGTGCATTCATATTTCAAATACGGACGAAGTCAACAAAAGCACGTGAACGCCAAACTGGAACAGAGACGCATTAAGCTTGTTGAACCACTGAAATGAATTTGAAAATGTAACATCCTCCAAAACTAACCCAGAACTTTACACCATAACAAATATTTGAAATAAATAATCAATATGGTAATTAAAAACTCGAAAATAAATCACCACTGTACCTAAAAACAAAACTCAGCGTCAATAATTGTAACGCAGCCGAGCTGAATACATCTCTGCAAAAACATTTCGTTTGGTGTCGTGTCAGGTTAATATTCTATCGACCAATAGCGTTGCGAGAATTGGCGATCACGAGGTGGACATGCTGCAAGCATGCATTGACCACTGATTACATAGAGCGTATTTGAAATGTGAATACACTATAATAGAAACTCGAGTTGTTCACAATTTGTATCTATATAGGACTTCTTTCAGAGGAGGATGCCCACTGAGAAACCCTGTAATGATCCTCGACATGTTTCAGTTTAGAGCTAGCATCTATTGGATGAATTCTTCGCACGTCACTACACTGGATTATTTTCATTGCTTCCTGATACGTGCTTTCAGTATTTTTCCTACTCTTTCTGAAACAATTTGTTCAGTAACCTTTACAATATACTTTTGAGTATAGAAAATATTGGTTCTGGGTATAGAAATGGAATTCCTGATTGAAAAATTCGTCAGTCTTTCCATTCAATTATATTCCATTATTCCCTGGCACCCAAAATAGCTCCTTTGATTTGGAAGGGTTAAAACTATTTCGAAAATTTTCCACATTAGTCAATGTTAATCTGCTGATCGTCAGAAGTCATTCTTACTGTTACGTTGCGAGCATTTTGGCCTGGAATACTTTGCTCTCTGAGATAATCGCAGAAATTTTAGATTTTGTACCAAAGTAATTCCTCTACCCTTCATTGAACCAGCCCTGTTTTCTTATAGTATTTTGTCATTCCATCTTTCGAATTACCCTACACTCCTCCATATAGTTTGTCGAAAAAGTATCGCAGCTTCATGTAGCCTGACTTCAAATACTGGGTTCAACTAGCTAGTATAATCCTATTCTTGCCTCACTTTTCCAAAATTCAATTAGAGGTTAAATATTGCAGGCAAGCAACTTCTGTTTGTGGTTGACCTTATACACTGCTGAAATTTTTTGTCTTCGTACACCACCCAAAAGCTGCATACGATATCAAAGGTAGTGAATACTCCAGGAAAAATCCAGATTATCATACTAGATTATAGTGGCCAAGTCTAATCATATATTTGTCTGACTGCCGCAGGGTTAACTTCCAATTATCCCTTACCCTTCTCAATAGGCAGGTTCCAGTTAAGCTTATAATCTACCTTCAACTTGACCTCTCCTGAGATCGCCAGTTGATTATCTTAAGGTGTGAGGAGACTCAGTAACTGTACAAGTATGCCTCTTTCTTATGGTAATTTTCTGACAATGATTGAAAGTCCCTGATTACCAACCCAGTTTTGACATTGGTTCAGGACTCTCTGCATCAGCGACTGAATAGTCAAATTTCTCCTACAATAATTTCAAGTGAAAAAAAACCTTTTTGGCTGCAGAGTCTCGGAGTCGGAGTCGTGATAGACGGCTCCTGTAGAAAAAGATAACCGAATCGTTATTATATTCTAAAACACATTCATGTCAAGTCTATTCATGAACTCCATCACTAACAAGGTTCCACAAAAAAGGTTAGAGCTTTTCCAAGCACGAACACGAAGACTATACTGCCATCAAGCATCCTCTCAATCTATCTGCAGCAAGTATAGTCGAGTCAATACCCTCTAGTAGCATCGCTGATAGATATCAAGGAGATATTATTGCCGAAGGCAACTTTAATATCTAGAAGACCTCATCCAGAAACGCTCCTCCATCCTCTCCAGAGTTTTTTTCAATTCCGTCTTAATTCTCCGAGCCATGGTGAAGAAATTTGACAACACGGTGAAAGCGCCCTTCCATGCGACGACATTAGTCATTAAATTGAGGAATGGTGATTGTTGAAAAAGTCATTCTAGGGTGAATTATTTGTGTTCCAATTGATGAATGAACGTATGATTCATGTGAAATGGATTAAGAAATATTGGTAAAAATTTAGTGTTCGATTTATCAGTGAAAGTGTGTTCAAAACCCATCAAAAATAGTGTTGAACTCAAATGTGATTGTAAGGTTATCTACGTATACCAATTTTTGGTTTGGGAGGGAATTTCCACTTCATTTATGCCAATATGCCAACTTGTTGTTGTGTGACAGGGTGTAAGTCGAATTAATATTCTCAATATAACCGTACCTTAGTATTTTATTTTTGGAAAGAAGAGGAATTGCGAAAGAGATAGATTTCTGCAATACCTCATAGAAGTTGGAGCCCCTGTCAAAGGTCTGTGGTATGTGCGATTCATTTTCATGATAATGATATCATTAGATATGAAACATTTATTGCTTCAAAAAACATACAGTTTTATAGCAACAGGTTCCAAGGGTATTAACATAAATCAGAAATGAGTATACCTGCTAAGACATTTGTAAATCAAACAAAACTTACTCATTTATCACAAAAGATCGGAGTCTCAAGATATTCCAGATATAATTGGATATATTCTTTGCAGTTTTTGGAGTAATATTGTCGAGAGAGAGAGAAGTGGATTGTCAAGACTAGATAAGGAATCGGAGTTCTTTTAAGGAATCCCACCTGTTCACGTTCTAACATTTCAGCATATCTGAGTCCCCAGACAGCAACACAATTGAACATAACACTTACTACGAGGCTGTCAAAAAGGATCAATTTGCATTTCCAAGAATCTGTTTTGCTCCTAGCAATAACAGGAAGAATTGCTCCTATTGCCTGTTTTCCTTTTATAACCGAGTTGATTGTCATTTCTCTAAAGAGAGTAGAGGATACAAGTGATACCCCAAGGTAGAGGCCGATTTTCTCACCACAGCTAGCAGAATTGAGTTGTCTGAGGCGCCGATCTATTCAGATCTAGCCCCGGGGTACAAAATCCGTATCGATTGTAGTTTATTGTCTGTCGTGGTATCAGTCAGGAAATCAGTTGTTTTTTGTCACATCGGCCTCATATTTGCCACGGTCAATGCTGTTTGATATTCTCGGACTTCGTCCGAATCTTCGCAATTATTTGTCATTTGATGGGGGCAATCATTTTAGCTCATTATATTTGAAGAACCCAGTGGAACGTCCCTGACACTCAATTGTAATAGTTACTCTCCTAACAAGTATGGAAAAGTATATTCCGCTCAAGGGAAAAACCCAATTGAAACAACTTAGCGTGCAGGAAAATGACACTTTCTAAACCAAATTGCGTGCGAGTATAGAGTTAATCACACATGCTTATAGCAAAAAAAATGTTCAGAAGCTATAAAATATGTCAAACGTTTTGCTCACCTTGTAACTACCAGAGTATTCGGGTTCGACGAATTTGCAGGCGGATAAAGCTAAATCCTGTTTTGGAAGTTGTCTGACTATCCTTTGGGACCTATTCATTTCCCCTTTGGATCCTAGTTTGGGAACTTCATCTGAAGGCAACGTGGAATAGTATTGATCGACCTGCAATTAAGAGACATGAGAAACGAAAAATGACAAGATGAAGGATTTTTTAATGTATCAGTTGTAGTGATTCAAGTGTACGTATTTGCTTGAATTTTTTTTATGGAATATTTTGAATCGAGATTTTCCTTAAACTACACCAATGAAAGAACTATGATACTTGCTGTCGTGGCCTGTCCGAGAAAACATGAAGAACTTCCATTTATATTTATTATTCGACGTTTGCATTAACCAATGTAATGGGAAATGCCACGTTTGATAAAAGTTTTTTGGAAATTGAATATATTAGAAGAAGACATTGAAATAATGACACCACTGAATTATTTTCTTCAGACGATGCTTTGTTATTAAATAATGAAAAAATTCTACTACATGTGACGTCATTTGCTCACAAAGTCAATATGGCAACGGTGCCTACTGAATTTGCGATTCGAGTTAGTTCGCGTACGCGCATAGAATAATTAATCTTTTGATTTGGACAGCTGTCAGAGCGATTTAAACACAATTTGTGTTGAATTTCTTATAGTTTCTATTCGTTTCTAGGTAGAAGTTGCAAATGTGGACATAAACCCGATTTCAATTTTGCAGTTTGTGTAAAACATCATAAAATTGCTATATCAATCGAAATTTTTCCGCGGAAACATCTGGGCCCGTATTCTTGAGTAGATCGATCGATTTCCTGTTTCACACCAATGTACATAAAATATGTATGTTTGTCTCTTTTATTTGTTCCCAAATTTAAGGCGAACGATTCAAGAATCGAGAACCAGAGATCATTTCGACAAATATCTTTCCAAGTGGTCATTTCATTACTTCACGAATACTCCCTTATAAACGAAGATTCATGGAGTTATCTACTCGTTAGCCAATCTAAATACCTGGTAATCAACTATAAACATCAATTTTCATAAGAATAAAGGACAATCATTGACTGAATGGAGCTCATGAAATTACGAAGGAGTGCAAATTTCCAACTGAATATTCTTATATTTGTCAAATAAAATGACAGCTCTCGTCAAGCCAAATGTGAGGTTAAATGTTCAGTGAAGCACAGACACGTGTGTTAGAGTCACTCGTCAGCGATCACGGAGCAAGAATTATGGTGTCAAAACTGATGGAAAACATCTTTTTGGCATGCAACGTTGCCAAATGTGGTTTTACTACATATGACGTCACAATTTGAGTTTAAGCTTTTTTTAACAAAGATCATGAAAAAAATTATAATATACAAAATACGTATCCCTTATTTTTAGAAAAACTATACAGTCATGTCAAAATCAAAATGTAATGGCATTGCCCATTGGTTGTATCGAACCTATGTAGCATTACAACATATATTTTATTCATCATTATCCCACCAAACGATCTTATAATTAGACCAACCAATAGAGGTTTTTTACCTACTTAGAGACCGAAAATAACCTATTCTACTGTAACGATTTCGAGACCGGCCCAGATCATCCAATTAATGATGCACACTCGAAATGTAAACAAGCTCTCCGCTGACAAACACGTAGAAGAAGCGCGAACTTTCCAAGAAAAAGAAGCTTCCAAAGAGAGCAATCTAGATGAATCGTTCTATTCTCCTGAACAATCGAGAACTGTAAATACGACTATATAACCGCTGGATGACAGAGGGCAGGATAGTCAGAGACAATCACAGAGAGTTACAAATACAGTTCGAGAGTTCGCTGATAGATAGCCACAGTAGAAATTAATTGAAATAGTTATTGAAGTATATGTTTTAGTGTAATAATTGTTTAAGTAGTGTTTATATAAATTAGAAAAATTAGTTTGGTGCAGTTTTACTACACTACCTCTCAAAAGATAGTTTGAAGAAAAAAATCCCAGTGTCGGTCCCAGCAAAATTGCTTTGTGGAATTTTTTAACAATCAATATTTTCAGAAATAACCACTTTAAGAGCATCTTTCAGTGGAATTTTCAACACATCTCAAATGAAAACTCTAAATATAAAAATTCTCTTCTTCCAGATGCCGTATACAGAATTTGAATAAATTGGCGGATTTTGCAATATAGGTGAGCCCTTAAATTGTTTATAATGCTATTTTGCAGGAACTACACATCGAACAGAAATAATCTTCCGCACAGTTGAAGTAAGTACATGTTATTATCAATTATTATGTGCCGCCAATCTCTGAATCATATAGTTCTCGAAAGCATAACAGATAATAATAATGATGATGAAAAATATATTGAATTAAATTAATATTATTATTTTTTTGTGAAATACAAGTCATTCTTTGTTATTACTTTCATTATATTATAATGTCAAACACTTATTATGCTATAAGACCAGACTTTGAGATACATAGGGAATGAATATCATACGGGATAATCGGAAAACTCTGATTTTTCATGCACCCTGGATGATATTTTCATTGCATACAACTTGTTTCCAGCTCCCAAGAAATAACTGGTCAACAAATATCAGCCAATGTGCTAGAAATTCAGACACGAAATAAATTTAATGAGTTAATCCATTTGAATGATGAAACTGTGGTTCACGATGTTGATAAAGATAAAGGTAATGCCCAACTCGATAATCAAGGCGGTCAATGGAAAACAGTTAAACAACGCGCGAATAGATTCCAAAAACGTATAGTAGGAAATAATGCTAACCTGGCCATTAGAGGAGTCCCAAAACTAACGGAATTACATGTCTGTAGGATAGATAATAATAATAATAATAATAATCTTTATTCAGCGAAATATACATTTTCCAGTTTAGTATGTCATTCCAGATTTGCTGAAAAGGCGAAGTTCATCTGTTGCTTCGAAAGCACGAGATGGTCTACCACTTAACCTGCGTACATAGGTACCAAAATATAAAATAACAGAATATAAAGAAAGTATATAAAGATAACAAATAAAAATAAAGTGAATTTTCTCACCCAACAAGAATTTTAAAGAAAAAGTATAAAGTGTTAAATAAAAAATTACCAGTTATAAACAATTGAACTATCAAAATGTATGATATTGAGTATAATAATAAAGCGAACGACAGAGTTCTAGATAAGGGAGGATTTCAGGAGTTCTATGTAATTCTTTCGAAATGTATTGAGGTTTTTATTTTTCAGATCATTAGGAATGGCACTGTAAATAGCGGATATAGTATAGGAAAAACTGCGTTCATATAAAGATGTTCTGTGAATTGGAGGTGTTATAGTACCTTTCGATCTGATATTCAGGTTATGTACATCAGTTCGAAATATGATTTTTCTGTGAAGGTATGACGGGGTTTTTGTTTGAATTATTTTATGGTAAAGAGTGGCGCAATGTAGTTTTCTACGAGATTTCATATTCAACCACCCAGCTTCTTGGAGTTTATGGCTGATTGGTTGACGTCTGCGAACACCATAAATGAAACGGAGGCAATAATTCTGAATTTTTTGGACTCTTTGTGCATTTGCAGCAGTGATACAGGGACCAAAAACAGTATCACAATGCGTGAATGTGGACAAAACTAAGGAATCACACAGCATTTTTTTAAGTTCACATTTAGCGATGCACGAGAGCTAAACAAAATTTTCAATTTCCAAATACTCTTCCGAATACATTCTGAAATATGTTTGTCAAATCGTAGCGAATGATCCATCCAAAGGCCTAAGTTTCGAACAACTTCGCAGAACTGAACAGGAATATCATTTATCTTAATGGATATTATTTGCGAATAAAGCGATTTATCAGTGGGTTTACCGAATACGATGGCATTACATTTTTTGGGATTCAAAGAAAGACTTTAGATATTTTGTAAATTCTGTCAAGGTCATCGTTGATTTTCAGACAGCTATTTACAATATCAGAAGAAGGGAAGGAATACATTACCTGGGAGTCATCAGCGTACATTTGTATATAGCAATCGGAAACACAGTTTCTGAAAAATCCAGTGTAAATGGTGTATAGTATAGGTCCCAAAATGGATCCCTGCGGCACGCCACATGTCAGATCTTTAATGTTCGAAAGTCTGTTATTTAGAAAAACTCTTTGTTTCCTACCATCTAAATAGTTATCAAAAAAAGCAACGGATTTATCGGAGAGTCCAATAAATCGCAAAATGTGTTTGAGAGCAGTATGATTTAGAGTATCGAAGGCTTTCGAAAAATCCAGAATTACCAAAACGGTAATCATGCCGGAATCAGTTGCTCGAAATATACGATCGGTAACATTCAGGAGTGCCGTTGCGCAACTGTGTCCCTTTCTGAATCCAGATTGGGTAGGCGGAAGTATATTATTATTATTCAGATACTCCACTAATTGAGTTTTTATACCACTTTCTAGTATTTTCGAAATGACGGGTACGATACTAATTGGCCTTAAATCCTTGAAGTCAAGGACCACATCGGACTTGGGTAGAGGTATTACATGAGCTAATTTCCATTGACTGGGGTAAACTGAGTGCTCGATACAGAAGTTTACAATTAGCATAATATATTCGATGATAAACGGACAACACAATATAATAAAATCTATATTCAGTCCATCAGCCCCCACAGCTCGTGTTTTTATTTTTGTTAAACTATCGTAAATATCATTATAGTTAATTTTCTCAAAGTCTAAACAATTCGTGAGATCATCTCGACGTCCTTCGTAGTACTCTGCAAAATTTAAATTCTGAGAGGTGGTTGGAATCAGACTTAGGAAGAAGTCATTGATGTCATCAACTCCTGACAGATGTTCAGGTATTTCAGGAGTCTTTTTTTACTATAAATATTTAGTTTTTTCAGAGTACTCCAGGCATTATTATTATTTTTGGCAATATTGAAATTCAAGTATGCTTTTTTTCCCTTTCTATCGATTTGTTTGTGAAATTACGTAATTGTTTATATTCTTTGAAGTCCTGATTGTTTTTGGTTCTCCTGAATATTCTCAATTTCCTATCCCTTTCCCTAAGTAAGATCTTTATATTTCCAGTAATCCATGGTTTATATTTCTTTTTTCTCATAATAGATGTTTTAAGAGGTGCATGCAAATTGAGCATGTCATTGAGATTTTGATTGAGAAATGCTGTTTTTTCTTCAATGGTACCAAGATCGTGAATATTGTGCCATGGTATTGATCGAAGATCAGAATAGAGCTGATTTTCATCGATACTTTTGAAGTCTCTATATTTGAATGATTTAATGGTATCGTTTTCATGGTTTATATACAAAGTTGCATAAACCAGTTCATGATCAGATATATGAGGAACATGTAAAGATCCGCATTTTACAGCTTGCAAATTTTCTGAAACAATGATAAGATCCAAGAGTGATGAGTTATTAATTGTTATTCTTGTGGTGGGGTTAATCAGCTGTTTCAAGCCAGTACTTGACAGCAATTCATTAAAGCGAAGAACATGGGAGTCATTGAATTTCAGCAGGTCCATATACAAGTCGCCCATGCAGATAATTTCATCAAACTGGGGTAAAACTGATATTAAAGTATTTTCAAAAAACATTAGAGTTAACTCGGGGTGGTTTATAAATACAACCTAAGGCAATGGTGGTATTTTTGAGTTTTACGCTCACCCACAAATCTTCAATATTTTCATTTTTGGGCAATTCAGAGTATTTAAGTGTGCTTTTGAGATAGATCGCCAAGCCTCCTCCTCTAGTATCCACTCCTCTGTCACGTCGCACGATATTATAGCCAGGTATACAAATATCATTACTCCTACAATTAGTGTTCAACCAGGTTTCACTTAAAGTAATGACATCATACTCGTTAGAAGTGACATTGATCAGATCAGGCAAGTGAGCTAATAGAGATCTTATATTTAAATGGCATATATTTAATTTCATTTTCCCAACTCAACAAGTGATAATTCAATGAAAAAGAAACCAACAATAAAAAGAAACCAACAATAAACAGAAACAATGCAAAATATCACAAGTGAATACAATAGTTATAATTAGTTTAATGGTTTTACTTCTTTGTTCTGCTTGACGAGCGAGTACTGGAGCCACTCTGTTGGGAACTACCTGAGAGTGGAAGTTCTTCTTCTGCAGAAGTATGCTGAACTGCTTCTCGTTTCAATGGATTCACCTTGAGATCAGAGATAGAAAATGATTCCCCTTTAAAGAAAAGGATATTTTTTTTTATTGTTGCCCCAAGATAAGTCAACTTCTGCAGAAGATTTGAAAAGTGTCTTAGAAAAATCTTTCAATGCTGTGGCCTGTGAATCTATCATCCCCAGATATCCGCAGATCTATTCGTCTTTAAAAGTGACAATTCATGAGCAGAGTTTCAGGCTTGCAATGATTCCTAAGTTATGGCCGGTTGGGGCATGTATCAGCCGGTTTTTTCAGATGCGAAACAAGGACTTGAAAGTGAACAAATGAAATTTTGCGCCTGACATCCTTTCTTTGAATGTTCAATCTTTAAATGTTAATTCAATCAATGCCTTGGAGTTAGATCTTCATAGTTTACATAGTATTCAGTTTTTGTGTTTATCGGAAACTCACTCAACAAACGATTCTATTTTTTCAAAATCTATTGAAGTTTTTTCTGCAGGAGCCAGTATGAGATGGGTGGAGTAGCCATCTTTACTAGAGAAAATTTAGATGTTCAAATAATTGATGTTTTAAAGGCTTTTTGTATAGAAAAAGACTGTGCAGTTTCGTGGTCAAATGAATCTAATAAATTTATAATTGTCTCTTGTTATCGATCTCCAGAAGGCAATCTTGAAGTGTTTTTCGAAAATATGTATCTGTTATTGAATAAATTGTATCAGTTGAATGCGCATATTTTTGTCTGTGGTGACATGAATATAGATGCCACTCAGAACTCCTGTGATTCTAAAAAATTCAGGGATTTAGTAATATATTTTTACGTTTCGGCTTATATTCTACAGTGGAATGGCCTACACGGATCACTGATACTTCTAGTACCATAATCGATCACGTTTTCAATAATATGAAAGATACTACAGTTTGTGTGATAGATAATGACCTTTCGGATCACCGAACCGTACTTGTGGAACTCAGCCCCATAACTGAATTACATAGATTTCGTGTAATGCAGAAAAGGAATTTTTGTCAAACCAATATTCATTCATTTTGTAATTACTTACAGACTCAAGACTGGTCTTCCACTTACCAGTGCATCAATCTGGATGAGGCATTTGAGAACTTTTTTGAAGTATTCGGATATTACTTTGATATTGCATTCCCCTTGAATTGCGTGTGAAATCAAATTCAAGTGGTGAATGGGTGACCGACAAAGTAATCAAATCCAGTCAAAATTTGAAGGATTTATTCATATTGAAAAATGCATACCCTATCCTAACGGATCATTATAAAAAAGCAAAAAGTGAACATACAAAACTTGTACAAAAAACTAAGCGTAGTCACTATCAAAATAAAATCCTTACATCTGACAATATGTGTAAAACAGCTTGGAATATTATAAACAAACAGACTAGGAAGGGGGATAGAAATTCTAATACTTCAATTAGAGAAAATGGAGTTGATTATGAGAATCCTCAAATAATTGTGAACATGTTCAATGATTATTTTATTGACAAACCCAGAGAAATTATAGACTCAATACCAAGGAAGAATAATGACACAAAGATCGATATAAGTCATCGATCTGAAAAAGGCTCCATTTTCCTAAACCCTTTTGTGTGTGGAGAGCTTCTAAATTTACTCAATAATAAATTGAAAAATAAGTCCTCCAGTGGGCCCGATGAAATTCCAATGTTCATAGTGAAAAAAGTAATTTCAATAATTATTAAACCACTAGTATATCTCTTGAATCTTTCATTTACCACAGGCTGTTTTCCTTCAAGTCTCAAAATAGGTAAAGTTGTGCCTATACAGAAGAAACCCAACTCTAGAAATTTGAACGAATGTCGTCCAATTACCATTCCATCGTGTTTTTCGAAGGTATTCGAACTCTCGTTTTCTACGAGACTAATGGATTTTCTCATGAGAAGTGAGTTATTAACATCTAGTCAGCATGGATTCTACCCAGGCAGGTCAACTAGCAGTGCCATCTGTGCCCTCTTAGAAATAGTAGTGAACTTCATCGAGGCAGGTGAGTGCCCTGTGGGAATCTTTTGTGATTTAAGCAGGGCATTCGACTGTGTCGATCATGATTTACTGCTGTCGAAACTTTTTTCTTACGGAATTCAAGGCCCAGCTTATGCATGGGTTGAGTCATTTTTGACTAATAGAGAACAGTACGTGAATATGACCTACTATGATGGTGCCAGAGAAAATAAGTACAGTTCTAACAGAAGAGTAGTACCTCTGAATGTTCCACAGGGATCCGTGTTGGGCCCCTTATTCTTCATGATTTACATCAATGATCTAGATAAGTTAGTCGATAACAGTTCGTATATTCTCTAAGCAGACGATATTTCCATGGTGGTTAGCGATAAGAACGTTGATAACTTGAATGACAACTGTTCGGAGTTGATGAACCGCACGGTAGACTGGTGCTCTAAAAACAATTTATTCCTCAATCCTGATAAAACTCAAATTGTGAGATTTCATAACAGACAGAAGTATGCGCAAAAACTGAATATCAAAATTAATGATGGGGACGAAAATTTAACTCAGTCATATTCTGTCAGGTTCTTGGGAACTGTTTTCGATGACACACTGAACTGGAGAGCACATTGCGAGTCTCTTATACGAAAATTAAACGTGTTTTTTTTTCTTATTTCGGAATTTAAAACCATTGTTAACTTGTGAGCAACTAGTTATATTATACTACGCTCAAATCGAATCCCGTTTGAGATATGGTCTACAGTTCTGGGGAAATTCGTCTTTAGCACCTAAGGTATTCACAGCACAAAAAAAACTCGTAAGAATGATCGCTGGAGACTCCCAACGCAGTTCCTGTAAACCTTTATTTGAGGAATACAAGATTCTGCCCCTGGTATGTATATTTATTTTGGAAATGTCCGTTTATGTGTTTAAAAACAGAAAATTGTTCCTGACCAATGACTGTAAACGTGAGAAATCAACTATTCAGGAGAAAGACTTATATATTCCATTTTGTGAATACAATGTGACATTGAATACACCTAAGTACTTGGGATTGAAAATCTTTAATTTGTTGCCTGGAGAATTGAAATGTAGTCTGTCTGAGGGTCTATTCAAGGTGAAACTCAAACGTTTTCTTTTAGAAAAATGCTTTTATGATTTGACGGACTTCATGACGTAAAGAACACGTGTTTGTGTTTTTGTTTGTATTTTTAAAATAACTTTGGTTCCATATTGAACAATCATTGTTTCATGTATATTTGTAATTCAGTCTATTTTCTGTTTTTATGTTTCTCTTTTTCATATACTATTGTATACATGCTTGCTCTTGATTGACAATTTTCTATACGATGCTGTAATGTATTGTCCACGGAAATAAACGATCTTTATCTTTATCGATAACTTTCATAAAATCGAATATATAGCCGGTCGCGGGTGAATTATATAAATCACTCACTTTCTTGCCATTTTTATTATCGCCTAGCGTTTGTCTCGCAATGTGTATCAATTTCAGACTAGACGTATTTTAAATGGTTTATATGAAAGTATCCATAAAGTTCAAAAATAATGAAAAATAAACAAAACATTATCAAACAAACACTTTTTGACTCACCCAGTACAAAATTTTTAATTTGTTAATTCCGACACAATCGATTAACATTTCAGTATGATACTTGGTTTGGTTGCATATTCATTTTATAGGGTCAATTAAGAATTTCGTTTTGAATAATGCTCGAATAACCAGTCTGATTTTTTAGATGTTCTGCTAAGAGCAATAGGTATTACTTTCAGAAAATGGCAACATTCCATCTATTATGACACCCACTATTTCGAAAACTAGTCATAGAATTGAGTTGTGCCCACGGACACTTCTGTTCTAAAAATTAACGATTTTTTTTTGTGAAATTAAATCCCCTGATATCTTCTTCAGATGACCCATACATTTCTTCGATTATAGTGCGGTCATCACAAAATATTCCTACCTGCTCTCATCAGAAGACATCTGTTATTTGGCAATCCCAATCCTTGAAAACTGGAAGTTCAGCTATATAATGATTGATATCCTGGGTGATGGCTGATCTTTTCCGCCCTGTATAGTTCCATCCATCTGACGAGTTTAGAATATTTGCTTAGTATTTTGCACCTTTGATTTTCAGAAGATGTGATATTATCTATTAATAGGCCATTAATTACAAGGACGTTTCAAGTAACAATTTTCTGTTTGTATATAACTTCTCGTTAGTTGTGTTATTTTCGTGATCTCACTGTGGGCATTTTTATCTTCAGTTCTTTGGCTATCACAAGAGGTAATTATATTTTCACTAATGGGTTTCACACTTGGATTTCTTTCAACGCAACTGTTCTAATCCGCACCAAAGTAGTTAACGTCTGGTGGCACAACATTATCGCTATTTTCGTTTTCCGCACCTTCCGCCTGAACTAATTCGTCCATCATTTGCACGCTCTCTTCTCCGAAAGGAATATTAATGAATATAGAGGAAGAGAATGGAGTGTTAGTTCAGTTTTGACAGTTCAGTTGCAGAAGTTATTGAATTGATAGATTTGTAATTGAATGGTAATGAAATTGTAAAATGTTATACTGAATGCTATCGTATTTGAAGGGGTCCAATATGGATGGGAAGTATAGATGAAGGTGAAGGCGAAGATAATATTTGAACGACAAATTAGGACTTCTTATGAGGAACTGTTAAATAATGAAAAGGTTGGGGCAAGATTTCTGGAAAAAAATCTGAAGAGATGGAAGGAATAATTTAATGAATCATTCAATCGTAAAAGTGGAATAGATAATGAGAAAGGATCGATTGATATAACCCCCCTTGAGTATCACAGATCGAAGATATGATAGCGATAATAACAAATAACAAGAGCTCAAAGAGCAACGTAATAATGGCATAATAAAAGTTTAAAATTGGAGGACAGGTAATTGAAGCGTACCATACAGGCCCTCTTCATAAGAAAGGTGATGAGAACGAGTGCCAGAACAACAGGGTTATTTCTCTCCAGAATGTGGCATTCAATGTAATGATAGCATAATTGAAAATAGCGAAATTATATAATTTTGACTGAGACGAGTTCGCACACTAGGGAGTATACTTAGCATCCAGGTTTCATACATTTGCATACATGACTACAGGTCATTTTTTACTGTTGTTATACCATTATATGTTGATCAACGTCAACGATGAGTGAGGGTGATGAAAATATAAAGATAAAAAAACAAACGAAGAGTAAAAAGAACTCATAACAAGTGAATTGAAGAGTTATGAAGATGAAGGTTATGAAAATAGAACGACCACAATAGAAACATGGTTGAAACATACAGAGCCAAGAGTTAGACAGAAAACTGATCAAGTTTTGGGACACCTAAGTATAAGAACATATCTTCAAAATGTTCAAAATTGATAACATAAAAGGATTAATTGTCAAAATATTGATAAAATCACTCGTCCTGAAGGACTCGTGATTTTATCTAAATTCGGTTTGTTTGAATGTTTTGCCAAATAAACGTGTTTGATGAAAATGAAAAATTATCGGTAAAATTTGAAGAACGAGTTGTATTTGGATTATTCTTTTCGCCAATATGAAAAGTGAATAACCATTGTTAATAAGGTAAGTTTTCATTCATTTTGTTGATATAATAATTCATTATAACGTTTCATATGACCCGGTCAATAAAATCGACGCACATAACCCTATTTAGTTTTGACAGTTCAAAGGTAAACAACGTTTTATCGAGGACCAGGCAGTTTTATCAATATGAATCCGAATGATTGGCCAGAATAATCCGCTGCTATTGGTTGAAATACCAGAAACGTCAAAATTTTACATGTGAAAAAAATAAAGATTTTGAATATTTTATTCTCTTTACAAATCTCAAACGTTTTCCTTTCGAATAGCTTGACTATAGTGGAATATTTGTATTTCGATAAAACTTTTTCATTTTCAGTACATCGGACAGCAGCATATAGAAAAAAAAATTATGTTACATTGGTTCGTATTTAACAGTCATATCAGAATTCTACGACTATTGTGCTACTATGGTAATCGAAAATATAGTAAAAGAAAATGGGGTATTGGACGCCTGTGGTGTCACTTAATGAGAACAAAAGAAGTTTTTCCCTTCACCACACTAGTAATTTCATTCCTAGATGAGCATTTCGTTAACCAAGCTAAGTACTTATCTGTCAGTTTAGTAATCCGACTGATGAAGTAAACTTGGTTAACGAAATGCGCATGTAGGAATGAAATTACTAGTGTGATGAAGGGGAAAACTTCTTTTGTTCTCACGAAAAATATAGTGTTTTCCTGATTAGAATTAAGTTCCACTTCGCTCATGAATTTGAAAAGCCTCTTTAATTTGACAGACTATTTTCAAGTTTATATAATATAAAAATTTCGATATCTTTACATTGCTATATCATCAAAATAGATGTGGAATTTCTGTATAATTGTTAGGTACACACGTACGAACCGACATAACAACGAGACTCCCGACAAAAACCATTTTTTTCAACTTAGTGCTATCTGGTGAATGGAAAATGAGCAGAATCTGTCATTATCAACAAATTACATATACTTTCCAATACAGTCAAGCAATTTAGGGTTTTGTAAAGAGATCAATTACTTTTTTTTCATTATTTATGGCTTTAAATTCCGTATACGAATATAAAATTAAATTGCAAGCAACTTTTTCAAATAACTTCCATATCTTGCCATCTTACCACACTTTTTTCTCCTCTATAGAATTTTTTACAATTTGCCGCCATACTAGTGATCACGTGATATGTGTCAAAATCGACTTTCAGGTTGTCGAGCATGAACGGTCGATCACCCAAATTTTTTTTTTAATACTCTTACTTATACTGAACTTTTTTTCAATATGGTAAACTTCATGGCGGGCACTGTTCAACAGAGAATATAAAATTAAGAATAAGAATAAATGATGGGGGTTCAGCTAAGGACCTTGTTTTAAACTGGTTATAGCAAATAAATATATAGTTTTCTTTATTCATCGCATCGGTTTAATATTTAATTGAATATATTAATAATTTTTTTGAGTTTTATTGAAGTTTTTTAAATAGAATACGAATGACTTGTTGTGTTTATAATTATTATGAAGTTGTATGAATGCCAATAAATAATTTCAATCAAGTGTTGGTCAGAAACATATCTGTAAATCTGGGTATAAATATCAACGCTGATATAATGAAGTACAAATGGTTTATTGTGTTTATAACTATTTAGAAGTTCTTTACCTGCTTTGTAGACACTTTTGATTTCTGTATTGATTTTATTCTGAATTGGATTTTATTCGAAAATTTCGTTCGAGTTTCCATAATAATTGTAACTATTTTGATAGTATTATGCCCGAAGGCCTGAAATCAATTAGAATAAAATGTTTACTCAAATGTAGGCAAGTAATAATAATATAATGGAATGTCTAATTATTGGCGAATTCGCTAGGTCCAATATGATGTAATGTTCTTGTTATTGTATGTCATTAATTATATACGAACGACAACTGGGTGCCCATTCTATTAGGAACACAACACAGTATTTTTTGAAATTTCCTTATTATACAGGGGATACACCGTATTTGGTCGGTATAGTTCAATCAATAACTAATCCAGTGCTTATCTGATGATTATCTTCTGGAATTCAACAAATTATATCGTAGGTAGTTGATTTCAGCGAACTTCTACTCTATGTTCTTTGAGAGAGCGGCCCAGTTTTGTTCCTCTGTTTTGACACAGTTACTGAATTCAAGGCCAGCTGCTTGGGTATTGCCTAGATGATAAGATCTTTTTCAGTAATATTAAGAGCAAGTCTCCCAGTCAGCCATCAGACTTAGAAATTAGAGGTTATACTTGTAGAATATGAATATGGTCATGCATATGGTCTCTGACAGTATTTGACGCCACTGAATGGAGAACCACAAATCAAGGTACGAAACTGTAAATCATTCAAATCTCTCATATCTTATATATCTGAATTAGATAAATCGCCCTGGTAACGAAATTGAAGATTGTTTATTTGGCAAGAAGTTTTATTACAGTATTCACTTCGTCGCCGAAAGAAACATAATCATTCAAATGAATAAAATGAAAACATTTAAGATTTTCACCAGTGTTTCCTTCAATATATTTTGCCGATATGGCCTGTATGGAAATTAATATAAACCAATGGAATTAACGTGAATACTTGCAAAATGCCACTATTAGATTTATAGACAATTTAAGGAACTCTGATCCTGTTACAAGAATGAATACAAACTTTTTCTGCAATGTTTGTTCATATAAGTTTTACAGTGAACTTTTAACAACTTTGTAATCGCATTCTTCATCCAGTCTTAAAAAATATCTGATAAACACAGAGCCTTCAGTTTGGTCCAATTATAATATTTTACAATATTTGCGATCATAATAATCCGTTTAAATTTTCCCTGTTTCCCACAAAGCAGAAGTTATTTGAATACATTTTTTTTTAATTTTAATGCCGAAAATAACCATATATCCTTATCTCCGACTGTTACTTTCTTACTTCCTTGGCACAGATGGGCGGGTTTTGAAGTATATGTACGTGGGCCTCACCGCCTGGGCCGTTTATGCACCTATACGTTTGGGTTCAGCTGGGCATGCCAGCTTCTCTGGCGTAATTCAGCAGATTTCTCAGCTAAATCTTTTAAAAGTAATCTGGGTTCAGTGTTCCGTTCTCGAAAGCATCGGTGCAAAGAATTCTTCAAGGAGATGTGATGAAGTCTCGTTGTTTTCCAGACACTACCTACAGAGGAAATTATCTACGATCCTAATGAGCGCAAGATATCTCTTCCCACTTGAGATGAGATGAGATGTCTTCTACTAGGAGAGAGTCTTCCCTTTTGAGCTTTTTTCAAGGCTCAGTTATATGGAGCCTTGATTGTGTCAAGCCATATTTATATAAACTGATTGTGTAACAGTTTTTCCACGGCAACAACGACCAGGCTGATTCCTAACTTGGGTTTCGGCCAAATTGGTGGTCTCCCTGATCCCTCTTCGGTTAGTCTGCCTGCTTCCCTATTTCTGAGGACACCCGAGTGTTCGGAGACCCATTTCAGACTTACTTTTTTTCCGTCAGCAGATTTTCTAAGGAATTTTCACACTCGAAGACCAGCTTGGATGTGATTTTGTTTGAAACCAGTGTCAGTATTTGGGTTTGGCTGTTCAAGCTTTACAGTTACCGACTGTTTCTTTCCTTTTTTCGTTGTTGGTCTGATTCTGCTTCCTTTTATTCCTAATATTCTTAAATTGCCAGGAATAAAACCAACTTTTGGTAAGAATAGTAACTAGTTCCGTTATTTCTTCAACAAAAGTTTTGTATTTAGTTTCAATCTTGTTTGTAATTACCTTTGACTTTCTATTTTAATTTTTAGTCATATTTCAGATTATATAATAATACTATCATAATTATCTTCACTACTTTCTTCCAGTGTGTAGACATGCCCTGGACCTTGCAAACCATTATGAGTAATGCCTCACAAGTAGGAGGTTCCATTCGAAACAAGTATCACTCTCTAAAGACTGATACAACAGTAATTCAAAATGGTCATTGTGTAGGCACGGTTTGCAATTTTTATGTCTTTTCGTAACGAAAATAAATTCATTCATTGATTTATTTAAGATTTGTGCTGTCGATTTTGTTTCTGTGCGTGCAATATCACTTCTTTTCGATTGGTGCGTTTCACCACACTATTTAAATTCCGTTTGTTAAGTCCATCAATAATAATTGATTGACATAATTGATTTTAATCGACATATATGAGCTGTATTTTTGATATACGTCGACACAATGCCTTAAATGGTTTCTATGTGTCCAGATGAACAGGCAAGGTGAACGAAGAAAGCATTAACAATAAAAAAATATTAGGAAACCTGCGGAGCAGCCTTTCAAAAGTAAATGGGGTTTATTTATCTTTTATTCGATGGATCGATTACTCCGGAGGTAAATAGGATTGAAGAATGTTCACTGAAAATTGATAAGTTCATTTGAATAGCCATAATGGCACCGTGTCGAAACAAATTTGTCAGCTCAATATAGTATATAGTATACAGTGTGTCCCGCTTTTCATGAATACACCCTAATATCTCAGTTATTAATAAAGCGATTTTCTTGAAATTTTGGTGGTGATTATATGTTAGGTAAATGAAGTATTTTGGCATAGTGAACATTTTCATCGACCATAGGCGTGCGGTATGGGGGGGTAAAAAAAGCTGTTTTTTGGGAAAAGGATATTAGGGCTGATTTTAGATAACTTTTTTTTATCAGAATTAGAATCAGCATCCCCAAAAACCCCCAATCCATATTTTCGAAATCTCAAGAGCTGATTTGAGGAGAAAAAAAAAATAAATTCACTTTTTTCGCCTCGGAATCAGCATCCCCAAAAACCCTTTGATTCATATTTTCAACATCTCAAGAGCTGATTTGAATAAAAAATTATTCAACTCTTTTTTCAATAAGTTCTTGTAAGCAAAATTCAAACCGTCTTTCAAAATAACCATTTAAAACGGTATGTGGAAATTTTGGTTTAAATGCCCTAATCCTGTTGCGTTTCAAACATCTCTATACTTTGTTTTTCGTTGAATTCATTGTCCTCGCAACTGCCCTTACAGTACCAATTGGGTTGTTTCGAAATTCGAAATGTTCGTCGTCCGGATAGTGTCTTTGATTTAAATTGTACCTCCCTGGTCTTGTCTTGAAAACCGCTCTAGTCTTTGCGAACAATCTGTTGATTTTGGCGTGAGAAATTGGTTCTCGATCATGATGCCTTCCATTGAATATTCCAGCAACCTGACGCGTAGATCTTTCATTATTACCAAATAATCGGATAATCTCCACTTCTTCTCCAAGGATATAAGGGGCTCATTTTAAACAATTTTTTTTTATCAGGTTTGGAATCAGCGACCGCAAAAACCCCTCAATTCATATTTTCGAAATCTCGAGAGCTGATTTAATTAGAAAACAAAATTAAATTCACTTTTTTTCAATAGATTGTTTATTTCTAACTTTTTATTTCAAATGCCCTAATCCTATATTAAATTTCAAACACCTTCGTTTCCTTATATTCTGTATCGTTTGCAACTGCCCTTATACTACAATTTAGGTATTTCCGAAGATACGCACACTTTGTTACCGTTGGCTTGCCGATTTGAGTTTTCATGCAAATTAATGAAAGAGTGCTTTGAAACAAAAGTTTTTGTTTGACATCGGTAATCAGTACGAAATGTCAATAAGTCAAGCAGTGTTACTTAACTGTTAATAAGGTGGCACACAACCGAAGAGTAGTTCTTACAATTGGAGAAAAAGTAGAGATTATCCGCTTATTTGGTAATAATGAAAGATCTACGCGTCAAGTTGCTGGAATATTCAATGGAAGGCATCATGATCGAGAACCAATTTCTCACGATACCGTTGCCAAAATCAACAGATTATTCGCAAGGACTGGAGCGGTTTTCAAAATAAGACCAGGGAGGTACAATTTAAATCAAAGACACTATCCAGACGACGAACGTATCTTAGCAGAATTTCGAAACAACCCAAATGGTACTGTAAGGGCAGTTGCGAGGACAATTAATTTAACGAAAAACAAAGTATGGAGATGTTTGAAACGCAACAGGACTAGGGCATTTAAACCAAAATTTCTACATACTCTGTTAAATGGTGATTTTGAACGACGGTTTGAATTTTGCTTATGGTTGCAGGGTAACTATCTTAACGACAGACTTTTTCTGAAGAACATGATGTTTACTGACGAGGCAACGTTTACAACAAACGGTGTGGTGTCTAGTCAAAATTGTAGGTTTTGGGCAGCTGAAAATCCGAATTGGGTAATTCATTGTAAAAACCAATACAGTGAAAAAGTTAACGTGTGGTGTGGCATATTCAACGAACGGATTGTTGGCCCTTATTTCCTGGATAACCTGACCGGACAAAATTTTCAAAATTTTTACAAAATGGTCTCTATGATTTTCTCATGGAATTGCCATTAGCACAAAGACAAAACTTAATCTTTCAATTAGATGGGGCCCCCGCACACAATTCTGGGATAGTTCGGAACTTTTTAAATGCAATTTTCCCTATGAAGTGGATAGGTAGAAATTCTCCTTTGGAACCATGGCCCCCTAGATCGCCAGATATTACCCCTTGTGACTTTTTTCTGTGGGGGCATTTGAAGAATAAAGTGTATGCTACTCGGCCGCGTAATAGAGAGGAACTTTGCTTTGCAATTAGGCAAGCGTGTCAGGAAATAACTCCCCAAACTTTAAGAAAAGTGAATGTACGTTTGAGAAGAATTGTTGAAAAGTGTATTGTTTCAGAAGGTAGTTATGTTGAAAACACAAGAATCTAAAATGAAGTAATTCGTAATTTTGTTACCACTGTTACAAATAAAGAACTTATTAAAAAAAAGACTTAAACTTTTTTTTGTTCAAATCAGCTCTTGAGATGTTGAAAATATGTATTAAAGGGTTTTTGGGAATGCTGATTCCGAATCTGACAAGAAAAGTTGTCTTAAATAAGCATTAATATTCATTTCTCAAAAAATGCCTATCTTCTCTCCCCAACTTCGCATGCCAATGGTGAATGAATATGATCACTATGCCAAATGCTTCATTTTTCTAACAGAAAATCTCCACCAAAATCTCAAGAAAATCGCTAATAGATATTCGGGTGCATTGACGAAAAAAGTGAATTTATTTTTTTTTTCTCCTCAAATCAACTCTTGAGATTTTGAAAATATGGATTGGGGGGTTCTTGGGGATGCTGATTCTAATTCTGATAAAAAAGTTATCTAAAATGAGCCGTAATATCCTTTTCCCAAAAAACAGCTTTTTTTACCCCCCCCCCCCACACCGCACGCCTATGGTCGATGAAAATGTTCACTATGCCAAAATACTTCATTTACCTAACATATAATCACCACCAAAATTTCAAGAAAATCGCATTATTAATAACTGAGATATTAGGGTGTATTCATGAAAAGCGGGACACACTGTATATACATTTTTTTGTGTAAATTTGGAACTTTTCATTTCCTCTCTTTATCAGTCATATTGAATTTACACATATTAGATGCCAACACCATAGAACATAAAAATAAATGTGTGATCAGAAATAGTTAAATCTCCTTGTTTACTATATGGAGAAGATTGAAGAAGGCTACGATTACTCCCTCGACCTCACCTATGTGAGCAAAATTTTTTATGGTGAGTTTCTTCATTCATTTTACTTACCTCACGGCTCACATAGCTCAGAAAAAAATATCTAGGTCATCGAAGAAGTTTAATTACACTACAAGTACAGTAGAATAGAATTTGAGCCCTAGAGTCAGAGCTATTTTGCAAGCATTTGCGTCTTCATTTTATTACTACTTGAAATAGTACAGGAATTAAGGAGTGAGTATGCAGTTTGTGGAGAGCTTCAAATTGAAGCGTTGACTCAAAACCTCGTATATGAAGTACCTCATTTTCAATAGTTCAGTTCATAAAATACACCAAACTATACTTTTTATTTACCTGTCTAGCAGTGCTGAGACCTGGAGGCACAAAAGTATAACCTAACGATCTAGCATCTAACCCATCGTGAGTCGTCACGTAACCCAATCTGGATCTGGCCCCATGTTCAGCCACCACTTCGTGTTCGTCTCTGGAGCACTTGCAGTTTTTGCATGTCTTCCTGCAACAACAAAAGAAATATAAATAATGAAACCTATTTGAGAATTAACTCAATTGGATGCAACGACATTCTTTTGAAACGGTATCAAACGATCTGTTAGTATACTTCACTGTGCATACGGCGACAGGGCCATTTTCTAATCCGATTTTTTCAACATTTTTGTCTCTTTTATATAAAGGGTGGCAATTTGAAAACGTAGGAATAATCGACTATCATTTGTGACAGAAGAGATCAAAAATTGCTGAAACCGTTTCGGCAATATCGAGAGGAACCTATGTGATGTGACTCCATACTCCTCTTCGCTTCACTCAGTTCCAGTTACCCTCACCAAACCCTATTAGTGATGAATTGAAACTCTGCTCATGTTATATTTCTACTGGCCGCAAAAATACCAAAAACTATACTGAATCTCTAGTTTTAAGGCTTGAATTGGTTTATATTCACCGTTGATAAGGTGTTCAACCAGATATTTGCAAGCTTGTTGCTCTGTTATTTGAAGAAAAATCCATAACATACCCGATACAGTTCTGAATCGAAACAATTAAATGACTTATTCTAGTTATCTATATTTTGTTACCTGCCACAGACAAACACTAATTTTTTTTCAATTGAATTGTCTTATTTTTTGTAAACGATAAAAGCTTTCTCTTTGAGTTTGACCGTATGATGTGGTATACATTTTCATCATAATTACGTCAGTAGTACGGGGATAAAGTGGCCTGCTAGGTCGGCAGATCTTACCCCACTGGACTTTTTTCTGGCTCCATCTCAAAGAACGTGTTTACGTTAGAGCCCTTGCAAATATCGAAGACATCCAGAACAGGATACGAATTGAGTGTCAGAGGTTGAACAGAGTCGGTCTTCTCAGGTTGTTATAAATGGGGTACCATTTGGTTTTGAAAACAATGAACGTCACTTCAAATATGTGATATACTTTTAACTACCAGTTATTAATATTTTTTCCCGTCGACCGTTTATTTACGATGTATTTTAACGCACTTAAAATCGTTGATTAATGACCCCTGTTAATGAATGATTTTCTATGCAACCCAACGTACATTGCTCCAATACATATATTTATATAGTGACTTGTGGCGTATGCAACCAAACATATTTATACTTACCCGCTAAAACATTTATTTTGAAATCAAGTAGCTGTGTTAGTACTATCTGTCATTATTTATTTCATTGTTGTAATTTCTTAAAATTCTACGATTATTTTGAAATCAAAAGATGGATAGTGACAAAGTTCTAAAAAAAAATCAGAAAACATCAAATATATCTGTAAAGTTGTCAGTAGCATTAATAGCTAGATCAGATAATCACGCAGCCGGCTGGTAAAATGCTGGTTTGAGTCCTGAGGTGATAGCAAGGTCGATGGTTCAATCCCCAAGCGGTACAATTCTTTTTGAAAATTACTGTCAACGGAAAAGTTTTGTAACGAACTAAAATGGCGATTAACACTCTCGAACATTAACGCGCTCGCTCCGCTCTCGCGTTAAAATATCTCAATTGTTAATCGCCCTTATTAATTCACTGGTTCGTTAAATAACCATTATCAATTCTTCGTTGATGATGAAAAATGTTTTTCACAAAGGTAAGTTTTCCCAACATTCATGCACAAAGAATAAGCAGTGCAACTTGGAATTAATTAATTTTTTTCGAAGTTATTATGTTGGAAATGTATAATACTTTACATGGTTGTACTCAGAAAGAGAGCTTCTATTATCATCCACAAAAAAATGAGAAATGAAATTGACTTGTAACAGAATGTCATTAATTAACTGCTTTCAATAAACCATTCACAAACTGTAAAGGGTACATATGTATTTCTTTTTTTATTCCTACAATTTATATCACCGTCTAAATGTTTTGAACAAATGTATAAGGTAAGTGGTTTCCTTGACGTGTTTGATCGCGACATTTTCCGGAATTACTGAATTCTGCAATGGTTGTAAAGAAAACCGCTTTCTGTTCTGGCCATGATTTGAAAAAACACCCAGTCTGAAAATATCAAAGAGGGCAAATGTCCCGACTAATTCGGTCGTTATAATCTTGCTAACAAGAGAATCATCAATAACTGTTCGCTTGACACAATATTGCACCATTTATTATCCACAATATAAAATAGCTATCACGAAATTGTAATCCATCACCTCATTTTTGAAAAATGAGTTAGATCAAGTTAAAAGTAGAAATATTCCGTCTTGCTTGATATCCTGCAAGGGAAATGTAATATCCATGTCAAAGTGGTTTTATTTCAAGTTGTTCCCAATTTTCCACACACGCTAAAATGTCTTCATCAATGTCAAGTAAACCTTATTTATAGGCTTCGAAGATTTTATAGAGAGAATAGAATCAGTTGGGATATTGATGAAAGAAGGGAAACATTGGAAGTGAATACAAACGAAATCCTTGCTTCCTATACTTCTCAGAGAACAAACGAGGGTGTATAATTTGTTGATCACAATGTGAATCATACTCTTTATTACAAGTTTTACTTATTTATTAGTTAATGTGAAATTTTGGAACACACACAGAGCCTGTTAAAACTATTCAGATTTGATGCATATATTCTTCCTTAGACGACAATACAATTCTCCACAATCGTATATTGGAATCTTTCATGTGAGCCTATACTTAGCTAATGAAACGAACGTTGAGTGAAATAAGTGACAGTTTAGATGTTAGTCTGTTTCTGAAATATTCTTCTACATTTCCGTTTTCGCATTCAGGGAATACCAAGACAAAATAACGTGTTATCGACTAAACAGTAAATTTCACAAAAATGGTCAAAACATTTCGTTCCCTAACCGCTACCTTGACCAACATTGGATAACGTCATTGAGAAAAAGTGGGAAATTATCTCGCTGGAAACATTTTTTGTACGAATCATACAGTAAGTAACTAGTTCTTCTGAAAACTAAACAAAATTATTGTGTTAAGAGTTGATGAATTATCGGAAATGACATCATTAGAGTTTCAATGCAAAGTGAGGAATTCCTAAAACTAGAAAATATTAATAAATAGATATTTATGCAACAAGTGCAAAAAGTAAGTGCACTAAACATTTTTTGCACGAGTTGTATACAACATTTTTTCTACGTTCATGCAAAAAGCAAAAAATCATTTATTTAGGTGCGGCACTAGGTGAAGGAAAATTAAATTCACTATCGATTTCATCACTATCATCTAGTTTTCCATCAATATTACTTATTTTAAAACTTTCAGTTCTGTAACTGTCAGGATTAAATTTTGACTGACGTTTATATAACCACAGTTGCATTATAAAAATCAAAATCATAGTAGCCATGAGCGCGTATGTTATCACGAGGTGTGGTCATATAGTACAGACAGTTTGCTCTATATGCAGGTAGACGGTTTAGAACATAGAGGATCGGTTTTGATTATGGAGTTATTCTTGGGAAGGCATTGTTTGTTCAACTCTGACTGCTAACATTAATAAAGAATAATATAAAATATGTAGCTGTTTAAAACGTATGGCCAATCTCACAGAATATCTGCTAAATATAAATATGTAGTGGGTTTGAACGTTTATGTTTATCATAATGACAGCACGTTGAAGTAGAATGACAGATGAGTGCAATAAAAACTTTATTGCACTAGTGCATTAAAGAGCTTCTTTTTCCACTGAATATAGTTCGATAAAGTTTTGCTTTTTGCATGAATGTAGAAAAAATAATAAGAGTTCATGCTTGCTATCGGAATGGAGCTTGGGATCGAAAATGTGCCAAGGTTCATCTCAAAATAGGACGAAACGGGAAATATGGAAAGGCCACTTGATGCCGAAGAGATGTATTCTTACTACTTACTACGGGTGGAACAACGCCGCTCCCAAGAAGCCCAAACTCCGAAAGATCTGCTTATCAGAACTGTCGGGTCCATTCCTTTGGAGTGATTAAATGGACGAAAGAAGGCCTGCAATAATTCTACGGAAAAACTCGCGAAATGATGCATATTCATATAGAAGCTTGGACTGTCTACATGCGAGAATGGTATACAATAGAGTCTGTAAAGTTATCAGGAGTTCAGATTCCCTTCTCTGATTAGTCTGCGACCATGAAAAAGCAGGTATTGGGGCATTTCTTTTTAAGGCAGCAGCCCGTGCAGCCGATGAAGTTAGTCCCGTATTCGACACTGAATGATGTGATCCAAACTCTATCACCGAGTTTGAACCCTTTCCGAGCAAAAATCACTCGTCAAAGCTGAGGAGACAGAAGTACCCCTACAGCTACATACGGACAAGCAAATGCATGGGCGCTTCTTTAAGGTCAAGTGGGCTAAAGAGTGAATTCGAAGGCCAAGAGATTCCACATTAAGAGTTTGTTCCGGTATATTCTGTTGTTCTCAATCCATCTTTGTACCTTTGGTGGTATTCTCCAGTTGTGAACTCAGATTCGCTTTAGTATTAGCCAGTTTAGTTCAACTGCCCCAAACTTCTGCCCCGTAAGGTATAATCGGTCTCACTATTGACGGGTAGGGTATTTGGAACACTTCCAGTTCTTTCCCACAAAGTTCTCTGAATGATTTTTCTCCGAAAACGATTCATATTTCAATATAAAAAACTTGTTCTGCAAACAGACGACAAATTAACAACCGGTTCCTATCAAAACGTTATAATCCGTCAAAAAATACGACATTGTTTGGGACAGAAAAGGCGAAAATTTTTGCCACCCTCTATTTTTTTGATAAAAAATTTGGATTAAGTGTTGAATAAGAAATAAGAATAGAAATATGAATGAATGAAATAGTGGACAGAAAATTAGGTTACATTCTTTTCAGAAATATGCAATTTTTACTGTTCATGAATAGAGGTAGTAGAAAGTAGAGTCAAACTCATCTCAATATCACATTCGCATACTGTTATCGAAATGATCAGTGATCACGGTAAATGTCAGCGCGTATTACACATATTTGTTAGTTCACGGTAAAGAAAAAAGTAAAACCCGCCCTGAAATGAAACACCTATAAAAATTGACAACGTCTCCAGTTTCACGGTGAAATATAGTCCCAATTAAATATAATAAGGTCCAGAGTTCATGAATCGTGAAATCTGGAGCTGATTGGTGCTTTATTCTAGTTGCCAATAAGGTTGAATAATATCCCAAGTACGACGGTAAAGTATAGTTTGTTGTTCTCTGGTTGGTGAAAATACTCATAAATTATGAGTGAACATTTGAAAACTTTTGTAAACATTTCAATGTGGAAAGTGTGACAATTCACCATAAAAAATAAAATATTGGAGTTTTTCTTTTCAGGAAACTAGCCTGTGCGGCCAAACAATTTTGTTCTCGTTTTCGACAAAAGCGGAGTGGCCAAAACAATGTTATCGAATTGGAATTCGTTCGGCAAATCGCTCATATAAAAACAGCGGAGACTGAGGTACACTACTTAGCTACATAAGGATACGCCAATGCATAGGTACTTCTTCAAAAACATTGAAAGCCTAATCCAAAACTTTGACTACTGCCTTCCTCTGGTCAAGTGGTCTGAACTGAAGACAATGGATTACAAAATGCCCAAAATGGCCTCTAAGTTTAGTGTCTTCAACATCCTGATCTCCCCCTCAAAGGATTTACTGATATGGTCACATTTACGAACCAAATAGCATACTTTTTTTTTGAAACTGTAATACATCGTGTAATATGTATATATATATATAATAAATCTGGGGGCGTATTCATTTTCAGCTAAAGGAAAATCCGGAAAACCTACAGCATCACAACGGGTGGTCGGGCGCGCACTCCCAAGCAAGCACCAGACGTCGGGATTGGCATCTAGACAAATTATATTGCCTATCGACAAAGATAAGTGGTCCCAAGACAGAACCATGTGGAACAGCATAAATGACCCCAATAATTCAAAACTGAAGAATATTCTATAACATTTCGGTTTGGAGAAGTCCGAAAAAAACTTGGTAGACTTCATTATCAGGATATTTTAGACTCTGGGAGAATACTGAAAAGAAACGTGAACCAGTTGCGATCAATTCTCGTGTGTCAAAAAAGACAATTACATTTGGGTCCAGTCAATAATTTGAAATTCCCAGACTTCCGGTAGCTCCAACTGAACAACAGACTGTTCCACCGTCATTGAATGATCAGCAAATTTGAGATCCAACACTGAATGAGATAACACGACCAAAAAGAGAGAGACGTCCACCTGTTCATTAGTTGATTAGTTTCTGTGGTATAAGCTTCTTTTCCATGTATAAGTTTATTGAGAGTTAGTTCTGTGTTTAATTTCATAAATATTCAATGAATATGTTTTGACTATAAGTGGGGGAGAATATTGTGACCCCCAGTATACAAAGATTCATGACTACATTTATTAGACATATGATGACAACTACCTACAGTCAATATGGAAACGTTTTCCAAATGTATGAATTCCATCAATCTGTTCGAATCATTCAACCACAGTTTTATTAGATATTTTCTAGTTATATCCATATTGATTTTGTTTATTATAGTCAAGTAAGCTCATTCCTGTGAATTTTTTTTCTACAATTTTTAGTTAAATTTTCAAACCACCAAATTTGATAGTATTTTGAGATATTTTCAGCTTTTAATGTGCCTTTTCGTTAGTGATAGACCGAACTGACCAAATGGTCTATAAAACAAGTGATGATTGCATTGTGTCTGAGAGCTTCCCTATTAAATATAGTCTTTTCCGACGAGGATCCATGGAGGTGAATGAAGTGTTACAATGTTCAGCGAATAAACCTGGAAATTCTCGTATAATTCATGATAATATCGGCTTTTTAGATTTGATTCCATGTTCGTTACGTTTTTCGGAAAGTTTGAAGGAGAAAATATCGAATGGAGTGGGGGGCGTACGTAAAGCAGTTGATAAATAGGTACTAAAGCACATGACGAATTTTGATTTATTGAATTTATTCTGGCTGGTTTTTTGCAGATCTCTGTATTTGGCAAGGGTTCCACAGGGGAGGGAGGGGGAGGCACAAAGAGGTATTTGCTTTTACCCTGAAATTGCTAATTTGAGTTTTTGGTTCGAAATTTGAAATTTCTTCCTTTCTTTGGTTCTTTGAATCATCCTGGTCTAAGTTTAAGGGTGTACTAGGTATATGGTTGTTATGAATAAGCTGCTGCAGGTTTCCTTCATTATAGTACCAAAAACTGGTTTATTTCTGTATTATCTTTCCACAAACCAAACATTAATGAACAAATTCTTGTCACCATACAAGAGTAATTATCTCCATAATAACAGCGAAAGTTTGCATATTAATGAAAGGAAAACATTGATATACTCAGATGTTTTACATTTTATAATTTGGAGTTCGCGCCTGATGAACCGCTCAAAAATTAACCCAGTACGCCTTGTTTTACCTCACAATCATTGCCAACTAGATTTAACGAATATTATATCTATGTATATGCAACCAAACAAACACGACTGTTTAAAGGCCGTCTGCGCCCGTGGCGTTTCATGAGGCAATCAGTAGTTAGATTGCACCAGCTTTCAGGAAATTAATTTTTTTATGGCAGAGAAACGGTTCACTTATCGCCATCGTTCCTCGTGCTTGGTTGGATAGAGATTGAATCAGCATTAAGGGAGATGGGTCGTTAAATACGAAACTAGTACATGCAAAATAATAATAATAATAATAATTAGAAAATGAGATGGTATGTAATTAGTAATAAACTTTAATTCAATAAGGAATGTTAATATAACAGCTAACATACATGTGCTGAGCTGAAGTTATATCGACATGGTATTTTTGGGGATTTTAACCTTCAGTTTGAAAATGACAAAATGTTAAATCAAGAAAGAAATACTGGAAAATTGATACCTATGCCGTGTTTAAGGATAAGAGTCGACTCTTTCATGGATTCTCAGATCTTTGGATTAATAACATCACAAGAATATTTTTATATTTGCTAGGTAAAAATTCACTATAATTCGTTTGTCAAACATGCAATTAATGGTATTTTGTTATAATAAATTGTCGGAACTGAGGCATATAAATTCGCAACGTCGTTATCTACTTACTAGTTGAATTGGTTTATGCATTGATCCAAGAAGAAATAATACAGATGCAAGTATCAATATGGGGCAAATTTTTGGAAAACATGGTTGAAGTTCAACTGGGTTGATCTTCCATAACTCATAATTAAACAAAATGTAATAGGTATACTAGTAAAATACTACAAATAACAAAATATTCATGTAAAAATATGACAATATAAAATAGTCGATTCTGATAGCATATTACTATTATTCATAGAAATACACGGGAACGACTTGATCTTCACAAACTTTATTTTAAATTAACGACATGTGAATTTTTCAGTCTAATCCTTCATATTCCTACACATTACTTAACGACCGATTGGATTTGGACAATTTTTTTTTGTTTATTACATTTTTTTGGGATTATAATCAATTAGAAATTATTCGTGTGTGCAGCAAATAAGATTATACCTATTTTTGTTTTGTTAAGGTATTAGTTTTACCTACCTGTAAATATGTTAATATTATTAATGCTAATTCTGCCGTGCTAAGTATAAAGGGCGTACTTATCTGACAATTATTTGAGTACTGAATTTAGGTCAGTTTTGGCATGTCTGAATCATTTTACATCTATCCTACCAGGATTCAATTTCATAATTGAAAATCAGCCGATATTAAATGATTATGAAAAATGTCATATCTGCCAAAATTGCTCTCAACGCAATATTAAAACAAGATTTTTTCGAAAACATGAGAACTGCAGATACGCCTTTTTTGATTAGCACGGCAGAATTTTGATTGATAGTTATTAATGTATAGGTATATGGAGGAAAGTTACTTCGTTGGCGAAACATGTCGTGAATTTAAAACAAAGTTTTTGAAGATTGAATCGTTCCTGTGTATTTCTACAACTACTATGGATTTCCATCAAGTAACGGCAGAATCCATCAGAAAAAAAAGCGCTCGCCTCACAAGCATAAGGTCGTGGGTTAAAAGCCCAGCACGGCCATCGGTCCCGGATCTTTTTCTTGCTCGCACAAGCTCCTAGGAGCTTCTGAGGGGTTTCTCTCTCTGGAAACCTGGAAGATTCGTTACAAAAAATGTTGGTAAGTCACTCCACATTCGTTCTACTACACAGGTGAATGAATTGTGATATGATGCTGTTCCATGACGTGGTATTCCAAAGTGGCCATGGTGTCTGGTAGCGTAGCCATGAACATGAAAGTTTAGTCGGTCAAATGAATATGTGGGTTCTTTATTATATAAACTATTCTAAATAAGATTGTAGTCATGAAATAGCCACCTGGTTTTCATCACAATTATGCAGTTTTCATTCAAGTGAGGAATAACATATTTCCTTGAATGAGAACCGCACGCATAAGTACCATCAACATTTTGTAATTGGTGGATTCTTCAGATGTATTGTTTGTTAAGCAGTGGTTATAAACTATATTCCTGTAGCCGAGTAATAAAAGGATCAGGGTTTTACAAAGTTGAAATTTTGTCTTTTCATAACCCGCTCAGGCTATGCCTTTGAGGGGTCCATATACAGGGCTATTCCAATTCGTTTCTGTTCATGGGGATCTCGTAAACGATAAGAGATAGAGTATCGGTTGAATTGTGGCAAAGTTGCGTATTTTATAGACCTATTAAATGATGTGAAAAAATCGAATTTAGCTCTTTTGGTTCTGGAGATATACAGGAAAAACAAAAAAATCCCAAATTATTTTTTGCCTGTATCTTCTTTATTCGCAGACATATTGAACATCTGTCCACATTTTGCTATTGGCACTTGATGTGGGCTATCAGAATATGTCCATGCATCTTTTATACAGGGTGTCATTTGACTTGGGCCACCCCCTCTTTGAATTTTCAAATACGGACCTGTATTTTTTATTGTAGTTTTTGGATCGTCGACGTTTACTTCATATTGAGAAATTAAATTAAATTTTATATTTCGGGATGTTTCGGTAATATTTCATTATGATTGGGTGAATTATTCCCTTTTAAATCACGGCCCTGAAAACTGGTTGACTGAGTTAAATAAAAACACAATAGCAACTTTCACGTCTCCCCATGTACCATAGTGTTTTACGAAAGTATTTTTTTCATTTTAGGGTACCAATTCATATTTCTTTGAGAGTTTTCTACTTCGAATAGTAAAACCTTTTATGATTATCTGTAATATAACTACAACAAAAAAGATTATATTTATTTAGATAAGCTGAAAAAAAAATGATAGCAATAGTTACATACGAAACGAACACTTCAATTGTAATGAAAATTGAAATGAAGAAATTTATATACACAAAAAAATTAATGGCGCAATAAATGTTCGAATAGGAGTCGTTCCATTTCGATACATTTCTGAACTTGTTTTTTCATATTATTCATTGCCCTTAATACACTTCTTTGCTGCATTGCTGTTCCACATTTTCTATCTCTCCGCCAGCGTAAATCCTATTTTTCAATGTCCCCCAAAGAAAATAGTCCAAAATAGTAAGATTTGGTGATCTTGCAGGCCATCTTATTGGCCCATTATTTGCAATCCATCTGTCAATAGGTCAAATGGAAGCAATACACACGTTTCTCTATGCACCATAATTGATTCTTGGAGATAGAAAGATCATAACACCACATTTTCGCTAGTATCTATAATACTTACCTATAAGTTGCTAATGTCTTTAGTTACCATGTTCAATACCACATTCAACAACAGATGGATAGCAAATAATGGGCCAATAAGATGGCCTGCAAGATCACCGGTTCTTACTATTTTGGCTATTTTCAATGAGTTCAAAAATGTCTAGAAATGGAAGAACTCCAATTCGAACATTTATTGCGCCATACATTTTTTTGTGTATATAAATTACTTCATTTCAATTTTCATTACAATTATAGTGTTCGTTTCGGAGCTTATCAGAATACATATAATTAATTTTTGTTTTAGATATGTTTCAGATAATCATAAAAGGTTTTGCTATTCGAAGTTCATTGTAAAAAAGAGCATTGAAAATGTGAAGAAATGTGAATTGGTACCTAAAAATTTAAAAAATACTTTATAAAAACATTATGATACATGGAGAGACGTGAAAGTTGCTATTGTGTTTTCATTTAACTCATTCAACCAATTTCCAGGGCCGTAATTTAAAAGGGAATAATTCACCTAATTATAATAAAATATTACCAAAACATCCCGAAATATAGAATTAAATTTAATTTCTCAGTATGAAGTGAAGTCGACGATCCAAAAACTACAACAAAAAATACAGGTCCGTATTTAAAAATTTAAAGATGGGGGTGGCCCAAGTCAGATGACACCCTGTATAAAAGATTCATGGGCCTATTCAATAGCAAAATGCGGACAGATGTTCAATATGTCTGCGAATAAAGAAGATACAGGCAAAAAAATAATTTAGGATATTTTGATTTTGCCTGTATATCTCCAGAACCAAAAGAGCTAAATTCGATTATTTTACATCATTGAATATGTCTCTGAAATACGCAACTTTGCCACAATTTAACCGACACTCTATCTCTTATCGTTTACGAGATCTCCATGTACAGAAACGAATTTGAATAGCCCTGTATATTAGCAGAAAACCAAAATATCCGACAGATAATATTTCGAACAACATAGTGAAATGAATACAAAGTCCCCTCTCCACGCGTTTCCACCATGTGGAAAAATAAAGGCAAACATCTGTCAGAAAACAACTACTACCCTGGCTAATACCACGACGGACATTGAACTACATCTGACAGATATTTGTACAACGTTCTTCCAAGAAGACCCAAGTGCTTGTCTTGTAATTAAGCAGAGGATTATACATTTGGCTGGGAATGAATCAGTGACAGGGTAGGTCGGACAACATTATAATTGTCCAACATTGTATTGTCCTATGTGGTTCTTCGCCGGCACAAAATTTCGAACTTGTTCGAAATATTACAGTCTACTCTTCCCGGAGTCTGTGCTACCTAGGAGTGTTTGTTCTTGGTTTTCTGTGCGGATAGCGCTGCGACCAATATAGATGTGGGTCGTAGTTTCATCCGTGGGAAAATATTAGTTAAACGGTTGATTAGTATTCATTTGGCAGGGACAGGACAATCATAATGTTGTTCGACCTACCTTGGTACTGATGAGAGGCACAACCTCGAAACATGCATGTATGCAGGTGATCATTCTCTACCAGATGAAGGATAATCTTCTGTTCAATCACCAGACAACCACTAGCAATTGGGTATTCTAAGAACGTTGAACAAGTATGTGTCAGCTATACTTCAATGTCCGTCGTGGTATTAGCCAGAGGAGTAGTTGTTTTCTAATAGGTGTTTGCCTTCATTTTTCTACTTGGTGGAAACGCTTGGAGAGAGGGTACTTCGTATTCATTTTACCATCCGTGTCACATCGTTGAAAAGATAATTCAATTTTGTTTTCAACCACCTAAATTGTTTAGAAATTCATTTTTACGTTTTTTCATACCATTCATTTGAAATGTCAGAAATAAATGCGGATGTGAATCCCTTACCTTACCCGACCACGATAACTTTTGAATGGTTTGATGTGAAATAATGGGACAGAAAATTTTTTGAATGATGACTTTTTGATAAGATATTTTGGTTTAATTTATTATATGAGTCTAATCCTGTGATTGATAATTGAATTCAATAATCACATTCAGCAGAAGGGAATTTTCAAGAAATAAACAATCTTAATAAGAGATATATACAATTATGTCGATACAACCAGTGTTCAAGAGCAAAAGTTCATTTGTTAAATGATGTTTGTTGAATATCATCTTTTCATTCCATGATACATTCATTATTCACATAAATATCTGATTAACAATTCTCCAATATGCTTTCTGATTGCAAGCCCCGGCATCACTGTACAAGTGTACAAGGCTCATTTTGGCAGAATACGTTTCTGCTACGTTCACTATTTGATACAATACGAATATTGCCGAATGTCATTCGACTCGATTATCATTCGACGGATGTGCAATCGGACGTGGTACCAATATAGATATTTTTAGGTATTTTGATACGTTGGTTTTGTAAAACGTCAATCGAACATTTATTTTGAAATCAAGTAGCTGTGTTAGTACTATCTGTCAATATTTATTTCATTGTTGTTATTTCTTAAAATTCTACATTTATTTTGAAATCAAAAGATGGATAGTGACGAAGGTCTGTAAAAAAAATTTCAGAAAACATCAAATATATCAGTAAAGTTGTCAGTAGCATTAGTAGCTAGATAGTCACACAGCCGGCTGATGAAATGGTGGTTTGAGTCCTGAGGTGATAGCAAGGTCGAGGGTTCAATCCCCAAGTGGTACAATTTTTTTTGAAAATTACGGTCAACGGAGAAGTTTTGTAACGAACTCGTGAATTAAAATGGCGATTAACAATCTCGAACAATAACGCAAAACCGCAGCGGCTGCGACTCAATCTATGAATCCAGCTTCAATTTTGCACTGCTACTGTAACCGCAGCGGAAGCGGCATCGGCTGCGACTCAAGCTATAAATCCAGCTTCAATTTCGCACTGCTACTGTAACTGCAGCGGAAGCGGCAGCAGCTACGACTCAATATATGAATCCAGCTTCGTCTATTCAACGAGGAACCATGGAAAATCTATAATAAATTATATTTATCATTAACGTCGACAGATCGCTAACATTTATGCGGTATTCCAGAGATGTGAACTAATATGTAAACGAAGCATGGTGCTTCAATGTAGCATTCCCCAAAACAATCGTGAAAATGAAAAATGATAAACCAAACGGAAAAATTGCACTGACACCTGAAACAAACGCTGAACTGGTTAAGCTTAGAGAGTTGAACTTGCTTCGGAAAACCATCAACAATGATAATCTGAATGAGAAATACAAAGAAGCAAAAAAAACACTCATAAGAAAATCTCTTGGGAAAAAACAGTATATCATGCTGAAATAATAAACAAATCCGACAACAAAACAAAGACGCTTTGGAACTTGGTAAATAAATAAAAAGAATAAACAGAAAATCAACAAAGGATTAGACATAATAAAAGATAATGAAATGATATCAAATAAAAAAATTGCATCTAACCTATTTGGTGAGTATTTCGCCCACTCAGTAGTAAACCAGGTAAACTCTCTCAACTTTCCAGGAAATGAATGTACAAAAATTAATACAAACTTCTCTCACTCCATGTTTTTTGCACCTGTGAGTGAAAATGAAATAAAAACAATCATTCTTAAATTAAAAAAGAAACACTGTAGTGGTATTGACGACATACCTGCAATTGTACTCAAAGAGTGCTGTAATGAAATTGCGCTTCCTCTCACTAATATACTCAATGCCTCAATCCTACAGGGCCAGTTTCCTGAGGAACTCAAAGTTTCAAAAGTTATCCCTGTTTTTAAAAAGGGGGACCCACATATTATAGAAAATTATAGGGCAATATGCCAACTGAACTGTTTTTCAAAGGTTATGGAAACAGCTCTTTATAATCAAATCACTCAGTACCTCGATTCAAACAAAATTTTAACACCATGCCAGAATGGGTTTAGACACGATTATTCTATAGAAACAGCTTCAATAGAACTGGTGCATTATGTGCACGACAACCTTGACAAAGGTCAGAGCGTCCTGAGAGTATTCTTTGATCTCCCCCGGGCGTTCGATACAATAAACCCACTTTTTTTGCAAACCAAATTGGAGACCATGGGGATCAGAGGCCCAATCAACTCTTGGCTTATATCTTATGTCACAGGTAGAACACTAAAAGTTAGATTGAAAATGAACTATCAAACCAATTCAATATTGATTTAGGCACTCCGCAGGGGGTATTTGTCCTTATGTCCCTTACTCTTTTTATTATACATTAACGACCTACCAAATTATATTGAAGATGGTAAGGTATTCATGTTTGCAGATGATACCTCCATCATAATATCAGCAAAATCCCACTTGGAAATGAAAACTAAGGCCAACTCAGTCATTAACAGCTTCACAAAATGGTGTGGAAAAAATCATCTCATCAACAACATTGAAAAAACAGTGTGTCACGAACAACCTTAAACCAGAAAACCATCTAACGTTTCAAGTTAATGGCACAAATCTTGTAACAAAGTCCTGCACAAAACTCCTAGGAACTCAACTCGATTATAAATTGAACTTTAACGAACATGTAGATTCAATTTGTAAAAAGTTGAACAAAGCGTATTATGCCTTCATCACATTGAAATCCAATTTCCTCTCACACCACTTAATGAATATTTATTATGCACTAGGCTCCTCCTTATTGAGCTGCAATATAATTGTATGGGGAAGAGCAACTGAAATAGAGTATTTGTCCTGCAAAAGAGATTTATCAGGCTTATATTCAACCTGAAATATAATGAAACGTGTAGGAATACCTTCATAAATAACGGTATTATGACATGCTACTGTATCTATTTATTCAAACTATTGTGCTATATTCACAACAATATACATAAATATAAAAAAAAACAAGCATGTCCACAATTATCCAACCAGGAAAAATCAAGACATCTATATAAGTTGTCATAACAGGTCTCTCTACAAGAAATCACCCCTGTATGCTGGCGGGTACTTCTATAACCTGCTACCCGAGTCAATCAAACAATCTAACAATTACAAAAAATTCAAAATGTCTCTGAAAACATTTCTCATTGCACATTTTATTCGCTAGACGAATATATTGATCTAACCAAAATATAATTTTGTAAATGTATAGGTATATACTACATGTATTGTGGTTTGTATGTTGTCAATTTGTATTGTCTTTCATGGTATTGATGTAATGTAAATATTCATTATTATGTGTTACCCACATCAATTTCATCCGACTTATCTCATGCCATGTTCCATGGCCACAAGAGACGAATAAAGCTATCTATCTATCTATCACCGATGAGACGAATGGCTTTTTCTTAGACAGAATTAGGGGCTGCACTCCATATCTGGGAACATTGAGTATTCCAGGACAGATCGAATCATGGCCTCATATATCATAAGTTAATGGTAAGCGAATTAGCTCTTGGAACGAAACAGAAAACCAAGTTTTTGAGAGGCACTTTTGATATGTATGGTATTCTTGTGAATATTACGCTGCCTTTTCTAGAAAAAAGATTGGTTTTGTTCGCATTGAATTCTAACAAGTTGTATCCCCATTCTAAATTTTTCAAAAATAGTGTATGTGCTAGAATGGATTCCTATGGAACACCAACATTTATTTATAGGTAAGGTATCAGATAAAACTCTATCAACCACCTGACGAAGAGATCTTGTCTGAGAGAGAGCTATATTAGAAGGAAGAAGGAACACAGCTGGGGAGATATCCAATGCTAGAGTTTCACCTTATCTCTCAACCGTACACGTATAAGAAAGCAAGTCACTAGTTGATCTCTTGTGACGGAAACCATTTTGTCGATCTTTCACAATTCCTGAGCGTTCTAAATATTTTATGAGCTCAATGTTGATGTTTTTTTCTATGATCTGTGTAATATGCAGTTCTTAATGATTTCCATTTAGTAAGTAGACACCATTGTGCATCCTTTCTTCAGAAGATGGTCACTGATTGAAATACGAGTCGAGGTGTTAGGAATTGGAGGTTTGGTGTTGGGTAAAACAGTATACCTATTCTAGAAACTTCGTCTATTTTTGTTATGTGTATAATGCTCGTATTCTATACCTTCAAAAATAATTTTTTACATTTTTCTCAATTTATACTTTATTTTAAATTTATACACGTTTTATAATTTTCTATTACCTATCAACATTTTCGGCACCGTTCACATTCCTAACTAGTTTTTCGAGTATTTTCAATTGTTAACTGGACTTCTAGTTCAGTGCATATAGGAAACGTGAATATGTGCAGAGGGTTATATAAGTGGTATATAATTAATAGATAAAAAATTCATATCTACAGTCTACAAGTACTACAAGTCATTTTATTTTAGGTCAGACGAATATGGCGGTCAACTACCTAATTTCTTGTTTGTAGTATATTCGACAACATTGAAATTTATGTTTTTGATTCCTAGAAGTGGGGGGATGCCTTTTCGAAGTGAGAGTTCTATTTTAGATTGAATTATTTGAAGCAATTCCCTAAACATTCTGTCCGAATCAGTCTTCAATCATTAAAACGGCCGACCAGTATACTTCGTCTCCAACCAGGGCAACAATGCCCATAAGAACTCCCTAGCGGATATATTCCCTTTCAAAAGGACCAAATAAGGCCTTGACATAAGCGTAACTCTCACACCAAATGAAAATGATAAAAATCGCGATGTACGTCGCACTTTTTTGATGCTATATGTGATATAATGTGTTTATATCTACAAATGGAAAATGCATTATAAGCCAATAAAGACGACGCATAAGGCTATTATGCCTTATTAGCCGCAGATGTGCATTTCTCCAGGAAAATAACCACTTAGTAGTTTATATATAGCTTAACCAACGCCCAGGTCTTCGATTTTAGGCGAGAATCGATTGCCACTTGACTTCACTGATGGCTCTGAGCTCTGACTCTCCTATTTCATAAATATGAAGGTGACAGAGAGATATTTCTCATCAACACAGAAGTTGCCACTCACCTAATTAAATAACTTCTATGATAGTTATGGAAATATTAGACGATGAGGCTTCCATACTCTTTGTTTATCCCTGGAAGCGACCTCAACCATTTTTTATGATAGGCGACACAAATCACTAAATTTCATGCAACACAGAATCACGTTACAATTATCGTTATTTCCTTGAACCCCTACACAAAAATCATTTGTTTCAAGCACAAAATTTGCTCTTACATTAACTGCAGTTGTATTAACCACGTCATTGTTTTCCTCGAATAATCCTTTTTTTCGTTGCAATAAAAATGTCAAAATATTCAAATTTTTTCTCCAATACATAAATACGAATTGAAATGTAATCCCAACACAAATTATTCTCTTAGATTCTTACTTATTAGGGAAGGGAAATATCATAAAAATTGTCTGTCAGTATCGAACACAAATATTCTTGTGGATGCAAATGTTAAAGTGAAACTTAGGTACTACTTACTGAAAGTGATTTTTTATTTCAGAAACAGGGGTAATTTTGAGTTGTTCAAAGTATTTTCAAACAAATATTGAATATTATGAAACTATTGCTGTAGAAATAATCGGAAAAGTAAATATTTTCCTAATTTTTCTGACAATTATTTTAAAATATTGGAATACAGGGTGGAAAACGTAGCGCAAGGCATTACAGGGTGGGAAAGAATTTTTCGGCCAAATCCAAAAACACGTCAAAGTTGTTTGACACAAATAGCATAGTAAAACCAAATTTGTTTTCAAATATGAAGGGGCGTCACGTGATATCTCATTAGAAGGGGCTTGTCATTCCCTATGCAATGCTGTGTAGTGTTTGAAAATCGATCCACTCTTTTAGAAAATATGGAGCGTTGAAACTCCAACACAAATGTGTGAATAGATTCAATTGTACTTCTGTATTATTGAAATAAATTTCTTCAAATGAATTCGCTATTTTTGCCGATTCGCAAATTTTTTAGGCTCATGTTAGTGAGTGAAATTAAATTAGTTCAAGTAGTTGCTAAATAACTGTCGTGGTTACTTTAAATATTGTTGACATTAAAAATTAATCATCGTGTATTCAATTGGAGAAAGAGTGGAAATTATTAAGCTTTTTTTGTAAACGATGAATGTGGAAATCGGGTCGCGGAGTTGTTTAACCAAAGGCACCCTGGCAAACATATCTCTGAAAAAATTGTTCGCGAATTGTTGAAAAAATTTTGCGAAACAGGTTCGGTCGTGGTGGTAGAGCGTTCGCCTCTTAACTACAGGGGCGTGAATTTGATTTTCAGCATGATCACTGGCCTCGTGCATGGCATCACATGCTAAAAGGTAAGGGCTACCTCTTCCCTAGCTCGCACAAGTCTCTCGAAGACTTCTGAGGGTTCTGCCTGTAAAGGTGCAGCCGGTTGACGGAAAATAACAATTTAAATGACACGTTTCCAGGAGTAATGGCCACCTCGGTTACCGGACTTGAGCTCTTTAGATTTTTTTTGTGAGGACACATAAAAAGCATTGTTTACAAAACACCACCAGTCACATTAGAAGAGTTGCAAAGGAGAATTATTAACGTATGCCGGAAGTGACACCGCATCTACAACTACAACGGTTTGAAAATAACTTGTACCACTGTATGCAGGTTGGCGGACAGCAATTCGAGCATTTACCTGACTAATAAATAAGTTTTAAAGTAAAATTGAATTGATTTTTGCATGTTTCGTCACGCATCAACGTTGGATTTTCAACGCTACATATTTCTAAAAGAGTGGATCGATTTTCAAAAACTAAGCAGCTCCTTCACATAAAAAAAAATTGGGATGACACCCCTACTTAGGGGGTTGAAGGTTTTACTATGCTTCTTGCGTCTAAATGTGTCCCCATGACAAATAATTTTGACGTGTTTTTGGGTTTGGCCAAAAAATTCTTTCCCACCCTGTAATGCCTAGCGGTACGCTTTCGATTGGCCATCTTGTATATTATCTCCTTCAGAAATGTTGTATAAGATATACGTAAATAATTATATGTGGATGAACAAGGTGTAATAACGATAAAAAATAAATGAAAATAAATCATAAATAATATGATAAAATTACAAATAAATCATAACACGTGACAAATATTCGACAGACTTGTATAGCAGAACATACTGGAATTTCATACCGGCACCAAATCGCTATTTTTACACCTCTACGCGTGTTTTTGTCACCAAATGACCATCTTCCGGGAGAAAAGATTTCAATGTTTAAATCTTATTGATCACTTTTTCAATAAATATATCTTTGAGATAGTTTTGAAAACTTTGTTATTTTTCCTACTTTTACAATTCATACCTCAACTTAAGGATTTTAGAACTTTTAGTTTCTTCTATAATTTAAGGAATGTCTCCACCAATTTCCACAAAAAAACTTCATTACTATACTTGATCTTCATTACTACGATCGACCCTGATGATGTTTCTGATGAGGGTAGCTTTTTTATCGGAACCTACATCGAGTATAAGTAATAATGTGTTTTGGCGAAGTGGAGAGACTATTGGAGAATATATTTTCTTAATAATTCCAGAATATTGTTTGTATATATTTGGGTGAGCCTCATATTGATGAATTAATAAAAGCAGTACTGCAACTCATGCTACTGAAGAAACAGTCATTCACCATTGATTTAGAATGAGCGTATGAAGGGTGGCTTGATACATAGCCTTTTTGAGGATTGAAGGAATATGTTATCGTAGACAAATGGTCGCGGGAGTATTTTGTTTGAAAACAAGGCGCGGCACACAGCACATATGTCAAAATATCGATTGGATATATGAGAATCTTTACCTTCACGTGGAAAAACAGAATTGATTAATGAATCTCTTTTGAAGATTAATAAATTATTGACATTTCAATTTTGATTGCTCAATCTATTTCATTCGTAATTTTTTTAAAATTAATATTTGAGATATGAAAAAAAACAGTGCCTTATCCCTACAAGACCATTTGAATGAACATCTGGGAAACATTTTATCTTAAACGTAGTGTGTTATTTTTAGCGAAATAAATTATCGAATTTGAAATATATTGAATTCGGCAGGTCTATCACTTAGTAGCTACTTTTTGAATTACTCAAATAGTACCTACAAAGTAAAACAATTGTATTTTGAAAGTAACAAAAGTCGTTATCGTCGATGATTATCGAAATGCAAATTCCTTCGAGTGCACGTTATATTTTTCGAAGAGAAGGAATCCACGAAAATTATCGATAAGACGAGTTGTATTTGTTGAGATTATTTCACGATTGAAAGAATCAACAAAACTGCTCTTTTCAGTCATATTGAAGTTCAATCAAAATTTTATGGTGCTTTCCTTCTTGGTCAATCCCGCATTTGAATTTTGAAACTGCAAATTACAGAACAATACAATATATGCATATATGCAGGTTTCTTCCCAAAAAACCGACCATTGCCGTTGCTATCACGCCATTAAAAATTATGAAATTTTTGATTCGGTTATATCCTCATAATGGTTTTCGTTTCAGTGATTGTATTTATTAACATTTATCCCGAATTTTTCGAAAATTGTGGAGTTGATATGAATTAATAGTGCGTGCTTATTACGGTTTTGATGGTGTTAAGCGTGTTAAGCGTGGTGAGTTAGTTTTATAAAACAGAACAACCAATGAGAAAGCAAACTATGATATCAAAAACACATATCATATGGGTACTCAATAGCCACAAAAATATGAGTAGAATAATTGGTCATATTATTTTTGTGACGGCATTAGTGCCATCATAATGAAATACCTTGCCTGGCAACAAAATTATTACAATTTAGAAATAAAATTGAACATGGTGTCCCCAAGATATAGATGAAACCATTTTATAGTTTTTCCTTGATGCAAGAAAGTTGAGAATACATATAATAGTAATTATACTCCCTCATTCTCAAAATCCCTCGGAGCTTAGTAGAACACCCGCTATGGCTGTGGACATAACGCAGGCTTAGCAAATTCATTATGGTGTCTTGAGTCCCATGACACACTCAACATCTAGTCTCTGGGACCTCTATACCCATCACGCGACTACGGTAGACCAAGGTGTTAAATACGCCATCCTAGCGGGCCATTATGAATCCCTTGATCTCCGACCTCAGCTCACTTGACCTGAGAAAAGCAAAGGACAAATTTGTGGATGAGCCAAGGTGGTTCGGAATCGAGTTGTACGTAAGCTGTAGGTCCCAGATCTCTCTTGCTCGCACAAGCTCTGCTTTTGAGAGGATTCCTCCGAAAACTTGAGTGATACATAAAAAATCAAAACTCCACAGATCGAGTCAAACCATTACGTCAAAATGTTGATTCTGATCATAGGGTTTCTTAATGGAATGATGGATACTCTGGACGTAGGGAGTGTTAATTGGTGTTAATGACGCACATCAGTTTGCTCTCCGGATGAATTGAGGCACCGAAGACAGGGTACGACTGGGAAATTCCCAACGGAATACTCCCTCATTAACACTTATAGAACGTATACGGCTATTATTATTTGGCGTGGCAGATAAATCTATAACAACGCATTTCCCATTTCTTTATGCCTGTTGGATACCAAATTTTTTGGATGCAGAATTTTAATTAATAATGAATTCCATAATTGTAATGATCTGTATCACGATCATGAAGCGCTTCATGGTACATTGGAATTTATCATGAATGAATTTTATAAGAAGAAATACCTAATATCAAACAATTTGATCCAAAATACAAAACTTAACCCGCCGAATTAGAAGTAAACTATCATCAGAATCACCCATGTTCAAAGATTTCACTATAAATTCAATTGCGTCTTTGACAGGGAATGAATAATTTGCTGTTGCATTGTCAACGAAATGGTAAGGCACAGCTTGCTCACTCACTACTTTTTAAATTGAATTGGTAACTCGAATAAATCTGTAGTTAATTAAGAATTTGAGAATTATGTATATATTCATTGATGCCAGGAGATGCTACTCATCGCTCCGCCCCATAATATTCACGGCAACTACCATAATGATCGTCATTATGATCCTTATTACATAAATAATTATTAGGGGAACGTTGAATATGATTCATGCAGAGAAATAGTTTGTAGACTTGAATACGAAGCAACACTTAATATGACTATTCGGTTAGGATGCTTAGATGCCTTACGCGCTAATCACTCCAAAATTTTCATAAGCGGATATACAGTGCGGCTTTTAATAGCCCCCCCTGTTAACTTCTGAACAGTTCGACGTACAAACACAAAAAAAACTGTTTGGAGGGTTTCACCGATACTCCTTTTTGAAATAAAACACATTGTGATTGCTCGATAGATGGCGCGGGAGAGCACATCATCTAAAAAAACTAAAATGGTATGGGGGTCATGTGTCACATGGTTGAAAAGATAACCAGCTGAAATGTTTAGATTTTTGTTTCTATATTTTTTCAGAATATGCGTTTGAAATGTCAGAATAAGTGAGGATCTGGCGAATTTGAATCCCTTTTTTTCTTACCTGTCCACGATAACTTTTGAATGGTTTGATGTGAAATAACGGGACAGAAATTTATTTTATAGAACAAAATTCTAAAAATTTTTAGAATTGAATTATCTTTTCAACCTTGTGACACATGACCCCCCATGCCATTTGAAATTTTTAGTCGATGTGCCCCCCCGCGCTATCTATCGAGCAATTACAACGTGTTTTATTTCAAAAAGTAGTATAGGTGAAACCCTAGAAACGTTTTTTTTTATATTTGTACGTCCAACCTGTTCAAAAGTTAACAGGGGGGACTAATGAAAGCCGCACTGTATATTTCGTTTGAAAAGCAGTTCCTACCGAATATTTATACATATGACCATCCAGAATAATTAAATTTGCAATAATGTCTATAAATTTATTTCATAGCACTTTACGGCGAGTAGCTGTTCAGCGTCGATATTAATGGAATTCAATTTGTACCATGCACTGACATTAATTACATTTAGTAAAATAGATGAATGGACCTAACTGAATGAAACCAGAATAGAATAGACATTTATTTCCGAATACACAATAATATTTGTAGGACAGTGTACAGTGGCATATTTTTCTACTCAATGTCCGGGTAGATTTGCCATGATGTTTAACGTACCACGCCAAATGATCGATTAATCACAGTTTCACAATCAGAGTTTGATGCAAATTTTCAGAAACAATACTGTAATAAAACTGCACTTAACTAATTTTATAATTTATCAATCAATAATTTATATCACAAGCCACTATTTTAATTTATCTTTACACTTATTCAAATATCGTACTCCGGCTGATTCCAAAAACTGTCCTCTCGCCGTGGAGATTTCTTTATATAGCGTGTTGAACGAGTTCCGGAAATCTCTCAAATTTCTACTGGCGAATAAATGTCGCTTCTCGAATGATCTTGTGTCAATCGCCAGCGGCGAAGTTAATGGTGACATCATCGGCTATAAATAGCGCTGTTTTCTGTGCTGTTTACGAGCTCCGTCAGGACCAGCTTGAGGAGAAATCGTCACAATACCTTGGCAATTCCGCCAAAACGAACAAAGTACGAAAAGTGTATCGGAGAGTATCAATTTGATGAAACAAATAACGTGAGCAAACACGAAATACGCATCTCTGCACACAATTGCAAGTGCTATTCATAATAAAACAATGATCATTATTTGGTTGAAATTTACCACCAGCAAACAAGACATGTTTTTAGGCTTAATACCTCTCATCAGTTCCAGGATAAGTCAGGCAACATTAGAGTCGTCTTGTTCATCCAACGAATGATATTAGTCAATGTCTAATAGTCTTCACCTACGAATGAAGCCTGCTATTCTGTGGTTGGTAACTGTTTGATTTCAGTGCTTAAAAACACTCCTGACATAGGTCTATCAATTGAATCGTCATGATGATAACACGAGAGAACTCAACCTAAAAAAAACAATTTTGATGTTTTGATATAAGTTCGTAGAAAAAGTACGGTATAAAACGCGTTTATAGAATAATGAAAATACTGTATGTAGTATTGTGAAATTGTTAAAATTATTTTACCCTTACGAGCAACCCTCCAGAATTTTTTGAGAGACTTGTGAGAGCTAAAGAAGACCTCTCAATGTGTGATGCTATGCACGGGACCGGTGACCTCGCTGGGGTTCGAACCCTTGCACCTGCGGATGATTGGATTAGGAAGAGAACGCCTCACTCGCGCGTCACCACGGCTCATCAATCCATTAACTATCAATTATGTCCACCAATTAGGCGCTAATTGAATATCGATTTTATTATAGGATAATTGGCTGGGGTGTGTCCAACACTCACCACATACACCCACACACACATACTGAACAAAAATAAAAATAGAAACAACAAACTCGAATTTTTCACACACACACACATATGAAACAAGAGCCAAGAAATCAAACAAATATTGGACAAATATCGCGAAGGAAACAATTGGACAGAAATGTTTAAACTTTTTAGGACCTAGAGGTCCCAGACACCTAGATGTAGAGCGTGTCGTAAGGCTCCTGAGACCATAATGCATTTGACGATAATTGATACATTTTCAAATCCGTTTTAGGCATTTTTTTATTTTTTGGTTTTCAAGCACCATTCTGGTGGTTCCGAAAAAAACAACGTTTTAACTCTTCCACATCTATTACGGTTCTCGTGATAGATATGTTAGCAGAAGCTTAATAGAAAATTATACTTGTTCTACTATTGAACCCTACGTCAATGTGTGGAGAAGGTATTTGATATCATAATCAAAGTGTGGACCCATTCATTTGGAACATACAGTCAGTTCTCTCGAAATAAAAATTCTGTTTATGTTTCGAGTTGTTAGTATGTTGTACATAACCAAAAACGTGATGTTCTTCAATATTTATAGTTAGTTTCAATTGGTTTAGCCACTGCCTTGGCCTGGAATTCAAATTATCAAGTTGAATTATTCATCTTCATCGGGGGGGTGTATTTGATCATGAGCAAGATTCTTGCAGTACGTCATTGTTCTTGTTTCATTGCTCTTGTTTGCAATTTATTTATCGCAATGATGTTTGTGGCAATAGTGCGCGAACATCGAAGAAAGAGCTAAATTGGACTGTATCCCTTTCCTGAAGTTACAATATACACTGGTATCGGAGAAAATATATCTTGGTTATAGACAAATTCAGAAGAGTGACAAGAAACGCAATTATATTATAATACCTAATCAAGAGAGACGCAATGTCACCCCACTTGACTCTCCGTGTAGTGACGTCGAACGACAATTCGATACCCCTTCTTCAAACTATTTGAGGAAAAATCGTAATGCTTTCTCAATATTCAGCACGCTATTCTTTTCGCTCTCATTGAACCGTAATACCCAAGATAAATTCTTTCCGATACTCTTTGTTTAATAACAGGAATGAATACTGAGATTGAAGAAATGATTTGGGTGAATATTTTCATATTTGTCTGTTTGGTAGATTGGCTCATTAGTCTATGTCAATGTGGATTCTGATTTGGAGGTTGAAGTATATCAGTTTCCAAAAAAAAATGCAGTTAGATTGGAGAGATCATTTCGTTGAAGCATTTCTGTTGACATCCTTCTATCAGACTCTTCAAGGAAACGTTCCCTTGACTGATTTATCTGAAAGAACTTTCAAATAATCCACAGGTATATAGGCCGTTTCTTTTATCATGTGGTAACATTGCTATATTCTATACCGTAATAGATACAAAGACGATTAAATGGGAAAAAAGGTAACTATTGTGGTGAGCAGTAAATTGATCATAGAAAATTTACGGGGATTCTCACCCTTCCCAACTTATACAGGGAAAACTGAAAATGCTGTTTTCGGTTTTTTACGAATTGTTATTTCGGAAAATATGAAAAAATTAAAAAGGAAAGTTTTATTGTATTCAGAATGTACTAGAACTACGTAATGATAAATTTTTAATCAAACGTTTCGTTTCAACACCGCCATCATCAACTATTTTTTTCAAATACGGACCTGTCTATTTCATTACAAATATTGATAGTACATTTTGAATACGATAAAACTTTCCTCTTTCATTTTTTTATATTTTCTGAAATAACCATTAATATGTATTCGTAAAAACCGAAAACAGCATTTTTAGTTTTCCCTGTATAAGTCGGGAAGGGCGAGAGTCCCCGTAGATTTTCTCTGACCAATGTACTGCTCACCACAATAGTTACATTTTTTCCCATTTAATCGTCTTTGTATCTATTACGGTTTAGAATATAGCAATGTTACCACATGATAAAAGAAACGGCTTTTATTTCACTTTTTTGGTTTGAAATGTATGGCTATCAGTTCACCTGTATTCATTCGCGAAAACCGTTGGCCTCACATTTATTCAAATTGACGATACTCATACATATAAAGAGAGCAATTATGTAAATATTTTATCAACAAAGTATCCACTAGGCCAATGCTCCAATTTGGAGTATTTGGGCAAAATACTAAAGATTACTATCCATTTCTATGACTGAGTTACATTATTTCTACTATTGTGAAACTTCGTAGCAGACAGCTTTTTCATGGACCTAAACTAGAGGGTGGAATTTGATCAAGGCTATGTCGTAATAACAGGCGATCCTTTTGAGCAACATAGGGATTCGCACTCATTCAATCTCTTTAGCTATACAACAACAACAAACAATTGCCTTAATTTCAGTTTCGAACGACCGCCTTCGCCACCAGCCCAACCAAAAGCTTTATTCTTCAACAGTCGGTATGGGACGTCAGGTATTTGGTTACATATGCCAAATCAGCGCACCATGGCGCCAAGCACATTTCTGTCAGCAGACAGCGTAGGTCTAGCCACCATTTTATTTTCCACCAATGTGAGGCTTTATGCTCTTGCATACTACTGGTTCTTCAGTATCAGTGCCCAAGCAGATTTGGCTTAACATAGTGATACTGAGACAATCGCTAAGTAAGGAGCCCTGTTGTCGTGACCAAATGGAAAATAGTTGACAACCAGAGGGATGCTACCAATCCTAGAAAGACTAACCCTTTCAAGTCCAGCACATCAACGGTGAGCGTGGGGGTGATTTCCCTTCCTCTGTATTTGCACAATGTAGCGGAGGCTGGAATCTGTACATCACAGTGCTGGTGCCATTGTAGAGGCAATAATCTAGGCGACTTCATTATGGAGGTCGTCAACATCGACTTATCCGAAATGTCATCGGAGAGAAGTCTTCAATGTACTCCTTTGACGGGGCACTTCATCATACGAGACGGGCAACAAACCTAAAGTGCTTTACTAAAGCTGTCAAGGGTCAGATCTGGTATACGGACGGCTCCAAGACAAGGAATGAGTCAGATTCTAGAATATACCTAAGAAGACACAGGCAGAATATCAGCCCTGGCACTCATGCCTCTCTATTCCAAGCATTAGCTATTGTCGTTTGCATACGGAATATTCTAAACAGTGATACTAGAAACCAACCTATAGTCCTTCTCCCGATAATTCAAGCAGCCATAAAGGCTGCCGGGGCAACAACTCTCATTGGATCATAATCAGCCTGTGAAATATCGTTTGGATCTAAAACGACGATGGACAGCCTCGCCGTAGAATTTTGGAAAAAGATCAAACAAAAACATCGAATTAAATCTTCCTTCCAATTCCCCGATTTGACAAACATTCGATGATACATTTATATTCTAGGTACTTTTATAGTCGTACATTCGTGATGAATGGGAATATTTCGAAAGACGATTCGCTCTTTCTCTGAAATACGTTCACGAATTGTAAAGCAATTATTGACAGCTGTTTTCTATTTATCTCTGTCGGTTTTACGACTTTATCTATCAATTTCGAAAATGATTTCAGTCAATGTGTTCGGCTAAATTTAGAACACCTTGTAATTGACGTCGTAGCAACAAGGTGTTACCGTGGTGTGCGGTGACGGTGACGACAACAGAACGATAATTAGTCTTAAACTAAAATATACATTTTTCAGCATTAATATATTTGATATGTACCAGCTAATTCAAAGTATGGAGTGTAGGGGGTGGGGAATGATGGATGGGCCCAGAAACGGAAAAGCATTTCACTGATACAATCAGAAATTATTTATTAATAAAAAACATAGTGGCGGCCACGACTGGCGTTATTCTGATATTTAGGTATGAAATGCGATACCTGGGGCAGTTTATTTGAAACCTCCATAATAATGCGATATTAAAGCAGCGTCGGTTTGTTGGCAAGGGGGCCTATCTAGAAATTTACGGAGCAACACGGCAAATAATGAGTGAATATTATTATTATTGTTAATTGGACTTTTACTACATGCATGTAATCTATACTAGTGTCCTACGACCAAGCGATGATTTTACCAAATATTAGCAATATTGTCAACAAGAATAATATGTGTGCAAGAAAATCGAACGAAAGGCTGACAGAACCTCATCAATTTCAATAGGTATTTTGAAATGCAAAATATTTTCTTCCGCATAGTAACTGCAAGATCAAAATCATAATCAGACAAAATTTACTTATTGTCATGAAAGAGGGGCGACACCACTTGACGGAAGACCATAAAACTAATAATGAAATATTATGGATTACGTAATCCAATCTTCCGCATTAAAACCTATACAATAGGTAAAGTCGTCGGCAAGTATTCAACAAAAAACAACTACTGCCCCCTACGACCATTGAATTATATTTGTTTAATACTTGGCAAAGTTTTCTACAAGAACCACTTTGCAATGCATTTCAAATATCAAAGCTGAAATTATTTTTCGATTTAATTGGGGGAACACCTCCGTACCGGTTTCATGGTCATTGCCAATTATCAGCGAAGGCTAGTTCGACCCAATTGAATCGAAAAATCCTTTCATCCTAATTGGAAATCCCTGAGACAAACACTGAAGTATGAATTCAGCGCCATCTCTGGGTTCCAGATTAAAATGCACTGAGGGAACTGTGAGACAAAAATAGACCACCGTCCCGGTGTCTCGTCTACAGACCCTATATATCATTGATGTGTGATCAATTTTACTACCTTACCTTAGACCTATGAGTCAGATGATATTTATTAAAAACATTTCTATACAGAAATTTTTATTTTATTATCGCATTACAAGACGTGACAATATAAAATTTTTAATTTAAAAATAATAGTGAAGTTGCTGTCGGGTAGACGGCAGCATTTGTCAAATAATTGAAGGGTTATCCAAGGTATACTTTTGATCTATCTTATAACTTTCATTGTGAACACAACATATTCTCCCCAAACCAAATTGAGTGATTAAGATGATCTATAGAAAAAACCTATAATTCTCTCAAATCTGAAATTTGTATACTGCCAGAGTAAGCACACATAGGTAGAGATAAAAATCGACGAAAATATTCGCATTTAAGTCATAAATTCAGCTGGAACAAAACTGACACAATCATTAACTTCAAATACTAATTTAATCAGTCAGATTTCTTGAATTTTATTCTCGATTTTATTCAAACAGATTTTTGTGCATTCCAGAGACTTCCAACGAAAATAAACCAATAAAATGTGATAATAATAATATTGAGGTTTTATAACGTTTAGAATAAGCTATTCTTTTAATAAATTCATAATTTTGTTTAAACTGGTTGTTATTTCATACGGAGCCAACGACAAAGGCGAATACTTGCAAGATATTTTTGATGAACTCTTCCATTAACATGCATTTGTTACTCCTACATTGATCGATTGAAATGCATCTTATGTTAGTCATACTACACGATAACGAAGTGAGTATACAGTGCTTTCGTGAAATAGGGAATACATTAGTTAACATTAAAAAAATAACTTTTGGGCCGGAGAATTGAGAAGAATTTGAACAAAGAATTAGTGACGAAATACAAAATATCTTCTGAATAATTCACTTATCCTCTTGTCTACTATCCAACTACCCACACACAAATAGTACGTCAAGTTAGTATCTTCAGGAGCTTAAAGTTTACTTCAAATATTCCAAATATCCATTTATTTGAGTTACTTTGATGTTTCTTCAAGTCATCATTGCCATTGTATTACGATATTGCGAATTTTTTATTACTATAATATTTATCAGACCTTAAGCATGTGTAAAAAATTTCGAATAAAAAATGGGAGCTGATATTAATGAAAGTTTTGATGACTTCGTAACTCCATAACAACCCAGGACTTTGTCTCAGTCAATACTCATTTTTTATGCCTTCTTCATTCTGGACCTCTGTAGCAAATATCATGAATAGAATTGAAGTTATTCAGCTTTATGAAGAGCGATCAGACTGTGTAACGCTGAAATACAATATTCATAGATAACGACAAACTCAATCTTTCAGTAGTGGTACTGATGATATCCTCAATAAAATATTTTCTGCTGGGTCCTGGTCATTATCCAAACAACCTTTTTTATTGAAAATATATCAATATCTATTCTCTTTCATAAATAAAACTTATCAAGATCCCATCCAAACTGATTAAAGAACTTATTGAAAATATGATAGTGGCCAACAAAATTATGAGTACTTTATTTCATAAGTTTATTGTTTATTTGATAAGTGTTTTATATGTTAATAAGACATGAAATGCAATGCAAAATTTTATGCATAGCTGATATAAACACGAATACTTTATACCATGCCTTTGATCATAAGACACTAGGGTGTTTTAACTTCATAAGACGATTGTAAAGAGAAGCATTATGATTTTAAAATATACCAGCTATAGATAAAGTAAAATTTAATATTGAGATTGAAAACAAATACAAAGCGAAGTTTATGATGAGATCTACTCCAGATACGAGAAAACACGAAATCACCATGAATTCATACTGGTTAAAAATCGATATATAATAGGAATTAGCTTTGCTGCATTTGTGCATAATAGGTGTTAATTTTGTGCTTCGTCGGCTCAGTTCTTCCAGTTACATCCTGAGGAACTTATCAGCTAAATCGCATTTTAGTATGTCACAGAAAATATATTTTTGATTGACGCTACTATGAATACAAGAACTATGCGGGTTTTCCTTGCTATTATGTCAGCAACCAAAACACAAATCTGTAATTTACACTGTTATGGCATTAGGTAATCGAGTTTAAAAGCAAATTCTCGAATTCGAAATGTAGGTAATATCTTTATATGGATAGGTATGGATTATTTTTTCAAATCAATAATTCGATATTGACTAAATGAAAAATCATAAAAAAATATTCAAATATATCAAATGTTATCCTAGTCATCCTACAACAATGCTAATAATTTGTTCCAAAACAAATCGATTGAATAAATTTTAAGTACCTATGGATAGGCCTTTTTTCACAGTTGATGTGGAAGTCATTGAAAATATATTGGTATGAAAATTGAAGGGTGTCTTACTTAGCACGTTTTTGCGCATCCAAATATTCCCCATTGATGAAGGGATGACGTCATCACATTTTTTTCATATAAAAAATGTCATGAACTAAAGTAAATTTAATATAATAGATAAGTACACTGTGTTTCTTTTTTGTGACCACCCCTGTAGCTTAATTAAGTACCCATTGTTTCATTTGTCGGAATTTCATCCATTTGGGAAATGATGCATGCCATACCGATATTTTGGTTGCGACCACGTGATAATTTTACCAACTAATATCGATGTTAAGAGTGCACGTAAATCTATGAAAAAGGCTGATTGAAAACCATTTCTTTTGAATGATTATTTCGAAATGCAAAATATTTTCTTTGGCATAATACCTACGAGATCTATCTAAATCATAATATTAGACTGACTTCACTATAGATGAAATGAATACAGATACAAAATATTCAATGATACGATGTTTGTCTGAAAGTACTGCAAATGACCAATCATCTCAGTTGGTAAGGCAATGTGACTTTGTGAGCTTGCGGTACGTGGGATCGAATCCCATCGATATCAATTTTTTTTTTATTAAAAAAAATCACAGTTTTCAAATAAATTATTTTTTGTGATCAGAAATTATAAATTTTACAGATTGAAGCGTCCGGTTTTTTGCATCAGCCTTTTCCGGGACAGCACGTGAACAACCACCTCTGATCAAACTCAGACACACGCATTATCTACATAGAATGCAACTCGAACGACATGCATGAGCGTTGCAGGAGGCATGTATAATACGCACCACCACCACTATGGGTTGAAATGTTCGACCTTCCGCCAGCGGGGGTGGCTACCAGCGCCCCTTTGTCGGGACCCTGTGTACCCCTCGGTACAAGCGCTCCCCCTCCCTCAGGCCAGCAATGGTCAAGGGGTGAGGGAGGCGGCCCTCAGTGCGTCCTCCCGAACCTCTCCTCTCCTGAGCCCTCTTCGGGCGAAGATTGAGCTGCAGTGTGCGGGAGTCATGAATATACAGTGTGGTCCAACGAAAACTTAACACCTCGATTTTCCGGCTTTAAAATGAAAATGTGGAAAATCGCTCGGACCCGTCAATTTCTAATACGGGGGGGAACAACTTTTCCGCTGTTTTCATCCCCATAACTTCAACCCCCTAACGAGGGTGAGCACAACCCCTTGATTTCGAATAGGGATGCGGGGTGTTGCGATACTTCATTTTGAAGATCTCATCGTGTACTATCTGACCGTAAAATTTCACTTCAAAATATCCATCGATAATGAAATAACAGCGAAAATAGTGAAAGAGGCAATATGGAATTTATCTCGAGAATAGTATTCGTATCCGACGCATTTCAAAGGTATTGAGTCGTTAATTTTTTGTCCAAAAAAGTAGACGGACCTTGTTTTTGTACCTTAGTCTATCGTGAATGTTTAAGATCGGTACAAGTGTGTCAAAGCGATTGTAAATTGGTAGTGGAATTAAAATGGTGTATTCCGTAGAAGAAATGGTGGAAATGATAAAATTATTTTTCCGAATTAACGAATCTGCGCGCACAACAGCGGCTTTATTTAACGAACGACATCCTGGAAAAAATCTGAAACAACATAAATTCCATCCTTATAAGATACGATTGGTTCAGGAACTAAATGAGGATGATCCCGATCGCAGACTCCAGTTCTGTGAAGTGATCAGTGAAATAATTAACGGCAATCAAAACTACATGTTCGATATCTGATTTCGGACGAGTGTTCATTTTACCTTAACGGCATTGTAAACCGGCATAACTGTCGGTATTGGTCAGATGAAAATCCAAGAAAAAAGATTATTTCGTGAGGTGTATACACAGCGCCCCCAAAAATTAAATGTTTGGGCAGGTATATATGGAAATCACATAATCGGCCCTTTTTTATACCCGGTAATCTCACAGGCCAAATTTATCTCGATCTATTGGAGAACGCTATTTATCCAGCCCTCGTGCAAGTATTGGAGAATGCAGAAGACCATCAAACGATCATTTTCCAACAAGATGGCGCACCACCTCACTTTGTTCAACCGGTGCGTCAGTTCTTAGATGACAATTTTCCTCACGCCTGGATTGGAAGAAGGGGACATATTGAGTGGCCACCCAGATCACCTGATCTGGCTCCACTGGACTTTTTTCTATGGGGTCACCTGAAATCCAAGATTTACGCTACCCAGCCTGAGTCACTGGATGATTTGTGAACTCGGATCATTAATGAATGCCGTCAAATTACACCAGAAATCTTGAGTAATGTACGTGAACGTTTTCAGCAAAACTTATATTACTGTATGGAAGTGGATGGTGCCCATTTCGAGCATTTAATAAAGTAATCACAAAAGTACGTACTCTTCCACTACTTTACCTGTCCTTTCGTTATCGATGGATATTTTGGAGCGAAATTTTACGGTCAGATAGTACACGATGAGATCTTCAAAATGAGGTATCGCAACACCCCGCATCCCTATTCAAAATCAAGGGGTTGTGCTCACCCCCGTTAGGTGGTTGAAGTTACGGGGATGAAAACAGCGGAAAAGTTGTTCCCCCTCGTATTAGAAATTGACGGGTCCGAGCGATTTTCCACATTTTCATTTTAAAGCCGGAAAATCGAGGTGTTAAGTTTTCGTTGGACCACACTGTATAAATCCTAGTGTAGAAACGAAAGATTACTTTGTAAAATAAACCTTTATTTTTAGCTTGAATCGGTAAGTAAATCTAAGTTACGCATTTGGCACCTTATCCGCACTCGTGCGGGGTAACTTCTCGCACCCGTGTGGATATTCGCCACTTTACGTGGTACTGTACAGTACGTTACTTTTCTATGTGGTCGCAGGAATAATGATTTGTTTGTGGTCATCATGAAGTCCAGATCTTGTAAGATCTGGATTTCAATTGACTTCCTTCTATGGAAATCATGTCAAAAGCATCGACATGTCGATATGTCGACAGGCATCATAATTTTGAAAATTAGAATATACGCCTTACTCAAATTGTTCGAGAGCGGTTGCAAGAGAGACAAATGGACTGCAGTTCGAGCATATAAATATATTTCTTCTTCATATCTAATATTACTTTCAGTATCAATAAATTTCATGTAAATTTTTTTACAACTGCTAATGTAGCTCATAAAAAAGCTAGATAAAAAAACTATGCATGCCACTGTTTCATTCAAATTGTCACATGGCTAAGATATCCGTCTAGCAAGGATGGTCACAAAAAACTCAACACTATATCTATCGGACGAGTTAAAATAATATTAGTAATGCGTAATGTTGAAATGAAAAAATTCAAACGCATTCCCATGATACCATTCAGTCCTGAGACAGCCCTGATAAATCTGAATTTCGATAAATCCTTCCAATAACAAATCGCATCATGCAACATAATTGATTGTCTACTGTCATATGTCAACGAATGTTCTTTCCCACAAGTAATCATATGCTCCAAAAATTTACATATTCCAACATCTCTACTACTACCGCAATAGGTATGAATAATAGTTGTAAGAACGCAGTGATTCTGATACTGAATCAATGTGTTAATCAAGTATAATTGCATTATCATTCATGTATCTATTAGTTGGGAAAATATTCACTGAGAGAAAAAGCGACATACTCTTTTATCCTGAGGTATTCCTGAAAATCCTGCTGCTGGAAAACTTTCCAATACAACTGTAGAATCCTTACGCAAGTCAAGGTCAGTCCTTGCCAGGGAATTAAATCCTGCTCCTCAATTTCATTAGAAAACATACCGAAATCACTGCACTTCTACATTTACGACAAAACCAACACTGGAAATAGAATAACCTAATGCCATTCCAAGAAACAATGAACACACCAATGCCACAACTATTTATCAAAAGGAAGTGAGATAACGACAACGATATCTTCAAATCCGCACTAATTGAGGGGAACAAACTTGGAAACAATTACCGAACGTTACTCACTGCTTTTGTTTGTAAACAATATTCAAATTTGCCGCTGGGATTTTTCTCTGGTTGGCGAGACAAACGCGACGCGAAAAGTGAAGGAAATAGACGATAGTTGGCCTTGCATTGGTGAAAGAGGTGAGTGTGCGCGTTCTTCTTTTATTTTCGACGGTTCAACGGAAAATCTGTGCATGAATGGCGAGAACTTTTTGCAAGAATCGCGATGAAATATACTGCTCATGTGAGAATTAAGGAATAGGCTTAAATTGTTGTTTCTATAATTAGAAAAAAGTGGGATTTTTCATTCCTTTGAAATTATAACAAGGTCTTGTTTTGATAAGTTTTGGGATTTCACGTAGGTATTCATTGAATCGTCTTGGCAAATATCTAATGAATGGGGACAAATATAACTACACTTAGGAGATAGGCTTAATGATTAGATAAATTCCAAGACCGCTGATTTGTATCGTGAATAGAGTTCATTTATTCGAACCGAGACCCTCAGTTTTCACTCATATATAGTTTTTCCCAATAGGGTAGGTACCTATTTGACAGGACCAGAAAAAGTGTTTCAAACTACATGTCTTTACATGTGATAAATGTAACAATTTTATTTTTCATAAAAAGCAAAAGAATGTTGAAACTGAAAAATTGGCAAGAATGATGGTCTCTTCTAAAACAGTTACGCGCTCATGAGAATACGGAAGCAAGTTTATGTGATTTGTGGTATAGATCATCAACTCCCTTTGATTTGTAATTGCCTATTTATTCGATAGCGTGAAGACCGTTTTCAAATTAATCATAGTTATTAGCTGATGTTTGAGTGTTTTATACCTATATGCTAATAAATCATGAAAGGCAATGACAAATTTCATCCACAGCCGATAAGTTATAAACACCCATTGTCTTGGATCATAGACACCTGACTTCATAAGATGTTTGTGAAGAGACGTATTATGACTTTATAAGATGATGCCAGCTGTGAATAATAATATTTGGACTGGAACGTTATACGTTCCTGGAATGGGACGAATGAAAATCCGGGTTCACTGTAATGTCGAAACATGACAACGTCAACTCGGAGATTTACCTTGACCAAATGAATCGATCACGTTCAATGTTCTCTCAAATAAAACGATTGACGGATTCTGCTATTAATTTCCAATCAGTAGCACAAGAACATATTCCATTACATAATACTACCTATAATAAGCTCATTTAACGATAGTTTGGAACACGTGTCGAGGGCTACTCGGGTTTAATATTATAATAAACGTAGATACAAATTTTATTAGCAATGTTTAGTTAATGTTTTCTCGATTTATGGATACATTTCTCAGTGACTGCCTTGAAGTTACAGACCTCCACTCTAACACATAATATAATGAATCAGTTACTAGGCAATATGATATTCTGTGCACGATGAAAAGATATTTATGATTGAATTTACGATCGTTTAATAGATATATTTCGATGTTGTCGTAGAAAATTATTGATTTTGAATTGAATGGGCAGAACGAGTTGTTTTTTCAATCGGAGTATTAATTTCTTTCGAATTTGTCATTGAAACAAGAGTTTTATAAAATATATATACCGCAACTGTCGCCATTCCCTATTGTTCTGAAGTATAGATTCGGACCATTACTGTTACCACATTTTGGCCGAAGACGGATTGGTTGAAATTAGATTGTACTTGCGTGACAAGTACATGTACTTTGAAGCCTTTGGAAAAAGTTTTCTTCACAGAAAAAGTATCTACCAATTAAATTCAAGCTCGAATTGAAATATGAGAAAAATTCCATGAATGACGTGTCGAAAACAAAATTAAGAGAATTACATTTGAAATCGAGACAGTACTATGGCTCTTTCATTTGTGCTCGATTCAGACGATTTAGTTTCTAAAGAAGAAGAATTTTTTAATAATAATTATGCTATGAGTAATTAGAACAGAAAGAATAGCAGTAACAAGGAAGTTATTTTGTTAAAAAAATTGTTAAAATTGTTATATCCGTCAACCGGCTGCACCACTACGTGAAATCCTCAAAAGTCAGAGAGTTGTGCGAGCTAGGGGGAAGACGTAGCCTTTACCTTTTAATACATTTGATGCCATGCACGAGACCGGTGGCAGTGCTGAGAATGATTTGGATTATGGAACGAGCACTTAACCCGCCTGCCACCGCGGCCCCAAATTATTACGGTAAACGAATAAAAAAATCCGCTATTTAGTCTTTCACTATGGATCAGAAATTTCGAAAATTTGATTATAGATATGTAAACTGATCATGTATAAAAGTTTTCTGAAAATGTAACCACAGTCCGAAAATGACATGTACAAGTTTCACAAGTTTCTTGTTTCCATGATTATAGCAAGTGCATATTGTGTGCCATTCATGCCTTATGATTAAAAAGCGAACATTCTACCACGACGCACACTTAATTTTAATTTAAAAAATACTGAAATCTTTGATATCAGTAATACTACGATATTAAAATTTGGATTACAGTTAGGAGACATTTGAGGGCTTTCCAGACTTCAGCCTAGTTTCAGTTACTTCAATACGTGTTGGTACAAAATAAGGTTATTTTATTTGCTACAAAAAGTGACATTTACTTGTGAAAGTGTCTCTTGAGAATGATATCAAATTCAAAATATCCATTGAGTGTCAGAAGTTCTACAAATTATCGACAAAACTTTGATAATATGAATGAAAATACCAATGGAATTCACCCTTTCATATTTGCCACCTTCCGCCAATCCATCCACAGCACACCATCGTTTTAGAATTCCTGCGAACTGCGATACACTCGTGGAGTGTACCTAATGACATGGTCTCTGCATGTAGAAGCTATTATTGTTATTATTCCAGGGAAATTTACTGATTTTTTTTGGTGTACTCACTTTTCAGCTGTAGGAAATCCCTGAAAAACCACCGCACCAGACGTTAATGATAATAATAATAATAAATCGTCTTTTATTGGGCGTTTAGTTTAACAACTATTCTTACCCATTACGCCTAGTGTGTGAAATCGTAAAAAATCTGCAGAATAAACACAGAAAATTCCAGTGAAAATTCCAATATTGAAGTGACTTTTTTATTCAAAAATGTTGACATTAACAACCAACAAAACTTAACGTCATTGCATACAACATCATAAATAAAATCATAATATCGGTGTCCAAGTACAGTGTGATATAAACTGGAAGAACTTGATCCTCCAACACCTAGTTCATGTAAACGCTCTACATACAAACACTCTCAAATGAGAAATATCAAGTTTCAAACCTTTCCATTTTTCTGTAGGGCTCAATCCTTCATTTGTTGATGTTGGGCTTCTATTTTTTATGTAACAAGCTGCGGCTAAAGCTTCCGCCCAGAAAATATGCGAGATTCCAGATTCGATCAACATACATCTTGCTGCGTCGAACAAAGTTTGGTTCATTCTTTCAGCTACGCCGTTTTGTTGTGGAGTACCTGGTATTGTCAGTTGACATATTCCATTCTTCTTTAAATATTCTTTAAATTCATTGGATACATATTCTCCTCCATTATCGCTCCTCAAACAACATAGTACCGTGCAAATTTTCAGCTCTCATCTTGTATTCTTTGAAATTTTGAAAAACTTCAGCCTTTGTCTTCAAAAATGCTATTTCACTATATCTTGAATGGTCATCTATGAAAGTAACTATAAATCGATTACCTCCCTTAGAAATAGGTTTAATAGGACCAACAACGTCAGAATGGATGAGTTTCAGCGGGGAATTTTCTCTATGCAAACTGTGTTTAGGAAAAGAAGTTCTTTTCAATTTTCCTTGATAACAGATATCACAGTTTCTTGTGATTTCATCATTCACTTCTTCAGATTTAAGAATATCTTCTTGTTTCATCAATTGTTAACACTTGGTATATTCAAATGTGCTAATCTTCTATGCCACAGGTAACTTTCCTTTGAAATCGCCTCATTTGACATATTTTCCAACTGGTCTTCGTCTTCGCCTTGTGTAGAATTGTTTTCTTTATTATAATGTAAACCACCGCTCTTCGTCGATACTGCTACTATTTCACCACTCGGTGCTATAATTTTTGAGTGATTTCTTTCGAAAATAATCGTCATTCCTTTCTCAGCCGCCTTGGTCATTGATAATAAATTGGATTTCAATTTCGGAACATATAGTACATCTTTCAAAGTTATTTCATTTCCACCATTTTCTTCGGCTAACTGTATAGTCATATCTCCAAATCCTGTAGATACCAAGTTGCTACCACCAGCTACTTCAATAGATGTATTGCGGTGAGTAAAATTAACGAATTTCTCTCTATATCCCGTCATGTGATCCGTAGATCCACTATCCAAAATCCAGATCGTCGGTTCTGTTTTATTCTTCGCCGAAAAGTTGATTGGGATTGACATGTCAACTTTTCATTATTTTTCGTCGTCGCGCTGAATGCGAATTTTAGATTATATGATCCAGCTTTATCTTCTTTGGTTTCTGTTTTTCTTTCTCCACAGATAACGGACAATTTTTGCCAATTTGTCCGAATTCTAAGCATCGGTAGCATCTTAGTAAGTCATAAGAATAGCCTTGAGTTTTCGGTCTATTGTTCTGTTTGAATCTGTTTGTTGGGTATGATGGTTTGAACTGATGTGTTCTACTGCTTCGTCCTATTGGTTCAAATTCTTTTTTGAATGTTATCTTCACAACTAAAGATCGCGTCTCGTCGTCTTGTTCTGATATTTCATGCCTAATTCTTCTTTCTTCTTCTAGGAGTTTTGCTTTTAAATTATTCATGTTTGGGTCGTTTTCGTCTGCCCTCAAATTCCTTGATAAGTATTCGTATTCTTTCGGTAATCCTAATATTGTGAATCCTGCCTGTACTTTTTCGCTCAAATCATAACCTGCATTTTTTACTTTATGGTAAAGGCCATTTCTTCTAGTTAAATAATCATTAATTGATTCATTTTGCTTCTTCGTCGTATTTACAAAATCCTTTAGTAGTAAAAACCCGTGCCAGGTATCGTACTTTGTGTGTATCTTCTTAAGATTTTCCCAAATCTCTCTTACTGTTTGGCAATCCATGATATCATCTAGACTGTCGTTATTCATCATGAGATATAGAATGGATTTAGCGCTATGATTTACTTTATTTTTAGCAGGATCCGATAAATCCGTAATATTATAACCAGGTTCAATCCCATATATTTTTTATTTCGAGAATACCTTGGGCTTTCATAGAACAATAGCGATAGTTTTCAGAATTCAATTTCTAAACTTTGAAGTCATCCATTATAAAGAATTACGTCGTCCTTTCGATATAAATGGAAGTTTCGTCGTGTAATAAATGTCTGCTCGTTGTTTTTTGAAATTTTCTTAGTCGTCGTCTGGGAAAGCTAAAGGCCTATAACCTGTGTGAAATCGTAAGAAATCTGCAGAATAAACACAGCAAATCCCAGTAAAAATTCCAATATTGAAGTGACTTTTTTATTCAAAAATGTTGACATTAACAACCAACAAAACTTAACGTAATTGCATACAACATCATAAATAAATTCATAATATCGGTGTCCAAGTACAGGTGATATAAACTGGAAGAACTTGATCCTCCAACACCTAGTTCATGTAAACGCAAGGTAAGGTAACGCAAGAACGGTATAAATTCAAACTAATGGAATCCTGTAGACACGTTCATGATAAAACGGCAGGGAAGTTATGAAATGTAAAGTAATGCAATAGTTAACCAATTTTTAACTTTCTACGTTGCGTTACCTTATACTTCATACCTTACCTTGCGTTTTATCATGAACGTGTTTACACGATTCCAATAGTTTAAATTCCTTACGTTCTTGCATTACCTTACCTTACGTTTACATGAACTAACAACCTAATCAGAAGTTGCAAATACCTTCAAGATCGATGGAACAAAATTTTTCAAACGAAGTTCTTATGGATTTGTCTGTGGTGAAATTATCAGCAGGACCTGTAGGAAGTTGAATGAAATGAACAATCTCAATGCGACTGGAAAAGTCATACTGTTGTTTCAGCATATGTTTAGGCATCAACCAAGTCACCGATGAGAAGTGTTGTGAAAAATTTTGGTGTGAATCTATCGAACTTCAAGCAATGGAACCTCAAGATCCTCAACAGAAAGTTGAATTTTGTGAAATGACGTTGGAACGCACCCAAGAAAAGCAATCTGTTTTTGAAGAAATATTCTTCAAGAGAAAAAAATCGCCATTTTTGATTCAGTGAAAATCACATCACAAAAGAAGCCAAATTTCTAAAAAAGTTGTTTTAAAGTTTTTGGCATGTCAATGAATAACCAAATGAGGTACGTGATATACCTACGTATACATATATGGAATGCGTAAAAAATATTTTTTCTCCAAATGACATTAAAAGCGGCCTTTTAATGACACTTGGCTTAGAAGTTGTACTTTTAATGCCTAGGCAGAAAAAGTCCACTTTTACTGCCTAGGCAGAAAAAGTTCGTTGCTAGGGAACCTTCCAAGTAATAATTTAAATCAAACTGGTTATTAAAATTGACAATGACAAAGTAAACAGTAAACAAACAAATTCAACAAACGTCATCAGCGGTAAACATAGTAACGCAGGGCCCAGTTACCTTTGATGAAATAATTTAGATATTTGGATATTGATAATGAAACGCAATTTAAATATGAAAAAGTCGATTTTGCGTGGAATTGGAACAAATTTGAAGAAAAAATTATGTTTCACACGGCAGAAAAGCAGATTTAATGCCTTGGCTGGTTTCATAGCCGCGGCATTAAATCTTGTGCTTTTATGCCTAGTAAATCAAATAACTATTCAAACCACTCGTACATTGGAGAGATGTAAAGGATTTGTATCTGAATGAAATCAGATCTGCCACGAGCAAAGCGGTCAATACTCGTATTATGTTTTGAAGTGCTTGGAAGTAAACGACAGGCGTTTCGAACATGTTTTGAAATATTCCATATAATTGTTTAAGTTATTTCATAATTATGAGTACAACATTTTTACATACAAGTTTCTTGGCGCTTTTAAAGTTGATTCAAACGCATTGAAATCGCTTTCAATTCGTATATATTTCCTGATGTTCATTTGCGGTGAATTTGAATACATTTTATCAAAACTTTTTACATGCCCATCTGAAAGTTTTCGCATTCTTGTATACTTAATGGACAAACATGTCTATAATATTACAGGATGACACAACGTTAATGTCAAATAGTTAACCGAGAACTAACCAAAACCCGAATGATACATATTCAATGATACTTACATATTGATAAGTCAAAAATTCGATCAGTTAAAGCAAACTTCAGAAGCTTTCCAAATCATTAATTAGATAATAGTATATTCTGTAACAAAGTTAGAATGAAAATTCGATGCGAGTGGAAAGTTCCGAGCGCGAGCCGAAGGCGAGCGGGAGGAACCACTAGCATCACGAATCTTCATTCTAACCGAGTAGCAGACTATACTTTCTCCACGATCAAACATTTTAAAATATTTTTAAATGGAAACGAACAAAAGATAATATCTACACGAAATAATAACTATTATTTAAAAACACTATTTATCAGAAGGGACTAATCCTAATCAGAACTAATTGTTTTTATCGTAAAGATGTATTATGAATAAACTATTGAATTAAAAAAATTTGCCTTGTCGGTGACTTGAACCTACGACCTCTTGTCTACTATGCCAATGCTATACCATCTGAGCAATAATTTTGACACTACTGAAATTTGCCACTACGGTGACAATCAACTGCGTCAAGGATAATGATATTATTGCTAACCAGTGTGAGAATATTATTTTTATACAAGAGAGAGAATGCAAATACATTTGAATTGCATGGGGGCAGAGGTGTTGAAGATCATTTCTTCAATCTCAAGAGAAAGAATTCCAGCATTCTGTAACCTAATTTCATTTCAGAATTAGAAAGAATGTTCCATTATGAATTGCTATCACATTATAATTGATCTTAAACATACCGGGTGGCTACGGAAGTATTGCCTACGGAATATCTCAGTTATTGTATGAAGTAGGTTTGTGAAATTTGGAGCGTCGATATAATGACATAAGAGCTAGAATTTGAGCATATTGACATGTCGAAGTTAACTTCCGGTCTGACCGGAAGTAACATCAACTTTCTTATTTTAAATAGAAACCCTATTTTTTTTTCTTTTCGCTTTATTCAGCATTCAATTCCCTTTCTAATGACATATCACAAGTTGGTATCTAACCAGAAACTAGATCAGAAAAAAATTATTATTGAAATTCACCGAGTAGGCCGTGGAAGCAAAATGAAAGCCAAAAATTGAAAAGTTGGCTATGGAAACCATACGTCACTTGATAACAGTTGCTACTACTGTGATATTTTATTTTCATTCGTCGGCGTTATAAAAAGCCGCCAAAAAAATATTGGAAAAATTGGGAATAAAACAATACTCTGTAGGTCCATAACTTAAATAGGAACATACAACTTTTTCTTGCCTGTACTATTCAGCATAACCATTCATTTCTAATGATATAAAAGAAAGTAATTTTTTGAAATGAAATACCAAAAAATCCAATTATTATTATTCAAATAACAAAAAAACAGATTTATCGAAAAAAAAAAAATTCAAATTGATAGGATTAAAGAAAAAATAAATTCAAAACAAATGTTCGAAATGCATTCCCTCAGCGTCAATATATTTATTGACTCTGGTGATATTTTCATGTAAAACGTTTCTCAATATTTGGGGCGTGATATCTTGGAAAGCTCTACGAATTTTTACTTCTAGCTCATGTAGAGTTGTAGGATGTGTGGAATACACCCTATTTTTAAGATGCCCCCATAGAAAAAAGTCGCACGGAGTAAGATCAAGTGACCTTGGTGGCCACCTGACTGGACGATGGGTTGTTATAAGTCTCTCTTGAAAGCGATTTTGAAGATAATTTCTCGCTATTCTTGAATTATGCGGAGGGGCGCCATCTTGCTGGAAGTACATTCTCTCAGTTATTTCCGCTGGTAGGTTGTTAATGAAATCCGAAATTTCATTCGTTAAAAAATTAAAGTATCTCTCTCCGGTTAGTTGGCCTTAAAAAAGAATGGGGCCAACAATATGAGTTCCAACTATTCCTGCCCAAACATTCACACCAAATCTCTCCTGGAAGCCACCTTGTCGAAACCGGTGCTCGTTTTCTATCGCCCAGTACCTGAAACAAAAGACCGTTCACACTTTTAGCACTTTACACTTCGACTATCGACAATAATCCAATTAAAGTACAGTACCTACCTTGTATTATTCCTGTTAAATAATCCATTGTTGGTAAATCTTGACTCGTCCGTAAACAAGATATAATAGTTAAATAGGTGATTCTCAGCATTTTGTCGAAGAAACCAATTACAATATTCCAGGCGCCTTTCACCGTCATTTTCATACAAATGTAGATGCAACTGATACTTGAAGGATTTAAATCGATGTTTTTTCAAAATTTTCCTAGCAGAGTCCTTACTTATAGCTAATTCGGCGCCAATCTGCTTTGAGGAAATTGTGCTATCATATTGTACTCAGTTTCCTCAGTAATAACAAATGCTTCTTCGTCTTCGTTAACATCAGGCTCAGTTCTTAATTTTTCTTCAAGCCACTGGAAATACCTTCTTGACGGTTGCTGCCTCCCTGGATATCGCTCTAAATACAATCGTTCAGCGGCATAAGAATTTTTTAAACATTCACCATAAATGAGAAGCATGTCAATTTGTTCGGTTTGTGAATAACGCGGCATTTTTTGAATATTCCACTAACTGATTTCGATTTCCAAACCATTTTAAAATGGCAGAATCAAAAACACTACTTCGAACGTCAAAATAATATGGATAGCAGCGTTCGTGAGAGCTCTCGTTTCTTTTTTGTTTCATTCCAAAATACATCTTAATCAGCCTACTTGTTCATATTTTGGTTCGAATGATTATTGCAATGGAATGATTATTCTGAATAGCACAAACATCGTCCATAGGTAGATATTAGAATATCTATGGACGATGGCACAGACCAAGTACGTTTATGTTCCTATTTAACCTAGAACCTACAGGATATAATTTATCATTCCACATTATTTTTAATGTTATTTTTGCGTATGGCGATAATCTGTTTTGTTATTTGAAGAATAATAATTGGATTTTTTGGTATTTCATTTCAAAAAATTACTTTCTATTATATCATTAGAAAGGAATGGTTATGCTGAATAGTACAGGCAAGAAAAAGTTGTATGTTCCTATTTAAGTTATGGACCTACAGAGTATTGTTTTCTTCCCAATTTTTCCAATATTTTGTTTGGCGGCTTTTTATAACGCCGACGAATGAAAATAAAATATAACAATAGTAGCAACTGTTATCAAGTGACGTATGGTTTCCATAGCCAACTTTTCAATTTTTGGCTTTCATTTTGCTTCCACGGCCTACTCGGTGAATTTCAATAATAATTTTTTTCTGATCTAGTTTCTGGTTAGATACCAACTTGTGATATGTCATTAGAAATGGAATTGAATGCTGAATAAAGCGAAAAGAAAAAAAAAATAGGGTTTCCATTTAAAATAAGAAAGTTGATGTTACTTCCGGTCAGACCGGAAGTTAACTTCGACATGTCAATATGCTCAAATTCTAGCTCTTATGTCATTATATCGACGCTCCAAATTTCACAAACCTACTTCATACAATAACTGAGATATTCCGTAGGCAATACTTCCGCAGCCACCCGGTATATCGGCATAAATAGTCATGTTTTCAGACCAAAAATTTTTTAAATAATTTTCATGTCGAAAACGATTACAGATGGATATAGAGAAATATCAAGTTGCCAGGAAGTTGATGGAGATTCTAAAATTAAAATTATATACAGGTTTCATTTGAAAGTGATAGAAGTGGCAACACTGCATTGTTGAAAATAAATTAGTTGGGTAGAAGATGTACAAACATTTAAAACAAATATTATCAATTTTTCAGAGTGAACCGTTGCCTGGTTCACCGTCTACTGTAACCATCTACCGTGACTCAGCCTGTATATTGGTTATGTCCCTAATAACACAAATCTATCCAAAAGATGTCCATTGGATAGGTGTGTATGGACATTCAGGACATCCATTGGATGGCCGGTAATGTAAAAGGTAATATATCTAAAATGAATATTGATTACAAATATTTCAATCCTAAGAAATACATACGTATCTAAATTAAGTGAAATCAGGTTGATATTTTACTTATATAATAATGAATAATAATAATATGAATCGTATGATAGTTATTTATGCAACAAGTGCAAAAAGTAACATTTTTTGTACGAGTTGCTAAAACATTTTTTCTACTTTCATGCAAAAAGCAAATAATTGTTTATTTAGGTGCGGCACTAGGTGAAGGAAAATGAAATACGCAATTCAAATAAATAATTATTACTATCGATTTCATCACCATCATCTTGTTTTCCATTAATATTACTGATTTCAAAACTTTCAGTTCTGTAATTGTCAGAATTAAATTTTGACTGACGTTTATATAACCACAGTTGCATTATGAAAATCAAAATCATAGTAGCCTTGAGCGCGTATGTATGTATGTAGACGGTTTAGAACATAGCGGATCGGTTTTTATTATGGAGTATTCTCTTGTTCAACTCTGACTGCTAACATTAATACAAAAAATAATATAAAAAATGTAGCTGTTTAAAACGTATGGCCAATCTCACAGAATATCTGCTAAATATGTAGTGGGTTTGAACGTTTATGTTTATCATGATGACAGCACGTTGAAGTAGAATGACAGATGGGTGCAATAAAAACTGTATTGCACTAGTGCATTAAAGAGCTTCTTTTTCCACTGAATATAGTTCAATAAAGTTTTGCTTTTTGCATGAATGTAGAAAAAGTGTTTTTTCGATTCATATAAAACTTTTGTGATGGACACATTATGAACATTCATTGGACAGCTTTAAGTGGTTGTTCGATATTCAGTTTTATCAAGATACATGCGATACCTTTTATTTCCTTTTAATTTTGTTAATATAAAATAGAAAAAATTGTGACAAGAATAATAAATTACATTGTAAAAAAAGTTTAATTCGACAATTTTAATTATCCAGTCCAGGCAGCTTTTTGTAGACTTACAGGACATTTATGTACATTAATTTGGTCCTTCTCCCCGATGTTTATGTGAATCGGCTCGGCAGTTTTGACAATTTACGGCAGTGTGGACAATTCACAATTATATATTGGCAGCTGATGTTAGCTCAACAGGACAATCAACGACGCGAATTTTATGCAAGTTGATTCTTTGGCAGTATTTTCACGTATCCTTTACTGGGTAGCACATACTAGTGCAGAAATAGACAGTCGACGCAAGTACATCGACGTTGTGCAGAGAACCCGCAGTTTGAAGGAGACACTAGGTCGTATTCTTCTTTGTTGATTGTATGGAATTGATCGACGGATCATATATTTTCATTTTGTAATTGGGTATGACTAGTTTTTAATTGACAAAAATGTCAGAAGACAAAGAAAATCAACTTTCATCTCTTAAATTTAAAATTAAAGACAAAATCTTACAAATTTCAAAACATTTATTGAATTCATCAGAACTCACTTAGAATGATTTGAAGTTAAGGTTAGATAAGTTTTTGTCAGGATATGAAGACTTTCTGCTGGTACAAATATTTCGCGAGTGCTACAATCTTTGACACATTTGTCGCCTGAGCAAAAGGCTCACGAGCTTGATGAAAAGAATTATTTCGACGATTATTTTCATTTAATTACTTTGGCTAAAACTGGAATTGACAATTATGAAAAGGCTCGTTGCAATTTTAGTCAAAAACATTCAATTTCCGACAGCTCGCAGAAATCAAACAAATCCAAATCAAATCAGGCAACTGAGTCGACTCATTCAGCTTCGAAATGCTCCCCTGGGCCGTTATAATAATGATATGGTTTACTCCAATAAGTTACCGCCTTTGAAACTTCCATCTTTTTCAGGTAAAATTGACAAGTGGCTAGAATTTAAAGATGTATTTCTGACAATGGTCGCATAAGCTCCACCAGTTCAGAAATTACAATATTTACGTAGTTGCTTGAATGATTACTACTAACTACTGGAAAAACTTGTAATGTGGCTTGGTCACTTTTGACAGAACGTTATGAAAATAACAGACTGGTGGTTGACACTCATATACAAGGGCTTTTAGATGCTCCAGTACTGTCAAGGGAGTCGTATAGTATTTTAGGAAAACTTTTTAACACATTCAATCGTAACGGGAGGTCCCTAGAAGCATTGAATCAACCGACTGACAAGTGGGAAATGCTTTTAATAGCGATTCTAGTTAATAAATTTGACAATCAGACTAGGAAGGAGTGAGAAGCTGGCAAAATAAAGAGTACTTTTCCGACATGGAATGAGGTACATGAATTTTTAAAGAAGAAATGTGCTTAACTCGAAAAATTAGAGCTGACAAGAAATCAAGGGTTAGCTATTAGGACAGAGTTTACAGGACAGAGAAAAAAGACATTAAACAGACAAATGGATATCACGGTTCATTTGCGACGACAAATCAACAAAGGAAATTTTCTTGTTGCTATTGTAAAGCATACCATTCGATATTCTTCTGCGATTTATTCAAAAATCTTTCAATCGACGATAGGAATAAAGAAAATTGAAACTCTGTCTGAATTGTTTCAATCCAAATCACGTGGTACAAGACTGTCAAAAAATGGACTGTAGAATTTGTAGTCAGAGGCATCTATTACATCGTTACAGACAAAACAATAATGATTTTAAACCACTTGTGTCGTGCGCACAGGAAGGCAGCGCGAATGCGGCTGCAATGTGCGAAACGGAGACTGAGAAACCCGTGGCTCTAACTCGACAAGCTTTCTCATGAGATAAGGTGAAATCGCGAACACGATGGCACTGCAGAATTATTCAAAACTTCGGAGGGTGTGGATTTTAATTCTGTTCAAATCGCTGATAGTTTGGAAAATTAATTAGATTCATTTTCAGGACTTACTCGACAGTCTACTTATTCCCTTCTTTCTACAGCATTAGTGAACGTAATAGACAGTGATAATAAACTGTATCAGGCTAGAATATTGATGGATTCAGGAAATCAAAATAACTTTGTTTTCGAATTTTTTTTAAGAAAATAGAAGGTAAATTAACATCAACGAGTTTTGATATATGAAGCATCAGTAATTCAAAGAATATTTCGATTAAATACCAGACTAAGGTAACCATTCAGTCAAGAACCAATGATTATAGTCGAGTAATGTCGTGCTTAGTTTTAAAACAAGTGACAAATTCGCTTCTTATTGTTTCTTTAAAATAGTTAAAATTCCCAAGGGAATTTCATTGGCAAATCCGACTTTTAATATTTCCCGAGTTATTGACATTTTATCAGATGTAGATGCTTTTTATGATATTCTGCATATGGAGCAGATCAAAAGCAATGGTCGAGTAACTTTACAAAAAACTTAATTGGGTTGGGTCATAGGTGGAGAATTGACATTTCCTAAAATCACAAGATGTTTCACATGTAAAATGGCGATTGATGATGACATGCTCAACCAGACCTTGATGAAATTTTGGCAGGTTGAGGAACCTCTAGTTCCAAATATTTTTGATGATTATTGTGAAAAATATTTTTCGAGTACGTACGAAAAAGACTTGACAGGTAGATTTGTAGTTGAGATTCCGTTTGAAGACAATTCATCAGCCTTAGATGACTCAAAAGGACAGGCTTTGCGTTGTTCAAATTACTTGGAGAGAAAATTTGCAAAAAATCCGGATTTGAAACACGATTATTCTGAATTTATTTCAGAATTTGAGAGCCTCTGTCACATGACACAGTTGACCAATGAAGACTGGCGTGACAGTTAGGACATTGAGAGTTGTTACTAACGATTATTAAAGAGTTAAGTTTGACATGTCGTTTGAGGGTAGTTTTTAATGCCTCTATTAAGACTTCAAGCGGGCTAAGTCTCAATGACGTACAGTTTGTAGGTCCTACTATTCAGATTGACTTAGTTTCCATTTCAACCAGGTTTTGTAAGCATATAATATGTTATGAATGCAGACGTTTTTAAAATGTTTCGTCAGATCTGGATACATCCAAAACATCGACCTTACCAACGTATACTATGGCGATCAGATACAGGAGATACTGTTTGTTATGAACTAAATACGGTAGTTTATGGCATGGCATCTAGTCCATTCATGGTAGTACGCTGTTTACATCAAATAGCTAGTGAATTCCAGAATGAGTTCCCATCAGCAACGCGAATAATAAGACATGACATGTATTATGGATGACCTTCTGACATGCACAAACGACGAAACAGAATTACTGACACTACAAAGAGACATAACAAGGATTAAGGGAGTGTAGGTTTCAATTTGAGAAAGTGCAGGTTATCTAATAAGAGAGATGAATAACGTCACCGTTATTCGCCATTTCCGTTATTTTGCTATTGATTGGTAATAGCAAAATAACGGAAATAGCGAATAACGGTGCCGATATTTTTAGCGGAAGTGATACAGCATAGGGCTGATTATCAATTTCAAGTCAAATTTTCGATCCGTTAAGGTTAGTTCAACCAGTTATCGTGGTTGCTAAGTTAATCATCCAAAGTTTATGGAAAGAACAATCTGACTGGGACTCTGAAGTTCCAGAACCTTTACTAAACAAATTGAATAAATACTGTTTAGATATGAAATATCTTAATGACCTGAAGATTTCTAGATTTATTCTTTCTGGCAATCTCGATCGAGTAGAGTTACATGCATTTTCGGACGCTTCAGAAAAGGCATATGGTGTAGCTATTTACATACGTTGTATTAACAACAGTGTTAGTTTTTGGTCCCATTTACTCTATGCTAAGAGTAAGGTTGCTCCAACGAAACAACCGACTTTACCTGACAAAAAAAGTCCTGAACGCGATTGGTATAAATTTCGATAGAATTTATTATTGGAGAGATTCCACCATAACTTTATGTTGGACCAAAGGTAGTCCTGATAGTTTCAAAACATTCGTGAAGAATCGAGTTATCGAGATTCAATCAATGATTGGTTCCATGTTCGATCAGAGGATAAACCACCTGATTTGGTGTCACGTGGTAGCACAGCTATGAACTTGCTCTCCAATGATATGTGGTTTCAAGTTCCACCTTGGTTAAAAAATGGTGACTTACCACTTATCACTGTAGATGAAGGTTCAGTGACAACGTTGCCGGAGCAACGTAGTACAGCTCACGGCTATATACATCTAGAAGCATACGTGGCTTGTCAAATAATGATGCCAGATGTCAGTCAAAACAAGTCTATAAACCCTGATTAGTTCGCTTTCGTTCAGATTTTTGTAATGACAATACAAATGAAATTGTAGAGTGCTCTTGTGGACGGTTCCTATAATGACGGCCTCATGAAATTTTAGTCGGTCTGCCTGTTGTTGTTAGCTTGCCTAACTAATTTTATTGAAAACGGTTTTGGTGCAAAAAATTATGAGCAATTGCTCATTTTTCCGTTCTTTGTTTCATACTTTTATACCTATATCTTTCCTTCTACGCTTCCTTTTCGAACCTTCGTGACCTCCTGATGAAGGTCAGTTTGTCCGTCCATTTCAGGTTGGTGAGTTCCTCTTGTTGGAGTTTTTCAACTCCAAAGATTTTAAATCTCAGCCTCCCGTACGCCTCGCACTTGCCGAGGAAGTGAGACGAAGTTTCTTCGTCCTCTTCGCATTTGCGGCAAGTGGGGTTGTCTTCTATACCTATTAGTGATAGATGCTTGGCGGTCTGTCATCCATGACTTGCTGGACAAAGTCTATCGATTGCCTGCAGCCGCTATTATCCCTCCAAAGTTTGTTCAGCTCTTCTTCAGCCCAGTCGTCGAAGGCTGAAGAGCTTTGGCCGCTTGCGATGCCTAGTACAGGCTCCGGCCCACAGAACGTTGCGGAACCGGTTCTGGCAAGTTCGTCTGCCACCTCGTTTCCGATCACCCCTCTGTGACCCGGAACCCATACCAGCTGAACTTCCTTCGTTTTGGCTAGTTTCTCGAGAACATCTCCTCATTCTTGTACAAGTGCAGATATAAATTCTCTGTTCGGGCCCTTCTTTCACCTCTTGTCTTTTAGCTACGGTTAAGATAGCAAACACTTCAGCTTGGAAAACTGTTGTGTGCCTACCCAAAGCATAGCTTTCTCGTATGTCTCTTCCTTTCAGGTAGATGTCTGCTCCCGAAGCCTATTTGTCAGTCAGACGCGAACCGTCCGTATAACATATTAGGCTTCCCGTGCAAAACTCCACTGTATTATCCTCCCATTGTTCTCTTCTCAGAATAGTGAGAGTAAACTCTCTATCACATCGCAGTCTATCTTTGCGCTTCTCACTCTGAGGGCGGAAATAGGAATCTCCTGCTCCGCCCACTTCGCAATTTTTGCTCCTTCGTTTACCCAGACTCCCGAGTCCCACATCCTCAAGTGAGCTGCCATTGCATCCTTCTTGATCCAGACTGGAAGCGGCGGCAGTCTTAACAGTACCTTCAATACTAACTGCAGTTGGAGTCTTTCTCATTGCACCCGTTATTACCAAACAGACCAACCTCTGCACCTTACTTCGGCTTAGTGTGCTGTCCAGTGCGCCTGGCCACCACACAGCTGACCCATATTGGATCTTTGGTCTTACGACTGCCGTGTACAGCCAGCGCATAATCTCCGGGTTAGTACCCCAATTACTTCCTACAATTCTCCTCAGTTGCCATAGGACAACTACCGACATTTGTATGATCCTATCTACGTGCGGCGTCCATGAAAGTTTGGAATCCAGGACCACCCCCAGGTATTTGACTCGCTGGACTAGCTCCAGCTCTTTGCCAACCATGGTAGATGGCCTGAACCCGTCCTTCGTTTGGTGAACAGGATTCATCTCTGTTTTTGTCGGATTCACTGAGAGTCCTGCCTCACCGCACCAACTTTCAATTATTCTGCAGGCTACCTGCATGCGGTCACAGACGACTCCGTTGACTAAGACAACTCCGTCGTCCGCATATGCTTGTGCCTCGAAACCTTCATCTGCGAGTTTGCCCAAGAGTTCGTCCATGACTAAGCACCATAGATGGGGAAAGGTAGCTTCCCTGAGGGCAGCCCCCTCCCACCTCGGCATTCAGTCTGAGGTCGCCTCGGGATACTTCGACCATCCTCCTTGTTAGCGACGATACAATCCATTGAGTTAGGCGTTCCTCTGGTCAAAGTGCTGTCTGTATGGTCGCTGTTTTTGCCTTGTCAAACGCCCCTTCCTCATCGAAGAACACTCCTAAAGTTACCCGTTTGCCCTATAACGTTCGGTAAATTACAGCTGATCTGGCCCCCACAGAAATGGATGTGGATGCTCTCTGCAGCAGCGGATACAAAGTGCTACTTGCGGGGGACTTCAATGCCTTCATACCTAGTATGAAGCCCGGTGTGGAACCCCAGCGGTTAGCCGTATGCCAACCTGGAAGTATTCTATGAATAATAACATCACGGTGGACTACCCCGGACGCCCCCTCCCTTAACGCTTGGAACAACAACGCTCCCTCAACCATCGACCAAAAAATGTAGTTGACATTACTGAACTCCGCACCGTCTCCCAATTTATATCAGATCACGATCCTGTAATCTTCTCGATCAGTGAGCGGTATAACCTGAGAGGGAACAGAACCATCAGAGTTGATCTGGAAGAGGGAACGGTGGTCACCACGCAAATCGTGGAGGCGGACCTGGACCAACAAACTCGGAGGTGAGTAGAAAATGTACAGGTTTCATCCTTGAAAATGAACAATAAAGAAAGCAAAAAGTGGCAAACTTCCCGTAACCCAGTCAATCGTAAGAACATGATAAGACTGTGACAGAAAATAAAAATGATCGAATAAAGAGCCACGGGGATGAAACATGGAAAAGGAAACTCGAAATCCTCAATACCAACGACGATTCCCTAGGGCAGATGTCGAAGCGCCTGCGCAGAAGGCACAACGACGTACCGGCTGTGGAAAAGGGCCAGAGGCAGGCGATGACCGACCAAGGAAAGGCTGAAATGTTCGGGGAGTACTTCTAGAATACTTTTCAAGCGAGTGCTGATGCCACCCCTGAAGTTACCAGGGTAGCCAAGCTGTTCAGAGAAACGCCGAAGGCTGAACTGGACAGCAGAACCTTCTCAAAGCTGATAACCAACTTCGGTGAAGTTCTAAACACCATCAAAAGGCTTCCCTGGAACAAGGCACTGGGAACGGGAGCAATCGATGTGGCTCTACTGAGAAACCTTCCAAACAGTGGCGCACCCAGAATGACATTTTTGGGGGGGCACAAGGATGTAAAATTGCGCCGCAAGGTTATGTGTATTTCATAATAGCGATAGAATGCTATTTATTTTCAATTCGCTTACAAACTGTGAGAGAAATAGTGGTTTGTCTGTAGGAGTTCGGGGGGGGGGGGCTGTGCCTGTGCAGAAAAAAAGTCCTTTTCGTAGGAACCCGAACATAAAAAAAAAATAATCTTGATTAGATATATACATATATATATATATATATATATATATATATATATATATATATATATATATATATATTGTTACGAGATTAATAAAAATTCCCTAGCTACGCCGCTGAATCGACTCGCACGCGTATCGTCGATATGGTTTCCTAGAAAAAGGCAGATACTTGCCGGTAATGAATATTCGGGATAACCGAACCGTCGCATCGCGAAGATTCTGGTTACATTTGACTGGGATGAAGAAGATTGAGAAGTTTTATGAAGAGAAGTTATGAATGCGAAGATTATGAAGAAGTGATAAGCAGTTTTTGAAGAAGATTAGGAAGAAAATAAACAGTTTAGTAGTGTGATCGGCATTATTATTTAGCAAAAACGTAACAGTGGTGTCCGAAGCGGGATATTAGTGAAAAAACGAAACTATTTATAAATTATTTGTGGTGAATACGAGGAGTACATCGTACGATACGATGGAGGACATTGTGAAATTTATCCAAAATCAATTTGCGGATTTGGAAAGAACGCGCCAGGAGGAAAAACAAGAAGAGGAAAAGTGGCGCCAGGAGGAAAAACAAGAATAGTAAAAGCGGCGCCAGGAGGAAAAACAAGAAGAGGAAAAGCGGCGCCAGTAGGAAAAACAAAAAGAAGAAACGCGTCGGTTGGAGGAAAAGAAAGAACGAGATTCAGGTGAAACGTAATTCAGCGTAGAATTACGTTTCAACCTTTCATTAAATTTTCTTTCTTTTTCTGTCCTTGAAAATGGCTCCAAAATCGGAGCCGAAACGCGGTTCAACCCGAACTTTTAGTTTTCAAATATCTGACCGCGGAAACCTATATATATATATATATAAACATATATAATTTTTGAAGGAGGTTAGCTCGACTGGCTAAGTTAGGGAACGACAAAGGGAGTTGTCAGGTATTGCAGTCGGAGACACTTCAATTGTGTGAACTCTTTATTTCAGTTCAAGCTTTCGAGAATTATTTTTCTCTTCATCAGGAACACTGGTGAACAAAAGAAGAATTGACTATTACAATCAGTGAAGGGAAAAAAGGATTTCCAAGTACTTACGAAAAGTGAGGTTGTAACGAAGCCGGTTGCATTAAACATAAACACTTTTCCTTATGAGTTGTGACATATTAAAAATGTAAATAATAAAATTGTGTGAGTACAGGAACACATTATACTAAGTCATTATAAAAATTGAAAAATTTTTGTGAAAATTTTCTACCACGAGGATTCAAGTTCACATGTCTTCATAAAAAGGCGGAAAACTGTAAAAAATAAATTTTGAATTGTGACATTGACATTGATTGGTTTGACATTTGGCATTTACAATAAGTGCTACCAACTGCAATCGTGATACCAACTTAAATTTTTATTTTTAAATGTAAAAGACAAAAGGGACTTTTTGGCATTGGGAATTTGTTTGTTAATATTCTTTATTTAGTTAATGAATTGATTATATTTGTTGAGGTGAAGTAAGTATGTATATATAGAAGGAATTTTTCAATTTTTATAATGACTTAGTATAATGTGTTCCTGTACTCACACAATTTTATTATTTACATTTTTAATATGTCACAACTCATAAGGAAAATTGTTTATGTTTAATGCAACCGGCTTCGTTACAACCTCACGTTTCATAAGTACTTGGAAATCCTTTTTTCCCTTCACTGATTGTAATAGTCAATTCTTCTTTTGTTTACCAGTGTTCCTGATGAAGAGAAAAATAATTCTCGAAAGCTTGAACTGAAATAAAGAGTTCACACAATTAAAGTGTCTCCGACTGCAATACCTGACAACTCCCTTTGTCGTTCCTAAACATATATATATATCTATATATATACATGATATATATATGTAATATTAAATTGAACATGAAAAGAATTTAATTGAAAAAAAGTGAAACATTGAAGAGAAAAAAACTACAAAGTTTCATGAATTATTATTCGTGTTGGCACAATGGATCAAATCAGATAATTCGTATTACTCTCGGATGAAAGAAAATTGTCAGTTTTTTCAAATCAACGGTTGAATTTCATAGATGTGAAGTTTCTGGGTATAATCATTGTCATATCTACTTTTAGTCGTGATAGTATTAGATTTGTAATAAGTAAGCAGTAAAGGCCCATCCACCTTTCAAAATTAGCACTTATTAGAAATATTTACATCCAACAATCCAAAAATAACAAAAGTGGGTGAAGCTTGCCAATATTTCAGATTCATTGTCAGGTGCATTTTAATGATTCATGAGGTCCACGTACACAAGTTCTGGGAAATAATTACGGGGTGACACATGCCTTCCCACTTTTTTTCATGAATTTTTCATAGTTATGTAAAATAAACATTTTTCTTTATTCTTTATTCGAGTGATAAATAACTTTTGTAGATACCAAAAAAGATTCAATGATTTTACTAGAGCTCCATTCTGACATGAGACATATAACTGGTTTTTTCTGGTTTAAAAAAATACAAGTCCTGGGACGTCAGGATTATGCGCAGTTGAAAGAAAGTGAACAAATTTGAACTATAAGTGCTTTCTTCTGATCAACTGCGCATGATCCTGACGTCCCAGAACCACTATTTTTTAAAACCAGATCAGAGCTATAATTTGAATACAGAGTAGGTATTTCTCCATTCGAAAGATACAAAAACTTCTAATGCCGCAGTCAGACCTGAAAGGTTCCTACAATTCCGAGTTTGAGCTGCCACACTGTCGGCAAGGGTCTTCGCGCCGTGTGACACCTCAAACAGCTAAACAAGTCGAGCATACGTGTTAACCCTGCGCATTTGATGTCTGGAGAATTTACCGCCATTTCATGGGAAGAGGCAAGCCACGTAGAGTCCGGCTCAACACGTCTCGATTTTACGCGAGTCGATCTTATCAAGTGGATCGGCGAGTCTTGCTCGTGACTCGCCGAACCATGCACCGTGGGAATGGGCGCGCTCGCCAATTCTGGTGAGGCTTTCCTCATTTTTGCGCGGCTTGTGTTTTCCCGCCTCTTTGACACGCGCCAAAGGGAAGGTGATCCTCTTCGGGCTCGGCTCGTTTACTTTCGACCCGATCCAACAACCGTAGAAACGTGGAACGGAGAAGAGTGTCAGTAGCGGCTGAACTTTTGCTATGACAGGTGCTAATATGGAGTGGTCTAACGACGTGGCATTGGAGTTCTTATCATTTTACGAAGGGGAGCCGGCAATATGGAACCCTAGGGACCGAGATCATAAGAACAGAAACCTGGTCCATGGTGCGTGGAAACGCATTGAAGGCCAAATGTCTAGGAAGCTTGCAATCTCAGAATTGAAGAAAAAAATTAACAAAGTGAAAGCATCAACTAAAACTGGATCTCAAGACGTATACAAACCTGATTGGTTTGAAAATTACCTAATATGATGTAATAGGCGGGAGCAACACAAGCTGCTCCTCGTCTTCACCGATTTTTCATGTTCAGGAAATGTGCACTGTGTCACACCACTGGCAAGACTAAAACAAGATTTGTCAAAGCATACACGAGCCTTAACTACGAATTCACACACGTCGTGGGATTGCATCCAAATCACCAAGCCTTGATTACGAGCCAAGGCTCGACGAGCCTTGACAAGCCCAAGCCACGAACCAGGCTCGCCGACTCACGCGCCGTGGGATGCCGGCTTCCACACGGAGCGAGGCTTGCCAATCCAAAGGCCAGGCTTGTCAAGTCTTGCGCCTTCTGACTGTGGCTTAAGACAGGGCCAAAGAAAAATATGTCCCACACTTCACGGGTAGATGGGACTGGTTTTAACAGACATGTCCAAGACGGTAGCATTTGTAGACTCACGTAGACAGGACAGTCAGATAACCACGAAGCACTGGCGACTCCCACATTACCCTAGACCCAACATCCTCAGAAGAAATCAAATCTTATCTTAGGTTTTCCAAAACCAGCACCAGGGCCCGACGGCATACCTAAGGAAAGGCATGGCATAGGTCTGCAATTCAGACACCTCCTCACCAGCTGGAAGGTAGCTACTGTCATCATGATACTCGAACCGAATAAAAACCAGATCTTTCCACATAATCATCGCCCAACACCGACAGAGTGATTCAGACAAGACTGCAGTCCATGATCGAAGCAATGAACATCTTTCCAGATGAACAGTTCGGTTTCAGACACGGGCAGTCAACAGGACTTCAGATAACCCAAATAATCGACGTAGCAATACAAGGCTGAAACAGCACCTTATGGGAGAAGTAGTCCTCTTGGACGTCCCAAAAGCGTTCGACAGAAGCCGACACATCGGACTGATGTCGAAACTAATGAATGCAGGTTACCAAACACCCATGGTTTGAGCTCATCAACTCCTTGAGAAACCGTAGATATCGATGCAGTGTCGAAAATTAATTTTCAACCCTAAGAAGGACAGAGGAGCGGTATTATCACCACACCTCTTCCTAATATTCACGACTGACTTGCCAAGAACGGAAGACCCGATGACAAAGCAGGCACTCAGGGTCCCTATGTTTTGGTTCTCACGATAAATTTCGAACGTGGAATGGTCTTCGCTGTTCTGCTACGGCACCCACAGCATCATTTACTACTTCTGCAATAGCAATCATTACAATTTCAGCAAAATTGCCATTTCATTATACCACGAGTGAAATATGTCAATAATGATTAAGGTTAGGATTTGAGTCAATTCTGATCGATAATTTTTATCGCATGCTACATATCCGCTCGTTGTTTTATGGTCGATAATTATCGCTGGTAATATAGGAACTTGTCATTTTTGCGGTATCCTTCGAAAAAGTGCAAAAATCGCATGCGATATTGCGTCAAGTGAACTCAAACATATATAGGGCTCCTGTGTGGCAATTGTAGCCGAGGCACCGCACGAAAGTGGGTTAAAGCCAACGACAGGTAAGCGACCTTTAAGAGGGGTTTCACCGGTACAAAATTAATATAAATGCAGAGAAAAGCAAAACAATTCTTCTCACAAGGCGAGCACGTCAGCGTGAATATTCAACAAATTCCCTGGTTAGACGAATCCGTGTACCAAGGAGTAACCCTGGACAGAAAACTCACTTTTCGAAGACGCGTCACAACCAGACAAGCTTTTGTCGCCATCTTGAAAAATGGTGTCTGAACTCCAGTGTGGTGCGTCCAAAAAAAAGGACTGAATAAAAATTATCTAAAACTTTCTTCTCAACATTTTTTTGTAAAATGAATAGTTTCAGAACCATCTTTTATGTAGTGTATTTATAGAGACTGCTTAAATGCCCTATTATAACCTGAAATTGAATGTATTAATATTATTGAACTAGTATTGTTTCTTTATGATGATAATATTAATAATTATCATTACTGTTCATTGCACTAGTTTCCACACCACCCGTGAAGTGAAGCTAATGGCGTATTGAAAAGCATCAAAAAGTACAAAGCCAACATTTCATTTAATAGCAGTACTTTCGCTGAAGTTGAAATATTCAAGTTATTAGTTAGGGAGACACAAAAATCTCGACGACCTAGGAGCACAGCGTATATCCTTGTCCTACATAATAGGTTACAAGGGTATCCAAGGGAATGATATGCGCTACGGGAAAATGATAATGATGATGAGTCCAGCTGACTAGCTATCAAGACACCTATTTTGACCGATTCGGAACTCTTTTAGGAGGGAGGCAGGACAAAGACACTACATACTACGCAGGTTCTGTGATGAGGACGAAACAGCTTCCCAAATATTGCTCTTGCTCGGACGCTATAGTGCAGAAGATCTCATCTACAGAAAAATCTTGTGACAAATCTCTGGGAGTTCATCAGAAGATCCGAAGTACTTGCGAGAAGACCTGACAACAGGGAGCAAAAACGTTCTACACAGAACTGCCTGTATTTCGGCCGATAGCCAGCCATGCTAAACAATGATAATTATAATATTATTTCTTTCATTGGAAACACAATCTACCTGTTTGGTAATTATCACCGTTCCTTGTTTAAACTGTATAACCAATAATTTCTAGGTTATGGCTTGGTACAGCTCTATCAGTACTGGTTGAAGAAGTAATCGTCTACACAACAATACAACTATTTTCCAAGGAATGTAATTCTTTGCATTCCATTTTCATCAAACAAGAAAAATGAATACCGAGCCAACTCAAACCTTGTGTTTATTTCATGTCTTCATAGGTCTTCTTGGTGATACTTATGAAATATCATCAGTCTCGAATTGAACTGAATTCAACATCCTTTTTTTCATTGCTCGCATTTTTAACAACTTCACACGCAACAAAAATGTCACATTACAGAACATGAACCTGTTTTTTAGCGCTAAATTACTCAACAATTATCACAAATACGAAAAATATTCGCGAAACAAATTTAATATGCTTCATAACTGTTTTTGAAATTTTCAGTAGACATATTTCACGTCCACTGTCGCTTCATGAGGACTTTTGTATGTTTCATCGCTGAACACCTCTTATCAAATCTCAAAACTGTTATTTACGGTAAAAATTAGAAAAAGATTTATATTACAGTAGGCAAGCAAGACTCCAAACAACGACCGTTGAATTATATCTGCAAAGTTTTCTACAAGAACTATTTTGCAATGTTTTTCAAATAAAATATCTGAAATTTTTTTTCGATTCAAATAGGAGGACACCAAACGTACCGGTTTCATGGTTCAGCAAAATTCACCCAATTAAATCGAAAAATTATTTCAGCGTTTGAAGGGAATTCCCAAAATGAACACTAAATTATATATCCTAGGACATCTCTAAGTTCCAGAGAGCACTCCGATTATAGCATCATCCTCTTTCGAAGCCCAATTTTTCCAAGAAAAAATGTGTGATACTATTTGGCGGAAGACCATTGAACTGATCTTGAAAAATGCATTAATTAATCCTGTGAAGAATCTAACAGATATAATTCAACTGTCGTAGGGGGGCAGTAGTTGTTGTCTGTTAGATACTTGGCAACGAATATACGTATTGCATAGATTAAAGCGGATGACACGAATAATTTATCCATCAAACTGCTAAAACATTCCTTGATTGAATTTGTGGTTCATGTCTGTACGAAAGCCTTTTATTCTTCGAAACATATGAGAAAATCTTCTGATCGAAAGCAAGCGCAGTAGGCTCCAACTAACCTAGTGACGAAGTTATTGCTTGCCTATCTAAATAACCTAAGCTTCACCCTGCAATAGACCGCCGAGAATTTTATTGCATTCCCAACAAAATTTTCAAAAAATTCGTTTACAATGATTTTTTTATCTAATGAGTTCCTCATTCATGTGCGCGAAATGCGCCTATGACATTCTCAAAACTAAATGAAAAATAAATTATTTGATGATTCTAGTTTTAGCAAGGTTTGTTTACAAAAGAAACCAATAATAGTATGATATCATAAGATGTATTTGTGCAACGCAGATAAGGAACTCCAATTGATATTTCCATTGCAGTTTTATAGCAATTCGGGTCTTCAAATATTTAGATAATTCATGACATTTCATTGCACCGGAGATATAATCTATATTTGATTTATAGCTACTGGCATGTGATTATTCAATCATAAAATCAATTGTGGTTTATAGAATCGTAATAGAAAATTGAATAGAACAGAATAACATTGGTCCACTGCGACATTTGCACTTCTACTTTTTGCCGAAGGCAAGTTAGTATAACAAGACTCTACGAAACAGATTTGCACACACAGGATGGTCAAATGGTAGGTAGGCTTCGAAGTATGCGACTGAGACAGGCAACCGAGACGCGCGACATGAGATGAGAGAACGCGTCAGTTTCGCCTGTGCCTTCACCTATTTGAGACCGACGAAAGAGGTCAGCGACAACCAGCCATCAGTCCTTTGGATATTAATGAATCGAAAACACATATACGCCTTTTTGTGGAAGAATGATGGTCTAATATGGTGTATGGTATAACATATACAAAGAAGTGAAATGAGTAAATTATATCAGAACCGGGACCAGAGAAGAAATGAATGATTTCCTCTGCAGTGAAGTTTGATTCCGCCATTTTCTAACCAGAGGCGACAAGCGACACCACTGGTTCTGGAGTTATCGCTTGCATGCCGTCTCTGTCGCCCGTCGTGGTCACGTACCTCAAAGCATACCTTTAGAGTCCGATTGCTCAAGTTGTAACAGTTTCATCTTAACCACTTGGAAGTTACGGTACATTTTATGCAGTAATATCATTCGTCAGTTATTTCTATTCAATCCTCAGAAGTCTTCAAAAGATCTCTTGTAATGACGAGCGTCTTCACCTTTCAACGTAAGAACCCAAGCACGATTGAGAATTGAACTATTATGTCCGCCTAAGTACGTCACTCAAAGGGTGGCTGTATTCAGAGTTACTTGACTGCATCGAAAGGAATTGCGATGCGGAGTGGAAGTGGAGGTGGTAGGCTTGCAGATTGTTTCTGTTTGGTAACCTAATATCGACCTAATGCGGCGGTCAGGGGTGGGATTCGGTGTGCCATAGAATTCTACAGTCGATCAAATAAGTGAAATGTCATAATCGTTGAATTCATAGGAGAGACATTTAATTCTATGGTACACGGAATCTCACTCCAGGTCACCACCGCTTCTGTTGGCAATTTATCCTTGGTTTTTATGGTCGTGTGTATGGAAATCATACTTTATTCGGCTGGCGATGACCACCTGCATGCAGACATGACATATTTCGAAGTTTTGCCTCTTGTCAGTGCTAAAGTAGGTCGGACAACATGAGAGTCGTGCGGTCCCTGCTAAATGAATAATAATCAACTGTTGAACTGAAATTTTCTCACAAGTTAATCCGCGACCTACACTAAGTCAGTCGCAGCACCATTTATGTGGAAAATCGAGAACAATTCGGTGGTCGGTGGATCAGCGGTCTAAGGAACAGGCCGTTCGAAACTCCAGCATAGCGATAGTCGGTTCGAGTCCGATGTAGGTACGAGAATTTTTCTCAACTACTTTATATCGGATCGATAGGCGACCGAATGCCTTGTTGAAAAGCAAGTGTATGGTGAGTTGTATAGATGCCAATCTCGTCTAGTGCTAGCTTGGAGTGCACACCGACCAACCGAGGTGGTGCTGTAGGTTTTCCTACAGCTGAAAAGTGAATACATCACCTGAAACGTCAGTAAGTCGCCCTGGAGCGCCAAGGCAAATAATAATAATAGCCGTCCTCTACCCGCCCAGGCTATGCCTTAGGGTACACTCAAAGAGTGTTTATGAGGGAGTATTATTATTATTATTATTATTATTCCTCGGAAAGCAAAGACTCCAGGAAGAGTTATTGCTAATCAATTATATCCTTGAACGTTGATATGTCAGAAGTCGAATAAACGGATTTCTCTTCATTCTTACTTTGTATTCCTTTGTTTAACAGATTTTTATTCCGTTAGCTGCAGATGAGTTCGAAATATGTTGATGTAGATTACATCCAACAGTGTGACTGTGCCTTTTCACAGTGTCCTTGAGACTGTTGACCCAGTGCGCGTCTTTCACAAAATTCCGGTCGCCGAGGAAGACATCCAAAAAACCGCTATCACAACTCCAATCGGACTTTTCGAATACCGATTCATGACTTTCGGTCTACGGGATGCAACACAGGCTTTTCAGCGTTTCATCTACGAAGTCCTACCCGGATTACACTTCTGCCTCGCGGACACAGATGACATCCTAGTCGCCTCAAGAATCTCAAGATCTCCCGAAGAACATCTTGTCCTGTTGAAGATTCTGTTCGAGCGAAAAGCATAAAACGGTGTCGATATTAATTCCGCAAAGTACGTCTTCGAACGAGCATGCAGAGGAAGTATTTCTTGGCTACTGAGTATCAGAGGCGGGAACATGACCCTGTCCGATAAATTCAACGTAATTCGCATTTTCCCGTGCTCAGATACCGTAAAACACCTCGAACGATTTCTAGATATGATAAACTCTTACCGACGATTTGTACCTAGAGCTGCCATAACGTAAGCCCAGCTGAACAAGACTGAAGAGTACGTTGTTGGCCTACTCGAAGTTGGACTCCAACCTCGCCAACTTCAGCGACCCTTCGCATTTCTCAGTAGGTGCTTTCTTACAGCAGTAGCGTAACGGTGCTTTTGAGCCACTTAATTTATTTTCGAAGAAACTCAGCTCCGCCGAACGGAAGTACAGTGCTTTCGACCGCGAACTCTGGCTATACATATACTTGGCCATTCGATACTTCCATCACGTGGTAGAAGCAAGACCGTTCGCAATATATATGGATCACAAACCACTGACCTTCGTTTTCCGTCAAAAAACGAAATAGTGCTATCCTCGCCAGTTTCGTTATTCATTGGACAATGTTCGACATACATTCGATACATTTCCGGTGAAATTGATGTAGTGGCGGATGCATTGTCATGCCCTAGACTTCGAAGCCTTCGCCGTCTCTCAGTCTCCCAAGAAAACAACACCGAGCTCAGAAGATTCCAGCAGGAAAACTCGTCCTTGCAGTTCTAACGCATACTTACAGTTCTAACGCATACTTACAGTTTCCCGGTAACAATGCCACGATTGTATGTGACCTTTCGACTGGAGAGGTTCGACCATTCATCACTTGACCTTTCCAAAGAGCAGCGTTCGACACATTGTACCGGCAAGAAGTTGAAGAGCTGCCAACAGTCGAAGGTAAGCCATCATGTTACGATGCCCTAATATACAAGATATTCAAAACAATATAATTTTATGAAATATTTCGAGAACGCGAATGATACATTTTTGTTCTCAGCATCATAATGGATATGAGAAATGTCGTAGTAGTAGTAATTTTGGGGGAAGCCACTATCGCAGCCAGGCAACTAGGCCCACATGGAACCTTTTGCCATATGAGAAATGTAACTAATTTGATCATTCGATCAAGTTCGTAACTTCAATGATAACGGAGTGACTATAATTATAGTATATCTAGTACCTATTCAAAGTATTCAAGTTCTGATCTGATCTAACAAAAGAACTCATTTTCACCATGCCGCTGTCTCTGAAATGTGTACAGGAACGATAAATAGATGAATATATATTCCCTCGTGTTGATGTCACTGAAGTTATATTAGTGCATTGAATGAGAACTTTGAATGAAATGCAATTCCAGGATCCGAAATTGAAGTACCTACATCACGTAAGGGTCTGATTCTTGATTTTACATAATTGAATTATGTAATAAATTTTCATAGGAGATGTACAGGTTGATAAATACGTAACTGTCAGCAGCTAGACTAAACTGTGGAACAAAGGTCGACACCCTTCTCATCAGAAACAACGAAAAAAAAGTTAGTTCCAATGAGCATCCAATATTCAAAAGCTCTGGTCTGGTCGACTTGTGACAATCTGGGGGATAAACCTTTTGCCCTTTGTCAAAATTGACCTTCAGTCATCTCATGGATCCCCACAAACAGTTATAGTAGCGCCCCATATTTTAATTCAATTGTGTAATTTTCATTATATAGGCATTTGCGCTATGTTTTTTTTTTCTTTATATATCTGTATAAACATGTAATTCTTGGGACAATAAACTTATTAAGTAAGTAGGATTCAGTAATTTCGTCAACACATAACGCGTTTGTTGAGAGAGAAATAGAACGGAAGAGAGATAGATTTGGTGTATTAAAAAAGTCAACGTTTTCGATTTGACAATTTAAATTTGTCCTTCATAAATCTCGCAACCTATATCGGCAATAAAAAATCAATTAGCTCAACAAACAAATCTTCGAGCAGGCGACAAAAACATTAATTTCGCATCTAAAAATACAGGCATGTTTGAATTATGCCAGCCCATTTAACATTCGGGATACTAAATATGCTTGGTTTAAGGAGTACCTGCAATATTTCATATTTTTTGTTAATTTACTACTTTGCCAACGTCACTGAAAGTTAATTGATGTTCGTATAAAGTACGGTTTGTTTGACAATGATTTTTATTTTGGTATAAACAAGTAGTCATCGTATTTTTGGCACAAGTACTGAGCGTATTATTCTGAATTACCAATACCATTACTATTTGCGATTCCAGATATTCGCAATACTATTTCCATGATGATCTCCTACCACGCAGTAACAGCTACGTGCATCAATTTAAAGAATATTTTCCGTGTCTCCAACTGAAATTATCAACAACAAATATCGGTTATTTCCTTTTAGGCCAATCACTCTAGCAAAATGTGGCAAAAATAGTAAAAGAATACAAACGTTGTCTTTTAGTGCTCAATGAAACTATAAAAATTTGCACCCTCGTACCAAGCCGGCAACATTGTTAAAAATATAAAATATTAACAATTATTGTAGTTATTTCGTATAGAAAAAATGCAAAAGAGCAGAAAAAGAGTAAAAATTAAGAAAATATCACCCTTTATCTTTCCTCAATAATGCGACCATATCCAAGTTTGGCATGAGTGAATACATTATCAATTCATACTTTTGTTAATAATTTAGCCAAAAAATATATATAAAGGCAAAGGCGAAGAAACGTTTCTGTTTTATCATAGTAGTAGCAGAGTAGTAGTAGTAGTATTTATGGGGAAGCTGTTGTAACAGCCAAGCAAGTAGGCCTCCATGGGCCCTTTTTATCATCCCCTGCTCTTCTCATGCCTATGGTTTCCACCTGCTCCCCTAAAGTCTGGGTGTGAAGTTTGTTGGTGCTTGCCAAGAAACCACCTCCTCAAGCCCTGGTAGGGTTGGTTCTTCGTCAGGCGATGCGATGGTCGCGGGTGATTCTTTCACTGGCTACCAGACCCCAGATTCCGATGTATCCGATCCGAGGCTCCTTCTCTCTCGGCTTTCATTGGAGACTAGTTTTCCAGTTCACACTGCGAGATCCTTCCATACTCTTCCTAGGTATAGTCCTCGTAAGGCTGGTTCTCGATCGGGTGGTGCGGTGGCCGCGGGCAATCAATTCACAGACTACCAATCCAGCAGCACCCGATCCAACGCCCCTCCTCGGCTCTCACCGAAGGTCAGATTTTCCCGATCCCGCAGCGAGTTCCTTTGATTCGCTTCCTCGTAAAAACCCTGGTAGGGCTGGTTCTCGCCGCAGTTGATTCATCAGCCAATCTTGGGGTTTAATGTCCTAAGTCTCGTTGAAACTTTGCCACTTCTGTCGATGACGGCAATATCATTTTTTCCCAACACTAAAAAAAAGTGTTTGCAATATGAATGTAAAAGTTTTTTGAGTTGGTCGAAACGTTTGGAGTAATTTCCTAGAAAACCTATAAAATTTATCACCACCACAGATTTCGCCAGCATTTTCAAACAGAAATAAAATAAAATTTTTTCAATCTTAAAACTAATGAAAAATTTTTGTTAATTTGACTGATTTAAACAATCATTGGGAATGAAAAAAAATACAGTTTTTTTATACGACTTTTGTGAAATCTGTGGTGGTGGCATATTTTATATGTTTTCTACAAAATTACTCCCAACGTTTGCGATCAACTGAAAACTTTTGTATCATTTCCATAATCAATTCAGATTACCAACCCAATTTTTTTTTTTGGAAAGTAAAAAAAATTAAATGAAACGAACAAAGGTCGAGTATGTATATACGAGAGTTCAATTCTATGAAACGAATATTTCGTAAAACCAAAAAGTACCTATCTATACACACAATTCCACAAAGTGGAAATTAAGGCAAATATCTGACAGAAAACAACTACTACCCCCTACGGATATTGAATTATATCCGTCGTCTATTTGTGCAACGTTCCTCACGGAACCATAGTTGCAAATGCTACTTCTTATAAAGCCATCAAATATTATACTTCATTTTGTTGGAAATGACCACCTGCATACATACATGTTTCGAGGTTATTTTCCTCTCATCAGTGCAAGGATAGGTCAGACGCGATGTAGTCGTCTTGCCAAAATATGAATGATAATATTCAAAAGTCTGTACATATACTATTAGCTCTTGAATGACCTGAAGATTCAACTGCGGCACTCCATACTTCCGGGGTAATTATTCTACTCGCATGCTATTGAGATGGAATGAGGGATCGAATCATGAGATTCCCAATTACCCCTAGTACTGAGCGACTCCACGATTTTCATGATAAAAAAATCCATAATTCCATACTGAACAAATAAGATCAAACTGTTAAACAATTGTTAAAATTGTTTTTTCCGTTAACCAGCTAAGGATTAACGAGGTCTTACAATTTAACGTGCGATTCCTAGAACTTCGAATTATCCCACTCATCGTTTCAAACGTAGCATTTCAATGAAATAATTTATTTATTTACACATCAAATTAGACGATATAACTGTGTTTGTGAACTGATTTATCTTATAAACAAGTATTGCACAGAAAAGTTAACAGTGAGTCTTAGGATGCCAAAGGTGTATTGGATGGTGATCGGCTTTGAGATGGCGATTTTCCCACAACAGTAGCAACAATGCTCCAAATATCAATAACACATAAGCTTACCATGCATCAACAAGCTTAGATAATCCCAACATGGGACGACAACGGTCAGTAGACATTTATTGAACATTGCCTACAAAAGCTAACAACCTTCCACCGAATAGTTCACCTGACATGGTCTTCAACCGACTCGTTCTAAACAACCAGTAGAGTACGTTTTACTTTACGAAGAACAAAGTACTATGAACCCAGTTAGCAAAATCTTAATATAAGTATAGAATCACTAGATTACACAAAATGAATCCAAAATGACAAGATAGCATTTACACATTTTCTTGACAATGTATTATGGTGCTTCGATATATCTTGTACAAAAATATTGAAAAAACTTTCAGATCTGAACGGAGTTGGGTTATACCATGCCTAATGGAGGAAAGTAATAATCTTAAGGAATTATATAAATTGACTGACAAGCAACTGCACCAGGACATATAAAAATGAATTTAATCAACGTCTTAAAAAACACAAAAGTAATGTCAAACTAGCTAAAATTGAATATAACAAGCAAAGAATAAAAAATTCGAACAATACATCTAAGGAAAAATGGAAAATAATAAATAAAGAACTGGGGTATAAAGTAAGCACATCTGAGGAAGAACTTACTGTCATACATCACGGTACATTACTGAAGAATTCAAACGATATTGCAAATGCTTTTGCAGATTTTTTCTCTGATGCTGCCACCAATGCTTTGATCAATCACTTCGGATTGAACTTGTCTTTGCCATGTACAATATCATAAAGAATACATACTATGCAAGAGTATCAGATCTATTACTGAGATAGAAATTATTGAGACAATTAAAACGACAAAGAATAAAAATACATCTGGCTTGGATGAACTATCACTTCATACTATCTCAAATGTTCTAGATCTAAGTATTATTCCTTTAGTATACTTAATGAACCATTCTCTTTTTCAAGGACGTTTTCCAGATATATTCAAAACTGCTTCAATAATTTCTTTAGATATAAAAAAAAGGTAATAGGTAAGCAGGACATCGAAAAATTATAGGCAGATATCTTTATTAACATCAATATCTAAAATATTTGAAAAAATATTAGCTAACCGTATGTCATCCTATCTAGATTTCATATAATTTTATGCATAAGTATCAAATGGGTCGCCGAGCTCGCAATGATACTTGGGAGTAATGGGTGTAAGGCTGTGTATCGAATGGAATTGCCAACGAACAAATTGTCACGTTATACTGAAATTATCTGGCATCGGGCTGAAGATGGTCATCCCCAGCCGAATGAATGATGATTTCTGCAGAAGAACGATACGCTCTTTTAATACAGTTACTCCTCTTTTCAAAACATGGGAATGTGTGAAGACAAGGTTAATAATTCTTCCCCATAAACACTTAGAGTGTACCCAAAGGCTTAGCCTGTGCGGGTAGAAGACAGCTATTATTATTGTTTGCAGTGGCGCTCTAGGACTACTTTTTGGTGGCGTATTCACTTTTCAGCTGCGGGAAAACCCGAAAAAACAGCACCACTTCGACGTTGTTATTTATTTAATCTATTAATATTCTTCGGCAAAATCTCCGGTTTGCATGGATACTATTCCAAAAAATAGAGGAATACGAATACTATACATAATTTTGAGGCATATTATATTTACCTATGTCAATTATATAAATATTATTTTTTTATATATTTTCTATTTTATTTCGTCGGATCTAAAATATGTCAACCTTATGGCTGATTAAACGTAGAAACATTTCTAATCGCATCTTCATTATACCTTCATTATTCCTTTTTCAAGACATGTGGAAGATTAACTTTTTCGGTAAATGGGACAGAAGCAAGTTATTTCGCCGACAAAAATGTTATTCAATCAAAATTCATGAATAAAGAATGGATATAAACATTTTAATGGTATTTTCAAAGTGTGTTTATTCAAGCTTTCTTGGTTTCATTTTCAAAAGAAACCCGGCGGGTGTGGTTATCTTGAAATCCAAGTAATACAAGCGGGATGATGTTTATTTCCAAGGAAAACATTTTAATAGTCGCGAAGGCGTAAAACGGAGTTCATAACGTCTCTTCGTCTTACGACTTCACCCAAAATGAGCGTCATACATACTTGTGTCTTAATTGCCGAGGAACTAAGGCTTTAATGAAATGCCATGGGCATTTTATTGGGCACTTAAGAAGTAAGGAGTTCTAGTCAAGTTGATCAATATACGGTTTGCGTCATGCAGTTGGGTCTTTCAAAAATACTGTATTCTTATTGAATAATAATAGTAATGATAATAATACATCATCATAAAGCTTCTTGGAATGTAGCCAAAGGCATACCATGTGGCGTATTCACTTTTCAGCTGTAGGATAATCCGGAAAACCTTTTCCAAATCTAGCTTTTGTGTCGGCAAGGATAAGTGGTTTATTGTTTTTTCACCAGAAATCCTAAGGGTATTCAAATTTTTATCGACACTTGATATCTCCAGGAACACCCTCATAGAAGTTTCATACTATTTCATTACTTCATTCAACCACTGATGGCAAAGTGGCTCTCAGGCCTAGTGATACCAAGTCTATCTGCCATCTTCGAATCTAGCAAGGTCGTTGTAGCAGCTTCGTCAAATGAGGCATGAGTAGATATCTCACCTCTTGGACCTTTCAGTATAACGGGTGCTATTCTCAGCAAAACCTGAGTATTACGTGCATGTGAATGATTCATTAGTTCGGTTTCTATTCTCGGGTTTTCTTCTTGAGGCTGATCTTGTCTTCTTTTCGTGGTATGTAGTAATTGATTGTGATATTTTCCACAATTTTCAATTTCACATCTACTCTTTCTTCGATATTTGAAAACATTGAGCTTTTAGACGGTCAAAGCACAAGAAGTGACCAGTTTCCATTTATCGTCTACAAGAAATACTTTGAATTTCTCACTATTCAAGCAGTGGACTTTTTCTTTGCAAATATTACAGAATGGTTTTATCATCATTACTTTTCATTGAAAACAACATTTAATTTTTTTTGTGCATAGATTTCTCGTTATCGGTTTTCGTTTCAAATCTCCCCGATATGTCTATGCAAGAAGTGGCAGCTAGAGCAATATGCCGAAACTAATCAGTTTCGTCAATATTATTTGAATTCATGACTGATTTACCCCATTCCAGTCTCAAATTTGGTGAGAGTTTACTTACTGCTTCACTTATCAGATGTGGATTTTTTATATGCCCTGTATTATTGAATCATTCCATTGTCAATTTCTCAACATTTTAAAAGGGAAGGTGAGTCTCAAATTTTCCTTCTTTTGGCGGTAGCGCCTTCCTCACCTTAAATAATATTGAAATCATTATATTAATTCAGGTTGTCCAAAGGTGACTTAAGAAGTATCAGTTATTCTTGTCACATTTTTGGAAGATATCAAAAGAGGATGAACAGCATCCTTTGCCTCACCGTTGAGGCATCTCTGGAGTCGAACAAGGTTCTCGGAATCTGTAAAAAGATTATTCTCAGTTGTACGATTGTTAATCTTATCTTTCAAAGACATTCTTTGAACTCCTTGAAGGCTCCTCTCATAATCGGGTTCAGACCTCTCAGTTATAATTTCTTCTTGCAATTTCATCTCTTCCCCAATCAGTTTCTCTTCTATTTCTAGTTTTCTTTTACTAATTTTTGCTAGCTCTCTTTCTTATTCAAATTTAATTTCTGAATACTTAATGTTTTCTTCGAGTGGCTCTGCTGATGAGAAATATGAGACAATGCATTACTTACGTGATTTTTCTCGTCGCTCCCCGTAGTCTGCTGAAGTCCTGCGCTTTCATGTCCATATCACTCTGGTGGAATACCTTTGGTGGGTCTCTCGCTTCTCCTGATGAAACTTATATCTCCAATAATCTAGTATCCGACACGAAGGACCATGTAATGAATAATAATTCCAATTTCGTCAATCTTGACTATTATTCTATAATTTATTCGTTCAGAAAAAGTTTGAGTCTTATCTGTCACCATTCTTGACAACCGTGTCAAAATTATTTATAAAATGCATATAACTAAAATGATCTTATCCATTGCCCCCCCCCCTTGGATTCGCCGCTTTATGCAACGAGGTAAGTAGAACCTCTTGTAGGATTGATGACTCTGAGATATATTTTAAGAACCATTTTGATCGATTTTTAACATTCTCTCTAGGTATTATACTACTTAGGACCTTTTTTAATTTCAGAATTATCGGAAAAATTATTGTTTTACAAAAGATGAATTAATAGCTCTTACTAAGTTAGTCCATGATTGTTGAACTGGTGATTAATAATGTGGCTAATTTCATATATCTGCTCTTTTAGATAAATAAGTGAAGTTCACCTGATGGTACGTCTCTTTCCCACGTTCTATCAAAACAGACATGGGTTCAAAAAAATAATACCTGTGAAGTGACTGGAAACACCTGAAACCCCAATTTACGTGTAGCAATGAGCCCATCAAGAGGCCAATGGCTTACACCTTGGTATTCTACAAGTAAGGCAATCTATATTATAGTTGACTATATTAAATCCATAAGTTGGCAGCTCATTATGGTAGGTATTGTATTAAATATGATCAAATCTAAAATATTAATCAGGCGATACAATTTGACATTGAACCATTGTGACCATTTCAAAACATGAGGTTGTTGAATCATATACAAGTACTGGAGTCGACGTCCTTCATATTGTAGCAGGGTCATTAAATTTCAACAATTCTACATGAACCAAATATTAAAAACCTTTTTGACTGGAATTTGGTTCAATTCAAAACTATCAAGAAACTATATATCAAAAGTGGGTTTCTATAACTTCATATTCAAGATATTTTCAGAATTTTATTTAAAAAACTGCATTTTTCCTAATTATTATCTGATCATTTCCCTAATGATAAACTGTTCTTACAGTATTCATATCTTTACCAATTCTTGAAGAAACAGTATGCAGCGTCAAATTTCATCATACATAAAACATCCATGATTTCATAAGATAAAACATTCAAATTATTGATACATTGTTACAATTTGTCAATATATTAACTGTTGAAAAAAAAAACTTTGAATGATTAATTGTCCTCAAGATTTTTTTTTGTACTCATCTGTTTTTGTTGAATTGGGCTGCGCCTCATTCAACAAAGTTCACGCTTATACAAAACAGAGATATCTGTTAAATATTCGATTTGCATTGAATAATACCATTCATTACCATATGGAATTGAATAATAGTGACAGTCCGATGGAATAATATTACTCAATCGTTGTGTCAAATTTGCCAAATAGCAAATTTACTAGTCACGATATTTGTAGGTATACTGTCAGTTGGTTTGTGAGTTATTGTGTATCATTCTCATTTCTGGTATCATTAGAGAAATGTCTATTAGTGAATCAGATTCACAAGATAATATGTCTTGTACACCGCCAGACATTTTAAAATTAGCGGCTAGCGCTATACAGTAAATCTCCTACCTAACAAGTCAAAAGGTAAATATTATGCGGTGTACAAAAGTTTTATGGATTGACAACTGGCACAAAAAACATCGTCTTTCTCTGACAATGTTATTTTAGTGTATATTGTTAAACTTGCAAAAAAATAAATTTGTAATGTAACTATTAATACTTATTTGTTATGTAAGTAAATGAACATAAGTTTATTGTGTATTAATAACGTTACCAGTTACCATCAATAAAAACTATTGTTCATTTGAAATATATTTTGCATTTTTTTGATAAACTTATATATATACATATATATGTATAGTTGTGGATAAAGTATAGTATTCAACACGCGCATAATGGCTACTACCCACTCAGATGTTACAACACTCGCCTCCGGCTCGTGTTGCAATTTCATCTTCGTGGGTAATAGCCATCATTATTCGCTTGTTGAATAATATACTATTATCCAACAAGTACGCAAAAAAATCAACTATGCGTTAAAACTTCAACTGTGCGTAAAGTTTTTTAAACACTGTTCATACATTTACACATTCTTGAAAGAACAGTATTTTGCATCAAATTTTACTTGTGGGACTATTGATTGATAATAGAGTAGAGTAATATATTTGACCACTTTACATACAAGGTACATTTATGGCAAGTCATTTATAATATTAGCCTAAAGCCTAATTTCAATAAAAAAGTCAGAGTGAGCGAAAACGTCTGTGAATAAAACAATAGAGTGAATAGTCAAGAGTAAATATAGAACTTGCACAATTTAAAAATCTTAAAATAAGACGAATATTCAAACCTTCATAAGATAAAACTTAATTTAATAGTTCGATAGCATAAATTTTCAATATAACTGTCGTAGAAAAAACTTTGTATGACAAACTTTCGTAAGCATTTTGTACTCGTGTGTTTGTTGAACTCGGCTGCGCCTCATTCAACTAACTTCACGGTACTAGAAAGGCCTACTTCACGAACTTCTATCACAAATAATTATTCTTCATTTTCAATTCAAACTGATAATGGAAAGTTATACGCAAAAGTTGAAGAATGTAGATGGTCCAATAGATCTTCAAAAAATTTCAAATTGTCTTTGGACCAATCTGAATCGAACGATCATGAAATTTGCAGAAACTCACGCATAAACCGTTTTGAGCTCAGTTTATTAGACATTTCGCTTCAATAGCACATCAGAGAACCTATAGGAGTGTCATTCAAATTAGAGCAATACAATTCAGTTACAATGGTTTCGCCAAAAAGAGAAAATGTCAAAGAACATAAATACCACCGTTTTGTGATCAGTCGAGGAGTCTTACATTCAATTACGTGATTTGCGGACAAATTATACATATTCGTTTGAATAATTCTGATTATTTTGAAATTGAACTGAAAAGTAATTCTTTCTACACGACAAATCATTGATAGAAATGATCGTTTTTCAGGAATACTTCTCTCCCAGTATGATTTCAGTGACCACCAAAAATCTCATTTTCAATTATCTCTTTCATGATGTAAAACTAGTACCTGTGGTCTATAAAAACAACATATTAATAAAAACTGCAGGACATAACTGAAGGTTGGGTCATCCACTAAGCATGTTTCTGGGGAAATTAAGTAGTCAGTGATTATCTGCGAAGTAATTTTTTGAAATCGCTAGAATTATATTGATCTAACATCGCTGAAAAAATTTTGTCAATTATTTACCTTTCGTACTTGCAATAAATGACCTAGCCTACTTATTCATGAAGCTATTGTAAACTCGTGCAATTTAGACTGTACAAACACAATTGCGTGCGATGATAAGGGATAGGAGTCTAATTCCGTGTGTGTTGAGCTTTCAAGGTTATCTTCAAAACAATCAAATTATGTCATATAAACTATTAGCAGTAATTGAATAATTATGTATGTAAGATGATAAGCTGGTGGTCATTGCTAGCACTGAAGTGGAATGAGTTCATTGCAGAAATGAAACAGTTTGAAAATAATATTAACAATTGGACAGAACATTTTATGAAGGAGAAAATGCGTGGGGCTGTTTGTTTTCTTGCTCTAAGAACTATGAAATACTGAATTGCTGAGTGCCCCCTGTCCCATAATCTGCTTCAGCTGGTTTGAATTGATATTTTTGTGGATCAGTAGCAAAAGTTTGTAAATATGTAGGGTTGTTAGGGTAAAAATTTATGATTTGTGATATAAGTCCTGCATGAATTCCTATTCCTCAGATTGAATACTGTTCGAATGGCACATTTTTTTATAACGAAAGTAGATGTTGATTCAATGAAAGTGTCTCAAATCTTGATACTGAACTGCGCAATAAACTGTTATAAAAATTTGGTGGTAGGTTATTTATTATTTCATTATTCACAATGATTATTCTAAGATTATCAATATTTCTTGAGGATTGAATTGGATGCTTTGAGTTTCACATAATATATTAGAGGATAGCCCAATCGTTACAGACCTTAATCCAAATTATAAGCCTAAATTTCTTCCCGACAGGCCAGTATCATAGATTCTTCTTCGTCTTACGGTCGACGACTCGAAAAAATACTTGGATGAGTCTATCCCCATCGACGACATATAATTTGATTATTGTCGAGCGCTCGATAAAGTGCCCCACCAACTCATAATGGCATAAGAGAAAAATTACTTTATTGGCTGCAGAAATTTCTGACTCCGTGGCAATTTTCAGTACGACTCAACCAGGACTCTATATCACCTATCTACTAGACCTTCAGGACGTCATTTCATCTCCCCATTTTTTGCGGATGACTTGAAAGTCTAAAACAGCCTCATGTGGTGTGACCTGTTTCTCACAGAAGACCTCCACAACATCAAGAAATATAGCTCTCAATGGAAATTGCCATCGAATACATTCAACTAGGCAGCATGATTTGCAAGCTTGTGAAAGTCAAACTGATCTCGGATCTATCGTGGTCACCGCTGAATGAGTTGAACGAGGTTCCTCAATGTTATAACTCTTAACAATACTTTCCACAAGTCTAACGCTCTTTACAAAAGTTACATACGTCCCAATCTTGTGTGACTGCTTTGACTTGGCCACCCTTGCTACTAATCAGACTCATGGAAGGAGGTCAACGGCGCGCCACTAAGATCCAGTTACTCAACCTCATGGAGTATGACCGAAGGCTTTTACACCTGCACCTTCCTTCTCACAACCTCCGACGTACTAGATAAAATCTTATCGAGATCTTCCAAAATCACCAACATCCTTATGAAGTTGATCTCTTTGAATAAGGCAAGTTGATTAATAGGGCGTAAACGAAGCTTCGGTTCGAAGTCGGCCATTGAAACTTCTAGTAGTCTTGGGCTAGTCTGAGAATTTTCTCGGAATCGACAGGTGAAAAGCGAGTGTAACGTGCTTGCTTGGAGTGCGCATCGACCACCCGGAGTGAGTTATAGGTTTTCTGGATTTTCCTACAGCTGAAAAGTGTATACGACACAAAAAATCAGTAAGTCGCCCCGGAGCGCCATGGCAAATAATAATAATAGCAATCCTTTACCCGCACAGGTTATGAGGGAAAGTAAGTATCATCATTGAATTATTATTATTATTATTCAGTTTTAGCGAAAACCAAAATGACATAAGGTCAACTATTGAGGATTTACAATCTATTATAGAAGTTTTGTGAAGCTGGGTAGCAGTGAAATTATTGGTATATATCTAATTTATTATGTTTCTTGTAAATAGGAACGACAATCGAATTTTTAAATGTATCAGGAAATGTTCCAATGAATGAATATTTATTGACTGAAATAGAGCATGAAGTACGTTGATGACTGTGACGAAATCACAGAAATGTATTAAATAATATTCAATGTCATATTTCGAAATGATCTTCAAACCCACATAAAATCAATCGCAACTTTTTATTGAAAATTCATTGAAACAATTTTATTGTTTGCATTGTACCATTCAAACATGTTTTTACCATGTTTTGGTATTTGTAACAATGAAGTGACTAGCGCCTACACCAAAATTGAGAATTTTCAGTTCAAAAATAAAAAAAATATAAATTATAAATTTCCAAGCACCATTTTAGAAGTTCCCGAAAATGCACATATTACGACTTCCGAAAGAGCAATCTCATGATAATTTCAATGAAACTGTCTGGATGAATATGGAGGCAACAAGTAAAAAACTGATGTTAAAATAATACAAATAAACGTTCAGCAGACAATAACCTAGCTCTTTCTATTGTACAGAAGTTTCTTTGAACGATGTTTTTATTTATTTTTTGATTTATACTTCCAAAAAATCAAATCGAGTTTACTGGCGAAACTGAAATGGATGAATGGCCAATCCGAATTTTAACTCGATAATGCGTACAATAACTGCAGTGGTGAATAAACTTGCAAATATCAGTAAATGACCATGAAATTTCTATATTTGTAATAAATACCATTGCCAATTCCTCTAGTAAAAATAGCAGCTGTGAAGTCATGTAGTAGATCGAGAACACCTCTTGAGGGAAATCGGCAACAAGATTAAAGGACATTGAAGTTTCTCAAAAAGGCCATCATGTTAACTCTACCATAAAAAAAACACGAACTTCATTCGACATATCAGGATAATTATTTGTATTCCATGATGCATGACCGTTTATAATTTCAGCCTGGCGCATACTTTCAGTCAGCTACCACATTTCGCACGGAAATTTTGATAATTAATTACAAATAACTAACCCACGTTTGAATCCAAGATCTATATATAGAAAAAACAATGATTTTGTTGTGATTTTCACTGGCAAGCCAGAATTCACCTCCTTCTGTATGACTAGAGATTAGGGTAGGAGAAACAAGGACAACAAAAAGCTCAACATCAATCAGATATATATTCTTCAAAAAGTATATCTACTTTTGTAAAGTGTCAAAATCATGTACTTTTTTTACACGCAATAACTGGCTGTGATACGACATCTGCATTTTACAGGAGGGGTAAAACAGCAGTTTTCAAAATTTTTGAAAAACACGATTTAGTTCAACGTGCTGAAATTTTTAAAAAGAGTAATTCAACTCAACAAGAAGTTATCACAAACCGCATCTGTTTTCTTCTTTCTATGTACGGAGCTCCTAAAATAACTACCTGTTTAGATGAGCATCGATATGCATGTTTAGTTAAAAATACTAAAAATAAAAAACAAGTCTTCCTCCAACCTCAGTTGCTGCTCATCAACATCTTTTTCGAGTATATTACCAAGTTCAAGTGTGGCTTGGTTATCAGCTAGACCCTACCAACTGGGGTTTCAAGTTGGTCAACAATATATTAGAGCCAGTTCAAACTTTACTCCCACCTGCGCCGGAAAAACTGCTGAACACAATTTTTTGCAACTGGAAAAAGGGATGCAGTGCTAAATGTGGTTGCAAAAAAGTTGGACCGTTTTGTTCTCTGGCATGCACAAATTGTCGAGGCCGGTCGTGCTCCAATGTTGAATCACAAACAATGGAGGATTCGTTTGATAATTTTATGATCTACAATTTTTGTCTGAGGTACTTATATGATAAAACTTACCGTTTTGCTGAAAATCGCGACCTTTGACCTTGAATAACATTTTTTCCATACACGGGAATGATGGGGAACTTTTAAATATTATTTATTATTATGTTTTGAACAATTTTACTGATTTTCAGCTTGTTGGGATTTTATGCACCTTCGAATGTCTGAATTGACCGGACTACTAGGAAATCAAGACTTTCTCAAACAGTTGAATTACTTTTTTTTGGCATAATAATTCATTTCTCAACCAACCAACTTTTAAGTACATTTTCTGGTACACTACACTCCACAAATTAAACGTGTCAATTCAAACTTGGAAGCGCTTCTTAATACTTATTCTCACCAAGGCGTGTCCGGAAAGTGCCTTTTAGGAAATTAGACTGAAACCGTTCAGTCGTATCGGGTGAACTGGATTACCCCCAATGTTCGGAAACATTTAGCTAAAAATATCGCCATTAAGGCTTTTTGATCGACGCATAAACCAATTTAATAATGTTCATTGTTAAATTTCATGATGTTACTGTCAATCATAAATACATTTTGGTGCTTTATGAATTGAGAGGATAGTAACTACGTAGACAGCAGGAGTGGGCCGAGTTCATATAGGAAAACGGTGTCGTACATACATACATTTTTCCACATATAATCGTTATCATTATATCATGTTGTTTTTTATATGAATCAAGTTGATACCACGCTTCTGACAGATTATAGTGATTTTATTTACGATTTCGTTTCACTTTTTCGTCCAAATGACCCCCCCTAACCCCTTGCTAATGATTTTATTTTTTCATATATGATCATTATCATTATAACGTGTTGTCTCTTATATACATCCAGTTGATACCTCGTTTCAGACAGATGATAGTGATTTCAATCCCGATTTTTTTTACTTTGTCTCAAAATAACCCTCCTAACCACTTGCTAAGGAATTAATTTTCTCACATATGATCATTATTAGTAAAACGTTGGATTTTATATATGCATCAAGTTGATACCCCGTTTCAGATAGGCTCTAGTGATTGTATTTCCGATTCCTTTTACTATTTAGACAAAATGACCCAACCCCCTTACCCCTCGATAAGTAATACCTTGTTTCACATTATATCGTTATCATCATAACGTGTTGTTTTTTATATGCATCAAGTTGATACTCTGTTTCGGACAAACTCTAGTGATCATATTTTCGATTTTTTTTCAGTTTTTTGTATGCATTTGATTTTCGTATGAATTATCTACTTCAAATACTATGTTTAGTCGTCTACTCGTATATTATAGGATAATTAATTCCGTAATGACCCCTTAAAATTCGAATTCTAGCAGCCACCGACGCCACTGATGTTCGGGCGTTTCCGTCGTATTGGCTGCTGAGAAGTGGCTGCTAACTTCACACCGGTGTCGTACATGAACTGCCGTCTACTTCCAATGCTAAATGTATCTTATTATAATAACTCCCGTTACTACTTGATGAAGATCCTTAATGATTGGAGAACGAGAAATACACGGAAACTATTCAATGTTCACAACCTTTATTTTGAATTCACATGTTTTGCTATCACAGTAGCTTTTTCAAGTGAACGCACAGATTATCCTAGACAAAACCTTTATATACCTGTACTTATCATTATGAACTCAAACAAAACAGAAGTAGGTATAATCTTATTTTCTGCATTAATAAATTTAATAACATCAGCAAACACGATTAAATTCTAATTTATCCTAACTCGTAGAAAATAAATTCACAAAGGATAATTATTCAATTATTGATTTGTAATTATACTAAATGATTAAAAGCTTCATTCAGTCCGTTATTTTCTATACTTATGTAAAATTTTGAATTATTCATTAAAACTATCGTTTTCTTCTAAAAGATGGTTTGAAAATGTTGAATTAGTTTTTTTGTTTACATATTGGTGAACCAAAAACATTGACTTGATGGTAGGTTCTATTACTTGAATTTTGGAGAGATGAGCTTCTACAGAAATTATTGAGTTTCATTAATAGTCGTTCATGAAATAAGGATCCTGATGGAGAAGAGTTTTACATAATTCTCATAACAGGCCAAATAGATTCACTACTGCAAACCTAATGGATTATTTTCATTCAATGAGATTTTCCAAATGCGATAGTGATAAATTCGGAATTTTCTATTCAAGGGATAAAGCACTTCAGCTGGTGTTTCACTCAGAACATATATAAATAACATAATTCAACTCCTTAAATTGTTCCCAAAAACCGTTTTTGTGAAATTTATTCGCTCATAAAAAGGTATTGTTTATTACCCTCGAAAATACTGCGAATAAATCTTTTATTTCTAGAGTTCCACTTTGACCGTGTAGCACTTAGTTTTAAAGAACTGCGACTATTCCGAATCCAGAAAAACTCATTATATTTATGATATTATCGAAGTTCTAGTAATTTTGGTGGAATGAGTGATATTTATCACTGATCAGGTTATCGTACGAGAATGCAAAAACTAAATCGAAACACCTCTTACTCTCTTACTTTCTACAGGTACATTTAATAATGTCGAGGGTAATATATATAAAATAGATTTAAATGACATGTGTAACGATTTGTGTCCAGAAATAACCTCGTTTCACGTATCATTGCCCTATCTACGGGGAACAGAAACCAAAAGGTCACCGTGTGACATTTATATTTTTCACGGTCCATTCAATTCGTTTGGATCATGCTTCACTGATTTTTATTATCTTGAAAATGTGCCGAGGATAACAAATAAGCAGTGTTTATTGGATAACTTACTGATGAATGCATTAGAATTTTTATTTGAAAATATTTGAATTGCATATTATTGCTGATTGACAGGACAGTGTCCAAAACTTTGGCCACCTGGGTTAGAAAATCGAAGAATATTAAAAAAATTTACCAACTGCATATGAAACCCATTCACTAAATAGTGTAGAGACAATGACTCTCTTTAAGTTTGAATATTTCTCAAACAGTTTATTATATTAAATGAGATATATTATCGAATTCAGAATGAAAATCTTATCCGGTCTACAGAATCACTTACACAAAAACTTACTCTTTGAGGAACATGATTATACTTACATACATTCATTCATACATACATAATACAATCAACAGCAGGTGCATGGGCTCCGCAAGTGCTTACTACAGTGACCGATTCTAAGAGTTCTAGACAACGTAAAAAAGTCAAATTTTCACTAGTGATCGTGAACAGTGGCATCTACCATTCCACACTTTGGTGAGCTAATACATTGAATAATTACACAAATACGTGATAGTCTTTGAAAAAACACGATTCTAATATAAAGAATTTACGCTACTCGTATGGTTTCATTAGTACGGGTGATTCAACCTAGGATTCTATGATCAACATCTCATGAAGATGCCACTCTCAACCAAACCGAGTACAAATCATCCCGAAATATCCCTAGTTGAGGTCTTCAATCTTCTAGTTAATTTGGACAAAAAAAGTGATAAAACCAACGATACTCTGGATAAAATCAAAGAAGAATTACAGTTAGCAAACAAAAAGATGTCAAAGTTAGAAGAAGAGAACGCTAAATTATCAGATTAGGTCAAATCCTTGGAACGCGTTATTCGAAAGAACTACATTATTGTCTTTGGCATCAAAGCTACGGATATTCCAGCATCCCTACTATTCCTTAGCAATACGCTTGAAATAAATTTAGGTATATCAGATATTAACAACGCCTATTTTATTAGAAATAATTCAATTTTCAGCACTTTCGGAATATCCTATTTGAAGAAAAGTGAAATATTCCGAAATTTGTACAAGCTCAAAGGCAAAGAAGTTAGTGTTACAGACGATCTAAGTCGAGAAGACCAACTCATCCACAAAGCTCTCAGAGCTTATCTAAATAATGCTAAAAAACACGGAGTGAAGGCAAGAATTCGTAAAAACCAGTTACTGATCAACAACGACTTCCACTCTCTCGCGGATCTGGAATCTCGTCCTGATCTCTTCACAGTATATCTGAATAATATCACGACCCAAAATAAGAAGGAAATCACACCATCTCAGCAACCACTTCCAAGGAAACTCTGAGACCAAGGTCCTAAAATATTCAACATTGTTTCACGAGTGAAATTGATACGAACTCATATATTAAAACTTTGTTAATCACGTGTGCAAAATCTATATTGGTGTAAGGAAATTACTTATGTATACGCAAAACACTATCTTCCTAGATACATTATTTTCTTTAATTTTGAAGTTTTTACCGACCTTCGGGTCGATATTCTAAAATTCTAAATTTCAGTGTTTTATAGGCAGGTATTAAAAAAAATTGTTCATTCCTGTATTGATTCACTCAAACATTTATTTTTATCAAAGCCTCTTCTAGTGGTTGAAATTAATCGTAATCTTATTATTGCTCATTTGTATATTCGTTCTTTGATTCCAAAGTTTTTTGATCTGAAAGAGCATCTTCAACTCAAAATTATCCGGTGCTCGGCTTATCTGAGGCCTGGTTAACAGCTGAAAAGATAGGCGTTCAGGAAGAGGGGGTGGTATGTATCTTTGTTCAAATATCGAGTAATTGATACATCTCACTCGTCAGTTGAACAACTGTGGATTGAGCTGCATGTTGAAAAACAAATATTCGCAGTAGGGTTCGTTTATAGACCACCAGCTATTCTGCTAATGATTTTATCACTGAACTGGAAAATATTTTTTCTATGTTATTACCAAAATATGATGAGGTCATTTGTTTGGGAGATTTTAACATTAATATGTTAGCAATTGATAATCCATGTTGTAATAAAATTAACTCAAAGCTTGAATCTCTTGGACTATCGCAACTTGTTGAGGTACCTACCCATACTACGTTGACTTCTGCAACACTTATTGATCTCATTATAACAAGTATTTCGTCAAAAATGTTGCCGTTATCTCGGTCGATAATATGTCTGATCACGATCTTACCTTTGTTCAATCAACTGCTGTTACTGAAAGCAAGCCTGAAATCTATAAAACAATCAGGGATTTCAGAAAATTTTCATTGGACAATTTTTATAAAGAATTGCAAAATTCACCTATTGCTCTGATATATGAGGCACAAAGTATTACCGAAAAACTTCAGTATTTGAATGACTGTATTCTGACTACTTTCAAACAGCATGCTCCTAAAAAAATTATCAAAATTACCAAGAATTATTCACCATGTATTACAGATAATATTCGCCTACTCGTGAAATTACGTGCTAAGGCGAGAAACAGATGGCAAAAATCGAAAAACCCTGTTAATTATGAATATTAGTAAACACTCAGAAATTATACCACTTTAGCTTGTAAAAATGAAAAAAAGCGTATTTTCAACATTTACTAAGAACCAACGGAGTAAACAAAGTGTGGAAGGACATACGTTTTTTAAGCACGAAAAAAAAAGAACATAGACCCAGAAAAATTAAAAAAAGCCAGTGAACTTAATAACTATTCCACACGTTCCTCCTGATTTAGACATCATCACTTTCTACAAAAACAACAGAAGAATAAATAATACAGAGTTAATTTTTCAACAAATCGACGAATCTCATATACAGAAAATTATATATAACATGAAATCTAACGCACAGGGCTCTGATGAAATCAATATAAAACTAATACTCATGTGCTGCACGCTGATAATACCATATAACACATATTATAAATGTTTGCCTTCATACAGGTGAATTCCCAAGCTATTGGAAAGAAGCCTTGGTGATACCCATTCCAAAAAAAAGTAATCCCGAAACATTCAAAGACTTGAGACCAATAAGTATCTTGCCAGCCATGTCAAAAATTTTGGAAAGAATTGTCTACAATCAATTGTTTCCGCATTTATCGGAACATAACTTATTACCTGAAACTCAATCTGGTTTTAGGCCACTACATAGTTGCGAAACGGCACTTCTGAATATCACGGATGATATTTTCAGGGCAACAGATGACAAAAAAGTCACCGCACTAGTACTCTTAGATTTTTCAAAGGCTTTCGATACTATTAGTCATGACATTTTATTTGCTATTCTGGAACATATTGGCCTATCGAATACAGTGGTCCAATTTTTCAGAAGTTACTTAGGTGAAAAGGTACAACGAATTAAAATAAGAAACGAAATATCAGACTCGTTAGGGATATCTTGCGGCGTATCACAAAGCTCCATTCTGGGACCTCTGCTATTCATTTTATATACCTCCGAATTCCAACGAGCTATAAACTACTGGACAATTAATTTTTATGCAGACCATACGCAACTACATCTGTCTTTCGACCCTATGAACATGAATGGCGCTGTGGAGGCATTAAATAATGATATATCCTCGTTGATTGCCATCTCTAGACGACATTCACTTCATATTTATGCTACTAAAATATCTCTATTGGTCTTTGGTAATCAAAATATTGTTAGCGATCTAGCCACAACCTTTAAAATCACCATCGAATGGAATCTTATTGCTCCAGTTGAACAGGCGAAAAATCTTGGGGTAGTAATAGATACATATTTAAAATTTAAACATCATATCAACAAATGTATCAGTATTGCCTACATGAATTTGAAATTGATATATGCAAACAGACACTGCTTCAACAAAAAGGTGAAAACTATATTATGCGAATCATTAGTTTTATCAAGATTCAATTTTGGAAGTGCAATATTCAGTCCTTCTATAGACTCGGAAGATAAACGAAGAATACAGGTTGATTCATGGTATAAGACGTTGTCATCGTATATCTCACAAACTGAAAGAGACTAATTGGCTCAATATGTCGAAACGAACAAGGCTACACACTGCATGTTTAAAATAATTACCGAAAAGTATCCACAATACCTTTTCAATAAAATAAGATATCGAACTGATATTCACAACATCAATGTCAGATTCAAAGGTAAACTTACGCTTCCTGCTCATCGAACAGAACTATCCAAAAGATTTTTTTTTTTTCGTCGAGCTCAAGATGAAAAACAGAGGCTGTGTCGTGAGGCACATCCAGCTGATCTTCGGCTTTTTCCTAATGTCATTTACTGGTTCTAATGTATTATTATTGGGAAATAAAGACCTATTATTATTTTTTTTTTCAAACGGAATGTACCAGTCTGGCCCTGTCCCCGGAGTTCCGATACAACCGTAGGGCACGCTGGTGTATCATTAACCCCAGCAAACACTCCCCACGTCTGTGGGGTGATTGATTACTGGGTCCGAGAATCATGTGCCCTGAGTAAACGGAGTGAACCAAGAATAACGGCCTTCTGCATTCTTCCGGCTAGGTTTTCTGCCGCATCACGGCATGCCGGTATGATTTTCAGATTTGAGAGCAGCGTGTCCATCATTCCACCAAGGACCCCTACTATCAGAACCACCATCTTGACAGAATAGTTTGGATAAAGCCTGCGGAGTTCAAAGAGAAGATCTCGATATTTAGTCCGCTTTTCCTCCTCTTTTCGGACGATGTTCGTTTCGCCACGAGCTGGGAACTCAATGACGAAAATCGTCTTACTTTGATGGTCGAGGAGGCTACATCAGGCTTATTGCTGAGGGTGGGGAATGAGTAGTTCCAATAGATTCGGCACTTCTCATTCTCCACAACGGACTCAATATCCCCCGGAGCATAAGGCAACACTGGTGTCTCGTCTACACCGTACGAGTGTCGTAGATAGTAGTACAACACTCGTAGGGCCGCGTTATGCCTGTGGATATAGGCTGAGACCGCATAAGCTGGACAAGCTGATAGCAAATGCATTATGGTCTCAGCTGCCCCACGACACGCTCTGCATCTAGTGTCAGGGACCTATATACTCATCACGCGACTACGGTAGGCGAGGGTGTTGAAGACACCATCCTGGCACGCCATTATGAATCCCTCGATTTCCGACTTCAGCCCACTTGCTCTGAGGAAAGCGAATGTCAGGTTTCTGGATAAGCCAAGGTCTTCAATGTTCTTGAAGAAGACCCCATGCATTGGCTTATCCTTATGTAGCTGTAGGAGCCTGTCACACTCCGCAGCTTTGACGTGGAAAAAAAACAATGAAAATGATGCTGTATGGGTGACTGAGAACTGGAATATTGCAACCTCGAGCCATCAACTAAACTAACCTCCAGAAGTATTATGGGCTGTCTACTGGTGAAATATTGAATATTCAGTGTTTTTGGTACATACAAATGAAAAGGAAGATTGTCTCTGTTCTCCTATTGCATAGGGTTTATATTTAAATTCTCCATTATTCTTCCGAAAGTCAGCCACGTGGAGGAGGAATTCTGTAGATTTTATAAACCAGTTTTCAGGTACCAACAATTTCGAAGAAAAATGCCTATTGAAATATCAAAAGCTATATATTTAGACAATGCCTGAAGAATAAACTTCATTGTTCAGGCTTCAGAGCTAAATAATGAAGGGCCAAACCATTGAAAAAATATTTCAGAATCCATCATACTGTAATCGATTTCAATCTACCTTTATGAAATGGCCCTACGATAGCTCCAGTACCCACTAAAGAAGTAGGTACAGAGTCATCAATAGGAAACACAGGAACCACTCCGCCTAGAGTCTGAAGCCGAAGAATACTTTATCGTGTGAAATAATTTAATATTTTACATGTAAAATTGGAAGTACTTGGCAAGAGGCCATAATTTCATAAAATGAATACATTTTCTATTCGATATTTGCCGAAAAGCTCCTATAGTACCTACAGGAAATTTGAGAAAAGCCACATTATTTATAATTCAATTTTATATGATAAAATTATGTTTATTTTTTCAATTATTTTACGTGGTGAAATATTTTATGTTAATCATCTACCTATTATTTGAATAAGAGTGACACTGGAAGTGGCTGGGATTAGACACATTTATTCTAAAATTGGTTATCATAATGGTGAATAATCGGTCTAAAACGATTACACAGGTGTCTCACGTTTGATTCGAACATTATTTTACTATCTGTTATAGGTTTCCGACAGTCATTGTTCATTCGATTGATTATCAGATCAGCCGTTGAATGTAAATCAAAAATAATAAAAAACAGCAGATCACCCATTGAGAAACATTAAACTGCGAGTTGACCCCAAAACACTCGAACTGTTATCCTGCAGTGACACCTAAACCATACGCGCTCTCATTCGCACATCATGAATCAACTGGTCCATTTTCAGGATTAATTCTAACGAGCTCACAAACTACACCGTAATCTTACATCTGTTATTTCCGACCAATTTTCTGGGGTAAATATGTGTATTTTTTTGACGATGTTCGCAAGTTTATTGGTTATATTAAACTGCCGCGGCTTCTAACATTTGAGAGGAAAATTATCACCAATGCATAATTTATGCAGATTTGTCGGCTTGCAGTGAGTTGAAAAATAAGTTGAGCTTACAGATTGGTATATGACTCTTAATATTGTAGCTGAAGTTCAACTATAATTATAATAGGTATAGCAATAACGAATATCAAAAATTAAAATTAAAAAGTGCATTCTTCATGTTTGTTTGCAAGAAGAAGAAGACCATAGCAGTCGATACCAATACACAAAAAAAAGGATTGAAAAACTTCAATATTGTTATTTCAATAATCTAGTACAACCCATAAATATGTTGACAATATTACAGAATATGAGAAGTTACACATCCAAGTGTTATAATCTTCAACTAACTGCATCTGCAAGGAAAGTGAATCGTTTTATAGTTCAACAAAACCATCGTAATCTCAGAAGTGGTGAGGGATAAAAAGTTGTTGAACTCAAAATTTCAATTTTTATCTTTAAATTTCTACGATTAGAGTGTCCTGTTCCACCCAACGAACGATAAAACCCAAAGCTCAAAAGCAAGAAGCACTCCTCGGCAGCCCATACTCTGGGAAGAGCAAATGTATAAATTCGAACAAGTTCGAAAAGTGTGTTGGAAAGTTTCAAATGAATGAAACGAATAATATCGACTAAATCGAAATCTCTTCTCCAAATTATTTATCCCTCATTTAACAACTAAGTACTTTTCTCCTGTTTTGGAAAATTTCAACCATTGTAGAGTAGCTCAGAATTACATCATATTATAATTATTTTCGATTTTTCGATGAGGGAATCAATTGGAAGTAAGAAGCGTTTGCAGTGCTACGGTAAAAAAATGTTTTTACGAATCATCCAGGTTTTCGAAGAAAATCCCTCAATAGCAGAGCTTGTGCGAGCAAGGGAGATCTGGGAATTACAGCTTGCGTACAAGTGGATTCCGAACCACTTTAGCTCAGTGGAAGGCAGTGAGGATAACACCACCGACCACTTCGCTTCAAATGCCATAACAGTTTTGTTTGGGGTTTTGTGGCTAGATATCTATCTATAGTTAAAGGTCTCCTGAGATGAAGAAGTGTTCACCTCATATAGCATGGAATATACTATATACTAGTATACTCTACATTTGTAGGTACCTACTATAAATTAATAAGAGTAACAACGCCAGGAGTATCTTAGTATACTTTTACTTGTAGAACCCAATATTTTATTATCTATTATTCTATGTCAACTTCTGATCAGGAAGTGAATAATATTGTGTAGTGAAACAATATTAGGTACTTCAATACATTTTTATGATGAAAATTCATCTTAAAAACTTTTTTTCAGTATATGACATCAACAAGTAACACGAAAACAATTTTATGTAATGAGCTTCAATAAATTTAAATCGAAATATTTCATTCAATTCAGCAACACCTGCAGAGTATGCAACCAAATAAACTCCAGTGAGTAAAATTTGTTGCCACTACTGTATGCTTCGCGCTTAGCTGAAGTTGAGTGCTCGTCAGGATCGTATTTAGCGAAAAGGTACGAAAAGTAATCCACTGCATAAACACGCATTTGTTTGGAATTAGGATCGCAGCAAAACACCGGGCTTTGGAAAACTCATCGGATGATAAACTGCTGATCTATAAGGACTTAATGCCACTAACGATGACTTACGGTTTTCGAAAACAATTCCTTTAATGAAAGTTGTTCGAATGGAAAAAACGGAACTCAACCAACATCCAATGGCCATGACGAAATTTATTTTGTAAGGTGCTTATCGTCTCTCTGACAACTCCTGACTACAATTTAAAATACATCTTACAATTTTGGATGCTTTATTCAGTTTACCCAAGGTCAGACACTACGTCTAACTATTTTGGATGCCATATTCTGTGTGTACGTGTGTTTGTAAGTTTACGTTTTTTTTCATCTTCTGGTTTCGAAAAGAGAAATACTGTAATGTGCAAGGAACATCGTGGAAAGAAAGATTGAAAAGGATATGTTTTTCAGGAATTTTTTTAGTTGTATGCCTCTGGAATATCACCCAAGGCAACGAGTTGGTTGGCGTTCGTTGAGTGAACAAAAGCTGGAAAAACATATTCGGCAAGCCTCTAAAGTGATAATCAACGGGCGTGAAATCGACGGGTCGCTCTCGACCAAACTACGGACTACATTTCAGAAGATCACAGCCCATTAAAATATCTACAAAATTGAAACAGATCGACAACTTTTTTGCAGTGTAATTAATGAAAAGAAATAATTCCGACTAGGGTCGAAAATACCCTTTCCACAAAGTGGAAAAACGAGTCAAATATCTGACAGGAAACAACTACTTCCCCTACGGACATAGAATTACATCTGTCATCCATTTGGGCAATGGTCCTCAAGGAGGATACTATTTATTGCAATACCGCGAGGGAAAACAATGTGAAGTGTGAGAACCTGAGAACTAAGCGACTGATCGATAAGAAGAATTGTTTTTTTTTGGCATAGTCTAAAAACTTCAGAGTTTGTTTAGAAGCTGCACTCCACATATGGGACACATCAGACCTGTGCCTTACAGATTATCAGCACTTGACAGGAAGTAAAATAGCTGTTCACACGAAACAAAAAACCATGATCTAGATAAACACTTTTGGCAAAAGATTAAACGTATTTTATCGAAACAAGGGCACTTCTGGTGATGTAAAAGCTTCAGAATGAATCACTTCTTCATTGGTATACAAACTAGTGATATAATTAGGCTGGGCACTGTAATATCAAATAAATGAAAAGAAATAATTCCGACTACGGTCGAAAATATTGATTTACATCTGTCATTCATTTGTGCAATGTTCCATTTCGCAAGTGCTCAATATAATAAAGCCATTTAATATTATCCTTCATTTAGTTGGAATTGACCAACTACATACACCAAATGTAAAATATTTATGGAAAAATATATTTCAATATTGAGACTTGTTCAGAAGCTTCATAGTCTCACTTCTTTCTTAGGAAAATATTTAATCACCTAGTCACTTTTTATAACTATAGAATCTTCAATTTCATTCATTTGATTTTTCCTACGACATTAAAATAACTTGACTTTTTTTTGTGATTTGAGTTGGAAATTAGTCAATTCAAAACCCAGTTGATATCATAAATATCAAGAATACTATAGTGACTCCTGTGCATTGTGAATTTTGCGTATGTGCGGGATGATTTGGGAAACTAGACAAAAGCTGACAGAGAGGACATTAGAGTATTACTTGTTTGAAGGTACGCAAGTAAATTTTTATAGTCAAGTGAATTTCCATAGACAATTCTAAAAGAGTTATCGGGGTATCCTGTGATCAGAAGTAATATGTCCAGAATATCCCTCGGGAATCACAAGGTATCAAGAAATTGTGATTGTGTCTACATTCATCGAATTGAGATATTCCATCTAGAAAACTATTATTATATTTTCTAGGATCCCCGTATATTGGCCAACCGACTAGGATTTAAGAGTGGGAACCGTCTAAGTTGACTGTAAGTACATGCCACGGCTATAGCCAGGACAATAGTACGAAAGTGGCATTGTATGAATAGTAGAGTAAATGAATACCTGTCTGTCAATAGCCAAATGGGTAGTAAAAGATAGACATAAAGCGGATTAGTCAAACCTATGCTCTCCCGTTAACTACGGACCCTGCTGCACGGTACTAGGGGGCAGTTTTTCATATCATCATTCTGTAACATTTCAACAAAAATACAAACAACAACCAGAGGGCACACTAGAAATATAAAATCATTTGAAAATGTTACTCGAAAAGATAATAATTTAATTTGCAGTTAATTGCGCTTCTATACCCCACAAACATTACGTAATCATCGAAAATAAAGCTGTGTTCGATAAATCGACGGTTTATCTGCTAAATCAGATGATAAATTCATTTCTTCATCTCCCTAATTGATTCCTCAACAATATTGTTCGATTAATTATAGTACTCGCCGTCAGACTTCAACAATTTATGAAAGTATATTGAAATCTATATAGTGAAGAAAATTTGACCACTGATGTTTATAGTTGCTGCAGGTTGTTGGGGTTAGGTTGACTTTAATGATAATTCGGCAGTCGTATGGAGCTGTTGGATTATAGGTATTTCCTGTTCGTCGTTTGCCGACAAAACAAAGTTATTTCATAATTTTATGGTACCTACCTATATAAATATATTTACTTTCATCGTTTATTCGATTATTATCACATATTTTGGGCAACACCTTCTTTTGACTACAACTTATTTGTAAACAAAAATAAAACTTGACACTCACCTCCAAGTATGAGGTTTATAACCATCCTTGCACTTGCTACATTCTGTGCAAGGCTGTCCGACATCGGCTTCCTTGATTTGCACGCCCTGCAAATGAAGAAAACAAATTACAAATTACGAAAACAAGATTCCATCGCTCATTCAATAAGTGCTAAATATAAAACGTGACGAATCCCAACCGGTCACACTTGGACATGTAAGGAAATCAGATGTAATGAGTCAGTGTGAGAATGTCTGTTGTGAGATACTTTTTGATGAGAGGCTGGTATGCAGAAACGTTAAAATTCGTCATAGTACACTTATCTCGGTACTTTTATGGAGCTAAGGTGCTAATCGAATATTTTGGAGAGTCATAAATACATTATGGGCATATTATTGACAAATGTTACTTTATAATTCACTCCATATAAAATTAAATCTAAACGATTTATTATGATTTCTATTTCACTATACGAACAAATATTCACATGTCGTACTTGGGATTGCACCTGAAAAGATCATTCTTTCGCTCAAGTAGGTATACCGAAGACTTCGGAGGGTTGCTCGTAAGGGCTGCGTTCATAAACTTACTATGAGAGTAGAGTAAGAGTACGGTCACGTGAGTTGAAGTATATGTCAATCATTACTCCTGCATAGTCCTGCAAAGAGTGCAAAGTGTCAATGACAATATTGATAATGGTGATTCATGAAATTGAGGTTGTGTTTGGTTTTGTTTGAGACTTGAGAACTTCACAAAGCTCTCCATTTAGTGATACAAAAAATTGAAACTCTTTATTAGAGTTTCCAGAAGTGAAATATTGTTCATTACACTTTGAAGCATTCCTTTATTTTTAAGAATGACAGTATCTCTGCCAATTGATTCTACATGAGAATCCATATCGTGGGAATATAATCTCTGAATTGTCGAAACTCCCGTATTTTTTCATTTTCACTTTAAAAGCACGTGGAAACGTGAACATACAAACAATTACAAATACAAATTATCAAAAAAGTTCCTTGTCATTGTTATTACTGTCAGAGTATATCACTACTCTTTTCGAAAGCAGAGTAAGTAGAGTTTACTCGAAGTAAGTTTCTGAACGATTGTCAATGCATACTCCATACAGCTAGGTTAAGTTTACGAACGGTATGGCGTAAGCAGTCCTTCCTCTACGTAAGTTTATGAACGCAGCCATTGATGCAACCGGATGACAGAAAAACAGATTTTGAAAACAAAATTTAACAGCTCAGGACAATTATAATAGATTGAGGTTTATTCAAATTTTCATATAAACTTTTTTAATAATGATGAAAACGCAGAAAATATCAAGTATTCAAAAATTTTTTGTTATTATATGAATTCAAGCCGACTTTACAAATCGAAAAATAGAAATAGAACGTCGCAACAACCAAGGTATAACAAGGGAAAAATAGATTCATTACGCTCATTTACAAAACCTCCGAAATATGCGAATGACAATCAATTCTATGGTGTAAAGAAAACCTGGTGTAAACTACCCGAAGGCGGAGGGCTGTTAGTTACCTTAAAGCAACTCGCTTGAGAAAAGTTAAGACAAATTTTGAGAATTTATCAATAGCCGAGGGATATTCAGTAAGAAATTTTTTTCATAGAATTGTCACTTATAATTATATCGATCGACTCATTTTGGATATTTCAAACTATGTCATAACCATGGTGACTCGATTGTTCAATAGTGATTATTTACCGGGGCACTTATCAGTTAAATGTATGCCTGATTGGCTATTTCTGGTCACTTGGTCACTGATACGTAGATATGATAGGTTCAAATAACATGGAAAAAACTTTCTTCATAATTCGTCTTTCCTAGCGAAAACTTCTGAGGGTTGCTCGTGAGGGTGCAGCAGCATGACGGATAGAACAAATTTTAGAACAAACAAATAATTGACTGTCTTCTCATAAAAGTTGTCTTTTTAGTTTTTCATCCGGCGTGAAAATTATTTAAATGCGTACTTTGCTCGAACCAAAATTGAAAAAAATACGACTCCGTTTTAGAGATATTGGGGAAAAAATGTTTTTTTTTATCACAGAAATGAAGCGGCTTCGGGCCTAGATTCATATGAGAAAAACATCTTTTCATCGATATTCAGGTTTTATACCTCATAACACGTCCATCTGAATCACTATTTTAAAGTTCCGAAAACTAGAAAACTATTCCTTGTTTGACCCCACCATGATTATTCATTACGTATTCCAGTGAGAGGTCACGTTGAATATTTGATTTCTTGTGAGTTGTATACTTTTAATAAATATCTCAATATTCCCTAACCATCTCATGATCTGAACTAATAGGAAGAACAAATCGAAGATGAGGCAACTAGAATCCGTTTGAAGTTCTTCAAATAGGTCAATTGACTTATCAATATACGTGTAATTTTTTTCTTACATTGGTATCAATGGTAGTAGGAATTTTAAAGGATTTTAAACGTGAATTCGTTAAATGATATCTAAAAATAGTTATTTATACAACAAGTGCAAAAAGTGTTTATTGCACTCGACGTGAAATTGTTCGACGAGGCCGTTAGGCCGAGTTGGACTACACGTCGAGTGCAATAAACATTTTTTGCACGAGTTGTATACATTTTTTCTACGTTCATGTAAAAAACAAAAAAATATTTATTTAGATGCGGCACTAGGTGAAAGAAAATGAAATACGCAATTTGAATAAATGATTATTACTATCGATTTCATCACCATCATCTTGTTTTCCATTAATATTACTCGATTAAAAACTTTCAGTTCTGTAATTGTCAGAATTAAATTTTGACTGACGTTTACATAACCACAGTTGCATTATAAAATTCAAAATCATAGTAGCCATGAGCGCGTATGTTATCACCAGGTGTGGTCATAGTACAGACAGTTTGCTTTATGCAGGTAGACGGTTTAGAACATAGCGGATCGGTTTTGATTATGGAGTTATTCTCGGGAAGGCATTGTTTGTTCAACTCTGACTGCTAACATTAATACAAAATAATATAAAATAGGTAGTTGTTTAAAACGTATGGCCAATCTCACAGAATATCTGCTAAATATGTAGTGGGTTTGAACGTTTATGTTTAACATGATGACAGCACTTTGAAGTAGAATGAGTGAAATAAAAACTTTATTGCACTAGTGCAATAAAGAGCTTCTTTTTCCACGGAATATAGTTCAATAAAGTTTTGCTTTTAGCATGAATGTGGAAAAAACAAATTAATTGACAAGTATGTGGTTTTTGTTCACTTGGAATAAGGTTGGTCGTTTCAACAATAAAAATTAGATACAATGTTTTTGATTTTTCTGTTCATTCAGACATTATTAGAAATTTAGGTCAGATCGGTTTATGCAGATAATGATGTTATAACATCGTTCTTTTTTTGTTATGTACTACATACGAGTGTCCATGAGGACTGAGTTCCGGTAGTGCTATGCAATGTTCAAAATGGAACAATATTATGTTTATGCAGTTCATTTTCAGCATAATAAGAATTTTGTTTATGAAGATATCATGTTATAACTACATGGTTTTTTTTCTGAGTGCGAAAGATATTTATCGAGCTAGTAAACGTAGCAGGCAAAACCGACAAGAAGACATCTGATAGAACTTGTAGCGCTTCCTCATAGGTTTCTATTACACCCAAAATATATGCTGGTAGAATTGTGCTCTACTTGAATAATAAGCCTCAGATCAGATAACCAAAGATCTAGTTATTTTGGAAATGGCCACCACCTAAATAATTTGTATCGATACATAGACTCAGGGTAATATTTTGCTGCTGAAGATTATATTCATTTAAAATGGTGTATATAATCCTCTCTTCTAACAGTTGGTGCTATGATGCCAGACAAATGGTTACCTTCCTAACTTCTATTCTGCACCGAATAATGAAAATTGTGAAAAACTTCTTATTTCAAACAGATATGTTACTATAACAACAGTTTCATTTGCTCTGTTGATTCGAAAGAATAATCTTTTTTGGTTTCCGTCATCTTTTTTGTTATGCAAAGTTTTGAACAGATACCTACACGATGTAATTCAATGGACTGGTTTGAGTTAGTTATTTATACAACTTAGTGATAGGGCTATACTAAATAAGAATGATGGTACCAAAAATGTAATTATCACAATAAACTTCCGTGAGTTGGGGTTTTGTGATATTTGATAAACAGGCATATGAGTGTAAATTGCAAGTGCTTCAAAAAGCCTGCATGGGCATGCATGAATGCGAATCGGCCTAAAGTCAGACAAGTTTCCACCATATGTGCATGCGCCGCATGTTCATGGCTCGTACAGGAAGATCTCTTTGAAAGACGGTCCCTAGTGTCGTATGTGGTCAACAGGTCAGCTTGCCAAGTTAAGGTCTGAAAGTGAATTATTTTGAGGAAAAATGTTTGTATTTCGCGCAGAAAATAATTTATTTAAATTGTAGCAGAGCTCTTTCGATTATCATATTCATCGTCAATGCTTAATCGTCAGGTGTACAAGAGCTAATAACCATAAAAACATCATGCGTCCAACGGACGATGGGAAATATTTTTCAAAACATTGTTAAAAAAATGTTATTAAAACCTGGACCAGGATAATTCTGGGTAAAACAATTCTACTAGAGTCAAAACATTTCATTCAGACGATCATGTTCTAGTAGAATTGTTTTACCAGGATTATCCTGGTCCAAGTTTCCATTTAAAAAATGTTTTCAACAATGTTTTAAATATTTCCCATCGTCCGTTGGACGCATGATGTTTTTATGGTTTTAGCTCTTGTGCACCTAACGAGTAAGCACTGATGATGACTAAGATAGTCGAAAGCACTCTGCTACAATTTTAATAAATTATTTTCGTCACAAAATACAAAAATTTTTCCTCCAAGTATATTGGCACGTGCACACAACATAACAATTTCACTGAAAGTACATTGCTGACATAGACCCAAGCTAAAAACAGTAGAGTACTTCTGCAGAAAAATCTCTGTCTATGATTTCAGCGCACATGCGCAAAAATATTTATGATACTTCCCAGGTAGCTGGGTAGGTATTATTTGACAAATATTCCTCAGCCAATATATTTAAATATAAACCACAACAAGCAGCGCATGCACATATGTCGCTATGTCGCTTCGCTCATCGTTCTTACGAGTGTCAAACAACAAAGTCATTGATACTTAGGTTCATAAACAATTGTTTCTAAGAATTTTCGATTACTGAAATTATGGCCGTTTACGTTGACGCCAGCTTATTTTTGAATCATCTATATGTGCATTCTCCTACGCCTTTTTGCTGCAACTTTATTGCACCCAAATACGATAGAAATATTCAAGATCATATATAAGAATCTAGTCTAAAAGAGAATTGATCTATTTTACTAGATAGACACTTTGATTCACGCCACGGTTGTCTCAACCATGCAGATGTCAAGCTAGACAAGAGTGGGCAAGAGTAAATTACTCAACATTCGCCCTATGTTCGCACTAGCATGGTTTCTACTGTATAACGTCACAAGATAATGTGAGAGACGATATGGAATCACCTCAACATACTCGAACAGAGATTCACTCAACGAGGAAGGTATGCAATCATCTTAAAACATTTGGGGACATAAGAACTATATTAGTTCAGGTCAAATTCAATTGCAACATATACAAAAATTGTTTCGTGGGAATGTGATCCAGCATCTTTTGCAATAGTTGTTTTCAGCGTAACATATCTGAATATTTTATATGGGCTCAGTCCGAGTAACCGCACGTAGTGAACAGCCAGGCCCACTTTTCTAGTTCTTTTTATATTTCAAAATAAACTATAGCGTCCTAGACTGTCACAGGGACATCTCTGTATTTTTTTGTATCAACTTAAATGGAAAAAGAATGAGGAATTATTTCAATGGTTTTTTGAAGATATCCTATCCACCATTACTTTGCCAGAGAGTTACTATCTTTACCAAAGATCAAGCTTAGAAACATTCTACAAGGACAATATGATGAAAATAGTAAAAATTTTTTCATAACATCCGCACTAGGTGAACCAAAGTCGGTATCGGTAATTCCAAGCCAGAAATACTATATTTCATAATTAAAAATGCTATAAAAAATGTTTTTCAATAACTTTCGTATTGTGTTATTATATTATCAAAATTTTTCCTTATGTGTGTGATAATTAAGAAAAATCAGGTGCTTTTTACATCTATATTTTGGTCTAGGAGGACGTGGTTATGAAATATAATTATAGATTAAACTTACCCTTAAGAAAGTTCAACCACGTCCTAGTGGACGAACCCACCCAACCCATTGCTACCATTACTAACTATCCACATTATATTTTGATTTTTTTTCCTAGGCACTGTCAAACGTATTGATTAATCATGATGGGATCGAGCAAGGAATAGATTCTAGTTTTTGCAGCTTTAAAATTGTGATTTGTGTTCCACCAGAGGCATTAACTACATTTTGGTCTACTCGGACGTGGTTCTTCGTAAAATTCAGATTGAACTTCCTCACAGGCGAGTCGTTTATTTTATAATTGAAACTAACTGGTATGATAAAGCTAGTAATGGAATTAACAATATTTGAACCTTTGACAGGTAGTGAACAGGCCATTTTTCATGGTTTTCAAAGCAAAAGCCAACGTCGAATTTTGAATTGAATTACAAAGAATTATATTCTCAAAAATATATCCTGATTGGAAATGTTCAAATGAATTTCAGTGAGATATGAGGGTTGACCGGAAGACCAACGTGAAGCTTTTCTTGGGAGCCCTTTCACCACATCATTATAATCATAAACTGAATCATTTTGTTAGCTCCTTTAATCGCTGTGGTGAATACAGACATCAGTTATTATTATATACGGATGGGAAAAATCTACTAAATTTCATTGGAATTCAGAAGTACTCAATTAAGCAACGGGCGTTCCTTCCGACTGCATGGGAAAAAAATTATTATTATAAATTATTATATGAAAAGTAACTTGTGACATATACAGTCACTAGTTTGAAATATAATTTGAAACGAGCCATGGAACCCAAAGCTAGATGTTTATCTACGACTTTGATGAGTTGGTAAAAACGAAACAGCGCTGCTGTCCACGGATAAATCGGAAGTGTCTCCGAAATATTCCTTTCTGAAAATGATACAATCATTATCTGCATTATTTTGAATAATAACAGAACTAAAAGGCATTACCATAGATTTGATCAGCCGATATGAACGTTTCCTCCGACTGGATGAGGCAGAAATAGGATTCGGAGCAGCACTGGAAGGTGCGTGGGTGTCATCTCATACTCCACATGTCTTCTAAATATGACTTGAATAACTTGAAGATTCATTCAGTCCCCAAGTTTGTAGGTGTTTTACACCTCACTCGGTATATAATCTCAGCTGAAGGATAACGTTGATATAACTGTATTGTGATAAATTTGCAATACTGTCTTCAATTTTCATGTGCCCAAATTCGCAGGTGTTATACGCAAAATGAATAATTGAATAAATATGAATAAAAAGTTAAATTGGAGATGAAGGTATGAGTCACATTATTTTCAACCTCCGGGTTTAATCAAGACTTGTTTATATGACAGTACTCATATAACCGGTAAAAGGTTCAGATTCCCCAAAGTCAATCACTGCGATGCTATATTCAAATTTTCTACTGACGCATTTCCTTCGTCCTTGAATGTACCTACTTATCTACAGAAAGACTGTTTTATGAAGAATCGTACGTGTGCATTTCTATTGTTGTCTGGGTGCAAAATGAGATAAAAAACCGAAGAATAGATTCGACTTCATACAAGGCAGTTAGTTACTAATCAGTGTGGAATTCAATTCATTCAGCTAGTAACTTCAAAAATGCTTCGTTCTGAAAAATTGTGTGCAGTCAAGCGAAATTATTAGTGAACTTGCGAAATGGCTATACCTACCTCTATACTTTTATCAATAGCTGTTCGTTAATGACGTAATGTTTGTAAAGAACTCCGGAATATTTATTGATCGAATTTATGCCTGATAAAATTGAAGATTGTGGCACATCCGGATACAATGTTGCTCTGGTTTTTATCAGCAACAGCAAGCAGCAGATGTTTTTTCTTTACCATCATTTTGATTTTTTACTGAAAATGAGCTAGTGCCGGTTTTAACTTTTTAATGATGTCGAACATGCCTTCTGTGGCTTCACGAAGGGTGTCCTTGAGAAATAGTTCATAGGTATGAGAATCAGATCGCTTTGTCAATGAGTTTTCTGAAAGATGAACAAAAAAAACGGAAATAGGAAATTGAATAAGTTGAAGAAATGAATTTTTAACTTGCAGACGAAAAACCTGAATACTTAAACATACTAAAGTACAAAAAATTACTAATACCTATTAGTTTCAACACCAATATAAAAAAGATAATTGATTGAAAAGACTATTCAATGCATAACTCATTTCGGTATTGCTCATAGTATTACAACAGGGGATAGTTTTTTTCCCTGTTACGAATCTTCCAGGTTTCTACAGAGAGAAACCCCTCAGAAGCTCCTATCCGGGACAGATGACCGTGCTGGGCTTTGAACCCACGACCTTACGATTGTAATGCGAGCGCTCTACCATCAAGGCCCAATTTCATAGCTTCGTCATAATCATTGAGTTTATTTACTTTTTCGTCTGCAGATATATAAGGAAATTGGATCCATTGCAAGCCTGTTGTGAGACCATTTGTGAAGGGGTTAATCGAACTAGTCCCTGTCCATAAAAAAAACATGTCTGAAATATGGAGAATTGCTAAGAATCATGAGTTCATATTACTTCTCTTTACTGACGTCTTGTACAACCTATCAACATTATTTTCCATAACGAGACTTCAATAAAATAAAAATTGCATTTAATAAAAATATACTGTGTTTCGAAACAACAGCATATCCGCTACAATACCGCTGATCTCCGACACTCTCACTTTTTGCAATAAGGAATTACAATACATTCAAATTCCTTGATCAGTCTTCCGGACCTCGTAGATACTTCTGAATGAACGTATAATTCATTTTTCTGAGATTACAAAAGTGACGGGGCTGTTGCATACTAAGCTTTTTCTTCAACAAATAAAAAAATCGAGCACAGTGAGATTCAGTGAGAGGTAGGTCACCGCACTGGACCATTGGTTGCGATAACGTGATTATTAAAATGCTCTATTAAGTAATTAAGAACTTCTCTGGTATATGAGAAACTGTAAAACTGCTTGAGGTAGATTACTAATAATAATAATAACAATCATTTATTTCCTTAAGACAGTGACAAACCGTATAGAAAAAGTCAATTGTTTACTTACAATGTATACCTATATACACATACAAAATGAAAATAAAATTTAAATGGTACTAAAAAAATTCCTGATTTCACTGCAGATTCCTATGAAAAGTATTCATCTCGTTTATAAAAACACTGTTCCGTTAAGTACGATTTCAACTTATGTTTAAATAATTCTTTAGTGTGGCAGTTTTTCACATTTGAAGGGAGAGCATTATATATTCTGGGGGCCATATGACTGGGAGATTGCTGAGTTACTTTGAATTTTCCGAATGGAATCGAAAAATTATTTTTTTGTCTGGTATTGAAATTATGATTTTGTTTGTTTTTCACATATATTTCATCATTATTTGTGAATACTAGTAAGCTCAACCCTGATATAACTAAACAAGGCAATGTTAATATTTTCAGATGTTTTAATACATCTTTGCAGGAATCAATGCGAGAAAGCCCCGTCATTGATCGTATAATTCGTTTTTGTGCCACAAAGACATCTTTCGCTAGGGTAGATAGACCCCAAAAAATTACCCCGTATCGTAGCCTACTCTCAACTTGTGCATAGTAGAGTTGTGTAAATTGGTCAACATTGAGTACATGCCGTAAACTTCTGAACTGAAATGCAATCGAATTCAACTTTGAGATCAGGTAATTGCAGTGAGTCTTCCTAGAAAAGATCAACACCTCATTGCATTTGTCACGCAGAGAAGAGTCCCTTTTATCAGATATTACTAGCGACGTATCATCAGCATACATTGTGAAAGATGCTGATACCAGAAGTTGATCCAAGTCATTGATATAAAATAGGAACAGAGTTGATCCCAGTATGGACCCCTGAGGAACACCAGTGTCTATTTCAGCATGCTCTGAAAAGTGATTGTTTATAGCTACATACTGTGTTCGTTTGAATAGAAATGATTGTATCCAATCTAGAGGACAACCTCTGATTCCATGCCATTTCAACTTTTCCAGTAGTATATCGTGAATGATACAGTCAAATGCTCTGCTGAGGTCACAAAAGATTTCAACAGGGCATTCTCCTGCTTCAATAAATTCTATTATTTTTTGATAATAAGCAAACACTGCAGTATTTGTAGATTTTTTGTTCAAGTATCCATGTTGATTTTTCGAAATTATATCATATTCTTGACAAAATGACATGAATCTATCTAAAAAAAACAAAATTCGAATACTTTGGAAAAAGTTGATGGAACTGTGACTTGTCTATAATTTTCAAGGCTCTGACGACAGTTCTTTTTAGACGGGTGTTATTTTACCACATTTCAGTAAGTCTGGAAAAACGCCAGTAGAAAATGACAGATTAACCATAAATTGTTATAAGTTCTGTAATGCACTTTTTCAATAGAATTGTAGGTATCTCATCTGACCCTGAAGAAAATTTGTTTTTCAGTTTACTTTTAAGTAACTGAATTAGTTCAAGCTCCTGATATGGCACAAGAAATAGAGAATTGGGAGGTGATTTAACGTGTCGCAGAAAAAGACTGAAGTCCATATCACCGGAGACTATATTGCTCAATATCTTTTTGGGAGCATCTACGTAGAATTCATTGAAGAGATTGCCTACGTCTCTTGGATTTCTAGTAATGATGTTATTATCATTTATTGTTATGCTTGATTTCATAGCATTCGATTTGTTAGATAGCTCTAACACCAGGTGCCATGCGGATTTCGAAGGATTATCTGAATTCTTTATTTTGTTTTGATAGTATTCCTTTTTTGTTTTGGTTATCAAGTTATCATGTTTCTTTTTTCTGACTTTATAGATATTTTTCAGTTCGGGATGAAACTTTTGTAGGTTAAAAACAACCTTCAAATTTTGACTAGATTGTTTTATTTCATGTGTAATCCATTTCTTTTTATTTTGCTTTCTTGAACCAGTAGGTGATTTTGGAAAAAAAATTTCAAAGTAGTAAGAGAATGTTGACAAAAATGCCTGAAATGCAAGATTAATGTCAGTTTTATTCAAAACTTCAACCCAATTTTCTTCACTGATATGTTTCTTGAATTGACTCATACTTTCATTACTAAAACGTCTGCTGTATTCTATTTTTGTTGCTTTTGATATTTTGCTCAACTCCATATCGCAAAAGACTAGACTGTGATCGGATATATATCATTATCAAGATGATCCTCGATTTAATTTCAAAGAAAATTTAAGTACCTAACCCCTGTTAACTGAGCTTGAAACAATATTGGCACAATTACTTTGTTTCTTAAGATAACCGCCCAGACAATGACGCCCTCATCAGTATTTTCATGTTGAACCTACCAGTATTTGAAAATCGTGATTCGTCGCATTAAAATTAGGGTGAAATCTACGATTTGGTAGTAGCAGAAGTAGTAGAAGTGGCAGTAGCAGTAGCATTATGAGTAGGAGTAGGAGCAGAAGCAGGAGGAGTAGGATGAGGAGGAGGAGTAGTAATTTGAACCCAACAGTGAATGGTGTACGACTTTTTCTGGACAGTATACAAAATTTTAAATTAAATCTGCCACTATGATTAAATGAAAAATTCTTGCACCAGCCAGGAATCGATGGTCAAATGATAAAAACAGTTTTTTTAATGGCATTGGGGTCGAGTGATACCTTATTCATCCAAGAAAAGATGGCGATACATAGTGTTAGAACTTTCATAAGAGGATTATTTGGAATATATGGCTTTTAACGAGCTCTATTAAAATGAAATAGTATTTTTGTTGGTACCTTCAAAGTTCTCTGGCCCTCAGAACAACATATGGGAGATGATCTCAATTTGGCTGATATTCAATAAAGCGAGGTAAAACTCTACCTGCCCAGTTGATTGTCTTTTCAAGCACAAAGCACGTTTGTAAACATTCAAAAATATATTTTTTATTTTATTAAAGCTTGATGTATTCCAAAGGATCCTCATAAATGATTTCGATCATTATGTACGGCCTTACTGTTTTGAATGGATATTTTTGTCTGGAATTTTGCTGTTTTATAGAGAATTGAAAGACGTTTCGAATGAGGAATCACCCAAACCCCATGCCATTTCAAATTGGGGGCGCTACAGTCGCTACACCATTTTGGAAGATAGAATTTTTTCATTGTAGTCAAAAAGCAGTTTATGAACTTCTATTACTGTGTACAAATACCACCACAAGGCCAGAGAGCGATGAAGCAGCCTTGCACTGAAACTGTGGTGTGCAGTCTTTCTTGCAATCGCACATCGGATAAGTTCCCTACATGCTTGCGAAGCCTCTGGTGGGTTGTCCAAGATATTTCCCATTCACCTTCAACTTTCTTCTTTCAACCCAATCAGCTGGTACGGAAGAACAGGGATTGAAACCATCATTTGAGCCCAGCAGTAACTAGCCTGGTAGATAGCTCTCTTTGTATGCTGAATGAGAACCTCTCGTGTAGGAGGCAGATTGTCGATCGCTCTACTTTTCTGGGTAAACAGGTGTTTTCGTGCATCATTAACAGAGTCGTCACTGATAGTAAGGTCATATATCAAACTAAACATATCTCCAATTGTTTAAGGATATCTTATACTGTGTGCTGAGTAGGTCTGTCAGCCAATGCACAAAACGTAGCCGTAATGTCTTGATATGCATTTCAGGTGTCATATTTGTTTTTTTCTACTCGAATCCTGAATTTAAGTAGTGTTATGGGTAGGTATGAGTTCAATCATATTGGTTTTCTTCAATAAACAGTAATTAAAATAATAGAGGACTTCGGATAAGGATTCAGTCAAGCCACCACACAACTTTTGGCTTTAAAACTACTGACACGTTTTTCGATCATTTTTCTTCATGTCGAGGTCTTGAGGACATTTTGACATCGCTATGTAGATCCTTGATTGTCTTCAACTGAAGTGGTCGGTTACAGCGGTACTAAGGGAAATATATTCAGCTTCGATTGATGACGAAGAAATTGTACTCTGTAAGGATATGCAGTGATATTTAGGTTGCATCAAGAACAGCTTTTGCCTACATGAACTTAGACATACTAGCATAATAAATCATGGATCTTGCTTTTTCTGTCAGAGTTCTGTTTATGTGTTCACTATTTCTGTTTTGCTGTGGGGTATAGTGAACAGTTTGTATCGCCTCTATACCTTTTTGCTTACAAAAATCATGGAATTCTGAAGATTTGCACTCTTAACCGTTATCACTTTTGAAATTCAATTTTGAAATTCTAGCTCCAAAATGGGCAGTGGCCATTGCTTGATACTGTTTGAGATACTTGTAAACTTCATCTTTACTTGAGTAGGTACACCATAGAAAAATGGGTGTGATCATCGATGAAAGTAACGAAGTATTTCTTTCCATCCTAAGTTTCAGGTTGAAAGATGTCATACCTATATCGTTATGTACCAATTCTAGTGGACGTCTGAATTCAAAATGGAATTCTTAATAATTATTTGGAAAAGGGTAGTTCAGATTGTTTCCCTTTGCAACTAACTAACTTCAACTATTCATAACTAACGATTAACGAACCGCCACAAACACCTCTCGAAGTAGCGTTATGTTATTGTTATTAAATGAAATGCTGAGAGATTTTGTCAAACAGGTAATAAAAGTTTGCTTATCCGTGAAATTTGCCAAGCTCAGGATATTTTTAGATCCATTCATTATTCATCAACAACTATAGAATGTGAAATAAGCGATTTTCTTTGAATTCAGAAAAATAACATATTTTGAAATTAGCGCCATTTTTATAAAAAAGTCCCTTAAAAAAACTGAAGTCCCTAGTGTTTTTTATTTTATGGAAAATCTTGATATTTCCACTGTTATGGGCAATTTCAATCATAGTTCCTGAGGCTGTCCCGAACCTCGACATGAAGAAAAATTATCTAAAAACGTGTCAGTAGTTTTGAAGCCAGAAGTTGTGTGGTGACATGACTAAATCCTTATTCGAAGTCCTCTATTCTCATTTTTGTCCAACAGATCTGTTAGTATACATTTTTCGTTGTATACATACATTTTATTCCAAACGTTTTTTGCCTTGTGAAAAATATTTTACAATATTTGTTACTGAATCCTTCTCTGTTCAATGACATCATGCCTATTCAGCGAATCTTTGAACTATTGATAATGGAATCTGTCATTGTCTTGAGAGCCGGCGTAAAGAACACGTGACCCATTTGTTAATTATTACTAATTAACGCAACGTAATCAAAACGTGTGAGCAAAAACTAATCAGTCTCAACAGACTGCTATAGAAACGTAATTTGTAATCAAGTCATAAACAATAAATGACACAGTAAGCGAAAGCTTTTCACTTCCCTGTAGAAAGAAAATTGGGTTACTGGAAACGTTAATTAACAGGTTTTTTTCCATCATTTCAGACTATTTCATTCCAACGGAATAAGCTGATGATGTTTTCCGGTTTTCATTGTGTAGGGGTGATGCTCTTATTATTACAGTTTTCAACAAGTTCATTTAGCAATTTTGATTTTTTTTCATAGAAGCATATTCAGAATTTAGAAACTTCTTGGGCCAATTTGATTCATTCGCCCTTCTAAGCTTGTATCAATTTCCTTGATTCAATTAACATTTTTTTCATTTTCAGACTATGGAAGATTAAAAATCTCAAATAAAAAACAACGTGAATAAACGAATTTTCCCCCACTAAATTCAAACTTTCACTCAATACTAACGAGTTTTCCGTGAATGTGAAGTCTATTCAGAGTAAAATCTTGTGAGATTAACTTTATTTGAACGAGAATCATTGGGTCTCATGAATAAAAATGGAGCAAATGCTTGTACTTCAAATCATGAAGCAAAACCTTCGGAGTATATGATTAATATGTTTGGAGCTTGCTTTACATCTGAAGGAAAAGCATTTGCTGCACCAGAAGCAAATACTTCAGTTTAGATGAATAAACTCATGCTTAGTTTTTAGCTATTGTGGTCATTGGTCATTAGAGTTGATAACAAAATAATTTTCGATTTTTGTATTTGTACTTTTTGTTCACCCTGTACACTTTGTTACAAAATCTTTTGAAAGGCGAAGATTCTTACAAATTTTTGAAATCGGAACAACTTTTGTTTTTGACACGATCACCATATAGCTCACACTACTACAGTTATAGTATACGTGTGAGCTAATAATTATAATTATAAGCGAAGGCATGGAACACAAAATTTACTGAAAATATCATAACAGATAGTATAAATACAAACCTAATCATAATCCGAGAAGTCAAATTTATTTATTGTCTAACAAAGAATTAAACCTAAATAATACAAAACAACATAAATTTCGCTTTATGAAATATGTTAGATTCGTTTATAACTGTGTATACAATTTGTCATTTTCTGGAACTAATAACTGTTCTTGTTCTAACTCTCTGATCAATTTTCTTTTCTTTAGTCTCAGGACTTCTAATTGTTCTAACAAAACTAACCTCTGTAATTCAGCCGTTGATAAGTTTTGTGTTTCCTTTGTTTCCGGAAGAGAATTTCTTTTAATTTTCTTTGATACCGTGCTGTTTGCAGTTTGTGGAACCTGAACACTCTGAACAGGTGTCGCAGACTCCGAGGAGATATTCACCGAAACAGTTTTCTCTATCGGTGGTGGCGCGCCAACTTGCACAGCACCTGATGAATTTTAATTCTATTTAATGCACTATGACCTAATAAACATTTGAATCTTACCTGGCATTTTGCACAAAGCCAGGTTTCTGTCACCATCCATTAACTTCCAAAATGCCTGTTCCCATGACTTCAACTTTATTTGTTTATTGCCGGTTCTCTTTATATCTGCTTTCTGTTTGATTTTTGTTTTCATGTTATTGATTTTTTTGGCTAATTGTTTTATACTAATCGCTTTTCCTGTCAACGCCTGCCATTCCGCTTGTAAGTTCATTAGCGCAGTCTTTTTCTCTTTTTTTTATTGTGGGGATTTTTCTAGTACCACTTTATAATTTTGCAGTACCTCTACAAATTTTACCTGATGGTCGTTCTCTTCACAGGTCGTGCTTTCTTCGTCGGAGCTCATAGTGTTGCTTCCTTTTTCGCACTGACTTCGATTATCAACTAAAATCCTTTGTATATTTCCCCAAACGTTACAAAAAATGTAGCAAAGGGTCTAAATAACGAAGCATTTACTACGGAGCAAAAGCAAATTCTTATTCATTAGAAACGAAGCAAATGCTTTTCCTTCTACGTTTTGCTTCGAAGGATTTGCTTTTGCTTTTACTTTGTACTTCGAGCAAATGCTCCATTTTTATTCATGAGACCCATTATTTCAGTAGTTAATTTGCAATAAACTTGAGTATCCACGTTTAGGTACCACACATGACATGTAATATGTTTTGATAATAATAATAAAGGGACGACTTTCATTTGTTTTACAGATAAGCTGTTGAGTTTTATGACAAAATAATTCCATATTTGTTTTATCCTTCTGTATACTCCCATATATATTCTTTTTACGCTTTACTCAGCAATATCATATTTTTGATAGTTTTGTATAAGATGCCTAAAAACCCTGGTGAGCAAACTTATACCTTCAAAACTGTGGGATTAAACGTGAGACAGTCGTCAGCTTGATTACGAGAAAATAAATGGAATCGGATTCTGCTTCTCAAATATTCTGCGATACTTGCGTGAACTGCTACTGTCAATTTTCTTGTCATGATAAATTTTCATGAAAATGAGTTTTAACTACTACCCACGAACATAAAAAAGATTAAACAATACAATCAAATTTACGGAATCACTGTCCCCAAGCAGTTTTATTAGTAACATTTTTGCCTTATTATAATATTTTTGTTTTGCTGAGATGTAATCACGCATTTCTCATAAAATTATTGAAATTCAGCTGCATGAACCATTAGAACCTGTCAATCTTGTGCCTACCTGATATCTGTCCAAGCATGCGTAAGTATCTACACAGTTTCCCTTATAATAAAAATTATTTTCTAAATGATACTTTTGTGGATGTGAGTCTAATTTATTTGCTTTTCAGAAGTGACATGTGAGTTGCGTGTTACATTGTTCTTTCACTATTTTAAAAACTGTTCAGTGCCATGTACTTGAAATAATTCTATTTTAGTGCAATTTTGTTCTACAGAAAATTATTCAACTACAGTGAGAGGTTTCTACCATTTCAACATATGAAATGAATGGTAAATAATCAAAACCTAAACAACCCTGATGATATGCAAAATTAATATATTTCAGTAGAAATCGGGATTTTTTCCATTTTATGACGGACTTTCATGACTAATATTTATGGAAGATTAAAGAAACAGTAGGTATAGGGTATATCAACGCATCCAGTTAATTGAATCGAATTAAAAAAATTATTTGCCATAAAGTATTGTCAACTAAGTAGAGCATGGCGAGTTTTGAGATTAATAAACGTCTTTATTATTTCCAAAAATTTAAATAAATTTAACATTTCTAGTACACTCCTATATTTATAAATAAATGGCGAAGTTCATCTTGATGTAGATACAGGTATCTCATCAACATGATCTTTCACTTAACCATGTAAGTTTCAAATTGGTTTCAAACTTGTTACAGATTCCAAGTGGTACTCACTTTCTGTACTGATTCATTTTGTTCACCTCTCTAAATTGTCCACACAAGACAAGGAACAAAGTCGATTTTTTTAAGAAAATAATTTAAAATATACGGAAATGAAGAAAACGCACTTCAAAAATAGTCGATAAAATAATGAAACTGAACTAAAACATTTTTCATTCCACTACAACTATTGACATTCAAACGGTATTTAGATTATATTGGAAAATATCCAAATCCATATCCATATAATACCCATACCCATATCGATACTCATACCCATACCCACACCCATACCTACACCCATACCCATGCCCATACCCACACGCATACCCATACCCATACTCATACCCTTACCCATACCCATACCCATGCCCATGCCCATGCCCATGCCCATGCCCATGCCCATGCCCATGCCCATGCCCATGCCCATGCCCATGCCCATGCCCATGCCCATGCCCATGCCCATGCCCATGCCCATGCCCATGCCCATGCCCATGCCCATGCCCATGCCCATGCCCATGCCCATGCCCATGCCCATGCCCATGCCCATGCCCATGCCCATGCCCATGCCCATACCCATCCCCATACCCATACCCATACCCATACCCATACCCATACCCATACCCATACCCATACCCATACCCATACCCATACCCATACCCATACCCATACCCATACCCATACCCATACCCATACCCATACCCATACCCATACCCATACCCATACCCATATCCATACCAATAACAATCAGTATTTCGCTGGAATACCGACACGAGGACAAGGGCGTCATCTCTGGAACCGATTACAGAAGCATTTGTTTTTAAACAATCTTTAAAGAATCAGTCGGCAACGATTATAAACAAAAAAGGAAGACCCACTTTCTATTTCCGTACCTTGGACAAATTTCAGCGCGACGTTTGACTTTAGTGCCGTCACCTGGCCTGCAGAAGTATTCGTCTGCCATAAGAGCCCGTGTATTTTTAAGCTTTTTGAGAGCGGTTTTTCTTGTTGGCAAAATTTTTCCGTCGTTTTTACTGTTTGTTTTTGGTAAATGATTTGACTTTCCGGTCAATGGTTTCCCAGTGCCGTAAACATCTTAGTTTGTCGTGAATAAGTGAAAATTGAATCGGCTGTTGGAGTGTGTGTTGATTCCAACTTCGTGATGGGACACTTATTTATTTGACTATTTTTCGATTTATCGAAAATATTTGAGGTGAATATAGCTCTCGAGAAATCTCAAGGGTTGACATAGTTCCTTGGACAGTGTTACAATTGTGTTAATTCCTATTTTGTAACTCCAGATCATGCTTGGAAAAATATGTGCTGTAGCTTCTTGTGAGAACAATCAAGAAATTGTCAAAAGAATGTGTTCCAACATAATATTTCATTGATTCCTACAAGAAATGGATTTTTTGTTTCTTCCACCAATTGCAAAGAATGGATACATCACTGCAAAAGAGCAGAAAAGTTCAAAGTTGAGACTTTGCTCTGATCATTTCACATTAATAGGTGAGTTGTTGACAAACACCAGTGGTACCTATCAGTTAAATATATTTTTTTAGGACTTCCATTGAATGAAATACTCAAAAAACTACAGTATCAACGATTAATTTGAAAAAAATGACAGTCTGCAACATAGCGAACAGATCGGGTTAAAGCCATCAAGATGGAAATGGCTCCAAGTTTCTCTTATTTCCATTGAAAACTCTTGAAGTTCCTTAACTCATTCCTCACAAGTATGACATGGGATTGAGCCTTCTTTAGATCCAACAGAAACTAGGCAACACTTTTCATCGGAGGATGATGCTGAGGACCATGATAAAAATGAATAGTTATAAAAGGAAATATGAAACACTCCTGCAAAAGTAAAACAATTTGAAAATAACATCAACAAAAATAATCAAGGCTAAAAATGAATTTAGTCCATACTTATGGACCGCACATAACTTGTAGAAGATATTATTTTTGATATATGAACCATTCACGTTGAAATTAAACTTTTTAGTTAATGGTACAAAAATCAGCTGAAAGTCGTTCTGCAAATAGGGAATAATTTAGTTTCGGTCGGTTCGGGAGTTCGGTAGCGAGGCAGTTAGATGCCGGCCTTCTAAATTTCCGCTCGCTTTGGGCCATGTTCGATTCCTGGAAAACGAGAAAAATTTTCTCAATTTCATAGGAGTCGATAGGCAATGTAATTTGTCTAGATGCCAATCCTGACGTCTGGTGCTTGCTTGAAGTTCGCGCCGACCACCCGGGGTTCTTATGGAAATACTAATGAAAAACTGTCAGTTTGCTACCAGTATGAATTAAATCAAAATCCGGTGTTTACTGATTTCCTAATTTTTTTGTATGGTGCATCATAAAAAACTATTTCATAGGAATATTTTGCGTCGTTAATTTAACTATTCTTCAATTCATGTTATAACTTGAATGATAGTGGTATTGGTAATCTCCCGCACTTACCCCAGTGAACTTACTGTCCCTCAATAAATCAATCTTATGGTCACTTTCAGAAGTACCATTTCTGGTACCATTAGCCGGTTCGTCGCGATACTTCGACGAGAGATTTAAGCGAGAAACCGAACTACTGCAGTCCGACATTGTTGTAGTACTGAAACTAAATAGCAACTTCAAGACCGAAAGTATCCACGCGAAGAAATTTGGTGTGAAGTATTGAAAATGACTGAAGTAAATAAGTAAATACACTCGAGCATGATAAAGTGTATTAAATACTTGTGGAAGAAATTAATAAATAATGGGTCTATGGGGAAATGTTGGTGTCATTATCCCTAATAAATACAAAAATGTTATCAATAGATATATACAAGAAATGTAACTGTGGTTCTTGAAAACAAAATAATATGATTGACTGCAGTTGTCTATAACTTTTCCATGATATGAATACATCAGGTTTTTCAAAGAAATAATGGTAGCGACATTACTCAAAAAAGTTGGTCAAATAGTAGTAGTAGAAGCTAAGTGGTCGTAGTGTTAGATTATTGGCTTTCCACCCAGACGGTCGGGGTACGATCCCCACCGCCTGTCACTGAGCTATAGTGGTTCGGAATCCACTTGTACGTAAGCTGTAGGTCCCAGATCTTCCTTGCTCACACAAGCTCTGCTTTTCAGGTTTTTTATCTCCGAAAACCTGACAGATTAGTAAATACAAATTTTACGAAATTTTCAGTAATTATATCTCAAGTTGATAATTCTTAATAGAATACTGAAATATTTCACCATTCAAATGACTATACAAATATTTTGTGATTCAAGATGAATGAGTTCAAAATAATGTACCTCTAGAATTTAGGAATTTCAAATCAAATAACTTTTTGTTCTGAAACAACGAATCATATGGATTTATTAATTCATGAAAGTAATCAAGCTGGTATATAATTAATCCACATTATTCATAATATTATAATTTTAGAAGTTTATTTCAACCCCCTCACTTGTGTTCTCTGATATTGCGCTTTCTCTAACGTGAATCTCCCTATGATGTGGTTGATAGAGTTTCATCCGACTTCCTACTAATACAAACAATCCGATGTTCTGCGTATCCCTTCTAGCACCAATGTCGAGCTTTCAATGTTTGCGTTGTCGTATTCTTGAACTGAGACAATGGAATTCCTAGAACTTTCATTGGCAGGAATATCACGGATTATACTCCTTGGTGCGATAGACGCAATCGTTTGTACGTTTGTACTTCCTTCAGATGTAATGTTCAAGCATTCGTTACATCGTATAGCGGAAACATTTGCCAAACCAACTGTCGAACTTTTCAACTCACATGTTCGGTCCAACGATGGAGCCAATGTTCGACGCATCGTGTAGCGAGATTGTGTGAGCAAGGGAGATCCGGTACCTACGGTTTACATGAGATAATTCCTTTTTATTCACAAAAAAATACAGACATTCATTCAAAAATTATTGGAATTGGTTTCATCGATTTTCTGGCAAGTGGTTTTGCTAACTTTATATAGGTACATCAATCGTAGAGGTCTTCATTCCAGATCTTTGAATATAAATCTGGATACTTCATAAGATATAGATTTGGTCCCAAAGCAGTAGGACTAGTCAATAAATAAATGTGACAGAATCGACTAGCACAAGAACGTAGAACATTATGCTTATATATGCCAAAAACGAATCAGGCAAAAAAATACACAATAGAAAAAGATGTATGCGAATATCTGCTTATAGTTCTTTGTTTGACATGAATTCTCCATTCTGGAGAACTAAAATATTCCTCGAAAATTCCAACAATAAATTGAGTAGAAGGGGAATTTTATTCAAATTTATCTTCAATCAAATAACACAACCTAGATGAGTAACACGCCGCACACGTCTAAAACTTTGTTTGTAAGGGACATCTTCCTTCACCGGCAGTGTCTTGCGTTGTTTACAGGGATATTGAGGTTCAATAAAATAGAAATAATGGAATCCCAAAATGGAATGGAAACCTGAAATTATGATGGAAGAATCTCCATAGGATTTTGAGAACAGCCGATGCTCTAATTGACACGTTTTTTCATAATTCATTCATTTTACTCTTTTCCAATTTGGTTTCCCTTTCTCGATAGTTACGACACTGCTAGCTCACCTATGAAATGACATATTTTGATTTTCAGCTTCAAATGGTCTTTTACACATTTCACAATGCTCCACCATTATTGCTTAATAATGAAAACATAGTTTAACACAAATTAACTCAGAATTTGCCCTTTATTCACCAAAAAACACTCCAATAAGCCAAATACGAAAACAAACAGAAAATGTTTTGTTGTTGTTACGTCAAATATAAAAAAAAACAAAAAAATATCAAATGCAGCGTTGACGCACTGACCTGACTATATCGACAACGAAGAATCTCCGTTCGGCGATGGAAATCAGCCCTATGCTGTATCACTTCCGTTAAAAATAAAGTTAACGTTATTCGCCATTTCCGTTATTTTGCTATGATTAGTAATAGCAAAATAACGGAAATGACGAATAACGTTAACTTTATTTTTAACGGAAGTGATACAGCATAGGGCTGATTATCTACTATCGTTTATACGTGCTTTTAACAAGCTGCAATGAACGTTTCATTTGCTTTCTTATTGTTATATATTTCATCCAAGACAGTATTTTTGGGTTTTCGTTGCTATGAATATACCCTACAGAAATCAAAATCTAGCTGATGTGCTTATTGTATCCTTAAAAAATTGCGACATGGCAACAATATCATAATTTGAGGGATTACATTATGAAAAGATGTTACCTTCAGTACTTTCTGAGTATTATCCATCTAGGTTGTGTTACTTGATCGGAGAAACTTATTTAAGTATTACTTGACTGTGCTCATTATGAACACCTTTTTTTTTATGTAAGCGTCTCCTTCAGAGTTGTTGCCGCACAAGTCTCGTTAGTGGGTGCAATAATATAAAAAGTTTCCAAATGGAAGTAACATTTTTAAAGCAACACTTGAGGTGACAAAATTCGGGGTCGCCACGGAGTGGGCAACATCAACATTTTGAAATGTATACCTCAAACTCCGGGAAAACAAACATTCTGCCATAAGAGCTCGTGTTAATAAATTGTTGATTATTCCTTTATCGTTCTATATTTGATTCAATTTTGTTTGATTTGATGCAGAAAGCATAGCTTTGATATGACTGGTAAGTCAAAAAAATGTTCAGTGCTGCAGTGCAAGAATTATTTATCTGCGAATGCGTCCATGCAGTGCCATGCACTCTTTTCCCATAAACCAAAAGTGCCAGAAATTAGTTAAAGCATGGGGACTGAAATATATGTGTGTATTTTGGAAGATTTCATACCTGACATTTTCAAAGCATAATTTAGGCGGAGGAAATAGATTTTTCCCTACACAACGTAAGAAAACATATTTTTCAGTTTTGAAAAAATAGTAAAAGTTTGGGAACAAATTTCAACTTCAAACGCGGAGTGGAGTAATAACGTTTGGCACGGTCCTGCGAGTGGCATATCATTTGTAGTTGAATCGGACGAGAACGAAGTATTTTAAACACCTTCGTGGATTCCTTTGATTCCAACCTAACGTATCGAAAGTCAATCCGTTGAACAGCTGCAACATAAAATAATATGCCAGCCACCGAGTGACAAAATTCCTGGGTATACTTACCGCCAGAGTGGCACCGTGTGACAAGACGAGATAGATTTCTTCGACGCTCCAGCCCACGAATGCCGAAAATCAATCACGATACTTGCTCGACCTTGGGACCTTTCTGAGTCTCGTTACGAAACATAATTTGAAAACATGAATCACCGCAACCGGAGGAGTGAAACAAAACACGACACTTAGAGTAGATCACGCTTTCAATTCAGCAGCTGTTTGAGAATAACGCTTTCGGCAAGGTTGGTGCATGGCGCGGCTCGGCTTTCAGATAAATTAATTTAACTTCCATATTATCACAAGAACAATCGAGGTAACTATCGTTGGGGTAGAAGGTTGAACTATTTGGCAATCGACAGTAGGTACTACAAATGACATTACTAACTCACAGACTGTTTTAAAACTGAGTACCACCTATTATATTACAATCGATATACTTATCACAAAGTAGGTAAATGGAATTAATTTCTTCTTGAATAATGAGAATATGAGACTATTTTTAGTTTGTCTGGCAAACAGAACTTAACTTCATCAATATACCGGAGTATTTTTATTTTGACACTATTATCGAGTCATAAACATGGAACGTGGTGATGATTGTAGTTTTCGTTTTCGCAGTAAAACAGGATTTACTGGTGATTGTTTAAACCATTGCAATACAGTACCTGAATATTTAACTCTAACCCTAGAAGCCTCTGCATAGCAGTTTATCAACCAGATGTTATCTGCAAATTGTTTGGGATCAGGAAAATAATCCTTTTGTTCATCGGTGTTCGTCAGTTTGTCATCAATAATTGTCTTAGTCTCGAGCAAACTTCATATTCATCTTGGTAAAGTTATCAGAAATGGCTGAACACGAATGGTACACACCTAGATACACGAGAGTGACATCTGCTCTAGTGAATTGGTTTATACATAAGCTATACGTTCGTAAACTATTCTCTGTGAACTCTTCTTGTATTCCTGTTCTTTATTCGACCCCAGAGATGAGATTAATTTCGTTCTATCAGTGGCCTATAGGTATTTTCAAACGATTCAAGTACAGTGATGACCAAAGTTGCACTAAGTCCAAGAAGACGTAGCGGACATTTTGGTACTATCGATAAATTAAGCGACGATCTTGAATAGTTTCATTCTCGTCCCTGCATGACATCACACATTAAAAGATAAGAGCTTAGCTCGCACAAGTATCTCGAAGACTTTTGAACTTTGCTCGTAATCACATACAGTGGGTGGGTGAGAAAACTTGCAGTCTGAAAAAATTATCTTTATTACAAATATAGTCGGAAGACTTACATCAGCAGATGTTTCAAAGGATAGGCAAAAAGGGGAGGTTACAAGCATTAAATGGTCATGTAATTTCACTTTCTTGAATATAAATAACAACAATGTTGTTTGTGAGAACCATCCAAGGCTCCTAACATAAGTGGACCCGCGCTAGTTTCGGTTATAATTATTAATTTAACTATTTTTTTTTCACTTTTGAATGTGATTTTTCACCGAACAATGATCTGCTTGTACCCCCTCCTTATTTTCGCAGAAGATGAAGATCAATCCTTCAAAACCTGAGGTACTGTTAATGCAAGTTAAAAAGATATATAGGTAGCTCACCAACCCAGTTAGAAATGTATTCAGTAAATTGGTGGAACGAAGGAATAACGGTCAATTTCTTGTATGTTAGTTTGTTGAACCTAAGATGTATAAAAACCCTAGTGTACCGACTTATACTTGCAAACATTTGGAATCAAACGCGAGATTTTCGCCAACTTGATTACGAGAAAACAATTGAAATATTCCGCGATATTTGCGTAAACTGCCACCGTCAATTTTTCTGTTTGGGTAAATTTTCATAAACAAAAACTCTGTATAAAATAAATAAAACAATATGCTTTGTATTTACGGAATCACGGCCCCCAAGTCTGCGCAATTGTGTCCGAGTTTTTACTATAAAGTTTTCTGAAGAATAGTTGTCACTCTGAGTTTAATTCCTTTTCAGAAGTGATATATGTTTGACGGGTTATGTGTTACGTTATTGCTTTACTTTTTCAAAAAGTGTTCAATATCATCGCAATACGAAATTTTTGAGAACTATCATTAAAAAAGAACACAATTTTAGTGGTGTTATTTTTCCAAAAAAACTTGTTCTTTCACTTCGAGTATGTACTATTACTAACTTTTGTAAGGTATTTAAAAACTTATTTGAAATTCCGTATAATTCAATCACCAACAATCACTATATCCCTGGAATATTGACACGAGGACGAGGACGCCATTTCTGATGGAACCCATTACAAAGGCACACCGTGATTTCATTTGTTTTATCTTCAAAAAAGAATCTAAACGAAATATAATCAGTCGGTAGGTACACCAGGTTTTTTAAACATCTCAGTCAAGTCTTAAAGTATTCAGCACATGTAAGACTGACGTTTGTCAAAATGTTCACACTATTTCATTGATTTCTATCAGAGGTTTATATTCCTTCCATCAATAAATAGTTTTTGACCAATCTAAGCAATGAAAAAGATCAAACACGTTCAAAATTTAAATATTCATTTATTGTACGAATATCTCATTAGCCATATCAAACACGTGAGCTGGACTATACTTACTTACATAACACCCTGTATGTTAATAAGACATGTAATGCAATATAAAATTGTATTCATAGCTGCAGTTATAAACACCAATAATTTTCCTAATTTAAGGGCTCCTATGATGTTAACGACGGTTGCTTAGAATGTTATGATAGAGAAATGGAGTAACTTGGATGAAGCAAACAGAACTCCTCGGACGCTAATGTCTTCGATCGCCACTGAGGAAATGCATTGAAGACGAATGTTTAAGTTTCGCGTGCGCAGTGACTAAGGAATAAGTCGTCACAGTGACGTGAACCTTCCAGCGTTTTGAATCTTCTAAATAAATACTTGCGATATGATAATTTATTGCATGAAACTCCGAGCCATGGCAAAGAGACTGTTGTTGGCATTGGGTTGTCACTTCTGAATGGTGAAATTAAAAGTTATCCGAAATCATACCCATTGTCTGACCAATGATCATGCAATTGGTTTCAATAGTTCAACCACTTTCAGCGGAGTTGTGGTTAACATCTTGAAATCAAGATCAGTAAAAGAAAATTGTCAACTCAACAAGGTGAGAGCAGTTGTTTTTCATAGTGCAGTAAAAATAATCCTTATCAAATGAATTAAAAAGCATGCGAAACCTTCAAGATCAAGACACGCCATGTTTTAAAGTTTGTGGCTAGGTAACAAACCCAAGTTATCATATAAACTGTCAAGTACGCTTCCTTGTTAAAAATTTATACGAAACATCAGATGTTCATCACCTGTTTGATTAAATGTATTAAAATTTAAGCAGCATCATACTCATATGAAATTAATTTATTCATGACCGTTATGGAATTAACAGTTCCAAATTCAATTTTCTAAAAGTTGACATATTTCAAGACACTTGCTGTATTATTATGCATTCTGCATTTATTTCATTCCAACAATTGTTATGGAATACATAACAGTTTTCAAAATATTCAGTTAGTAATGAACTAAATGCTGCACCAACAATTATAACACAATAAAAAAAAACTATTACATAATTTTGTACACATTTAATACAAATTTGTGTCTCAATAAAACAAATTACAGTCCTTTTTCAGGAAATGGGCATGGCTAACTTTCAAGTAAAGCTGCACCACATACTGTGTATTTTTCAAAAATACGTAATTATTGGTGATCGAAATCTGCTGCTAAAATTTCTCACGCATTTATTACAAATCATTGGGGTTGAATACCCCTTATTTATAGATAAATATAGATCCAAACGTGGCCAGTGTCGGAATTGTTCACAAAACTTTTCACAATTTTCCTACAAAACGAAGCTCCACCCCAATATATTGAACATTCCAAAATATCTCAAAATTCATAGTAAATTATCTATCACAAAACTATTTAAAATTCATAACAAACCATCAACGTATGTGGAAATTCAGAATGATGACTAACAGCAAATAAACCTATTTCAACACGTCACTAATTTTTTTTTAGTTGAATAATTGTTTAAGTAGTGTTTTAAATAAATAATATAAAATATAATTGATAGGTAACAATTCATTCATATTCAATATATTAAATTTATTTTCAATATATTGGATATCTTTTCAAAATATTGAATTTATTTTCAATATATTGGATTTCTTTTCAATATATTGGATTTCATTTCAATATATTGGATTTCTTTTCAATATATTGGATATTTTGAATCACTCTAGTTATTTCAACCGTGCGAGGTTAGATTTCATTTATAGTTCTCTCTTCGAGATTGAGAAAAGAAACCGTTTCATGGTAAAATTGATAGCAATCTTGTGAGACCTAATTTGAAAATATCACAAATGCTTCTATTACTCAAACGGCCGAGCTACGCAAGTCCTGATAAGAAATGACCACCCCTCAGACTAGTTTCGAAGTTCTTGCCTTTCATCAGTAACAAGGTAGGTCCTACAGCCGAAGCTGCTCAGTCATATATTTGAGTACACTACAATAAACAATATCGACAGATTGTGGTGAATACGAGCAGCCCCTCATTTTTTGGCAGAGGAAGAAAACACAGAAGCATTCCTCCGAAAGCAACTCTCTGGGTAGAGACTGCTGTGAAGGAAATCGAACAAAATTCAGTCAAAATGAAGATATACCCTTCTTTCTATAAATCCTGCTAAGAAGGATATCATGCCATCAGAATGTGGGTGGAGGGCCGTTGTTCTGGTCTTGCTAATTCCCATCAATTCACAAACTTCCTTGAATAAATTTGATACAAAATTTCTTCCTTGATCGGAATGTAGCTCCATTGGGACTCCAAACCTTGAAAACATGTTATCCACCAGAGCTCTTGCAACTGTGGATGCTTCTTGATTAGACAAGGCATAAGCTTCAACCCATTTGCTAAAGTAGTCCATGGCAACGAGGATGTATTTGTTGCCATCGTTCGTCATCGGAAACGGTCTTGCTACATCGATGGCGATTCGTTCGAAGGGAGCACCTACATTGTATTGTTTCATCTCTCCTCTCGATCTTGTCTTGGGACCTTTGCTTGCTTCACACTTCAGTTATCTTCGGCACCATCTCTCTACATCTTCAGGACATTGGACCCAGTAAAATCTCTGCCGTATTTTATCCAAGGTCTTATTCACTCCAAAATGTCCATCTGATTTGCTGCCATGGATCTCCTCCAAGATATCACTTATTCTCGACCTATACTCAACCAATTGAGGAATTAATTTTCTGCCGTCGACCGATTCCCAAGCTCTCTTCAATAGACCATTCTCAACAATCAGGGAATCGCATTGTGCCCACAATGCTTTGAAACTTGGTCATAAGGAGATTTCCTTCCAGGTGGGTCTTTTCGCTCCGCTTTCCTTCCATCGTAGAAAATCAGCAACGTTTGGATCACTTTCTTGGTCCTGCCTCATTTTCGCTGTGGTCCAATTGTCGTCAACCATTAATCTCACTTGGTTGATCCCTTTTCGACGTACAATTCGCTCACAAGTATCCGAATCAGGTCTTCTGGGCAATATATCTGTGTTGTTGGGCAATTCAGTTGTTCTTAGCCTCTTAACTGGGATGGCCTCGGGGGCTTCATCATTGCTAGTCGGCATGCGCCCTGGTATCAATTCGGTTGTTCTTACCCTCTTCACAGGTATGGCCGTGGGAGTTATATCTTCGCTAGCCGACATGCGCCCCGATATCAATTCGGTTGTACGTAGTCTCTTAACAGGGATGATCCTGGCGGCTCCATCATTGCTAACCGGTATGCTCCCCGATATGTTGGCTGATTCTGATTTTTCTGCCGCCAATTTGAGGACTCGCTGGAAAATCGTGTCCTCATAGGTGATTGCGAACGTAGTGGCATTCTTACCCTGCAGTCTCTTATAAAATGTTCCATTTTTCCACATCGATAGCAAGCCCTGTTCTCCTGAGTGCTCATTCCGCTTTTCAAAGATCTAATCGCATCCAGAACCTTCTCCAATAAACTAGCAACTGTGCTTGCTTGTTGTTCGGGTTCTTCTATTGCTACTGCTCGTACTTTCGGCCTCGAGGTGTTGAAAGCCGCCTCCACTTCTAAAGAACGTACCAAGGCATCGCTACTCCTCTTGAAGTGTGTCAATCGCAGAGTCCTTTGGATTTCGGTATCTCGCAGTCCTTGAGATTTCGAAAATATGGATTGGGGGGTTTTTGGGGATGCTGATTCTAATTCTGATAAAAAAAGTTATCTAAAATGAGCCCTAATATCCTTTTCCCAAAAAACAGCTTTTTTTTACCCCCCACACCGCACGCCTATGGTCGATGAAAATGTTCACTATGCCAAAATACGTCATTTACCTAACATATAATCACCACCAAAATTTCAAGAAAATCGCATTATTAATAACTGACATATTATGGTGTATTCATGAAAAGCGGGACACACTGTATAGGTATCATGCATCATGCCTAATAGTCGGTGACTATTGTGTACCATGCAAATAGTCGCTAATAGAGCGTGTTGATTGGTCCTGTCAAATAGGAAACAAACGTATGATTGGTTGATGACTGATATTTAATAGACAAAAGAAATAATCACCAATACATGCACTGTCAACAAACCGAGGCCGGATAATTATATAGTCAGGCCCGGTCTCAGATTTGTAATAATAATAATAATAATAATAAACCGTCGCATTTCCTCTTCTCGTTTTTCATCTTCTCGTTCTTTCTTTTCCTCTTGGCGCCGCTTTTCCTCTTCTTGTTTTTCCTCCTGGCGCCTTCCTTCCAAATCCGCAAACTGATTTTGGATAAATTTCGTACGATGTACTTCTCGTATTCACCATAAATAGTTTATAAATAGGTTGTTTTTGTTTTTCACTAATATCCCGCTTAGGACACCACTGTTACGTTTTTGCTAAATAGTCATGCCGAGCGCACTACTAAACTGTTTATTTTCTAACTTCACTAAAAACATACAATAACGTCACTGACTAATTAAACACTTTAGATCTATACAACAATACAACTAACTGAATATTCCAATCACTTCAATACTTCTTCACAAACTGCCTATCAGTTCTTCATAATCTCCTTAATCTTCTTAATTCTAATCCTCCCAGTGAAATCTCGCGTTTATATAGGTACTCAAGTGTAACCAGAATCTTGGCGATGCGACGGATCGGTTATCCCGAATATTCATTACCGGCAATTATCTGCCTTTTTCTAGGAAACCATATCGACGATACGCGTGCGAGTGGATTCAGCGGCGTAGGTAATCAGTGTGAAAGCAGCCACGAGTCCCAGCCACGAATTTCTCGCGGTGAACGGCGCGTACTCGACCGCCAGTGGTCCCGAAAATACGATATAATTTCATGGCCAGCCATGAATTTACTAGACGATCGGAAGGTTCACAAATGAGTTAACGTATAGTTATGTAGGATATTATATAAAAATATTACTTTACTTATTTTAAAATTCGTTGAATGGTATATGAGAAGAGATTTATTAAGATGTGTTAATGAAAGTTATAAATGAATACTATTGTATGTGTCTTGCTTTCCTCAGGCAAGAAATTAACCCACACATCAATGAACATAATGAAATAAAAAAAAATAGATAACTATTTCACAGTTTTCGTGAATGGGATTTTTTTGGTACAACTCTATTCTTCCGAAGGTTCTCCGCAAAACCTATTTGCCAAAATACCACCAATATTAATAATTTTTAAAATAAATTCATAAGTCCATAAAATTTTTCGTAGATGGATTCTTTTTAGAAGACCTATTCTAGAAGACCTATTTGTCAAAATATTTTGTCGGGCAAGATACTCACCCCCACCACCAAAATTAATAATTTTCAAGAAGACCCCACAACTTCGTCAAATTATTCGTGGATGGGGATTTTTCTATACAAATATGGGGATTTTTGGCATAATTCATGCTAGCAGAGGTACTCTAGATGATTTATTATTCAAAATATTTTGTCGGCCAGGATTATAACTCCCACCTAAAAAAATAAAAATTTTCAAAATAAATTCATAATTCCAAATTTATCGTAGATGGATTTTTTTGCAAATATGTATACTACTGAAGATGCTCTAAAAGACCTATTTGTCAAAATATTTTGTCGGGCAAGATACTCACCCCCACCACCAAAATTAATAATTATCAAGAAAACCGCACAACTTCGTCAAATTATTCGTGGATGGGGATTTTTCTGTAAAAATATGGGGATTTTTTTAGATAAATCTATGCTACCAAAGGTACTCTGGATGATCTATTTCTCAAAATATTTTGTCGGGCAAGATTTTTACTCCCACCACCAAAAATAATAATTTTCAAAATAAATTCATAAGTCCATCAAATTTTTCGCAGATGAGGATTTTTTTGCAAAAATGTATACCACTGAAGATGCTCTAGAAGATTTTTTCCTCAAAATATTTTGTCGGGCAGAACTTTTACCCCACCACCAAAAAAAAAATTTCAAAATAAATTCATAAGTCAATCAAAGTGTTCGTGGATGGGGATTTTTTTGGATAAATGTATACTACTGAAGACCTATTTTGAGTAATAGATCATCTAGAGTACCTTTGCTAGCATGGATTCATCCAAAAAAATCCCCATATTTATAAAGAAAAATCCCCATCCACGAATAATTTGACGAAGTTTTGCGGTCTTCTAGAAAATTATTAATTTTGGTGGTAGGGGTGAGTATCTTGCCCGAAAAAATATTTTGACAAATAGGTCTTCTAGAGCATCTTCAGTAGTATACATTTATGCAAAAAAATCCCCATCTACAATAAATTTGATAGACTTATGAATTTATTTTGAAAATTATTATTTTTGGTGGTGAGCGTAAAAATCTTGCCCGACAAAATATTTCGAGTAATAGATCATCTAGAGTACCTTTGGTAGCATAGATTTATCTAAAAAAATCCCCATATTTTTACAGAAAAATCCCCATCCACGAATAATTTGACGAAGTTGTGCGGTTTTCTTGAAAATTATTAATTTTGGTGGTGGGGGTGAGTATCTTGCCCGACAAAATATTTTGACAAATAGGTCTTTTAGAGCATCTTCAGTAGTATACATTTTTGCAATAAATTCCCTATCCACGATAAATTTGATGGAATTATGAATTTATTTTGAAAATTTTTATTTTTTTTGGTGGGAGTTATAATCCTGGCCGACAAAATATTTTGAATAATAGATTATCTAGAGTTCCTTTGCAAGCATGAATTCATGCCAAAAAATCCCCATATTTATATAGAAAAATCCCCAATCACGAATAATTTGACGAAGTTGTGCGGTTTTCTTGATAATTATTAATTTTGGTGGTGGGGGTGAGTATCTTGCCCAACAAAATATTTTGACAAATAGGTCTTTTAGAGCATCTTCAGTAGTATACATATTTGCAAAAAAATCCCCATCCACGAACACTTTGATGGACTTATGAATTTATTTTGAAAATCTTAAAAAAATTTCTTCCCGACAAAATATTTTGAGGAATAGATCATCTAGAGTACCTTTGCTATCATAGGTTCATGCAAAAAAATCCCCATATTTATACAAAGAAATCCCCATCCACGAATAATTTGACGAAGTCTTTTTGAAAATTAATAATTTTAGTGATGAGGGTGAATATCCTGCCGAAAAAATATTTTGACAAAGAGGTCTTCTAGAGTATCTTCAGTAGTATACAATTATGCAAAAAAAATCCCCATCCACGAACACTTTGATGGACTTATGAATTTATTTTGAAAATTATTAATGTTGGTGGTATTTTGGCAAATAGGTTTAGCGGAGAACCTTCGGAAGAATAGAGTTGTACCAAAAAAATCCCATTCACGAAAACTGAAATAGTTATCTGTTTTTTATTTCATTATGTTCATTGCTGTGTGCGTTAATTTCTTGCTTGATGAAAGCAAGACACATACAATAGTTTTCATTTATAACTTTCATTAACACATCTTAAATTTCTTCTCATATAACATTCAACGAATTTTAAAATGAGTAATGTAATATTTTTATATGATATCCTACATAACTATATGTTAACTCATTTGTGCGAACCTTCCGATCGTGTAGTAAATTCATGGCTGGCCATGAAATTATATCGTATTTTCGGGACCACTGGCGGTCGAGTACGCGCCGTATCACCGCGAGAAATTCGTGACTGGAACTCGTGGCTGCTTTCACACTGATGCGTAGCTAGTTTTTTTTTATCAATCTCGTAACACTATCAAACGAGACATACTATAAACTCGATAGTCCTCTGTCATCAATAAAAAATATCTGCAAAAATTACAATAAAATTAACCTCTAAGACATTCAACATATCTGAACTTCCGCTAATATACGAAAATACTTAATCTCTGATCTGATAAAAAACGTACAAGCACAGTTGCGCTTCCGGTTATAGGTGCTGATAAGATATTTCAATGTTAGTGTTATAATATTACAGAATTATTTTGTTCCGCAAAAAAATAAATTGATGAAAACGATAATGTCTCGAAAAACTGACTCTGAAAAATTCTATCTACAAAATAATTCTGAGTTATGGTGCTGGTTGATTTCCTCATAAAATAGTAAATCTTCGATATGGTATTTGACTGCATCCAAAATAAACACTAAATTGTAATAAATACTTAATCCAATTATGCAACATTGATATATCGTTGACAAACACAGTGTTAATCAAAAGTTTGGACCCGCCTATTTTTCTCAGTTAATATGAGTAATTGAAAAAAAAATTCATGAAAGTTGATCGATATTTCACTGTGAATCTTTTAGTGAAGTCAAATATATTTTTTGATGTGCTATTGGTAGAGGGGTTACTTCATCAAAAATTTTTTTGAATAGAACTAGGTATATGTCATGTCTAGTATCGTCATTTCAGTAGTACCAATATTATTTTAACTTTACAGAGACAGGGCATTTTGTAGTTTTGTGTCCACCTTTGTAATTGATCATTTATTCCTTGGTTTGTCCAAAAATTTACTAAGTTGGGAAGCCAGACGGATATTCAGAGCGATATGGCAGTTAAACCAGACAGTGGCGTAAGAAGATATAACTTTCCAAAATGCTTATTTATTGAAAAACAATACAAGTTGCTTTAATATTGTGAAATTTCACTGCGGAAATTTGTTTCAGAATAATTCAAGGACCCTAATCCTGAATTTTTCCTAAATAGAAGGCCAGAGAAAAAAAAACAGGAATAGTGGTGTTCGTGATGGTAGAGCGCTTGCCTTTCAATCACAGAGGCGTGGGTTCGATTGCAAGCCACTGGTCTCGTGCATCACACGTTTAAAGGTAAGGGCTGTACGTCTTCCCTAGCTCGCACAAGTCTCTGACTTCTGAAGGTAATCTGAGATAAAAAACGTAACGTCTCGAATGGATGAGCCATTGAGGGAGATTTTGAAAATATTCCATAAACATTATAGACCAAGATTTACCAACATATTTCAAATTGTCATCTCATGAGTCGAGAAAATGTTGGTACTGAATCTTATATTCTTATTGAACAATAAAAGCCGATTCTGGCAGCCCCCAGCAGCCGGGTTGTTCTCACTCAAATACATTTTAAAAGAGTAAGAAATGAGATCTGATTGAATGAAAAATAACTTGCGAATTTCCCGAGTTGAAATATCTAGTGGTATTAGCCCTCTCAATACTCTGAGCCGTGCGTGGTGAGAAAATCGGAAACACCACACGGTAATTAGTTTGACGACCGTTAATGAATTTGTGGAGTAAAGAACGACGATAAATGTGGTAATTTCATTTAATTTCTTTCCAAAAACTGGAATCGCAATTTGGTAAATGTCTTAAATAAGGGAAACCTGTCAAATTTGATTTTTCCATGATTTCAAACGATTTTTTTCCATTTTTTATGATAATATATGAACCACGTAGATGATCTCTGTTTTTTTAATTTTTCGTATGACTGATGGAAATATTGGCAGGAAAACGTACAGAGTGTGCCAAACTCAGGTAAACTTTCGTTGTGGGTTTATAAAGAAAATAACATTCGTCAAATTTTTTCTGTGCTTTCAAAGTTTCCCTCATTTTTACCAGCCCTTTCTAATTGCAAGGTTTTTTTTGTTATTTTTGAATTGTGTGTTGTATATTTTGCGAAATAATGAATGACGTTGTCATCGTTTTAGTCATGGGAAAGACGTTTGAAGAACATCTGCACAATTTGCGAGAAATACTCCAACGATTCAGGAATGCCAACTTTAAACAGAATCCTCAGAAATTCTCATTGTTCCAGAAAGAAGTCGATTTTCTGGGCCATACAGTGTCATCAGACGGCATTCGAACAGATAGAAGGAAGATACAGGCGATCCGAGACTGGCCGCGACCTAAAGACAAACATGAAGTGAGGAGCTTCCTAGAACTCTGCACCTACTACCGTCGGTTTGTAGAAGGATTTGCTGATATTGCGGCACCCCTACATAAGTTGACAGAAGACCGAGTCAAATTCGTCTGGTCCAACGAAAGTGAACGGGCATTTGGAAAGTTGAAAGTTGCTTTATGTTCCAGTCCGATTTTAAGTTTTCCACTTCAAAGAGGCCTGTTCGTTTTGGACACAGATGCCAGTAATAATGGGATTGGCTGTACTATCACAAGAGCAAGATGGCGAGGTAAAAGTAATTGAATTTTACAGCAAGGCACTGATCAAACCAGAAAGGAATTATTGCGTAACGAGGAAGGAACTACTGGCAATAATCAAGGCTGTAGACCACTTCCACAAATATCTATATGGAAGAGAGTTCCTCATTAGAACAGATCATGCAGCTTTGAAGTGGCTACTCGAGATGAAGACCCCTGAAGGACAAGTAGCAAGGTGGATTGAGAAGTTGAACCAGTATCACTTCAAGATAAAACATCGACCAGGACGATTACACAACAACGCAGATGCCTTGTCCAGAAGACCTTGTTCGGATACCTGTGAGCATTGTGAGCGAATTGAACGTCGCGAAGGAATCAACCAGGTGAGATTAATGGTTGACGACAATTGGACCACAGCGAAAATGAGGCAGGACCAAGAAAGTGATCCAAATATTGCAGATTTTCTACGATGGAAGGAAAGCGAAGCAGAAAGACCCACCTGGAAGGAAATCTCCTTACGATCACCAGGTTTCAAGGCATTGTGGGCACAATGGGATTCCCTGATTGTTGAGAATGGTCTATTGAAGAGAGCGTGGGAATCGGACGACGGCAGAAAAGTGATTTCTCAATTGGTTGTGCCTAGATCGAGGATAGGTGATGTCTTGGAGGAGATCCATGGCAGCAAATCAGGTGGACATTTTGGAGTAAATAAGACCTTGGATAAAATACGTCAGAGATTTTATTGGGTCCAATGTCGTGAAGATGTAGAGAGATGGTGCCGAAGATGTCCGAAGTGTGAAGCAAGCAAAGGTCCCAAGACAAGATCGAGAGGAGAGATGAAACAATACAATGTAGGCGCTCCCTTCGAACGAATCGCCATCGATGTAACAGGACCGTTTCCGATGACAAATGATAGCAACAAATACATCCTCGTTGCCATGGACTACTTTAGCAAATGGGTTGAAGCTTATGCCTTGCCTAATCAAGAAGCATCCATAGTTGCAAGAGCTCTGGTGGAAAACATGTTTTCAAGGTTTGGAGTTCCAATGGAACTGCATTTCGATCAAGGAAGAAATTTTGAATCAAATTTATTCAAGGAAGTTTGTGAATTAATGGGAATTAGCAAGACCAGAACAACGGCCCTCCACCCACAATCTGATGGCATGATTGAAAGGTTCAATAGGACTATGGAAGAACATATTTCCAAAGTAGTAGAGGAGCACCAAAAGACCTGGGATCGACATCTTCCACTATTCTTGATGGCTTACATGGCCTCTGTGCACGATTCCACAAAGCTCACTCCAGCCAGCATCATCTTCGGGAGAGGACTTCGGTTGCCCTGTGACTTGGTGTTCGGATCACCAAGTTCTGAAGAAAAAGATGTACAGGATTATGCAGACGAACTGCGAGATAGCTTGAATGGGATCCAAGAATTTGCAAGAAAAAGATTGAAGATATCTAGTGGCAATGAAGGCTCGATACGATCTTAAGGCCAATACTGGTGGATTCAAAGAAGGAGATCGAGTGTGGCTGTACAATCCCCGACGTAAGAAAGGATTTTCTCCTAAATTAACACCATCTTGGGAAGGACCATATACGATAGTGAAAAGAATAAACGACGTGGTCTATAGAATTCAACGCAGCCCGAGAGCGAAAATGAAGGTCGTTCACCTAGAGAGACTCAAACGTTATAATGGAGACAACGACACATTGTTTGATCGGGACGATCAAAATTGAGAGGGGGATAATGTTACGAGATTGATAAAAAATCCCCTAGCTACGCCGCTGGACAGACTTGCACGCGTATCGTCAATATGGTTTCCGAGAAAAAGGCAGATAGCTGCCAGTAATGAATATTCGGGATAACGAACAGTCGCGTCGCGAAGATTCTGGTTTAGTTTAGTAGTGTGCTTCGGCCTATTATTTAACAAAACGTAACAATATTTTAAGGCGGACCCCGATAAACTTACCTTTACCATTTGCTTTATGAACCCACTAGATATCTCTAATTTCTAATATGTCAAACTCTTCTACTAAATGAATATCTAAACATAAATTGGTAACGTCCTTCAAAAAATATTTTTGGTGAATTTGGGGAAGTAAAGGAACTTTTAGTTTTTCATCCACTTTGGAGGTTTGAATTTGGAAAAGTAAAGGAAATATTAGTTTTTCATCAACTTTGGAGGTTTATGCTATGTCAAATGTTTCATATCTGATATCAGTTTAATTAAATTGAATAGCACACCTTTGTGAGGGGCTCCAATTTTTACGAGATATCTCAGAACTTCTTCTCAAAACTTTCGAGTTTCTAGAAATGAAAAAATGCCATTCCTCGTAGGTACCTGTGCTATCAATAAACTGTTGAACAGTTTAAACTACCATTAAAACACAAACTTGTATTCGGTAGGACATTGAAATATACATGATTACTCTTTTTAGACTATGTATAACTTCAATTAAATGGTTCCAACTTTTACACATTTTACCATATACCGTATACTTGCGACGGCGACTATCATCTTGAAGCTGCAACTGTTAATGTAATTAATTCATCGCAAGCCATATGTCAAGAATCAGATAGCCTGCCAAGTTCAGGTTCTGATAATTAAATAAGAGTATTATAAGAAATGTAAGGAAGAAACTGAGCGACAGACACCCGATCACCTGGGCCGAGCGTTACAATACTTGTTTATATACCGTGTCGGATTGAAACTTGTATGAGAATGCAAAAGTGTGAATGACCTGATTCTACTCCTTTTTTTCGAACGTACGAACAAACACAATAGTACTAGGTACTCGGGTACATTTCTATCTAGAACAAATTTCCTTTTATTTGTGCTAGTTGAGGAACAATATATTAATTTTTTGTTAGTTGAGAAATTTCCATCATTTACTCCATTCCTTTAATGAGAACCAATATTTCTCTCCCTAGGTAAATAATGATAAAAAAGCCTAGTTAAATCATGGAAAATCTTATTTATTTTTAGTGATATGAAAAAAACTCTTAATATTAACTTGATTGAGCAAACAAAAATACAATCGGAAATTCAAAAAGTAAGTGGTGCGGTGACAAAAAGAAAAAAGACTCTTAGCAACTACAAACCTATCGCATTGCTATCTGTTACCTTGAAGGTCATAAAAAAAGCCATCTCATCGAGATAATTAGATATCTAGAACGCTCAGGAATTGTGAATGGTGACCAACTTGCTTGTCTCGCTTAGGGCTGCTATCTATCTATTGAAAAAGATGGCGGCACTTCTGCCATGGCATTGAGATATTTCGAAGGCGTTCGAGTTTGGCACCATGGACTCCTCGCCAAGCTTCCATGATATGGCCTGTCCCCTAGTGGTTTTCCTTGCTTTCTACTTTTCTCTCAGTCAGATCTCTCCACGTGGTGGTGGATGTATTTTTTATAGATGGTGGGAAATGAGTGGAATACTTACTGAAATTACCATTCATATTATGTTTCAACCTTTTCTTAGAAACCTCATAATACATATAAAACAAGTTGAAGAAGCTATAATAAAATAATAGTTTGATCCAAAACTCTACCTATAAATGCTGGTGTTCCATTCTAGTACCAACATTGTTTAGTCTTCAGTTCAACAGTTTGTTTGGAGCTTCCTTATGCCTAGTTTACAGCTTTGCAGATGATAGTACACTTCCTGCCGCTTTCTCTTCTAAAGGTCCAATATCAGCCCGTGGAACTATATCCGATCTCACAGTGATCAACGTAACTATATGACAGGAGTATCCATACCATACCATATCAATTCTCGGCATCATCATCAGCAGTATCATTCTTTGGAAAAGCCATGTGAGACCAAAAGTTCCTCTCAAAAACTTGGATTTCTGTTTCGTGCCATGAACTATTTCACTTACCGCTAATTCATTATGATTTATAACGCAGAGGAATACTGTTCTCATATATGAAATGCAGCACCTGAACACACACGAAAACTTTTAGATCCTCCCTTAAAAAGAGCCATCAATCTCGTCGATGATGCTGCGCTTACAAGCACGCTCACATCTCTGGAACACCGCAGAAAGTTTCTTTACGTTAAACCGTTCAAAAGTTAAGAGATGGGGGACTATTAAAAGCCGCAGTGTATATAACACACTAGCTTATGTGAGAATGAAAGGGGGGGAAATACGTTATTCTCAGTGTTTCGTAATTATTTGTTCTTCAACTGACGCAATGAAAAAAGTGTTCTACATTATTTTTTGCTCAATTGGTCGATATGATAAAATGAAAATTGAAGAGGCTGTTTTGCAAACATGAATTTATATCCTCTTACATACCCCAAAATAACTTAGTCATGAGTGAAAGAAAGCCAGAACAAATAATTATGTTGCCAGCGTATTTTGTAGTTACCTCTATTAGTTTCTTTTCTGCGTCCTCTGTTTCCTGATGTTGTTCTGGGAACTTGCAGGATAGTACCTGTTCGATTTCACTTTCTTGCTCGGCCTCATTTTCACCTTGTACGTTGACCGCTTCTGAAAATGTTAGCTTGAACTCAGTATCGGTTTTGATGGTGCCTTTAATTTATTGCAAACGCAGTTTTCTCATAAGGTGGGGCTGATTTTCCCAACGAAATATCAATCGGATTTACTATATTATATTCAGCACCTTTTTTTGCTGAGGACTGTAGCTGTGGCTATAAGAAAACGACGGTGGCTAATAGGCCTTTTCATCATGTTACAAGCGCATGCGCAGCCGCCATGTTGAATGAGCGGGAATTCAAAAGTTTCGTACTGTTTCGTGCAATAATGGCTGTAAAAGCAGTATTATCTTCTCAAAAATATCTATTACTGAAAAAATTATTAATGGTGTTTTACTCGTTCACAATTCAATAGCAGAACATAATTGTGAAAAGTTAAAAAGGTGGCTAAAGTGTCATGGGCGTTCGCAAAAAGGTAAAAAAATTGAGCTGATTGAGAGGTTAGCCATCAGTACAATCCTTTTGAGTAACTAAAAAACGAAATGAATAATAATTGTATCGTATTCCAGTTGAAGTATGACAATGACTTGTAAGCACTTGCAGAAACATTTAAATTAATATGAAACTTCACCACGATTTTTATTAATTATATAAATAATTGAAAAGGAGCTATAAATCCGAAATTTTCAATCGTACGATCGTGTATAATAGATAGTAAATAGTATTGAAGAAATATTGTATAATACTAAATGATATAATATTTAAGGGTTGAGAATGCTGTGCGAAATAATATGTACCTACCTCTGTTGACCCAGCTTTTGACAAGATGGAAATTGACTGGACATTTTGAAGAAAGGAAGTGTTAAACAAAACTTTTTTCATTCTGAAGTAACTGATTCTCCTTAAAATTTATAACTATTTCCCTCAAATGATGTGCCAAAAAATTTAATCAATGGATCTATTTATCTTTATTCAGTAACATTCTCAATCGATTGAGATCCTCTGTCACTTTGGCCAAATTTTTTCAATTACAAATCACATTTTCTGCATTTTGAATTTGTTTCAATATATACTTTGCCTGATGATTTAATTATTTTTCTAAGATATTGAAGGCAAGGTTTTGGAAATATAAAATAATATGTACTGGCTTTAAATAAGTTGTGTATCACTCCACACTCCATAACAAAACCGTTTTGTTGTTCCTTTTCGTACGGGAACCATTATAAATAATAACTTAATTTTATTTGTATTCAACTAGGACACTTATTATTTTTTTAATTTCTTAATTATTTTTCAAGTAAATGAGGTTCATTCAATATCAGGTAATTTTAATTATTTGTACTCAACACGTTCGTATACAAAACAGTCCGAAAGAGATGGCTGACTAGGTTGACACTGACGCATGCGCACAAAAAATAAACTGAGATGAAAAGGCCTATTAGGGCATTTTGTACTTGGATGAATGTTTTTACGGAATCTAGGGGGTTCCTCAGTGACTGCAATATTTCAATTTCATTTCATTACAAACTAGTTCCATACTTAACACTCAGACCCAAATTTATTTTATATTGGAGTTTGGAGAGAAAATATTTTGTTTTTCAATATCAAACTTTTTTAGTATTAGTGGAGTTTCTGGAATCAAACTAAGCCACGTCAGAAATTGACAATGTTTTGAAATACTTTGATTTCCATTTTGCAGTCAGTTCCGCTTCCAAATTTCAGTTTCATTCGTATTTTCTCCTGCTAATTAGCTTCAAAACAAATATTTCTTGCTGTTCTAGAAGAGGTTATTCATCCCTAGAACAGGAGAGTTATGTTCGCTTTCTGAACTTGATTCTGTATTTTCACTTCGTGATGAATCAGAACCTGTATATAAACAAACAATATTTTCTCGTTAAAATTAATAAATTTAAAAATTACCAGTTCCCAAGCCAAGCAACCCTATCTACAAAACAAGACAGTATCTGTTTTTGTGATTAAAATCGTAGCACCAAGAAATTATTTTTTGCCATTTCACATGGAATGTTGGTACTGTCTATGACAAAAGTCTTGCTGGGTATTGAATTTTCCGATGATTTTTCGATATTAATTTTGTGATCGCCTTTTCGTTCGAATATAACCAGATAGCAGTACTACTGTTATGGAAAGCTCATGTTATCCCGGAAGATATTTATTACACTACCCACCTTGTCTGCAATGCGAATAAAACGGTGAAATGTAGAGTTCCACGTTTTATGCTTCTGTAAAAAACTATTTCTGTTCCAAACTTCGTGCAGAAAAAGAATAATATCAAATATCTACTTACTGTTCATATGCTTGATTGAATTTTCCAATCGTCGGAACTTGGCTTTTATTCTCTTTAAGTTAGATTTTCTTTTCGTCATTTTCTACTCACTAACAACCGTATCACTCGACACAAATATTCATAATGACGAATTAGTGTCTAGATGATACACATACAGGATGATTCTTTAAACAGTTGTGATGCGAGAAGTAGATTTAGCATGATCTAACTTACTTTATGGTTTAATTTTCAACAACAACAAACTGAATCCAAGAAAATATAAATTTATAAATGAGTTTTTGATGAGCCGTTTCACATCTATCTTTTGATTTTTGCTGCAGAATATTCTTTACAGCAAAAGCAGTCTGAAGAACAATTTCCGGTGGCGTTGTACTCATTTCAATATTGGAGTTGCTCATATTTCAAGATATACAGAGAAATCTCAATGACAATGTCATTGTCAAATATTCAAAACGCAAGACGGATAAATGTCACCATTTAGTGGTGATTTGGATTTACTCATATATGGGAGTTGAAAAATATAAATAATTATATTAAACAAAAACTAATAAGTGAAGAAAGACTACTCCATCGGCAGAATTTAAGAACAAGTTTGACATAATCGAAGATAGAAAAAGTCATATGAACGTTTGTTTGAATTTTTCATTCAATTTTGGATTTTTTTTCACAGTGCAGGTTATGCGGTCTGTTGCTAAGTAGTGAAAGTCTTCTCTTCCTGGCGACTTGGTGGTATGGGTTCATGAAAGACGAAACAATATAGACAATACGGACAAAACCACTGAATTTCGCAAGAGTTATAGGACAAGTATAATTATAGTTAGCGTAAAGGTATGGAAAACAATGCAAAAAAATTCATCAGAGTGAAAACAAGGGTATCGAGAAATTTTGAGAGTGATATCGCAACAGGCATTGAAATATATTTGACGTAATAACCCTGAAGTAGGACACCAACTGTTTAAGATTTTCTGAAAGAAGAACTGCACTAAAACGATTCTGATGGATACATCATTTTCTAAGTAAGTTTTCAATAAATGCTCATCCTGATCAGCCAAGGCTTCCGCAATTTGATTCAATTGTTTTCTGGAATGATCCTTTTCCTTCGGAAATATAATCGTTTGAACTAACCTGTCAAATAGAGGAACACCTCTACCAAAGTCCTTGTGAAATAGTAAAATATTTGGGCTTGAAAAATCAATAAGTAAATGGCGTAGGCTATATACGGAAGCTGGTGTTTTTTTTTAGTCAAGGGCTATAATAAAGCAGACTCTTCTAATAATTACAAAGTGAAGAAAATATGTTAGGAGACAAAACTGTGCGGTGGTGAGATACATGCTGTTCAGACTGGAACCATAAAACTCAGTGTGTTATGATTTGGAGGACTAAAGTACTGAAGATTATTCATTGAGTTGAGAGGTTTTCGAACTAACGTATAGAGATTATTTATATTCGGAAATAAATTAAAGCTATTGTGAATTAGTGATGGGGGCGTAAAACTAACATCAGAAGTGGTTGAGTTATTGCGTTATAATACGAATAACCGATAGAACAATAACGAAGAATTCAACAAGTTCCACAAGTTTTTCCGATTCGGACTTTGGTATGATCCTAATCAGAAGAGTAGAGAACAAAAGAAAAGAAAAGAAACAAGAGAGCAGAGCATCAGGATTATGAATGCTAGCTGTAGATAAACGTAGCAATTCCAAGACGGGCGTAAGTCAGTTTTCACATTCCGAGAAAACTATTATTTGTATTCAGACTGATTCCTGATTTCGACCAATTATCTGTTAATTGGATTGATACAATTGAACATCATGCTGAATCATTCAAATGGCCTAGATATCAGACTATTACCAAGCCGTCAATAAGCTACGGGGTACTGCAAAATTTGGTATGATTGTTTATTAACAAACCGTACCGAATGGTACAGTTATTCTTGAACGCGATAGAAGACGAAATTGCTGAATACTTTTCATTCCAGGCGAGAATGTAAGTCCTTTTTATGGACGCTGCAAATCACAAACCTTTATAGACAGTTGTTCTTTATATGAATAATTTTTACGACATTTGGGTAATACCGATGAAGTTGAATTGTCCGGATGATGACAAAATGTCATCATTGAGATTGGAAAACTGTAGGTTCCTATTCAAATAAATTTACTTTTACAACATAAGAAAAACGTTGCTTCAAGTATTCCGCTCAGAAACGATACTATTTCTAGCAGATTGATGTGATATAACCGGCCGTTAGTGAAAACTGTCAAAATCGTTCTAAATTTGCAATAAATGTAATACGAAAGGTCATATTGGCAAAGTTTGCAAGTCTTCTTCAAATATATGAAAAGTTGAGAATATTAATATCATAATAATAAATTATTCAGAAAAGTTGCACAAACAATTTTTTTGGGTAACGGCAGTCCCATGAGGAAAAGGTAATCTTCTCGTATCTGTCAAAATAATAACTAAAATGCTTCAATTGATTTGGAAAGCGACTGTTCATTAATAAAATACAAACAAAAGCTGTTAAACTTTAGTTGCAATTTACAGAAAAAAGTGCATTCATCGGAATTCATAGGAATTCATCGATAATGGGGTGGTGGATAATGAAGTTGTAGAAACAGAACTAACAATGGAAGGTTCATTAGGTTTTACATTCCATTTCATAGAAAGAATTCTCAACGTTTTTCGAATAAAACCCTGTTCTCTTTGAAATAATAGGTTTATTTCGCCATATTGAGACAATCTATTTGTTTGATTGAAATAAATTTTGTTTGAATCAATTTTTTTTTCTGTGGGTGATACTGAAAATGCAGATGCCGATGCACTGGGAAGTGAAATCGAAGAAGAGACTGGTAGCGATAGCGAGGACGAACTTGATAGACATAATCATGATAATGCACGACTGCGTCTCGATTCTTGAATCGTTCGCCCTAAATTTGGGAACAAATAAAAGAGACAAACATACATATTTTATGTATATTGGTGTGAAACAGAAAATCGATCGTTCTACTCTATTACCGTCAAGAATACGGACCCAGGGATGAAGTAGATGGGGAGCCAAATGAGGAACAGTTTAGAAGATTGCCATTTACAGGTTATAGTGGGCGCAAACCTCCTAAACAGACCTGACACATAATTAGAATTCTTCCAAGAATTCTCAATATGGTTTTAGTGTAAAAATATGACAGAGAAATTAACGCATTTTCCAAAGGAATAGTTCTGAAAAGCCAACAAAATGAGGTCTTAGAGTGTATGCCATAGCAGATTCAGTGAGAGGGTTATGATTGTATTATTACTGTATTACGGACCTAGTACAGCGAGAGGTCTCATTCATTCAGAATTGAATTTTACATCGAGAAAAACGTTACAATCCGTAACAAACCCGCCATAATATTATTATAGTTATTTTCCACTCTGGATTCTTCCATCAGTCGTGCAACAAAATTAATAGATATCAAACGCTGAATTATTATTTACGTAATGAATAATTTGGTTTCGTTGTGCTCTTAAATAAAAAGATGATATCATACAATGTTCGTTCAACCATGTTGTGGAAATGACAAACCACAAAAAGGCAATAGTGTAACTAAATGATTAGTAGACGTTGAGAATTTATTCGATGTCATGAATACAAAAAATAACTGCATAGTAGTAGTATTAGAAGCATTCTTCAATAAGATACAAAAGCGTAGAGACTCCACGGTTTCTTCAATTTAATATTTTCACTAATTCTGAGATTCAATGATATAATTCCGGCTTTCTGTCTCATAATTGAATAGTTCCGACTTACTAAATGAAAATTCTGACATACTAAGTATCTCGAAATTAGCTGATTCCCACATCTTTCAAATTCGAGTCTTTGCATTTGGATCTCGATAACGGTAAAAGATAGATGGTTCGTTGAATGTGGACAAAGTAACGTATTTCAGTGGTCAATTATGTGAATCAAAAAAAATTTGGTATGTAGTTATGGAAGAAGAATCGAAAATACAAAAATTTCAACTATCCAATTATGTAATAAAACGAATAAAATCGACTAAGTCGGAGTAATCTTCTCTCCACACGTATTCACCAAATAGAAAAATGAGGCAAACATCTGACAGAAAATAACTACTGAACTATTCCCCTGAAAGATCCAATTGCTAGTGATCATCTTATAATTGGATTATCTTCCATTTGGCTGGTTCTTCTTGGAAAAACGTTGCACGAATATCTGTCAGATGTAGTTCAATGACCGTCGTGGTATTAGCCAGGGAAGTAGTTGTTTTGTGTCAGATTTATGTCTCATTTTTCCACTCAGTGTGGAGAAAAGGGTACTTCGACTTAATCGATTTTATTTGTTTCATTGCGTTGATACTCTCCGGCATATATTATCGAACTTTGTTCGAAATGTAATTTTGTAAAAATGCACCAAACTAATTTCCCCAATTTATTCAAACACTACTCAAACAATTATTCGACTAAAACATAGCCTATTTCAATTTATTTCTACTGTGGCTATCTATCTGTGAACTCTCGAACTGTATTTGTAACTCTCTGTGACTGTCCTGACTGCCCTCTCCTTTGCTATCCAGCGGCTTATATAGTCGCATTTACAATTCTCGATCAATCCGGACTACACGTCGATTCAGTCAGATGTCTCTCTAGAAACTTCCATTTCGTTAGTTAGAAATATCGCGTTTCTTCTACGCGGGACTCATGTGTTTGAGAGGGAAGAACTTGTTTACTTGTCGAATGTGCATTATTAATTAGATGATCAGGGCCGGTCTCGACGCCGGTCTCGAAATCGTTACATTGCCCCCTTCTTAAAGACGTTTCGTCCCGAAATGTCATTCTTGGAGTGTGAAGGTATCTGCAAGATTCTCCATATCTGCACCTGGACGTTCGATGGAAGTAACACTCCACAGTCTTCAAGTTGGGTCGAGGAAGATGGTTGCAGCACACCAGAATCTTGACGCCGCTGGATCTGAATATTATATTGTCTCCAATATGCTCCTTATAACTCTCCAGTCGAGCCCATCAATCCCACAGGCCAATTTTGGGAATTGCCAGGTCCAAAAGATTCTGGTACAACATCGTGTCTCTTAATCTGGTGAGACTCTTCTAGACATCTTCATAAGACGGTTTATCTCGGGAATGCTTCTTGGTAATCACATAGTAGATGTTTATCTGGCCCTTCCTCAGCTGTAGCACCCCTCCATCTTCCGGGTACTGTTTCCGCAGTGAGCTAACGCGTAATCGGCAGGCACCTTGAAAAGATCTCGTGGCTCCTCTCGGGTTACCCCATGTTGAACTTTCTGTCCGTTTGAGTACAGGGACATGAACCTCTGAAACGTCATTTCATCCTCCATTGGTCTGACGGTGCGGACTTGGTCGTGGTTTCCGGCGTAAGGAGACAACCTATTAAAATGGACTACTCTACGTTTTCCTCGTGGTGGCATATGTATTCGGTAGACGAGGTCGTTTATCCTTTTTATGATCTCATATGGACCTTCCCACGAGTTCCGTAGCTTTGGTGATAGTCCACGGCGAAGTTCAGGGTTGTACAGCCAGAAAAGGTCACCTATCTGATATCCACCAGCATCGGCCTTGATGTCGTAGGTCTCCTTCATTCTGTCGCTGGTACTCTGGATGTTCAAACGGACTCGTTCGTGGATATCGTCCATTCTCTGTCGTAGTTTGCTAACGTAGTCATCTCCCGCAGTGTCTTGTCCTGGTGGCGTCCCAAACTTCAGGTCACATGGAAATCGCAGCTCTCGGCCGATAATAACACTAGCAGGGGTTTGGCCGGTTGACTCATGAACTGCGGAACAATAGGCCATCAGGAACAGATGAAGGTACTGGTCCCAATCTCTCTGGTGGTCAGAGACTACCTTGGCCAGGTGGCGATTTATCGTCTTATTCATTCGCTCCACCATTCCATCTGATTGCGGATGCAGAGCTGTGGTTCTCGTCTTCCGGATATTCAGCATCTGACACACCTCCTGGAACAGGTTAGACTCGAAATGCCTGCCTTGATCCGAATGTAGCTCCAACCGAACGCCAAATCGACAAATCCACTCCTTTACCAAGACGTCGGCAACGGTGATGGCTTCTTGGTTCGGCAGGGCGTAGACTTCGGCCCACTTGCTGGAGTAGTCCAATGCCACAAGGATGTACTTGTTCCCGTGATCAGATTGTGGGAATGGACCAGAGATATTAATGGCAATCCTTTCGAATGGGGTGCCCACATTGTACTGGCGCATCGGGGCCTTGGTTCTTGTTCGAGGCCCATTGCTGGCAGCACATACAGCACAATTTCTGCACCAGTCCTTGACGATATTTTGGCAGTTGGCCCAGTAAAACCGTTGCCTCAGTTTCTGGAGGGTCTTTGTCACTCCCAGATGTCCTCCGGAGACCCCATCATGGATTTCTCGGAGCACTTCTTGTCTTCTGCTCCTGGGAACTACTACTTGACGTCTTTCTTCCCCGCCATCCTCCGACTCCAACACACGTTTCAGGACTCCATTGTCCAAGGTCCAATAAGACTTGACGATTAGAGAACAACTGGCTATTTCCTGCCACGACGGTCTTCGAGCCGATGACTAAACCAACATCTGGATCTTTCTCCTGGTCTTTCTGGATCTTGTTGTCATTCCTGTTATCATCCACCGCAGTAGTTCTACAGAGCGTCGACTATTTCTCCTCTGCTCGTCGGCAGTGCGAACAGTTTTCTGGGCATGGTCTTTGCGATAGGGCACCCGCATTCTTATGGCTGGTCCTCGCTCGATGTTCGATCTCAAAGTCGAATTCTTGGAGCCTCTCGATCCAACTTACCACTTGACCCTCGGGATTCTTGAATTGTAGGAGCCATTTGAGAGCTGCATGGTCAGTTCTCAGCAGAAATTTTCTCTCATTCACGTACTTGTAGAAGTGTTCAACTCCTTTGACAACAACCAACAGCTCCCGCCTAGTGACACAGTAATTCCGCTCCGGTTTACTGAGAGTCTTGCTGAAATAACCAATAACCTTCTCCTGTCCTTCTTGGATCTGAAACGGGATAGCTCCAAGTCTCACGTTGCTTGTGTCTGTGTCCAAAATGAATTTTCCGTTCGGAAGGGGTAGCTCAGGATTGGTGCGTTAATCAAATCTCCTTTCAGCTTCCTGAACGAATCTTGGCATTTCTGTGACCACTGGAACTTTGATTGTCCTTCTGTAAACCTGGTCAGTGGTTTAAAGATGTTAACAAACCCCATCACATATCGACGATAGTAAGTGCACAAGCCAAGAAAACTTCGAAGCTGGTGTATGTCTGTCGGAACGGGCAATTCCTTTGATCTTCTGCTCATCAACTGCCACTCCTCTTCGGCCACCCCATATCAACGTGGCCGAAGTATCGTACTTCCTTCTGCAACAAATGGCATTTCTTGGGGCTCAGCTTCAATCCGGAAGTTCTTAGTTCCAAGTTTTTCACATGGTCCTCGAACGATCTGCCAACCACAATAATGTCGTCGAGATACACCTTTTGAAACCGCCTCCTTCAATCTTTCGAACGTGACTGAAGCATTGCAGAGGCCTGATGGCATAACTGTAAACTGCCACAATCCTGAGCAGACGGTGAAGGCTGTCTTTTCTCCATCTTCCTGGGTCAGCTCTACCTGCCAGTATCCACTCTTCAGGTCTGGGGTCGAGAAAATCGTAGAGCCCGCCGGCGTGTCGTCTATTCTCGGGAGAGGGTAACTGTCATTTTACGTCACGTTTTTGAGTTGACGATAATCAAGGCAAAACCGGGTTGAACCATCTTTCTTCTTCTGCTGGAGAGGACCAAGGACTGTCGAATGGCTCGATGACTCCGTCTTTCTCCATATTACTGACTATGTTGTCAGCCTCTTCCTTTTTGGCGAGAGGAAGTCTTCTGGGTGATTGCCGGATTGATCGGGCATTTCCAGTGTCAATTTTATGCTGAACCACCTTTGTTCTACCGCCTCTGCCTACTCCGGTATCGAAGATGTCCTGTTACTTCCTGACTAGTTCCCTCAGTTTGGGTTTTTGTGCTGGCCCCATGTCCTTGGACGAGATAGCAACCAACTTCTCCAATTCTGCTGGCATGTTACTGGCTTGGCCAACAGTTCCTCGTACACTCCTAATCACAGAGGAAATTGACGAGCAGTGCCCCAAAATTGCTTCCTTCTTCAAGGTCACCGGGTAATAATGGACATTCATTACCCTTACTGGCACAAATTTAACAGCACGCAACAAGGTTTTTCCTAGTGCAATTCCTCGTCCAATTTTCTCATCATGGAGCTTGGGCTCGAACATCACCACGTTTCCGCTGCTCGCACCTCCATCCAGGCGAGCCTTCAAATTGATTTCAGCCCTCTCCGGTACGCTCACGTCTTCAGCCAACAGGACACGAATAATTCCCTCACTTCTCCCATGCAGTACCAGCTCTTCTCCGTTCACACGTAGGATGCCGTCTTTAAAATTCTCTGAAATTCATTATGTCCATTCCAATAATTGCCTCGCCCTCGAGCCCTAGAGCCCGGTGTTTCACTTTAGTGCTGTCTAGAGTCAGTTCAATGGGCCGTGATAGTCATGATGGTAGAGCGCTTGTCTCTTAACCTAAGGGTCATGGGTTCGATTCCCAGCACGGTCATCGGTCTCGTGCATGGCATCACACGTTAAAAGGTAAGGGCTGCGTCTTCCCTAGCTCGGACAAGAGGGTTGTACTCTTAAGGGTGTGCAGCTGGTTGACGGAAATAACAATTTTAACAATAACAATTTTTTAACAAGTTCACCATACACAGTTGCTGGCTCTCCTGTTGCCGTGCGTAGCTTCCAATTCGATGATTCAATTCTTGCTGGTGTTTTCGCAAAAGTAGGCCCTAGGATTGTCCTAGTCGCACCTGTATCAAGCAGCATGGTGCGAGGCTCGTTGCTGATGAGACCGTCTACAAAAACACCTTTGTTCTGTCGTTGAAGGACAACTACATATGCGTTATTATTTGGGGCTTGCTGGATACAGGCCGACGACTGCCCCTCCTCATCGACCTTCTTTAGTTTTCCTGTATCGGTGTCGCGTCTTTGCTGCTTCGAATTTCAGAGCGCGTGCCAATGCATCTACGAGATGTGCGGGGCGTGCACAAAGCCCATCCGAAAATGCCTGAACTGCTAGTCGCTCCATTACAATTTCCGGTGTAGCTGGGTACGCAAGACAAACAAAGCGTGCAATGTCTGCTTCAAATTCTTGCAAGGATTCGCTTGATTTCTGCCATCGGTTCTTCAGCTGCGAATGGTATAAGTACGTGTTCTAGGTGAGCTTGGCCATAGCGAAGTTCCAAGTGTTTAACCAGCTGTTCGTAGTCCTCCTGTTTTTGGGCGGTGAGAGTTTGTAAAATATTTGTTGCTTCGCCACGCAATCAGTGTTGCCACAGCTCGCACGATCGAGCGAGATCTCGCACGTTTTGCCTCTGGTTCGCTCTCTCGCTCCCCTTTGTCAAACCTCGCACGTTATGACTGGTTAGCCTCAGAGACTGAGGTCCCAAGTAAAAGAAGAAGAAATATTGGACTACGTTCCCACGTAAAAGAAGAAGAAATATTCGAAAACTGGTTCGGTACTAGTGCACTGTGTACTGTATAGTCTAGATTTTTTGGGAAACGTTATAAAAATGTCGAGTATGATATACCACTGAATTGTGATTTTATCGCTCTATCAATATTTGTGATGAAATAGACAGGTCCGTATTTGAAAAAAAATAGTTGATGGCGGTGTTGACACGAAACGTTTGATTAAAAATTTATCGTTACGAAGTTCTAGTACATTTTGAATACAATAAAACTTTCCTTTTTCATTTTTTTATATTTTCTTAAATAACAATTCTATTCGTAAAAAACCGAAAACAGCATTTTCAGTTTCCCCTGTATAAGTTGAAAAGGGGGAGAATCCCCGTAAATTTTCTATGGCCAATTTACTGCTCACCACAATAGTTACCTTTTTTCCCATTTAATCGTCTTTGTATCTATTACGGATTAGAATATAGCAATGTTACCACATGATAAAAGAAACGGCCTGTATTTTGATGAGAGCTTTTAATCAAGATCCCATTGAGAATTTTTTTGGGGCCATAAGAAGTCATGGAGTGAGACATGTTTCACCAGATATTTCTCATTTTGAAACATCTTTCAAAGCATTGTTGATAAATAATTTTCTGTCCCATCATTCTCCAAATGCAAATTGTGAAACAGATTTTTCAAAAGGGGCACTAAATAATTTAGGGGCATTGTTGAAAAAATCATCCACAGATGAGGTTGGTAGCAGCTCCTGCAGCTCAACAGAAACTATCGATATGTCTTCAATTCCAGCCCCCGTGAACTTGAAGCGAAAAACAAGAGTGGGAGAGTGTACCTTATTGTACATAGCTGGATATTTTGTGAAGAGACTTGTGAAACTTCTGAAATGTCAGCAAAATTTACAATTCTTCAATGAAAATTTGGCAAATGTTGATTTTATCGAGGCAAGAAAATATACAGTAGGATCAAAACTCGTAAAACCAGGCAGTTTCTTTTATTATCTCGTGAGTCAATGTTTTCCAAATTTATATTATTTAATTCCTAGATTGTGTCATGTAAAAAACATTAGCATTGTACTGAGAACTATTTTGGAAAAGAATATCAATTTCAATCCGATCAACTGTAAGAGTCACAACACTTCTGGCACAATTGCTTGTGAATTGATTGTAAGGTGTTGCCTCTATTTTTGGTGTAAGCAAGTAAATAGAATAATTAGGGGCAGGGATTCAAAATTTAGTATTTTTTTGAAAAAGTACTCAGTTGACTGCAGTTGATCCAATAAAGATCACTGCACATAAAAATTATCTAAATAAGAATAAAAAAAATAAACAAGTTTTCTCAGACCAATTTCAAATGAGTATTTGTTACCAAGAAACAAACTTCTGCTCATCTGCCTTATTTTTTCAAAACATTGACTGCCAGAAGGTTCAATATGCATGAAAAATTAATGGATTTCTGTTTTACTCCTATTTTGAATATCAAATGTAAGGAAAATGTTAAAAAATACAATATTCAGGTACAGTTGTGTTCAATGAAGTGTTGTACAGCGATTATTGTGCTGTGTAAATTTACCTTGCATTTTCCAAAGTTTAAAAAGGTGTTGTACAAGGTTTTGATTACCAAATAACTCCGGTGTTCCTTTGTTCATATGGCAAATTTTGAAAATATTCGTTCATTTTAACGAGTTATTGATGAAACTACATACTATTTGATTTGTTATCACACAGAATAGAAAATTATTTGTGCTCTCTGAACTAAATTCATAGCAGGCATAATGATAACCTTCAAAAATTTCACTGAAGGGTATTGTCAATGGCAGTTTCAGTGACATATTTCAACAAGCCTGATTTACAACAATCTGGAATTGCTTTTCAACACTTCATTGAACACAACTGTACTTTCAATATTTCATAATTTTCTCTTTTGTTTTCATATTTCTTTTAAAATTTTCATATTGTTTCAAGATGAAATCTTAAACAGACGTCCAGTATATATTTTTCATGTAGTGAACTTTCTAGTGGTATTTTGATGTTTAGAATGGATGAGAACAAAAAGTATTCAACCCCTTCACCACACAAGTAATTTATTTCCTAGATGCGCATTTCGATAACAAAGTTATCTTCATCAGTAGGAATTACTCGAGCCGGTCTTGAAATCGTGTGAATAAAAATTATATGCTAGGTATAGTACAAATTGGGCCACCCTCAACTTTTTAATTTCAAATATGAACCTCTACCATATTTTCGAAAGAGTCATGTTTCATATTGGCATGGTATTTTCATCTGAATTACAGAATGTTTCAGAACAAATTATACAGAGTGTTTCCGAAATTGGAGTAATAAAAAAACGGGTTGTTATATGGGACATAAGGTAACAATAAATAGCAAGAATTCTTGTTATTGCAGCAATCAAAAATTTTCAAAATATTGGTGCTTTCACTCACCTTTGTTTGGGAGGCACTGGTTTGATTCTCCATCAGGCCACAGCGTGTGTGCCCACTGGCAGTGTGTTTCTCACCGACAACGAACGGTTTACGAATACTGTTTCTGATCAGTGATCAACGAAAGTAGATATCTTGAAAACTTTAAAATTCATTATCTCCCAAAATATTTTTTTTTCCGACAAAAATGTATTCTTTCATTTCGTTTTGTTTTGTCATATTCTATTCCCACTTCATTTATTGCTCCAATTTCCAAAAAATCCTGTTTATACCAGTAAAATGAAAAAAAAATCATAACAGCTGCAATTGAAAAATAACAGAAAAAAGAAGTGAATCAATGAAGTTGACATTTGTCAATTACATCAATTACAGAGTTAAGTACTGATAATAATTTAATATTTCGAAAACACTCTGTAGTTCAATATAAGACTTTTTTTTGACATGTTAAAAAATGCAAAAAAAGTTGAGGGTGGCCTAATTTATACGATCCTTCATAATAAATTTTTATTCATATATTTTTTGTATAGTTGAGATAGTGTGACCCAGAGTGTTGGGTTGTTTAATATAATTCTGGAATTCTACCTAGGTAGGGGGAATGAAATTAAATTACTAAGCTTGTTGGTGAAGTATACACTAATCCTACCTGCACAAAAGAGGGCCTCGAGGAGGGATAGAATAATATAAACATCAGTCTCCAGACGGTACATAGGTTCGATTTAAAGAACTAGGAGAAGTTGATTACTCAGTAAACTGGTGTTCCAACAGTTTGACGTTACAGACACCTAGGACACTAGTAATGAACCCAGTATACAGATTACACCTCTGTAGTGGGAGTAGACACATTTCTCAATAAAATTACACTAGGTATCATCAATTATTCTTTAGAGCAAACGGGGACACATAAAGTCTTTTTCCAAAGACTTATTCTAAGCGTCGGATGTCAAACTGAGTTTCCTAACTTTCAGGTGACTTTGTGATTGAATGGGACACCCCTCTGTCCATAACGGGAGATTAGTTATCCTAACACCATTTAATATGAGTTCCAGATTGCGGGATTACGTAGATGCAAAGCGTTGGATTTCTCAGCAAAAGACATCGAATTTCACACAGCGACGCAGTAGTTATGGAAACTGTTTTTTCCTATAGTCACTAGGCTAAATCCAGGAGAAGACTTAGGACCTTCCAGCGATATCAGAACTGACGGAAAGATGGAGTCACCTACACATCGAACGGAACACCTCCAGATCAAGGAAGCACAGGTCCGCAAGAATTTTCAACCAAACATTCGGAAGTTATTCACGTTTCTCCATTGGTTTCTCTCAGAATTTCGATCCCAATAAATAAAATTCACAGGATCCAAAGGGAAAATATCTATTCACCAATTCACAACAAACTATTTGATGTTAGCGTTTCCAGGATGTGAGGTCTTGAAAACCCTTATTGTAATGGAATCTTCTTCGGATTGTTTTCTCTACCCGCCGCTTAATTGTGAGATGCTTGAAATGAGTATGTTTACATTTACTGCAATGTTACTCTCATACAATAGATATGGATCCTCCCTCACAATTGGAAATCAAAAATAAGGTATAAACATAAGGTAGCCGAGTGGTTAGAATCGATGCTTTCCAATTATTCTGGTTTGCCGGTCGTTGGTTCAATCCCAGCGATTTCAATTTATTTTTCTGATGGCCTGAGAAAGTGCTAGGAATCGCACGTTTAAAGGTAAGACCTCGTTAATCCTCGGCTCGCACTAGTTTCGACTTCTGAGGGCTGTCGTTCGTATGGGGACCACAGCTGGTTAACGGAAAAAACAATTTCAACAATTTTTTTCAACAATATATTCCCATTTGGCTGTGCATTAATAAGTCAAAAAGATGGGGAGGACGGTATTGGGTTGGTTACAGATGGCGCCTAAAACCTGGCCCACTCCATGGTTGTGGGATTGTGGATGAACTGGATGCTCCTTGGCACAATTGGCAACAATCCTATTTCTTCGAACTATGATAAATATTTAGACCTTCACGCACGTTGGAGATTTTCTGAATCAATAAGCTGATATAAACTACACCTTGTACGACCCACAAAGCATTCATCTCCTGTTCATATCAGTACATCAGTTTCAAGTCTAGAAGTTTTAGGACCCAAAATTAGCTTGGGTGAATATTTCAAAGGAAAAATATTCACTCATCATTCTACATGAACCCGTTTACACCTGTCTGTGAGACACCAAGAAAGCATAAGGCGAATAAAAATAACGTAGTTTATTGATTCAGAACTCAAAAATAGAAATAGAAGAAGTACTGTCTATTGTGTACCAAGAGAACCTCAATATTGCAACTCATCACCTGACAATGTATCCGGAATATCTAATCTCAGAAATAATTTTCAGTTTAGTCATATCACCATACGTAAAAGGATCACCCTGTATAGTCCAGCACTCTCCTTTCACCGGTATTTAAATTAAATGAAGTAATTTTCTATAAATAAACGCAACCCACCTACCTACTACATAACAATAAAAAATAATTGAAGTTATTCCATATTCCGCCGAAAGGTCGAATACTTCCGAGGTTATTTCATCATCGTTATGTTATCGAAAATACAAAATCGATATTTAACAAAGGTGAACGCCACTTTGCATGTTAAAACCAATATTACCTGGCATTATTGTATGTTCGTATACAGGGAGAGTAACAGAGTATGTATTAGCTGATATCATTCCAAGTATCGGATCGGAATGGAGACTTCGTTTGGTACAGTGACTCCTGAGATAATTCTGGGTACTGTGAGATCTATTTCTCTGAAGATAATCCATGACCGGATTTTTGTTTGCATCGAATTCTACTAAGTTACTTGGATCCCCACGCTATACTTTTGGTTAAAGCCAAATTTGTATCATTCACCGTCCTTTCCCCTTCATTTATAAAAGCCCTACATACAACACACTTACATACAGGCAACTATGCCTAGGTCTGTTGTACCTAAAGCGATAATCTCACCTTTAATATTTGAATAACTCGTAAACTTCATTTTTGGTTTCATGGGCTTGATATACGTCTGATAATAGTTTAATTAATTTATCTATGCAAATCAAGATTTTCTTTCAAGTGTTTTTTTTTTTTTTCTTTAGCTTAATCCTTAGAGGACCGTACCGTATTGGTCTCAATTGGCGGCCACGTGCTTTTTTCATGCTGAGGGGTGCTTACTTGAATAACACTGACTAACCGGAGTGGTGCAGCATATTTTTCAAGATTTTCGCGCCACAAAACTCAAGTGACTCAAAAGCGCTACGAAAGATTATTATACTAATTACGGTACAACGGGGTGTTGAAGACACAATCCTAGCATGCCATTATGAATATCTTGGTCACCTACTCAGCCCATTTCACCTGACCTGATGAATACAGAGATAAAACTTTTGGCTACACAAGGTCTTCGCGGCATTCTTGAAGTAGACCTTATGTAGCTGTAGAAGTACCTAACAACACGTAGCTTTCATGTTTGCGCGTCTGAATGGGTTCCAATTCGATAACAGACTGTGGGTCGTTGTCTTAGTGATGAAAACAAGACCAAGTTCATTAACCGTACATGTTGCTGCCTTGAAAAGAAATGATCCAATCCTTTTTGCAGGGAAGTTGCAGAGATATTTCAAATTTCTGGATAACGTAATAAGCTCCATCCAGAGGAGGCATCTTGAAAGTTTTCAAGTCGAATATTCACAGCACTACCAATTCACCGTTACCGTCACCGTCACCATATAATAGAATAAGATTATAACGGCGGGCATATTTTTTATTGCATGCTCGGCAGTTTAAATGGCCAGATTTTTTGGAGTTTGTTCTGCTACTTGCCGCGGAAAGGGCGAGGCTAATCTCCGCTTGCTGGGGATACCAAAGGGTCAAAGTGTCAATGACAATGTGTAGGTTATTATTATTTTTTCATTCGTTTTTATAGTGGCATCGATTGCTGTGCTCATTAGCCACTATGTGATCTGGGTAGGCTTTGTTATTAACTCCATACGCCACCTTAGGAGTAGCACTGTTAATTTGAACGCAACAGTGAATCGTGCAGAATTCACCCCAGTCAAGCCACGAGATAACAACAATTTAATTGATGAAATTAAATTGAAATAATCCCAGCTCCGACTGAGGTTTGGACCTGGGACCTTTAGATCCGGAGACGGACGCCTTACCACTGCGTCATGCCCCGGATTTGAGAAGTTACTTTTTTTCTGGTTTTTATAGTGGCATCGATTGCTAAGATTATTAGACACTATGTGTTCTGGGTAGGCTGTGTTACTAACTCCATACGCCACCTTAGGAGCAGCACTGTTAATTGGAACGCAACAGTGAATCGTGCAGGACTCACCCCAGTCAAGCCACGAGATTTTGACAATTTGATCGGTAAAATTAAAATGAAAAAATTCCAGCTCCAACTGCGGCTCGAACCCGGGACCTTTAGCCTCGAACCCAAAACAGGTTATTAATACAATTACCTATTATAACTTATAGATTAAATGTGGTTTTCTACTCATTTATATAAGATAATATTTAGCGTACGGATATGTACCGTGCTAAATGAATGATTAAACACATATTTACAATCAATGTTGAATACAAATTTTCAAAAAGGTCATCTCTGCACCTATATTCTTCAAAAACATCACTATGGTAAATATTGGAATTTAATGGTTAAAACTAGCCTGACAGATTAGGTCTTGCTTTGTCAATTGAAAGTAATGGTAACATAGGTAAGATAAATCAATTTAAAATATTTATTTATGATACAAATTCGTAAAGTAGGACTTTTTTGTATAAGCGTAAAGTTTTTTGCAACAACACACGCGAATATAAAAAAGCTCATTACGAATTGTTATTGTATTACAAATTGTAGCAATAGTTGACTGTTTCATCGTATGAAGTTTTCAAGTTTCGTCAAAATATCAAATGACCACTTCCGAATAAAATTTAACGAAAAATACTTAATTTTTCAGGAATAAAGTACATGCCTGAACAGTGCGTGAAATTTATTTTGAGCAGTTGATTTTTTACGCACTTGCGCTAAAATGTATTATTTTTCGCACTGTGAACAGTGCGTAAAACCCCAGTTTGCGCACTGTTGTGGAAAAAATACAATTTGGTTGTTTCGATATGCGGTCGTAAAAAATACGGTGACGCGTTTATAAACTAGACACTCTTCATTAGACTGTCGCTCAGCTACGCTCGTGCTCAAAATATACTCGTTACTATAAACGGGCGTTTATAACACTTCATAATATGCCATTTAACGGGTTGTGCTTATTGTGCCCGTTCTGTTTTTACTGACAATAAATTGAAAGAACTGCTTTTTCCAAATTCAATTCGCATAGGTGTTCAGGAATATTCAAAAAAGTAGATAAGTATTAACATCCAAATTCATGATGAATCACCCTGTATTGAATTCCCAATTTTGGTTAAAACAAATCTCTGATTGAATCTCGACAAACTTTTAGGTATATTCAAAATGTAATTCATTCATGAACCAGATGTTAAGAAGTGTTGTGTACCTACCTATAAACTAAACTTGGATAACTTTTGCCGACATAAATAATTTAGATGCTAGACATAGAAGAACGAAAGTTTCTTCTTTCATTATTTCTCAACAAACGTTAATAAAAGGTAATTCCACAGTCAAAGATCTGAAAAATATACTTACGTCTGGAGAAAAACTTTCTTGGGGAGTCCTGGTGACGATCATAATTTTAAACAAATAAAAATCTCTAAAAATCACAACACATCAGTTTGTTATGACAAAACAACAGAAGCACGTAAAAAACGGACACAAGTCAAAGAAACAGCGCACACACAAACTTTTTAGTCAACATTTTAAAATTAAAGTTTTATAGGTTAGAATAACTAAACAAAAAGCAACCTACCACACAACATTCACCTCATGCACTGTTTGATGATCGATATTTTCTTCTTCCATATCGGGTTTTAAATCATACCTGGTCAAAGACTGCCTACGCGATAGACAACCATTCGTGCAGATATAAGTAAGTGAATTCGTGCGGTTTCAGGTTTGTGGGTTTCACGAGTTCAAGTGTCAGAGCCGTACTCCGTACTGGGCATACTTAAATGATGACAAGATTATTTTTTCTTATAAGGAGTACGTAACAGATAGTTATTTCAATAATACAGTGATGTAAATGATGGAAGACAATTACTATCGACCAAACTAGTTAAATGGAGGTATTTTTTCTATATAGAGATTTTTATCTTTATATCTCTGTGAAGTTTATGAAAGTTCAAAATATACGTATTTTTGCCATTCGTCAGATCAAATTTTAATTCAGAAAAAGTTTTAAAAAAATTACTGGCTCCTATACCATTTTGATGAGGTAACTTGTGAAAGGCCATGTCCACATAAATAAGTAGGCACGAACTACGAATAAAGTTAAAATGCATTTCTCTTCACCAGCGCCGGTACGACGCACATACCTACTCAGAGTTTTATTTCTGTGGCACGACGTTGATGACATTATTATTACAATAAAATATTATTTGTTTTTATCGTAATTTGTCAAATATTAATAATAATAATAATAATATACGCCTTTTATTGCCATTTGAAAAATTATTTACATAAAGAATGTGACATAAACCATTAACGAAGTCTAGCTCAAAGCTCTCCCACTTACTAATAACAGTGGGACGGAGCAAAAATAATACCTAATAATTGGCTGACAAGATAAATGATTGTAATCTATTATAATACAAGATATTTTAAAAAATAAATAAATAAAAATTCAATAAAAAACACATATGACGTACAATTAAAATACAACAAAATACAGTACAATAATGAAACTGCAACATGTGAAATTTGTTCATTTATAATATTTTCAATCAGCCATTCGATTCTATCATAGTATTGAAATGTATTCTGGGAGTCTGTAGTAAAAACTTTTTCAGGTGCGATTTAAATTTTTGTTTGTTCGTAATAGTCTTTATGTTTCCAGAGATATCGTTATACATTTTAGTACCAATATAAGAGTAGCTCCTCTGTGTTAGTGATTTTTTCATCAAAGGGTGTGTGCGTTATTGGCGCCTTCTGGTTTTATACTGATGACATGGATGAGGTGCTTTATCATTACTGAAGTGATATGATATTCACGTGTTGAAATAGAAGAGCTGACGAGTATCCATAATCTGTGATGTCAGGCGCGTCGATAGGATTTTTTCCTGGGGGGGTACTTTACCTCACAGGGGGTCACTCAGTACCATAATTCATTATAAAATGGTGTTGGCTAGTACTACGGCTTTCTTTATATAAGAAAATACAGTTCAGGGAGGGGTACTGTCCCCCAGTACCCCCTCCCTTATCGACGCTGGTGTGTGATGTACCATATATATGGTATCAAAGGCTTTGTAAAAATCAAGTAACACCAAAGCAGTACATAAACTTTGATCATAGGCTGTTAAAATATAAGTTGCTAGAGAAATTTCAGTATTTCCTTCAGGTTTGGAACCACATTGGCAATCAGGAAGTAAATGTTTTAGAATAAAGAAATCGTAAATTTGTGAATAAGGTTATAGTATATCGCATTACGAGTGCAGAAAAATCGCTTTCGCACAAGTAATGTATACTAATGTTGCTATGACCATATGCGAAAATCTTAACACATAACATCGATATTAATGATATGTGAACAAGAAAATTATACAAAAAGGCTAACTTGGAACCATTTTAAGTGGCCTCATCAATTTCGAATAAGTATCTTGAAAGTAAAATCATAATTAGACGCACTTAACAATTGAAAGTGGAAGAAGGGGGTCAAGTAACATTTTCTGAAAATATTCGGTTAAGTCACGGAAGAAGGTGTTATGTGCATATCGATACCCCCAACGAACAAAGCCGTAACTAAAATTACAGTAAGTATAAGTGTGGGCGTATTCAGCTGATGATAAAAAAGCCGTATCTCTAGACCAAGTAGGTACGAAGAAATCTACTTGAAAAAAGTTGTATTTCGACTTAAATATTAAACAAAAATCAGTATTTCGGCTCTCCTGAAATATAAAAAATTACTTACGTCTGTGTTCGTTGGGAGTGTCGATATGTAACTTTCGCCGTCAGGATTTGTTTCTATTCTTCATACCTGAACAGATACCTACACAGTGGTAGAAGGGGCTATGTTACATTAAACATCAAGGCGACGCTAACTTTACTAAAACCTATTTTTCTCACAAACTCGTATAAGTAACATAACTCCTTCTTCCACTTGCCCCTTCAATTACTAATTATTACAAATATTAAATATTTATTGATAAGACGTAAGTCTAGCTTTATTATATATGACCAATTAGTTGTGTTGGTAAAGCGATGTGACTTCTTGAACTTGCAATTGGTAGCACGCGGGATCGACTCCCACCAGTGACAATTTTTCTTTTTTAATAAAAATAATTATATATGATATTATAAATTTGATAGCTTGAAGCGGTAAATCTTAACAAAAATTACGCATTTAACAGCTTATCCACACGCGTGCGATTTATTTTCCACATATAAGCGAAAAGTAACTCATGAGTTCATAACTCAGCACTGTCTGTCAAAACAATTGTACGCGTGACTTTACAAGTATATATTTTTTGTGTAAATTGGAAGCTTTTATTTCCTCTATATTTATCAGTTACTTTCTAATGTGGTCGTAGGACAAGGTGTCGCAGAGACTGCAGAGTTTTCTTTTGTCGCCAAATCGACATATTTTGGTCTTCGGACTGCTGAAGATCCTTATTAATTTTGTCGTACAATGGTGCCATTGAAAATCTTATTAAATTTTTGTATTCTCCTAGTAAAATCAAACAAAAATATTCGGTACTTCTAGGTTGTCCCCCACTCTAAACGTATCAATATCACTACTTAGGTTGGCGACAGGCAGAAATCTGATTTTTCTAGGAAAATACAAAAATTGAATGAGATTTCCAATAGCACCATCGTCCGACAAAATTAATAAGGATCTTCAGCCGTCCGACGCTCCATAGATGTCGACAAATGAAAACTTACCACTTTCAAGGTTTCCTCTCTGCGACATCTTGTCAGATTTGGCACACTCAAACAGTATACAAAGTTACAACTTGCTGGTTATCACTTCAGATTTTGTACGATGGCTTGCGTACTGAAAGCGAACAGGATTTCATTACATTGGCTTTCTCTGTAAAATACGCAAGTAGAATATTTTCTGATATCTTCTTAGCTCCTTTTGAATCGCACCATTTACTTAAAAGTTCATACTTCCTACTCGACTTTTCGACGAGCGGCAAAACGCTCGATCTTTGGAAAAATGCAACTTTACGCTTTCTTTTTGAAGCGCAAACATGGTATTTTCACTCGATTGTAGAAAAAAGATATTTGGTCTGTAACAATTGCTTCATCTATATAAATAAAAATCGTTAGTCTGTGTATGTAGTATTGATTGAACTGAAATTTATGGATTATGTCGGACATGTGTCTTGGTATAGGGTTCAGTTACTGAAAAAGTGTGGAAAGTAGTTTGAGCCATTTTCAATTGGTGGATCTGTGCAGTATTGTCATAAAAAATAATGAAATACCGTTTAGTATTTTCATTTACCACAATATCCACTGTGAAGGATGGCATTGGTCAACTATTTAATATCAGATATTGTAATTTTTTGTTTCAGTTTTGAACAAAAGATTGTATGTTTTAATATTTCTGGACAGTTCAGGTGATTCTTGGTCGGAAAACTTTTTTTGTAATTTACTTACTCAATATATCTTCGTCAATTTTATCTTCATACCAAGAGTGTTTTGAATCTGCCAAATATTCTTCAACAAGAATACCAATGAAATGAATGAACCTAAGTGATTCGATATGCCATGTTAATCAAATGGTGCCCCCCGATGTCACAATCACAATAGGTACTGAAGGTAGTGGATTTTCTTAAGAGCTATGACTCATACCGTCGCAGAGAACAAATTTACATTTCGGCAGTCGTCTACTGAACGTAGGCTGTTATAGACTAGGCTAGGCTAGGCTATTATAGTGAAGTAGTTGAGTCAATGTGTTCCGTTTACATTTCAATAATTTTGTGAGTTGCTGCCTGTAAGCGACGCGCAGATGTATTCAAGGTCATAGCTCTGAAGAAAATCCACTACCTCTACCATTACCGTTTTTCCTGAAGTAATAATTTCCACTGGTTCCATGCAAGTTATTCAGAAAAAACGTGAGAAATAAAAACTTTGTAACCCAAACTGCTACCTTTCTCTTAATGTCTTGATATTATTTGTTATACAGGGTGGCCCATCTAAAACGTGCCGCAAGTCATTACAGGATGGGAAAGAAATATGTAATTAAAGGTCAATTTTAGAAGAATAATAAATCAGATAGTCCTGTTGATTACCTCAACATATAAAAATTTCCTCTCATTCACTCGGGAGGTCAGTACGCACTTGTCCGCAATAACAATAATCAATAGGCCCGGAAGTTGTGTTAATTGTGAAAGGTAGCTGCTTTGTAACTTGTGATTGAAGTGTTTCAACATAGTTGAACCTTTTGAACTCATCAATCATGGTGTACTCAATTGCAGAAAGAGTGGAAACTCCTGACTTTTTTTCAAAAACAATTGATATGGAAATCGGGACGACGTGCTTTTAAACAAATGGCATCATGACAAACATGTTTCTGGGAAATTTGGTGGACAAATTTTGAGAAACAGTTTCCATTCATAACAAAAAAAGGTAGCTTGAAATAAGCAACGAGTATTAAATGATAAAAGTTTCATCCTTATAAGATTAGGTTAGTGCTATTTTTGGAAATTCCATTCTGGATCATTTTTTCCTATCTGGAAATTTAACAGGAAATATTTACCTGAATTTACTACAAAACGCCATCGATCCAGCTCTAACAAATACCATAGACCCTGCATACAATTTACAGAAACTGATTTTCCAAAAAAATAGTTGGTGGACAAACAAACTTCTCTTCTGAATTTTGTAGAAAAGTTCATTCCAAGCCTGTTATGCCTTGCGATACTTTTTCAACGGGCCACTTTATATACAGAGGGCTGGCTATACCAATTCTAGTCTATGCATTCGGATCTCGGTAACGGTGAAAGATAGAGGGGTGGTTAAATGGGGACAAAGTTGCGTATTCAATTACGTGAAACAAAAACATCTATCTAGCTTCCAAACTATACAAATAAGCGAATAAAAATTATCTACAATGTATCGTTCAAATTGGGCCCCCAAACTTAATTTTTTCAAATACGGTCCTGTATTTTTAATGAGTATTTTTCAAATGATAAGGGTCATGGTTCATATTGGCGTAGTATTTTCATCTAAACTACAGAATGTTCTGGAAGTATTGGAGTAACACCAGTGAAATTTGAAAATTTTTTGATTCCATTATAGCTGTAATTGAAAAATATCAGAGAATGAGAAGTAAATCAATGTCAAGTTGACATTTTTCAATTACGACAGTTGTAAATGTGGAACTGCTAACGTTTGAACGATTGATGATATTTCAAAAGGAAAATATCCAGAAAATAGAGACAGATCGCCAATATTTCTGCGATGTTCAGGAAGTGGGTGAGCTTGTAAGTTAAGCATCACGGAATTGCTTTTTTGACAGAATCTAAACTTTTCTGTGAGTTTGGAAGCGGCACTCCATATAAGGGAACAGTATTCTAGAACAGGTTGGATCTGTGCCTTATTATACAGCGTGACTCATGGTCGGTGGTAGGTTAGACGTTTGTGGTAAACACAAGGCAGGATTTTCCTGACAATTTCATATCTTACATTTCGTTACCTGTTCTATCGATCTAAAATATTTTCAGTATTGCGACGTTGCCACTTCTATCAAAAAGACCTAACAACTGAATTTTTTTAAATAAAACATCCCGTATATTAACACATCTTTGGAATCGCTTCTTCATTATAATACTTTTTTGTTAATAATGTCCTATACCTATCTCTATCAGTTCTCGACATAAAAAATAATTTGTGCTAAATATCGTCCAAAACATAGCCCTAATTGAAATTAAGTACATCGGTACTCTCAATTCACGAAAAGTTGATATTTTGATGATACTTCGTATAATATTGAAATATTTAATTAACACCAAGAAATCGATTCCATATCATACAGGGCGTGCTAAAATTACTATTATATCCGTCATGCGAAAAAGTGCTTAAATGACCATTTTACTAATGAAACCCCCTGTATATTACTCGATAAATTGAAAGATGATGAAAAATGCTTTCATATGACATATAATGTTTTTGTGAAAAATTAGTTGTTTATGATACCTACAAGTGTTGAAAGTGGCATTTTATTTTGTGAATGGGGTATATTACGAAACGGTCGTCAGCGAGTGGAGCAAACCACGAGCAAATTAAAATCACTCTTAACTCGTATCTATCTATCTATCACTCGTATCATACACATTTTTGTGTACAAATCTCAAACAAAGGTAATGGAGCATACTAAAATTGAAAAACCTCTCACCTATGATCTTGAATTTTACAACAGAAAAAACACATTTGCCATTAATAATTATGACCTTGTAATTTTACACATCTGTCAAAAGGCACTTTGCTGAATCTACCTAGCTACTTGAAATCTTAGAAATAAATCGCTCATCGAAAGATATCAATGTTAACTTTTTGAACTAGAGGTTAATTTTTCATTTTTTCAAACGTATTTAGATTTTGGTTGATCGGTTTTATTCTCAATATTAATCAAAAATTGAAAATTATATTTCTCAAAATGTCAGATAGGGACCCTAACCCCTAATAACACATAGGTAATGTGTCCTCACAGAGCAGTTTGTTCTTATTTAGTATGCTTGTTTAATTTGCTATTAATTTATTAATACGGGTAAGCCCCGTTAAGGATTTTGCAGAGTATAACATTATGTGAATAATACAAAAAAAAAAGATTAAAATAAAGGTCAGTGTTAAAATAGGGAGGAGAATGACAAAGGTGGATACTTACTTGGTTGATTTTTGAACTTAGAAAGAGGTTTTGAGAAGAGATCAATATCAAGGCAACTTGCCGTTCTGAGGGATGTTGGGATAAAGCTGAAATACGCTATGTTTGTACGATAGTCTGGGATATGAAATTTAACTATATGTCTAATGACACGAGTGGGGACTACAAAACTGATTGATACAGTCAACAGATCTGTCTTACCTCCAGAACTGGAATATTCAGATAACGTTCAAGTGTAGTGTAATCACTGAAGATGCTAGATTCAAAGCAACATATATAAGAAAACTCTATAACAAGATCAATTAATGAGATATAAGTTGAATAATGTAGAGACCAAAAAAAACAACAGACGCAACATTAATCGAGGTGAGTTCTCACAAGCGTGCAGTATAAGATATCAATTGCTAAACTGCCCTCAAACTAGTAAAGTCACGAGTTGTCAAGGGTGTCGCTAGTTTTTGTTTTCTGAAAAAGGTAATTGAAAATTACAGACGATATTATTTAACATGAATAAATAAAAATATATTATGTAATAAGCTATAAAAATGATATGTAAATAAAAATTATAATTAAAGGTCCTCATGAATTGAGCTCATGAAAACCCTTTCACTGGAATTGTACCTACAGCATCAAATTACCAAATTTTAAAAAAGATCAACATTGCTGTTTCTGGTACAAGCAACTAGATTGACATAAATAATTATTTTCATATATTGGAAATGTTTTATTTGCGTTGCTCTCATTTTCTTGGTAAGTACAAATACTACATTGTACAGTGGAATTCATTCGGTTACCCAAAGTATTTCATACATTCTGAAACATACGTTTCAAAAGGCATGTACCTCCACAACGACAAATTTGCTCTTCGTACGGAAATAGGTAGTCTTCAGTAGAAATTCATCTGAATAATATTTGTCAGGATGTGAAATTGTATTTTGTTATTGTTGTTAAAATTGTTATATCCGTCAACCGGTTGCACCCCTACGTGCAACCCTCAAAAGTCAGAGACTTGTGCGAGCTAGGGGAAGACGTAGCCCTTACCTTTTAATACGTGTGATGCCAGGCACGAGACCGGTGGCAATGCTGAAATTCGAACTCACGCTCTCTGGCTTATGAGGCGAGGACTCAACCCGCACACCACCGCGGCCCAAATACTCCCATTGTTTCAGAAAATGTCCTATCGAAAACAAAATGCTCTCACAGAGGAGGAATTACTGCAGTTTTTGGAGAATGATATTTCATTAGATATCGCCGTTTTATCTGATGATGATTTAAGATGGGATGAGTCGGGCATAGGTAGTGGTCAGAGAGCTGGCGACGAATTTTGGGAAGGCCTCTTGGGCAAGTTGAAATTGCGAAAAAATATAATTTCGTCAACTGGCAAATCCAGGCTCGTCAGTCTGGGAGAGCGTTTGCGGTAATATCGTTACTGTGCAGCATATAACATTTCCAAAAAAAGAATATTTTTGGCAACATGATTTTTTTATCTAATATTATTTTTATATAATTCCAAAAATTAAATCTCCCGCTGGGCCCAGGTCAACCGGTGATTTTTCATTCTCTTTTATGAAACTCCTGATCAATTCAACAAATAAATGTAGTAACAATAAATTAACTTATACAAACTCGCGCCACCACTCATTCGTTTCATTTCACTTGACACTTGTGTTTTTGTGGTTACAATTCTAGATTTACAATAAATTCGTCATTCATCTAATCTAAAGTTAGCCAGCAAAGGTTGGAAACTGAATTTAGAATACTTGAAAATTCATAAACATTGAGGATGTTATTTACTTATAGAGCAAGAGCCCGTGAACCCCAGACATTCATTATTTTATAAAAGCTGAAAGTTTGTCAGCGCATGCTCCCAACACAGGTAAGAACGATGGATCATTTTGAAGTTTGGGTTGCAGTGGCTTTGGCAGGTAAACGGTACTAAAGGTGTGTAAAATTCCGATCTGAATTCATCAAATAATAAAATGTGATTTTTTGATATTTCCTTCAGAAAATGATTAAAATTCACGTTATTCATTACCAGACACTTAACATCGTGGCTACCCCTTGCCGGACTGCCGGACACCCTTATTGTTCATGAAATATAATTTTACTTACGTCATAGTATAAAAGCTGATTTTTATCTATAATACTTGGGTAATAAGTGAATGATGTTTCCTCATTAGCCAGAAATTGTTGATAGTTCCAACCCCTTGCCAGACAAGCATGTGGGGTAGCTGTAGGAGCGAGCGCGATGCAGTATGTATATGGGTGGTTGCGAGTGAGATGGCGAGTTAAGTCTACTGCGATCTCTTACTGCGCAGTTGTTATTTCTACTGCGCATGTATTGTTTAGTACTCAGTACATGTTTACATCAGCTGAAATAATATTATACAGGGTGAGGCACCGAAAACAAAGCAGATCGAATATCTTCAAAACACATATGTTGTGCAGAAAATGCAAAAACGTCGATTATTAATCCAAGGGGGACATCTTCCTATCATAACCTCTACTGTCATATCTCTCCCCCACCCCTTGGTCACTATCACCCAAACAATTTGAACAGGGAAAGTAGTAAATGATCATTAAAAAGTTAATTTCATAAGTAATTCTGCCATGTCAATTTTCGCTACCTAACTTTCTATTTTGGCGCCCTCTTGCGGGAAAACAACTGATCCGTATTCCAAATAATGATACTTCATTTGCAAGCTAATTTGACATAAATTCAGTGACAATGCATTATGGAATTTTTCTAAGAATAAAACAAAATGGTGGCTCTGAAATTTCGGACAAGATTTAACATTATGGTCCGATTTGATTCGAACTTGGTAAGTAGTGGTTTTCAGGGTCGGAAATTATAAATTGTTTGTCAATGCAAAAAAAACAAGATGGTGGCTCCAAGATGGCGAACGAAATTTGTAATTATGGTTCGATTCGAATCAAAATTAGTATGTGGGGATTTTCAGAGTAGGACATTATGATTTTATTGTCGATACAAAAAACAAGATGGCGTGCGAAACGCACCATAATTACAAATTTAGTCCGCTATCTTGGAGCCACCATCTTGTTTTCTTTTGACAAACAATCTAGAATAATTTTCTAAAAATTAAAACCACCACTTATCGAGTTTGAAACAAATCGGACCATAATTTTAAATCTTGTACGCCATTTTGGAGCCGCCATTTTTTTCCCTCAGAAAAGTTCCATAATGCATTGTCACCGAATTTATATCAAATTAGCTTGCAAATAAATTATCATAATTTGGAATACGGATCAGTTGTTTTCCCGTAAGAGAGCGCAAAAATAGAAAGTTAGGTAGCGAAAATTGACATGGCAGAATTTCTTAAGAAATTACCTTTTTAATGATGTGTCACATTTATTACTTTCCCTGTTCAAATTGTTTGGGTGATAGTGACCAAAGGGTGGGGGAGAGGTATGACAGTAGAGGTTATGATAGGAAGATGTCTCCCTTGGATTAAAAATCGACGTGTTTTTGCATTTTCTACACAACACATGTGTTTTGAAGATATTCGATCTGTTTCGTTTTCGGTGCCCCGCCCTGTATAATATTATTTTAGCTGATGTAAACATGTACTGAGTACTAAATAATACATGCGCAGTAGAAATAACAACTGTGCAGTGAGGGATCGCGGTAGACTTAACTCGCCATCTCACTCGCACCCACCCATATACATACTGCATCGCGCTCGCTCCTACAGCTACCCCACATGCTTGTCTTGCAAGGGGTTGGAACTATAAAAAATGTCTGGCTAATGAGAAAACATCATTCACTTATTACCTAAGTATTATTTATAAAAATCAGCTTTTATACTATGACGTAAGTAAAATTATAATTTCATGAACATTAAGGGTGTCCGGCAAGGAGTTGCCACGATGTTAAGTGTCTGGCAAAGAATAACGTAAATTTTAATAATTTTCTGAAGTTAATACCAAAAAATCTCACTCTATTATTTGATGAATTCAGATCGGTATTTTACATACCTTCAGTACCGTTTACCTGCCAAAGCCACTGCAACCCAAACTTCATAATGGTCCATCGTTCTTATCTGTGTTGGGAGCATGCGCTGACAAACTCTCAGCTTTTATAAAATAACGAAGGTCTGGGGTTCACGGGCTCTTAGACTATATTGATCAGGTAGACTACATAGTATATTCACCCGTTTTTTATGTAGGCTTTCTACATTGTCGATCATGAACACATCACATTCAGGTATCACATGAAGAAAAATTGAATAATTTTTTATAAAGAAGCCAAGACTGGAGGTAAGTGGCAGTCCTGAGGAAAATATCTTTACCAACCACTAACAAGGAAGGAGTGTGTTCTACAATTGGTGACAAACCTGAGGATAATGTATTTCCGCTAGCCACTACCGAGGAAGATGTGTCTGCTACCGCTTCTTATTCTTACTAGCTTTCTCATCAAAATTTTCCGCAGATTGGATTGAATGTAGGAAAAAGACTTATTGACGATTCAACAAAGGCAATGTTGCTTGAAAAGCATTGTGTGCCCTCCGCCGCGAGTTATAATTTTCCATATTGTGTGGTGACCAAAAAAGGATAACAAAGAAACAAAATACGCCTAACAATCACATCTTTAAACGTTCCAGTGGCTGGTCTGATCACATAAAGACCACGGGCTTTATTGCAAATATTGTTCTTTAAGTACTTACCTTTACCAACTTGACATGAATAAATTCACTAAATATTTTGCAATTACTTTATTTTCTCATTTCGGTCACTTTCCAATCTTGCCGAATTCAGACCTATGAAATCTGGTTCTACTGTTTTCGATTATGATGCTTTATTGTTTCTTATAAAAACATATTAGATGAATTTCAATTTGGATCATAAATCATTTCTATCCATTTAATTCTGCTGTTTTTAAGACCTATATTACATATTACTGGTTTTTTCATTTATCGATATTACAAAAATAATTCTGCTATTCTATGGCCCACCCTGAAAACAACTATAAATAACTGAAAACGTTATTGATTATGATAGGATAGATACAAAAATGTACTGATGGGCCATGGGCTTCTATATGCAGATGCAAATCGAAATAATAAAGGAAATAATTATAATAACATTTGATAGACAGATGTGTGATAATTTTGATCCATTCTCATGCCCTCAAATTATATACGGTGGCTAAAAATGATTTTAGTGAAAATGGGCAACTGAAAATTATAAAAATTCAATAGTCGTTTTCTGTTGAATAATTGCAAACGAAAAATGTATAGGTCTATGTGGATATACCGTCAAGTAGGGTCATTCACTCTTCTTTCATAAGAGTATTCGATAATTTTTTCCACCCCCACTTCATAATTTTGAAAAAGCTTCATTTTCTGATTTCTGATGCTGTGTTCTCTAAATAATTATATTTTCCACTCATATATTCTATTTGAGGAGTAAAAATATTGAAGATTATGTAGTGGTGTAATGGGGATGGCTTTACAGGCAGTGCCTTTAGGATAACGCGCATTAAATGTATTCCCCAAACTACTGCCTAAAATAGCGCAGCAACTTATCCTCAACTTTTCATTTCAGGTTTGTGGAGGCTGCATGCAATTAGGAGTTCTTTTTTTTAGTTTCATCGATTTCTGTGATTAGCCACCATTGAACATTTTGTTTGTTTTCGTTATATATATATGAAAACTAAAAGTTCGGGTTGAACCGCGTCTAGAATTTGTTGAAATTCGACGTTTTGGCTCCGATTTTGGAGCCATTTTCAAGAACTGAAAAAGAAAGAAAATAAGAAAATTAATAAATGGTTGAAACGTAATTCTACGCTGAGGTCTCAATCTGCCTACTCCTCAGGTATAATTACGTTAGGTTTTTGTGACTTGATGTCGGGGTCTCAATCTGCCTACTCCCCATGTCTCGTCACTGGTTCTCTCTAAGGTCTCAATCTGCCTACTTCTTCGAGAGAACTGAGGAATTGTGGGTTGAGGAACTGTATTTATAGTGGACGTAGCTGTAATGGCCGTGTGTATATATATATATGTGTTCAGATAGGTTTCCGCGGTAAGATATTTGAAAACTAAAAGTTCGGGTTGAACCGCGTCTAGAATTTGTTGAAATTCGACGTTTCGGCTCCGATTTTGGAGCCATTTTCAAGAACTGAAAAAGAAAGAAAATTAATAAATGGTTGTAACGTAATTCTACGCTGAGGTCTCAATCTGCCTACTCCTCAGGTATAATTACGTTAGGTTTTTGTGACTTGACGTCGGGGTCTCAATCTGCCTACTTCCCATGTCTCGTCACTGGTTCTCTCTAAGGTCTCAATCTGCCTACTCCTTCGAGAGAAATGAGGAATTGTGGGTTGAGGAACTGTATTTATAGTGGACGTGGCTGTAATGGCCGTGTGCAATGTATTGGCGCGAGGTGAACTATGGGCGGGAACAGAGTTGGCGCTAGACGAGCTGTGTGCGGGAACTTGGTTGGCGCTAAGTGAGCTGTGTGCGGGAACTGGGTTGGTGGGAAATGAGTTGATGCGTGCAATGAGAGGCTTCCAGGTATTGGGAAGTCTACGTCCGTCGTCGCGAGTGTTGAGGCAATTGGGGCGCTTCTCTATCTCAAGGGCTTCTCGGATGATCCTGGTTTGCAGAGTTTTCTCGGTGGAAATTGTTTTTGTGTTTTTGAAGTCTATTTTGTGACCTGTGTCTTCTCGATGTTTATAAAGTGCGGAAGTGGAAGATGCCTGACGCACAGCAAGTTCGTGTTCGTAGACTCTGGAAGTTACTCGTCTGTTAGTCTGGCCAATATAAGTTCTCGGGCAATCTGAACATGGTATTTCATATATACCTTGAGAATCGTTTGGTATTGTGTCCTTGGGAGATCTGAGGAATTTGGATATTTGGTTGTTGGCCGTGAATATTGTTTTTATCTCGTGTTTTCTCAAGATATTACTGATTTTGTCTGTCACACCTTTGATGTATGGTAGGAAAGCTTTGTGTGGCTGAATACTCTCTAGTGGATCGTTCGTTTTTGGAGGACGGGTCAGTTGATGGCGGATAGACTTGTCGATTAGCGAATTGTTGTAACCATTTTGGAGTAAGGCTGATTTCAGTTTGTCCAGCTCTTGTGGTCTATTCTGGTTGTCGGTAAGCTGAATTGATCTGTATATCAGGGAGTTCAGTACGGAGTTTGTTTGTGCTGGATGATGATGAGAGTTTGCGTGTAGGTATCGGTTGGTGTGGGTCTGTTTCCTGTGTACTGTGTGGGTGAAAGAGTTGTTGGATTTCGTGATGAGAACGTCCAGGAAAGCTAGGGAGTTGTTCATTTCGGTCTCCATTGTGAATTTCATGTTGGGATGGATATCGTTTAGGTGATCTAAGAACGTGTTTAAGATTTCGTAACCATGAGGCCATATGACGAAAATGTCGTCAACGTATCTGAACCAGCAAGTGGGCTTGTGGTCAAATGCTTCTACAGCCCTAGTTTCGAAGTCTTCCATGAAAAGGTTTGCAAGGACTGGAGAAAGGGGGGAACCCATGGGAGCACCTTTCACTTGTTTGTAGTAAGTTCCTTGGAAGAGGAAGTACGTGTTGTTCATACAGTGACTGATGAGGTCCAGGGTGTCTTTTGGAATTCTGTGTTTAGTTTTAAGGATTTCTAGCGTGTCCGTTAGGGGAATGTTTGTGAAGAGGGAGACAACATCGAAGCTCACTAGGATATCGGTGTTCTGGATTCTATAGGATTTGAGAAGGTCTAAGAAGTGGAATGAATTTTTCACGTAGGATGAAGCTTCTTCTGCTCGTGGCTGAAGAGTACTCGCCAGATACTTGGCCAGGTTCTGGGTTGGTGATCCAAAGGCACTGACAATAGGTCGGAGTGGGATATCAGGCTTGTGTATTTTAGGTAGTCCGTAGATACGAGGGGTGCGTGATGACTTCTCTCTAGGGATAGTGGCTTTCTTGGTTTCGGCTGGTATTTTAGAATTATTGATCAGATTTTTGGTCTTCTTTTCGAGGTAGGTTGTCGGGTCTCGTTGGGTGATCTGATACTCGGATGAGTTTAACAGTGTGCTCATTTTGTCTACATAATCTGAGGTATTCAGAACTACCGTGGCGTTGCCTTTGTCTGCTGGGAGAATGATTATGTCAGGGTTGTTGTGGAGGTTTCTGAGGCAATGTTTTTCGGCAGGTGTTATGTTGGATGGAGGGAGTTTTGCTCTCCTAAGTGTGGTGGCAATATCTTGTCTGGTTTCTTCAGCTGTGTTTTCTGGTAGATGGGTTATAGCGCTTTCTATTTGTGTAATGATGGTTTCTGTTGGGATTCTGTTTGGTGTGATGGAATAATTAAATCCTCTTGATAGTAGTGCAAGGCTAGTTTGATCTAGTGGTGTGTCGGAGAAGTTATGTACTAATACAGGTGATGCGGCTGGGACCAAGGGTGTGATGGAATTCGTTAACAATGCACAAAGTTTGTTTTTCTGTGTTTCTGTTTTCTTATTGCTGATGTGATCTGCTTTGTCTTGAGATATCCTGGTCAAAGTGTCCCAGATGACTGGATGGATATCTACGGTGGATAATTTGCCAAAACATTTGTAGAGTGAGGTGTTGGTGATGTCCAAATTACGTCTGATGTCGTGAAGTGTTTTTCGAATGAGTGCTTGGCTGGCTTTATTGAGAATACACTGGGCTGACGATGAGGTATCATGATGTTTCAACCGAAAGGCTTTGGGAATGACTCTGTGGTCTCTGCATGATTTGAGGAACGTGAGGTCGCACAGGAGTTTGGATCTTCGGATAAGGAGTGATGAATAGTTTTTCGTGAGATGGAGAATATCCTCCCCGTAGAGGCGTGCAATGTGTTCAGATAGGTTTCCGCGGTCAGATATTTGAAAACTAAAAGTTCGGGTTGAACCGCGTCTAGAATTTGTTGAAATTCGACGTTTCGGCTCCGATTTTGGAGCCATTTTCAAGAACTGAAATAGAAAGAAAATTAATGAAAGGTTAAAACGTAATTCTACGCTGAGGTCTCAATCTGCCTACTCCTCAGGTATAATTACGTTAGGTTTTTGTGACTTGACGTCGGGGTCTCAATCTGCCTACTCCCCATGTCTCGTCACTGGTTCTCTCTAAGGTCTCAATCTGCCTACTCCTTCGAGAGAACTGAGGAATTGTGGGTTGAGGAACTGTATTTATAGTGGACGTGGCTGTAATGGCCGTGTGCAATGTATTGGCGCGAGGTAAACTATGGGCGGGAACTGAATTGGCGCTAGATGAGCTGTGTGCGGGAACTTGGTTGGCGCTAAGTGAGCTGTGTGCGGGAACTGGGTTGGTGGGAAATGAGTTTATGCGTGCAATGAGAGGCTTCCAGGTATTGGGAAGTCTACGTCCGTCGTCGCGAGTGTTGAGGCAATTGGGGCGCTTCTCTATCTCAAGGGCTTCTCGGATGATCCTGGTTTGCAGAGTTTTCTCGGTGGAAATTGTTTTTGTGTTTTTGAAGTCTATTTTGTGACCTGTGTCTTCTCGATGTTTATAAAGTGCGGAAGTGGAAGATGCCTGACGCACAGCAAGTTCGTGTTCGTAGACTCTGGAAGTTACTCGTCTGTTAGTCTGGCCAATATAAGTTCTCGGGCAGTCTGAACATGGTATTTCATATATACCTTGAGAATCGTTTGGTATTGTGTCCTTGGGAGATCTGAGGAATTTGGATATTTGGTTGTTGGCCGTGAATATTGTTTTTATCTCGTGTTTTCTCAAAAACAAACTTTGTGCATTGTTAACGAATTCCATCACACCCTTGGTCCCAGCCGCATCACCTGTATTAGTACATAACTTCTCCGACACACCACTAGATCAAACTAGCCTTGCACTACTATCAAGAGGATTTAATTATTCCATCACACCAAACAGAATCCCAACAGAAACCATCATTACACAAATAGAAAGCGCTATAACCCATCTACCAGAAAACACAGCTGAAGAAACCAGACAAGATATTGCCACCACACTTAGGAGAGCAAAACTCCCTCCATCCAACATAACACCTGCCGAAAAACATTGCCTCAGAAACCTCCACAACAACCCTGACATAATCATTCTCCCAGCAGACAAAGGCAACGCCACGGTAGTTCTGAATACCTCAGATTATGTAGACAAAATGAGCACACTGTTAAACTCATCCGAGTATCAGATCACCCAACGAGACCCGACAACCTACCTCGAAAAGAAGACCAAAAATCTGATCAATAATTCTAAAATACCAGCCGAAACCAAGAAAGCCACTATCCCTAGAGAGAAGTCATCACGCACCCCTCGTATCTACGGACTACCTAAAATACACAAGCCTGATATCCCACTCCGACCTATTGTCAGTGCCTTTGGATCACCAACCCAGAACCTGGCCAAGTATCTGGCGAGTACTCTTCAGCCACGAGCAGAAGAAGCTTCATCCTACGTGAAAAATTCATTCCACTTCTTAGACCTTCTCAAATCCTATAGAATCCAGAACACCGATATCCTAGTGAGCTTCGATGTTGTCTCCCTCTTCACAAACATTCCCCTAACGGACACGCTAGAAATCCTTAAAACTAAACACAGAATTCCAAAAGACACCCTGGACCTCATCAGTCACTGTATGAACAACACGTACTTCCTCTTCCAAGGAACTTACTACAAACAAGTGAAAGGTGCTCCCATGGGTTCCCCCCTTTCTCCAGTCCTTGCAAACCTTTTCATGGAAGACTTCGAAACTAGGGCTGTAGAAGCATTTGACCACAAGCCCACTTGCTGGTTCAGATACGTTGACGACATTTTCGTCATATGGCCTCATGGTTACGAAATCTTAAACACGTTCTTAGATCACCTAAACGATATCCATCCCAACATGAAATTCACAATGGAGACCGAAATGAACAACTCCCTAGCTTTCCTGGACGTTCTCATCACGAAATCCAACAACTCTTTCACCCACACAGTACACAGGAAACAGACCCACACCAACCGATACCTACACGCAAACTCTCATCATCATCCAGCACAAACAAACTCCGTACTGAACTCCCTGATATACAGATCAATTCAGCTTACCGACAACCAGAATAGACCACAAGAGCTGGACAAACTGAAATCAGCCTTACTCCAAAATGGTTACAACAATTCGCTAATCGACAAGTCTATCCGCCATCAACTGACCCGTCCTCCAAAAACGAACGATCCACTAGAGAGTATTCAGCCACACAAAGCTTTCCTACCATACATCAAAGGTGTGACAGACAAAATCAGTAATATCTTGAGAAAACACGAGATAAAAACAATATTCACGGCCAACAACCAAATATCCAAATTCCTCAGATCTCCCAAGGACACAATACCAAACGATTCTCAAGGTATATATGAAATACCATGTTCAGACTGCCCGAGAACTTATATTGGCCAGACTAACAGACGAGTAACTTCCAGAGTCTACGAACACGAACTTGCTGTGCGTCAGGCATCTTCCACTTCCGCACTTTATAAACATCGAGAAGACACAGGTCACAAAATAGACTTCAAAAACACAAAAACAATTTCCACCGAGAAAACTCTGCAAACCAGGATCATCCGAGAAGCCCTTGAGATAGAGAAGCGCCCCAATTGCCTCAACACTCGCGACGACGGACGTAGACTTCCCAATACCTGGAAGCCTCTCATTGCACGCATAAACTCATTTCCCACCAACCCAGTTCCCGCACACAGCTCACTTAGCGCCAACCAAGTTCCCGCACACAGCTCATCTAGCGCCAATTCAGTTCCCGCCCATAGTTTACCTCGCGCCAATACATTGCACACGGCCATTACAGCCACGTCCACTATAAATACAGTTCCTCAACCCACAATTCCTCAGTTCTCTCGAAGGAGTAGGCAGATTGAGACCTTAGAGAGAACCAGTGACGAGACATGGGGAGTAGGCAGATTGAGACCCCGACGTCAAGTCACAAAAACCTAACGTAATTATACCTGAGGAGTAGGCAGATTGAGACCTCAGCGTAGAATTACGTTTTAACCTTTCATTAATTTTCTTTCTATTTCAGTTCTTGAAAATGGCTCCAAAATCGGAGCCGAAACGTCGAATTTCAACAAATTCTAGACGCGGTTCAACCCGAACTTTTAGTTTTCAAATATCTGACCGCGGAAACCTATCTGAACATATATATATATATATATATATATATATATATATATATATATATATATATATATATATATATATATATATATATATATATATATATATACCGGGTGGCTACGGAAGTATTGCATACGGAATATCTCAGTTATTGTATGAAGTAGGTTTGTGAAATTTGGAGCGTCGATATAATGACATAAGAGCTAGAATTTGAGCATATTGACATGTCGAAGTTAACTTCCGGTCTGACCGGAAGTAACATCAACTTTCTTATTTTAAATGGAAACCCTATTTTTTTTCTTTTCGCTTTATTCAGCATTCAATTCCCTTTCTAATGACATATCACAAGTTGGTATCTAACCAGAAACTAGATCAGAAGAAAATTATTATTGAAATTCACCGAGTAGGCCGTGGAAGCAAAATGAAAGCCAAAAATTGAAAAGTTGGCTATGGAAACCATACGTCACTTGATAACAGTTGCTACTACTGTGATATTTTATTTTCATTCGTCGGCGTTATAAAAAGCCGCCAAAAAAAATATTGGAAAAATTGGGAAAAAAACAATACTCTGTAGGTCCATAACTTAAATAGGGACATACAACTTTTTCTTGCCTGTACTATTCAGCATAACCATTCCTTTCTAATGATATAATAGAAAGTAATTTTTTGAAATGAAATACCAAAAAATCCTATTATTATTATTCAAATAACAAAAAAACAGATTTATCGAAAAAAAAAATTCAAATTGATAGGATTAAAGATAAAATAAATTCAAAACAAATGTTCGAAATGCATTCCCTCAGCGTCAATACATTTATTGACTCTGGTGATATTTTCATGTAAAACGTTTCTCAACATTTGGGGCGTGATATCTTGGAAAGCTCTACGAATTTTTACTTCTAGCACATGTAGAGTTGTAGGCTGTGTGGAATACACCCTATTTTTAAGATGCCCCCATAGAAAAAAGTCGCACGGAGTAAGATCAGGTGACCTTGGTGGCCACCTGACTGGACCATGGGTTGTTATAAGTCTGTCTTGAAAGCGATTTTGAAGATAATTTCTCGCTATTCTTGAATCATGCGGAGGGACGCCATCTTGCTGGAAGTATATTCTCTCAGTTATTTCCGCTGGTAGGTTGTTAATGAATTCCGAAATTTCATTCGTTAAAAAATTAAAGTATCTCTCTCCGGTTAGTTGGCCTTGAAAAAGAATGGGGCCAACAATATGAGTTCCAACTATTCCTGCCCAAACATTCACACCAAATCTCTCCTGGAAGCCACCTTGTCGAAACCGGTGCTCGTTTTCTATCGCCCAGTACCTGAAACAAAAGATCGTTCTCACTTTTAGCACTTTACACTTCGACTATCGATAATAATCCAAATAAAGTACAGTACCTACCTTGTATTATTCCTGTTAAATAATCCATTGTTGGTAAATCTTGACTCGTCCGTAAACAAGATATAATAGTTAAATAGGTGATTTTCAGCATTTTGTCGAAGAAACCAATTACAATATTCCAGGCGCCTTTCACCGTCATTTTCATACAAATGTTGATGCAACTGATACTTGAAGGATTTAAATCGATGTTTTTTCAAAATTTTCCTAGCAGAGTCCTTACTTATAGCTAATTTGGCGCCAATCTGCCTTGAGGAAATTGTGCTATCATATTGTACTAAAGCTAATACATTAATTTCAGTCTCCTTATTAATAACAAATGCTTCTTGGTCTTCGTGAACATCAGGCTCAGTTCTTAATTTTTCTTCAAGGCACTAGAAATACCTTCTTGACGGTTGCTGCCTCCCTGGATATCGCTCTAAATACAATCGTTCAGCGGCATAAGAACTTTTTAAACATTCACCATAAATGAGAAGCATATCAATTTGTTCGGTTCGTGAATAACGGGGCATTTTTTGAATATTCCACTAACTGATTTCGATTTCCAAACCCTTTTAAAATGGCAGAATCAAAAACACTACTTCGAACGTCAAAATAATATGGATAGCAGCGTTCGTGAGAGCTCTCGTTTCTTTTTTGTTTCATTCCAAAATACATCTTAATCAGCCTACTTGTTAATATTTTGGTTCGAATGATTATTGCAATGGAATGATTATTCTGAATAGCACAAACATCGTCCATAGGTAGATATTAGAATATCTATGGACGATGGCACAGACCAAGTACGTTTATGTTCCTATTTAACCTAGAACCTACAGGATATAATTTATCATTCCACATTATTTTTAATGTTATTTTTGCGTATGGCGATAATCTGTTTTGTTATTTGAAGAATAATAATTGGATTTTTTGGTATTTCATTTCAAAAAATTACTTTCTATTATATCATTAGAAAGGAATGGTTATGCTGAATAGTACAGGCAAGAAAAAGTTGTATGTTCCTATTTAAATTATGGACCTACAGAGTATTGTTTTTTTCCCAATTTTTCCAATATTTTTTTTGGCGGCTTTTCATAACGCCGACGAATGAAAATAAAATATCACAGTAGTAGCACCTGTTATCAAGTGACGTATGGTTTCCATAGCCAACTTTTCAATTTTTGGCTTTCATTTTGCTTCCACGGCCTACTCGGTGAATTTCAATAATAATTTTTTTCTGATCTAGTTTCTGGTTAGATACCAACTTGTGATATGTCATTAGAAAGGGAATTGATTGCTGAATAAAGCGAAAAGAAAAAAAAATAGGGTTTCCATTTAAAATAAGAAAGTTGATGTTACTTCCGGTCAGACCGGAAGTTAACTTCGACATGTCAATATGCTCAAATTCTAGCTCTTATGTCATTATATCGACGCTCCAAATTTCACAAACCTACTTCATTCAATAACTGAGATATTCCGTAGGCAATACTTCCATAGCCACCCGGTATATATATAAATATATTTTTTTGAAGACTATGTTATTATTTTGTTGTTTTATGGTATATTATATTAGTAGGTGTTAATAAATATGTTGAAAATTATATCAAATTGCTTTCCATTTATTCATTTGTTTGTTTTCGTTATACAGGCTTGTCTATTTCATTACAAATATTGATAAAGCGATAAAATCACAATTCAGTGGTATATCACACTCGACATTTTTATAACGTTTCATATAAAATAACTAGCATCATCAGTGACAACAATTTTTAATTACGGTCCTGTCGTTAGTTTGTTTATGAATTCCACAGAATCTAACGCTTCGATATAAAAATTATCAGTGACGTTTTGAATGAATATATCTAATTTGAAAAAAATAGTTGATGGTAGCCGTGTTGACACGAAACGTTTAATTAAAAATTTATCATTACGTAGTTCTAGTACATTTTAAATACAATGAAACTTTCCTCTTTCATTTTTTATATTTTCTGAAATAACCGTTCTATTCGTAAAAAAACAAAAACAGCATTTTTAGTTTTCCCTTTATAAGTCGGGAAGGGCGAGAGTCCCCGTAGATTTTCTCTGACCAATGTACTGCTCACCACAATAGTTACGTTTTTTCCCATTTAATCGTCATTGTATCTATTACGATTTAGAATATAGCAATGTTATCACATGATAAAAGAAACGGCCTGTATATATAAATATATTTTTTGAAGACTATGTTATTATTTTGTTGTTTTATGTTATTTTATATTAGTCAGTGTTAATAAATATGTTGAAAATTATATCAAATTGCTTTCCATTTATTCATTCCAGAGAAATTCCCAAACCTACATTTATTTCATCAATTTGGTAAATATAAAAGGAATGCTTTCAATGAAGTTCAATGCGATAATTACAAATGTGTATATTCATTTAATTTCCGTGAGAGGTGAATTTAAATTCCATTTAAATATTTATAATCTTTCAAAAAACCGCTGCTTTGTGAATTCGCTTTGAGGCTGTCTATAGAAACTTAAAAATGTACGCTTCGCGACGTCTTGGGTAGTTACTGGCGATTAAGCACTCGCAAATAATTACTAGTGCCTCTATTTTGTATCCACATTGCGAAGTCGCAGATCCCATCAGTAACTCTTTGCAACTTCTATGGATTCTGGTTCACTGGGTTCCTTGTTGACAAGATTGAAGTTGAACAAACTGAGAAACGAATATTGTTATTGTTTTGTTGACCAAGTAAAATCATTGTATCAGTTAATAATTTGGGTGAATTTCTACTTCAAAGGTATCAACGTTCAGTTTCACACAACATTAAATGCATTACAATTTTATTGACCAGTATTTTTCTGGTAGAAGGGTAATAACTGCCACCGTAGCAACGCCATTGCAAATTGTCCTCCTAACGTAGCCCAACATTATGGTAGAACAATTGAGAATGGAAGTTATGTGATATGTGAAGGTCAGCGATTTATCAAGAAATACTTCAAGGTTTGCCCATTGATAGTATAATGGTAGGGTAGTATGGTATGATAGTATGGTATGGTATGGTATGATAATTGATGGTAGCGACTGAAACATATTATATATTGCGTTTGTTTATGCCCATGCCATTCATCGCGCACCCAGCAGCAAGTTTGTTGATGTCGCTCTGTAAAGACGCGTTTACACCAAAGTTGACAACTAAAAAAATTACAACAGATTGTTTGTAGGAAACTAAAAGATGCTCTTCTCAAATTTAGAGTAACAAAGTGGAAAACTTGTTGCCAAAGAATTAGCGCGAAAGGGGTAGTAGTATCAAGGAAGTCGGACGAAGAAGACGCAATTATTGCCGCGGCTGCCTGTGTTATCATAGCCAGCCACTGTACAAGAGGTCTCCGAAGATATTGGGTGAGACCCTCATTGAAGGCTAGGGATTGGTACAGTGGTAGTGACATGATAGCTGATCTCCGAGAAGATGACGTCGATTCGTTGAGTGGTGAGCTGAGGTGCAACGGGAGTGTCAAAAACTTTCTAAGAATGACCAGTAGTGACTTTGAGTATTTCATTTCAATGATCGGACATAAAATCAAGAAACGTGACATAAACAACAGGAAAGCAATACCTGTCCAAGAAAAGCTAGCAGTAACATTACGGTTTTTGGCTACTGGTGATTCGTACACAAGTCTCGGTTATTTGTTTAAAATCTCAAAATCAACCATTTCACCGTTTGTTATTGAAGTCATGGGTTGCGTAGGGCCCGACGTCACGCGCGTGGAGAGGAAACAGTTCTCCACTAGTTTCTTACAAGTTGCTTGTGCAAAGTGCGCAGCAACAAATCTTCCACTTTTAGTTGTCAACTTTCTCTACCGACACTCCATGGGAAACCAAAATTTAGTGGAAGATTTGTGTCTCCACAAGTGGAAGACAGAAAAGGTTGCTGTATTTTGTAAAAAAAATCAACAAATTGCTGTCCTCTACCCGCACAGGCTATGCCTTTGGGTACCCTCTTCGAGTATTTATGAGGAAGTCCTCTTGAACTTGAAAATTGCTGACCCGACATATCAAATGGCAGCTGCAATCCGATCTGTTTGTGTTGCATTTCGTCCGTAGGTGAACGCCTGCAGAACTTGTTTTTTCATCGTTTCATGTTTTGGAAGTTGCATTCATAGAAGCATTGTCAAGCAGTTCAAACAAATCAAGATTATCAGGGCCGGTTATTGAGATATCATAAGAAAAGTTGATTGTCATTTTGATTTTCCTTTTTTCCCACTTTATTTCAAATATTATAAAAAAATATTACAAGAATTTTTCATCCAACAGTAAATTATCCTCAATTTGATGTAATCAGATTTGGTATCCAACTTTTCGTACTCTCTGGGCCACTCTCAACCTCATTTTTTTCCATGCAGACCTGCATATTTTATTACACTTTTTGAAATTACTTTTAACGCTGAATTGAACGATATATCATACAATTTTATTCGAAGTTGATTTTCAGGTGGTTTTGACCCTTATCCAAATTTCTTTGGGTCGGATCTGTATTACATATACCTTTAGTTTAAAGAACAACACGCAATACATTTCGATAAAAAAATCAACTTACTCATCTTAAACTGAATGGAACATATCAGAATCAAAGCAAGAAACAAGTTATAATTATTTACATATATTTCAAGTATATTGTTGAACCAGCGAGTTCTTAATTCGTTATTTCTAATCTGTTATTGACTTTTCAGACAACAATGAGTAAGAAAATAATTAATGTCACTCAAGATTAATTTCTCATCAAACCACTTGGAACTGTTGAACAACAGTTTAGCTGAATAAGAAATGGAGCTGTTTGAATTCAGTTTTGTTCACTGTTTTCAATGAATAAATCGTTTGTTTTGATTACTTCTTACAGACATGTAAACCGATTTATTTTTATTTTTGTAAAATATAGAATTTTATTTCTCGATATTTCACCGTAGTTTTGTTATGTTGTGTACATTGACACGTTTTATTTTTGTGACATACCGAACTTTATTGGTTATTTCTATTATTTCATAAGTATATGGGAAATATGTTCGTATTTTACTCTGGATCCACCACTCAATCTCGCTACGAATCTCGAGTTTAGAGTGTTGATAATCCCACCCCTGATATTATCAGATATAAAACATTTCCTGTACAATTGGTGGAATGTAGACGATATATTTAAAAATAACCAATTTTGTAAAGGGTGTCACCAAAAAGAATGAATTTCCAAAGCACGGTTCTTATGGAAAAAGAGTCCCTGTCGGATTGGCTGAAAATTTGGTATATGTGGATTACGATGATCTGATCAAATGTCCCCAAGGACACAACGAGATCTAATGGACAGTTATCGAGATACAGAGGGTATTAAACATGCGGAGGCAGGATTGTTACTTATAAAATCAATGTGATTATTTTGTTACAAAAAGTTGAGGATAGTGATTCTTTGAACAAACTCAGTCAAAACTTAAAGTCCGTAGACTTGCAGATAAAGTAAATTTCATTTGATTTTGATATTGAGTGATCTGAGGTAACTATAATACAGAGTTACTCAATATTGTCTTTTTCAATTGTATTTATATTAATTTTTTTTAAGAACAATGTAGAAAACTAAATATAATGTGATCAATAGTCTGTTGATATCTCTTAAAGTTTCAAACTGAAATTTTTTGTAGTGATCCCTCTGTATTCTGTAATGTACATAAGACTTCTCTTGATAAATTCCAATTGTGATAATTTTTATAAAATCAAGCGTCAGGATTGGAAAATTTTGAGACTGTTCAGCATCTAAACGCACCCACCTCCAAGCATTTCTAGTATTCAGATTATCTACCTCAACTAGTGGATGGAGGACATTTTTGGGTCTTTAGAATTTTCAAGTAATCTATGAGCCAATTGTTAACTTGTAGAAGCTCAAACATTGATTTTATATGGCCATATTTCGTGCTTGTACTATCCACCTCGACTTTGTGATGAAACGACAGTCATCAGCACCTTCGGTTGACATTTGGTTTTGGTTATGCTGCGCATAGGTCTCTTGGTAAAGATCTGTAATGCAGTAGTTTCCCATTTGATTGTTCATCATGCCGTTGACCAGGATCCGTATCAGATGTAACAAATAGACAAATGCCACAAAATATTCATTATATTATAGGTAGTTTTTTACTTTGTTTTATATCTATACGTTTCTAAAAAATAATATAAATACAACTAGAAAAGACAATTCCGACCCAGTCAACCAGCGAAGTCGCAGTAAGTGGCAGGGAATTCAATTTAATGTCTCTATATGGATCAACAATGCCATTTTACAGATAAGTACCTACGATTTCGCTTTGCGGACAATGATATGCAATAAATATTAACCTTGTGATTTCGCAAAATACCATTCAAATGCAGTTAAAATCAATGCGATCTACATAGAGAGAAAATGCTTATGCACAACATTGTGTAAGACACAGTTGTACAGATATTTTACACAATTGTCCAATCTTTCATCAATCTTATAGAAGAATAATGAACAAATTGGTGCTGTCAACTTTTTAGAAACAAATTGTGACAAAATTATACACAATTGTGTAGAAAACATAGAAAACATACATTTATTTCTCTCTGTGTAGAGAAGTCCTTACGACAGAAGTTCCATGGATTATGATCGGGCGACTTTTTTGAGAAGTGAACAGCGCCTCTTTCGAAACTAGCGACAGAGGATATCAACTGGCAACGGCCGGCCCATGGCAGACATTTTTACTTTGTCATTTGATGTTGATAAACTTGTAGCTTTCTAGCGCTATTGTTTGTTTAGTTTTAAAATTGTAAGTTGCTAACAAAACTTAATTATTGTATCGGTACTTTATAAAGTTGTGTATTTTGTAGGTATTCGTTCATAGTTCAGTCCCTTGGTGTAGAAAAGTTGCAAATTTTCTAAAGGTAAGTAAGTGAGACTTTTTGACTTCGTTTCGTAAAATAAACAAAATTATAAACATATTCGATGAAAAATTACGCGATTCATCTTCAAGTGGAAGGTTAGGTAGCAGCAGAGAAAATCTATACTGAAAACAATATAAATAACTGAAAACGTTATTGATTATGATTAGGTTAGATACAAAAATGTACTGATGGGCCACGGGCTTCTATATGCAGATGCAAATCGAAATAATAGAGGAAATAATTATAATAACATTTGATAGACAGATGTGTGATATTTTTGATCCATTCTCGTTCCCTCAAATTATACAGGGTGGCTAAAAATGATTTTAGTGAAAACTGAAAATTATAAAAATTCAATAGTTGTTTTTTACGAAAGCGTAGGAGTGCCACAAAGTTTTTTTTTCATTTCGACTTTAAGGTCGAAATTTTGACATTAATGTCGAAATGGCACTCCTACGCTTTGGTAGTATTCGGTTGAATACTTGCAAACGAAAAATGTATAGGTCTATGCGGATATACCGTCAAATTGTGCATCATGAATCCGGTAAATCCGCCTTTAACAGTGAAGAAATCGCTGCTATATGTCGCTCTGTTACATCCCTGATACGTTATTAGTAGGCATCTTTGCGGCGTCTCAGAACTACATCGCAAAGATGTCTCGGAACTACATTGCTGGGCACTATCCTTAACTTTCTGTAAAAAAAATAATCACTACATTATTGATTTTATACGTATAACAACCCCGCCTCTGCATGTTCAACACCTTGTAACTCGAAAACTGTTGTTTAGATCTTGTTGTGCCCATGGGGACATTTGATCAGGATATCGTAATCCACATTATACCAAATTTTCATCCAATTCGACTAGGACTCTCTTTCCGTAACTGTGCTGTCTGTCTAGGATCATCGAACGAGGATCCCATGTACAATATTTTTGAACCAAACTGAAAATCAGAATCATATATAGCCAATAACGTTTTAACTTTCAGAGAACCACGCATTATTATAAAAAATGGCCTTATGTTTTACATTTTAACTTCCATAGAAAAAGAGTCTACGAGCACAAATAAATATTTCTAGTTTTCGAGGGCGTTCCAGAACCAATTATTTTTTTATGCATATCATTTCGGAGTGATAATATCAATCTAGGAGTCAATCTTTGCCATGGAGAACATGTGAGTTCTTGTGGATAAACTACTTGTGTACTTAAACAAATACTATAAGAGCTACAACCACATAGTCAAGTAAGAACTATGGGACAAATAACAGGTAAAATAAAGCGATTTGTCGCATTGTACATGAAAAATTGAGATAAAAATTCCTAACAGTAATAGTGTAATGATTCTGAGCCGGACCTGACCGTCTAATCATTCGATATCGATTTGTTGACGGCGAAGGAACGATCTCATCTCTACTCGTTAACGTATACCCATAACTCATCGCTCTATTCGTGTCGAGAATGAACGGTAGCCATCTGAATGAGTCACTCTATGGTACTCATCGTACAAGAATAGTAAAAGGATTCTGTTTGCCGGTATATAAGACGCTCAACATCAGATGACAGGCGGAGTTGCAGAAATATAGTACGAGAGTTCGCAAATAGACAGAGTAAGAGACAGTGATTGACATAAATGTTTTTTTTAAATAAATTAAAACTTATTGTTTAGATTGTGTAAATAAATTATCAAATTATAGTCAAGTATATTTTCATTAAAATAGCCCTAATTAAATTAAAAGGTATCGGTGTTAACGGTCGTGAATCAAGCAGATTTACTAAAGAAATCTATACCTTGGAGTACTTGTAAAAGAACAATTTTATTTAATATAAAAGTGCAGTAAAACTGAATTGGAAATTCTTGATGACAAATCAATCAACAAATTCAACTATCACATTTTACATCCAACTGACAATAACAGTCTATTCATAGCAGGAATAATATAAAGAGTGATTTAAATGTGGAATTCATAATTCAACACTCCCACTAATTCAAGATTTAAAATCACACAAAATAAAATCATATCATTTTCTAACAGATTTTTCATTCCCATCAAGTAACGAAATTTTTCGAATTTCTCTCTTGCTAATGCCCAGCGAGCACAAACATCCCTGGGAAGTTTTGAGACGTTTCTTAAAATTCAATGTTTTGTCATTGTTCTTCTGTGGCGTTTTTTTAATTCCTTTTAAGAATGTATCGGTCATGTGCACAAATTATGAATGTGTGGACGTTTTTACTCGGCATAACATAGTTCATCCTTGAGATGATCACTGAGAATATATCTACCGGTCGCGCAAGCGCAAATGTGATCTCAGAGATGATCGGTCTTATTGACGAAGGGTGTGGTTTTTAGTTTTTATCCACTATTCAATTTACCCCATTTTGTTTCTCGCAATAGTAATAAGTAGTGTTTTTAGAGTGAAGTGGGAAGGGTTTAGTCAAGACAATATATTAAATTCAATAACCATCAAGTTGTTCACGGACCTCAAAGTAAGTATTGAATGGTCGTCATTCCGAAATATATAACCTAAAAACTTATACTCATAATTTTAACTTGTAAAATTATCATCATAAGTATTTATAATTTATGTAAATGTAGAAAAAGTACTATATGTTACTGAGTGTTTATCAGTAACAAAGTTCTATTTAAATTCAGTTGAACCAGACAACGCTTCAGACTTCACAACGCTTCACACCTGTCACCTGTTCATTCGATTTACAAGTTCCAGCACTTCCATCTCATGTTGAACTATTCAAAAAGCAAATTTGAACTCTACTGAAAATTTACCTTGCTCGTCTTCTGATGATGATTCACAATATAATTAGTCTGTTGGTTTAAATGCAAATTCGGAATAAAAATTACTTTTGGAACAAAGTTTCAAATTTGTTTTTTTCTGAAATATTTTTGTAAAACTGAAATTCTGAAGATTGTCCTCTTTATAGAAAATACATGACTGATATTTTAGTAGAGTAGAATGTCAATATGTCTTTTTTTAATAATTAGTAGATTAGTCATAGTAGCAGATTATCAATTTGTTGTAGATGATGTAACTGTACTCTTGGGTTGTGAGTAGAAAATTAGGCATAACAAGACAATAATTCAAGTTTTACACAAGAGAATGGTTCCTCTATTGGAAACAAGGAAAAGTAAGAGAAGACGGCCGGAAATGAAGAACAGAAGAAATATAATTACCTTTTTAGGCAGAATATATTTTTAGTTTAATTTTTATGTTTTCAAATAGTTTTTCCTTTGTGATACGGGGTGATCCTTGATGAGGGCTAATTAGACATATTTCCAAAAATTATAATTTGATCTTTTCATGAAATAATTTTTTGTATAAGGAATATATTTTAAGTTTAGTTTTTGTGATTTACCTAAGGTGTGTTTGTGATATTTATATTTTTGAAAAATTATTCTTTTTTGGGTTTGATTTGTATATGTGTGTCCCATAGTGATTTTTTGAGTTACTATTAAATGAGTTTATCTGTGAATATTTTGACTATTGTTAATTTATAGACTATCGTTAATAAGCGGCTTGAAAAAAAACGAGAAGAAATTGCATTTTGTAATGTCCCAGGGACATCTTTGGAAATGTTATGGCGAGTCTTTGAAAAGAGCGAGAAAAAAATTCCTTTTGTGATGTCCCATAAACATCCTAAAAATAGCGCGTGCGGCGGACATTTGGCAATACGTACACGTTCTATTCATGTATGAACAGAACATCGCAGTGGAGGTTTGATGTCCTAAAAACTCGTACTTTCAACATCTCTGGGATGTTTTTGTGCTCGCTGGGTGCTTTCGTAAATATATCGGCCACTTGCTCTTGTGTGGATATATTTATCGGATCGATGTCACCACTCTCAAACTTTTCGCATATAAAGTGATAGCGTATGGTCAATATGCTTCGTACGCCTATGGAATTCTGGAGTCTTTTTAAGGCGCACACAGCTCTTATTTGGTTATCTACAGGGTGTTTCATAATAAATGCGCAGGACTTCAGGATATGATAGCTCTTTCAAGAATTTGAAAAAAGTTCCTATTGACTTACCCTCTAAAATGCACCATTTTCGACATACAGGGTGTTGAATTAAAAAAAAATCGTTTTTTGCAAATATCTCTGGAACCGTTTATCGCACAGAAAACAGATTTTGTAGACATTTTCTACTCATAATAAGCTATGTTTTGTGATGATTTTCTTTTTTTGATTCGTAATTGGTGGAGATTTTGAAGGGGTAGTGGGTGTTTATTCCTGCAACTTCTACGCCACTGGAAAAAGTACAGTTTTGAGCTACTTTGAACCGCCAATGTTTTCTACACAAAAAAGGTACTTTTGTTCGTAAACTCTAAAGTTGGCAGTTTGACATGGTCAATTTTTTTTAAATAATTTTTCACATAATTATACATAATTTATTTAAACGTTAGAACAAGTAACAAAACCAAACGTTAACTTCATATTTAAAAAAAAAAAAACAAATCATACTCCGTTAAATTAAGTGTTGGAAATGTCCGCCGTTAGCTTCAATGCACGCAGCAATTCTTCGCATTGACTGTCTAACAAAATTGACCATGTTTTTCAACATGAAAGTTGATTTTTCTTGAAAACGGTCAACTTTAGAGCTTATAAACAAGAGTACCTTTTTTGTGTAGAAAACATTGGCGGTTCAAATAGATGGCTCAAAACTGTACTTTTTCCAGTGGCGTGGAAGTTGGAGGAAAAAACACCCACTACCCCTTCAAAATCTTCACCAATTATGAATTTAAAAAAATAAAAAATCAGCACAAAACATAGCTTATTATGAGTAGAAAATGCCGACAAAATCTGTTTTCTGTGCCATAAACGGTTCCAGAGATATTCGCAAAACACTTTTTTTGTTTTTGATGAAACATTGAATCCTTTTGGTATTTGCATGAATATCTCTTCGTCTAGTTCACCATTTAGGAACGCTGTCTTGACGTCGAACTGTATCATATCACATTTATGTTTAACAGCAGTGGCTAACAAGATACGGACTGAATCATATGTTGTGGTAGGTGAGAAAATTTCATGGTAATCAACCCCTTGCTTTTGGGCAAAAACCCTTTGCACACAACCTTGCCTTGTAAAGAGATATGGTTCCATCAAGTCTTTTTACTTTGAAAACCCATTTTGAGCTGATGGCTTTCTTATTAGATGGTAATTCGGTTAATTCCAAAGTACCATTCTAAGGCATCAAGTTCTTCTTTGATGGCATTTTTCCAGTAGTGATTCGTTACTATGAATTGCTTCTTCATATGTATCAGGAACATCCGCATCGACATAATTTATTTCGAAATTGTCAAACCTTTGTGGAAATATTTTATTTCTAATTGGACGTTGCATTGTGGGCTGTTGTTTAATTTTTTCAGATCCTTGACTTTTCATTTCACAAACTCCTGGCCAGAGAATGGGAACTATATTGTCGTGGTGTTCGAATCCTTTGAAGTTTTCGTTAAATATGACATTTCGTGACACTGTTATCTTTCTAGATCTAGGATCAAAAAGTCTGTAGTTTGTCGAGTTACCTTCGTAGCCAACAAATATATTATTTTTCAACTTTTTGGAACAAACTTCGACCGTTTAACATCAGGAACGTGCACGAAAGATTCACTTCCAAATATTCTGGCATGAGATAAACTCGGTTTCTTTCCTGTCCATAGTTCAAATAGGGTAGAGTTGATCGCTTGAATCGTTGGAGTACGATTCAAAATATAAACAGCAGTATTTATCGCTTCTGTCCAAACATATTTTGGAACTCCTGCTCCATGTAACATTGATCGGGCACATTCTACAATTGTCCTGTTGTCACGTTCGGCTCTTTCATTCTGCTGTGGAGTATACGGGGCTGTTTTCTCCATTTCAGTTCCTTGTTGACAGATACAAAATATTTAGATCCTTGTACAGAAGGTGTTTCCATTGGTCCACATAAATCACTATGGATAAGTTCACCTGGTTTCATTCTTCTATCAGGTCCTTTTTGAAAGAATATCTTTGGTGTTTTCCGCATACACAACCTTCACAGAAAAACTTGTCAGTGTCACCAAACTTTAGTCCCGTCAACAGTTTTTTCGAAACTAAATCTTTCAATGATTTCATATTTATGTATCTCAAATGCTCATGCCAGACTCTGAGGCTATCTTCTTCAGCAACCACCACAGTACAAAACAGCATCCGATACAAATTGTTGAACTAATTCATTTTTGAGGTATACTTCAGCTTCGTTTCCTTGCTTCACTATTCTCATTCCTTTTGCTGCTAGAACTCCTTCAGAAAATAGATTTTTTCTTAGATAGGTCTGGTATGTAAAGAACATTATGTATTGTGAATTCGTGCCATTTCCCATGTATTAACTTCTGGATCTGGACTGTGCCTTTTCCTTTTACAAGTAAACTCTGGTTGTTACCAAGCACAACTGTGTTGGAATTATCCATGGCCTTAAATGTATAGAAATACTCTCGGTAATTAGTCATATGTGCAGAAGCACCACTATCCATGATCCAATGATCGTCGTACGAGTTAGTGAAGTTGTCATCTACCATGAATAGATAGATAGATCTTTATTCAATTAGGAACCCTAATATACATATGAAAAAAATTATTGCTAATATAAATATAAATAAAATAAATGTAAAACAGACATAAATACTATAAATCCCTTTTTAATTAAGTAACACTTTAAAGTGACAGCACTATTTAGAAATATATTACAATTTTATCCGGATATCGAGATATACATTTAGGACAAGGACATTCAAGTGATAGACCAACCAAGAACAATAGATGTTAAAATAACAAGTAACAACAAAAAAACAAATAAATATATAAATGTAAGTAAATAGGTACTAAAAGTAAATATATGTATAAAAATATTTTTACGCCGAAAGAAATGCAACAAAAGTATTATATTCCGTACTATTTGTCTGTGTATTTATTTTGGACGTATTCCTTCAATTTACCTTTAAAATCGTTCAAAGAAGTAGATGTTCTAACAGAATCTGGTAGTTTGTTGAAATTCACAAAACCCCTAAAAAATTGTGAGTTCATGGTACTACGGTAGGAAGTGCTGTGTACATAAATGTTATTTTTGCTACGTGTGTTATGATTATGTATATCTATATTGTATGTTATAAACTGTTGAAAGTATTCTGGAGCCATATTATTATTTATCTTGTATATGAAAATCATGGTATGATATTAAAGTCTGTTTTCCACTGCAAACCAACCAAGTGTCGTTAGCATCGATTTTAATGGGGTTAGGCGATTCGCTTTTAAAATTATCCTCATACCACGATTTTGCAATTTTTGAAGCATATTCAATTTATTCAGATTGAATAAGTACACTATGGACGAGCAGTAATCAAAGTGTGGTTGGATTATTGAATTATACACGGTGATTTTAGTCTGGCTTGACAAGTGTTCAGATATTCGGGTGAAGAAATATAGTTTTTTTGAAATTTTTTTTTAAATGTATTCAAAGTGGCTACTAAAATTTAGAAAATTATCTAGAACGAATCCCAGATATTTAACATTTGGAACAAATTGTATATTTTCATTATTGATGTTTAAAATACTATCACTAAGATCTATGGTTTGGTACTTGAGTTTAGTTGTGAAGATCATTGCCTGTGTTTTGGATACATTCAATTTAAGTTTATTAATACTCAGATATTTGTTTATTTCTGTCAATACAGTGTTCATTTTTTCAATAGCTGTTTCAATATTATTATCACTACATGCAATCATGGTGTCATCCGCAAACAGATTAATGAATTCACAATCCACAAAGAGCTCAATATCATTCAGGTACAATGTAAACAATAGGGGGCCTAGTACACTTCCCTGTGGAATACCTACATCATTAATCAATTCTGACGATGTTTGATCCTTAAAGCGTACTCGTTGCTTACGGTGTTCAAGGTAGTCATTCAACCAATCCAACACTTTACCACCAATACCGTACTGTTTTAGTTTAGATAACAACCCAGACAGCACTAGATATTCCATGAATAATCCTAGAACATTCTTTTTGGAATATTGAAATATTCTAGGAATATACTTGGATATTCTAGGATATTGGGGGAATATTCTCTGAACATGCTTATGGGAATTCCTCAGATAATCGTAGAATATTCCCAAGAGAATATTTCATGAATATCTAGAATATTTCTGGGATATTCCACGGACATTCCATACAAAATATTCCTATAATATTACCAATGAATATCCTCAGAATATTTAGAATATTCCAACATTATCCAAGGAATATAAATGAAGAATAATCATAGAATATTCTTATTAAATATTCAATGAGTATTCTTTGAATATATAGTATGATCCAGGAATATTACTGTAATATTCCCAGAAATACCTTTTCGAATATTCGAATCTATATAATCCTCAAATTGTAGAGCAACCATAGACACATGTTCAAGACTGTTGGTCATCAGTACAGGGAAGCCAAGTCAAAAAGTTTTATACATCTTTGCACTACACTACACCTTACTCATGATGCCAACAGTCTGAAACACGTGTCTACAGTTGTTCTACAATTTGAGGGTTATATATAATTCAGGAAGAAAAGTTCATCTCTACAAAGGTACAATTACTTTATTTTCAAATTTCAACAGAGTGTGATATCTAATTTTAAAATAAGAAAAGAATCAAATCCTATTTACTCGTCCATTTCTGGGACATCCGTTAAGGCTGCTGAATTGAGAACTCTGAAAAAAAAATATTAATTGTGTGATTTGATATTTGGTATGTTGTTAAATGAAATATATGTTCATTTGTACGTTTAATGTGTAGAATTCGAAACTGAACAATGCCTCTTAAATCTCAAAATGAATGGGAGGTTGTTCATTTATAAAGGTTTTGAATTAACTCTTGAGATGAGTCTTCAGTGAATATATTGTTACTGAAAAATATGAGGCAAATATATTGGTCTTCTTCGAATTTTACTAGGAACCATAATCTATCAATAATGGAGAAATATACAAGTTTATAACTTCTATACATACTTACTAATTTATTTTCAATCGGTCGGAGGATTTTGCGAGGTAACAGTTACCACCACTTCAATGTTCTATGAGGTTCTATTGAGGCAGCGTTGAATTGCATCTAGAAATGAAAAATTCATTGATAGTGTGTGATTGACTAGACTGTAATATTTTCCTGATAATCTAATTCAGTGTGAACATTTCAAATACATTAAAAACTTGTAGATTTTATACTGTATTTATAAAACTACTTCTATTTATATGGGAATAATGGTTCGAAGCAGAACCTAAATCTATACTGCTATTATCATTTTCAATTTGCTTCTCTGAATAGCGTTCGTCAGAGTCTTCTGAATCATAATGACACAGGAATTCTTGAAAATTAAATGAAAATGATGCAATCAACAGCTACAATGTTAGGCCAGAACGGTGAGACATAACCTAAAAATTTTAGCATAATTATTGTTCCCAATATTAATTATTATCAGATTGTAATGAAGTTTTCAAATTTCGTTGAATCATCTCATGAACAGAAATTATTGGACATAACTTCAGATGGTTTCTATCATCGAAGAGATGATAGGTATATGGCTCACCTACCCGTAGCGATAAAAATTCCTATTTTGTTACCAGCCATTCCATTCTGAAGAAAATTATTATTCAAAAACTACTTACGTTTTATATGATAATACTACACAAATCACTAAATAAAGAAAACAGTTCAAAGACTCATTAAAACAAGTTGAAATGAAATACTAAACCTGAAACTTCCCAGACGACACTTGTTGAAATGCACGGAATAACATAAGATCTGTAGCAATAACTTATACTGAATGAGCGCTGTGTGATTGGTCACTGTAATGGCGGGAAGTTTAAATAACAAGGCAGCTGCATGCAAACTAAGTTGAAATGTATAAATTATTAGTAATTATCTGTCAAATGTGAAGTTTGCTAAGTACTTATCAAAATAGAGATTAGGCCATAGAGAAACGAAACATTTATGAATCAAGCATCAGCGCGCTAGTATGGAAACATTAATAATATTTGGTCCAAATATGGAAACGTCTTGTATAGAATAATCCACGAATATTCCTTGCATATCATTCCCTGAATGTACTATAAAGAATATGCAATAAGTAATATTCCAGATATATTCTTTCAAGAATGTTCTTGAAATATTCTACTTTGTATATTCCTTGAATGTGCCCAGGGTATATAGATATTCCAGGAATATTCCATGATTATTCGGAATATATATATCCTATCTGAGACATCTGAGGAATATTCCAGGGATATACCATGCTGTCTGGGAATATTCTCCTGTCAATTGTTTCAAAGGCTCTCTTGAGGTCAAGAAATACAGTTACAACAAATTTATTGTTATCTATGAGAGATTTAATATAGCATATAGTGAGTTGCAATGCTGATTCACAGGAATATTGCTTTCGAAACCCCGACTGATTTTTCATCAATATTGAATTTTCAGAAACATGACTTAGTAATTGTTCATAGACAACTGTTTCTAGCAGTTTTTCAATTGGTGGCAGAGTGTTGATTGGACGAAATTCTTCCGCTTTGTAGGTATGTGCTACTTTTTGAATGGGTACAACATTGTTAATTTTTAATTTATGTGGGATTTTACCAGTTTGCAAGGACGTATTTATGAAATTTAAAATAACATGACCAATGGTTTCGAACACTTCTTTCAACATTCTGCAGTTTAGGGTTTCATGCAAAGAAAACTTATTATTGAGGCTACCCACTATTTTACGCAGATCTTGCATCGAGAGTATCGCAAATTTATCAAATTTCAAAAATAAATTATTGTTCATGTTACTCCATATTTCTGTATTGTTTATACTCTATACGATATCCTGAATACTTACGATGAAATATTTATTGAAACTTTGTGCTATTTCCATATTATCTTTTAACATTAATCGCCCATCCTCAATTAAAAAGCTTATATTTGGTGGGATGTCTTCACGTTTATTGTTCACTAAATTTTTTAAGGTTTTCCACATTTCTTTAGGATTATGTCTGAACCTACCAATTTTGTCAACATAGTACTGTTCTTTCTTTTGTTTCAAAAGATTAACTACACTATTTCTATGTTCTTTAAAAATTTGCCATTTCATTTGTTTTTCATTATCAACACAATATTTAAACTCTTTATAGGCCCTATCACGCATTTTGATTTTATCATATGCCTCATAATCAAACCAAGGTAGGTTTGATTTATAATGACAAGTTTCAATTGGTGCAATATCATTTATAACATTTTCACATTTTTCCAAAATTTCTTGATATATGACTTCAACATCAACAGTGTCTAGATTAAAGTTCTGCCTTATAAGTCTAGTTTTAATATCGTCAAGATTTTCAATTTTAAGATTTCTGAATTTTTTTGCATTAACATGTGGTTGTATAGAATTATTGAATAAATTTACTGATATAACAGAATGATCGGTTATTTTTAGACAGTCATGTACATCCGCTCTCAAATTAATTCGGTTACTTAAAACATAATCCACCAAAGTTGAGCTGGTATCAGTAATACGAGTATATTTGGTTATACATTGTTCAATTCCATAGGTGGACAAGAGATTTATCATTTTCCTACTATAGAAAGAATTAGACATTAGATCTGTTAAAGTCGCCAACTATCACACAATGATTATTATTTGAGAATAACACATCACAAATAATTTCAAACTCTTCAATGAATTTTGAATGCGAACTTGATGGAGAGTGGTAGAGACATCCAACTAAACAGTATTTTGTTATGAAATCAATTTTCAATACTTTACACCAGTAGTTATCTTGTAGTTTGAACGTTTTGAATATAGTATAATTTAATTCTTTTCTGACATACAGTAAGACCCCTCCTGTGTGCCTACTATTTGAATCGCAACGAACACAATTATATTTTTCAAGGTTAATTTCAGTTTCTTCAATATCCGCTGTTGTTCTGGTTTCACTTAGTAAGATAATTTTTGGATTGTAAGAGGTAAGACTTTCTTGAATTTGATCCCGATTTTTTACAATACTTTGGGCATTGAGATAGATTATATCAGTATTATACAGTATATTAGGGTTCAATGAGCATTTTTTTGTTCCATTTTATCCACAATCGTTGGTTTATTATTTATGAACTTTATTGTTTTATTGTTACAGCCATTTTCAATCATATCCTTGAGTTTACTTTTTATAAGTTGAAAGGAATCACGTTGTGCCTTGGTCTGATCACCATAGATTCTAATACTAGGAATATTACAAAGTTGTTTATTTCTGAGTAAAAATTTTGCATCGTCAGTTGCCTTGAGGATAACCTTAATAGGTCTAGCTCTATTTGATACATATTTACCCAATCTAAACATGTTTAAGTCATTTTTGTCAATGCTGTTGAAGTTTTTCAACACACTTTCCACCGCCTTATTATCTTCAGATACTCTTTCTTGTTGAGTCTTCATTTGTGATTCATTCACATTGAAGATAATTATATTTGAAGCACGATTTTGCCTCTCAACCATTTCATTTATCCATTCTTCCCTATTTTCCACTGAAGAATCATCAACATTTCTCGAAATTGTTGAGTTTTTCAGCTTACCCAATTCAGTTTCTAAATTGTCTATTTTAACAAGTAGTTTTGGAATCAGTCAAACTCCACTTTGGCAATCCTCACAATAGAATTTGAGGATCCTTTTTCCTCTCAGGTCCATTACTTTCATCTCACTCGCATTAAGTCCTGAGCATTCCTTATGAGTCGATCGTTGACAGCTATCACATGATAAGGTAATCTCTCCTGACTTGAGTTTGCAAATAACACACTCCATAATTTCCTGGGTATATGAATATCGTTTATTGCCTGGACTATAAGGTTGCAATAAGAAACACGAGATAAATACTTTTTTTCACTCCACTAATCACCAACAGTTTTTTGACACTGGCTTTTACTTTTTTATTATCAGATTTCGTTTCTTCCTTCAGCATAAATACCGAATGCAGTTAAAATAACACTTTTGTTAAGAGACTAACTATAAGTCAATTTGGATGCACTATGAAATTCTGCACAATTTGATACCAAGTACTATATTGTTCTTTCAGTCTAAACTACTCAAAACTTACTATTTTAGATGAGCTATAGATTTATATAATATATGCAGTAGACGAGTTCCCTTTACAACTTTCTTGGGGATTTACTTCAGAACTTTTATTTTAATTTTTTTTTTCTTCTTCCAGCAGTCTCGTGCAAGATGTCCCTTTCTTCTGCAAACATAGCAGAATAATTTTGATTTGACATTTTTCGTTCTTTTAGGAACATTTTTCTTGGAAATTGTGACTGTGGTTAGGGCAGTCTCTGCTTCTTCGCATGCTGTTAGATTTGCTTCTTCATAAGTTAAATTTGCTACGGCACATTGCGGAATTTAATTGTCAAAGTGCTCAAAATTTTAGTCATAATTGCAGCATCACTGATTGTCTCGCCGGACTCCCTTACTTCTCTTGCGAGATTCTCCACCTTTACAATATACTGCCGAATCACGTCTATCCAACGCTAGAATGTACTTTGCAATACTCCCTGTAACAACCACCAACTGGCAATCAAAAACATGTGACATCTGTAGACTAGTTTCGCGATTCAACTCACTCATCAGTACAGACTCGGCCACAGGCCACAATATGTAATTGATTTCCAATCGGTTTTGTTAACAGGCACTACGATAACTCCGGCATCCACTAAGAAAGTGAGAAACAGAGACATCTATGGAAATCACAGCAAGATTCCGACAGTCCTATAGTATAGGAAAATATGCGAAAAACTGCATTATTTTATATTAAAATTTCATTTTGGCATTACTCGTCATCTTCATATAACAATATTTCAATATATGAAGCGCCACGGCAAATAATAGTAATAGCCGTCCTCTACCCGCACAGGCTATGCCTTTGGGTACACTCAACGAGTGTTTATGAGGGAGTATTATTATTATATATTTATGTAATGTGTATAGAAATTTGATACACACTGTGACGCCAATGAGAACTCCAAGTCACAACTACCGATACCGCACACGAAAGATATGTCAACATGAATTGGTGAAATGTTTCAACATATAATATGCTGATGATATGCAATAACCAAAGCGTACTTCACCAGAGTTGCCGCACGTGCAGCATTGCATCGAACTTTACAGAATTCTTTGGAAATGTACGATTTTTCAAATTCATTTCACTCTAGATTCTGAAATGTATAATACCGATTTTCATTCCATAAACAAGAATCGGAATGTTCAGTTACTGAATGGAATTCGTTGGCGATAAAGTTTAGGAAAAGTGTTTGAGGGTAATGAAGAATTATCGTAGATTCAATGTGGCAACGCTCAACTCAACTGCATGACCTTAGAATGTGACCACTCAACGCCTTCACTCGGTTTATTAGCCTGAAACATTTTTTTAAAATGGAAATCCCTCTTGTAAAACCATTTTATTATCTACTTTAATAGGATAATTCTCCGATGACCGTCATCAGTGAATTATCAAGATGAAACCTCTGAAGAAGTTAGCCACTTGTGCTAACGAAACGTTGGAAACAATTCCGAAGAACGACGGCCTTTTAACTCGAATAAAAATAGCGAGTGAAAACTTTGGCCGCGAAAGGCTTGGCGATTTTTTTATGCAATTTAGGTTATGACAGCAGTATCCAGTAGTATTGAGAGTTGTAGAAAAAAAAAATGCTATTTTGTTATTTTTTCAGTTTGAAATTGGTGTATGGGGTCCTTGTCGGATGCAAACATATTTTCATTTATTCTCTAAATATTTTGTCAATAAGTCCACTTTTTTTCATTTCCGCCAGACCTGAGGTCACCTGATTATAAGTCGCAACAGATTTATCAATTGGACTGCATTATGCATTACTTGACCAAGCACCATTACCGAATTTCGAGATACTGGTGTCTTCTAACGAACAATAGTCCAACTTATGAAAAAATTTAGCCAAACGCAATCGCTCAAATTTCGGATTTAGTTATAAGGTATTGAGCTAAACGCCAGGTTTCAATACGAAAGTACTGATTTGTAATTGACTGGTAAAGTTCTTTCACTCTCCTGAGAAAATTTGACTCTTGGTCGAGTCATGCATAACGCGGTCCAATTATCTGGCATGCAAAAACGAACCGTCGTCAGAGTTATTCAGTATGTTGCTACCATAATGGCAGACACTGTATATAACTTCCATCATTAGTAGAGCCCTACACACGTACACACATATTCATATGAAAATTTGAATAAATATGCAATATTACAATATTATTGGTTTTTATTACATGACATTCTGAACATGAAAAAATTCATTTGACCCCACAAATATCAATTCTGAATTATCATAATCCTATATCTTAGGAAGTCCCTAAAAGAAAAATTAAACCTTAGGCTTACTCCGACTTATCGCTAGAATTCTGCCTTTTCATAGATTTCAAAGCTTTCTCCCTCAGTTTTTTCTCATCCTCGTTGATAATTTCAGTATCGCTATTATCTGAATCATCACTATCCTGTTTTCGTTTTTTGTGTTTCTTATGCTTTTTCGAATGCTTCTTCTTCTTTTTATGCTTCTTGTCCTTTTTTCGCTTCTTTGTGTCGCCATCTTCATCAGAGTCGCTGCCAGACTTTGTCTTCTTCTTGTGCCTTTTCTTCTTTGAATTATCTTCATCACTATCAGAAGAACTGTCCTTCTTATGTTTCTTAGATTTTTCTTTATCAGAGTCATCTGAACTATCTTGCTTCTTTTTCTTCTTAGTAGGCACATCACTATCACTAGAGTCTTTCTTTGATTTCTTTCCTTTTTCAGAACTGACTGACCTGCGTTTCTTTTTCACCTTCTTCTCTTCTTCAGAGTCCGAACTCTGATGTCTCTTTTTCGATATTTTCTCCTCACTACTGTCCCTTTTCTTCTTTTCCTTTTTCTTTTTAATTTCCGGCTCTCTAGAAGATCGATCATCCTCACTGTCACTAGAACTTGAGTCTCGTTTTTTAGGCTTCCTTTTTGTTTTTACTTTGCGTTTTTCCTTCTTCTCCTCTTCGCTGTCGGAGTCACTTGAGTTTGATTCTGATTCACTCTTTGGAGGTTTTCTTTGGACCTTCTTTGATTTTACTTCTGGCTTCTCCTTGTGGGGCTTCTTCTTCTCTTCCTTAATGCTGGCAGCCTTGGCAGGTTTAGGCGGGAACTCCTCAGCCTTGATGAATGGCGAAGGGGTTCTGGACAGACTCCTGGAATACCTGGGGGGGCCATGTGGCGGAATAGGGTAGTTCTCTCTGGGACTAACACTTCTTGACTTTCTTCTTTCTTTCTCCCTTTCTCTTGCCTTGGCTTCACTGGCAGCAACTTGATCGGCCTTCTTCCTCTTCTCCATTTCTTCTCGTTCTTTTTTCTCATGGCGGTGAAGTTCTTCTTCTATTCTTCTGCGGGCCTCCTCAACCTTTCGTGGTGGTGGATCCACATGGCGTTCTTCTTTTCTGAACATTTGGCGTGATCCTCTTGAATCTCCCCTCTGGTCCATCCTATCATCCCCACGTTTTTGCGGACTAGGGCTGGGCCTCCTTGGTGGTCTAGATCTCTCTCTCACTGGTGATCTTCTTCTAATGCTGCCCCTTTCTCTAGATCTTCTTCTGGATCTTGAGCGTCTATCCCTCTCTCTAGACATTCTTCTTTCTCTGGGTAACGGTGATGGTCTTCTATAAGCGTTCCTATTTCGACTTCTACTTCTTCTAAATCTGCTGAAACAAAAAAAATATCAATATTTGACCTTTATCAATAAGGTAAGCAAGACGTTCACTATTACATCTCAATTAATACTGACCTATTTCTACTTGGGCTCCTGGTTCTTCTTCTAGGACTATTTCTCCTAGGTCTGCTGTTTCCCCGCCTTCTACCTCGACTGGTACTCCTCCGGCCAAAGCTTCCTCTGGGCCCTGGTCCAGCAGAACCACCCCTTCGTGGACTTGCACGTCTCGATAGGCTTCTTCTTCTTCTCTCTCGGCTAGGACTTCTCCTACCCCGCGAGGGGCTACGTCTGGAAGCAAAAATCTATCTGTAATTCGAATTCATTGTTAATGAGACTGATTAGTGCTGTGTTACTAATAAAGAAACAGCACATATACTCCAGTTACTTCCTCCTGACACAAATCATACAAAAAATATTGCAGAATTCACTTCGGTTATTTGCCCTATTCAGTAACTTTCTAGCACGTTCATGTATTGTTTGTTGATATTTTACTTTATGTAGTTCAACAACTGACTAAATACTTCAAATATTTCAACTAAAAATCCAGTCAACGACTATAAGAATATCCAACCACGGTACAATTTTTTTTTTATCCAAGCCTTTAATAGTAACAAATTTTGACATTTTCCTTCATATAAATAAACTTTCAAGCAAAATCTGAAGTGAGCCATAACTGACAGTATGCTAGATGTTGATTTGAATCAATTTTAATATTTTATGTCTTATGCTGTTTTTATATCTCTTACTCTAATTATGAACTATAGGATTGAGCCTGTTAGGTTAGGTCAATATCATTGTTCAATGTTCCTAGCCGATTCACCTGTAACACTATTTATAATTTTATTGATGGCGAATTAACCAAACATCAAAGAATAAACTTTGTTCGAATTCATGCATCAAATAATGAGTAAAAACAAATCCCACCTTCTTGAAATACTTCTTTTCCTACTAGTAGACCTCCTTCTAGATGGACCAAATGAAGAATCAAATACGCCTCGTTTCTTTATCCTGGGACTATCCTTCCTACGAGGTGACTTTGACCTGGACCTTTTTCTTTTACCTTCGGGCTCACTATCGGAACTGTCTTTATTGGACCTGTAGTGCCTCTTCTTCTGTACACTATCTTCTTTCTTCCTTATTTCGAAGTTCTCCTTGGATCCTGAACTAGATCTTGAATGTCTCTTGTCCTTAACATCTTTGGAAAGGGACCTGGACCGACGACCCTTGAAAGATCTGCTGGACGATCTCGACTTAGACCGGGACTTGGACCTTGCTCTACTCCGTGATTTTGAATGGGTCCGACTCCTTGATCGAGATCTTGAATGAGAAAGCTTCTTGTTTTCTGCCAGGGACATCAGCTTCGCTTGCAATTTGGAGACGGGTAGGACAGGGGCTGAAGTACTATGGAGTTGATTAATAATGCAAAGTTAGGAGATGTAGTTTGACCCCAATTATTGATCGAAATGGAATGAAAATTCATGTATGTGTCATACCAATGTCAAACCAGATGACCAAAGTAAGTACAATAATGAAACAAAGAAGATAAATTATCTACCTTCTAGTGAGAAAACTCCACGTTATATGTATAATATCAACTTACACTCAAAAATGATATGAAAAAAATTGCGATTTTTAATTTTTGGACTAGTTCATTATTAGTTGATGTATTTATATGAGCGCCACGGAAAATAATAATAATAGCCGTCCTCTGCCCCCACAGGCTATGGCCTTTGGGTACACTCTATGAGTTTTTATGAGGGAATATTATTATTATAACATATAATATCAGATGAAACAATTTTTGTGAAAAATAACACTGCCATTATTATATGAATAACAATATTTAATTTTTCGTAATCACCTGTTATTTTGATTTAACGGTATTCAGATGACAATTGAAAAGTTAATGTTAACAGCCTCCGTCCATTAAGATTTTTCAACGGCCGGCGGCCGTTAAGAAATCACTTGTTCAAATCTTTCAGCGGGATTATGAAAAGTCTTGAACGACACACGGCCGATACGCAAATAACGGATTCGGTTGTTATAATCCTCGGCTGTCCCTCGGCTTAAAATATTCAACCTCATCCGTTATTTGCTACTTATCAGCCTTGTAACATTAATAACTATAACAATACACAGTAGTTTCAAGGTGAAAACTGATCAGGGCCGGTTTTTCAGTGTCCAGCTAAGAGTCTCAGATAGCTGGCTGAATACCAGGAGGAAAGAAATAATTCCGTAACTGTCGAGATTTTGTATATCTATTCTTCATGTCGAGTTAAACAACATGCTACCGAAACTTTTTCTCAAGTAGAATGTTGTCTAACTCAATATGAAGTCTCAAAGGTTGCGTAATAATTTAGTTTTCCTCTATATTGGGCCCGATGACTATTAGCCGTCAGCCCGCTAGCTGGAACTTCTAACTGAACATTGAAAAACCGGCCCTTAGATGGTACATATTCCTTAGCTGAACGCTGTTTTAATTATATAAGTAAAAACTTCAATATCAACTTTTAGTCTATTGTTACAGTTTTTTTATGAGAATTTTACGTTTTTCACAATAATAGCAAAAAGTGCACAACACTTTTCGTTCTGCATCCTCTTCTTGATTTGTTCAGATCGCTTACGTTGATTGTGTTATGTGTGCTGTTTTGTAATTTTTGCTAACTGGGTGATCTTCTCATGGTACAATTCATATCGTTTTGTGTGGGTGGTGTTATTGTTGCCAACTTTGTAATTTTCTAGTTGCATTTTCTTTAAATTGTATAGTCTTGTTTTATGTTCAGTTGTTTAAGTTAATTTATTAGCAAGTAGTTATTTTTGTTTTTACTTTCCTATTTTCAACTGTGAGAAATATACAGTGCGGCTTTTAATAGTAACCCTCCCCCATGTTAACTTTTGAACGATTTGACGAACAGACTTAAAAAAGCGTTTGGAGGGTTTCACTGATACTACTTTTTGAAATAAAACACATTATGATTGCTCGACATATGGCGCGAGGGGCACATTAACTAAAAAAATTTAAATGGCATGGGGGGTCATGTGTCACATCGTTGAAAAGATAATTCAATTCTCTTTTCAACCATCTAAAAAATTTTAGAATTTCGTTCCATCAAAAAAAAAAAAAAATCTGCCCCGTTATTACACAGCAAACCATTTAAAAGTATCGTGATCAGGTAAGAAAAGGGACTCAGACCGCCAGATCCGCACTTATTATGACATTTCAAATGCATATTGTGAAAAAACGTATTGACGAAAATCTAAAAAATGTTAATGGTTGAAAAGAGAATTGAATTATCTTTTCAACAATGTGACACAAGACCCCCCATGCCATTTGAAATTTTTTAGTTAATGTGCTCCCCCGCGCCATCTTTCGAGCAGCTACAATGTGTTTTATTTCAAAAAGTAGTATCGGTGAAACCCTTTGAACATTTTTTGTAAGTTTGTACTGTAAAAGCCGCACTGTATATTTATTTTCTAGAGCGACTTATGTACTTTATTAGTAAATGTTGACTTTAATCAGCTTTTTTAAGCTCTTCACATCTCTCTGACAGTTTTTTATTATGAGTCCATGGTCCACATTGTATTTATTTAATTTTCTTCCAGACTTAGTGACTGAAACACGTATCGAGGTGTTGAAAAATAGTGGTTTGGTGTTGGGATAAAACTCCAGTGTATTCATTATTACACCAAAGGTTCTTAGTCAAAGTCAAAACATGCTTTATTATCGAAAGAATACAATTCTTATTGACAAAGCCTGAAGGAAATAAATATAAAAATAAATATGTTTAGACGAAATATAAAAAATTGTATAAAGAGTCACAATCACGTTACTCAATGCAATAGTCATACTCACAAAATAAAAACTTGCATATAAATATAATCGAGCAAGTAAACCAGTCACACAAATGTAAAACATATTAAAATAAAAATTTTAGAGATTCATTGAACAAGTGAGTCGATAAATAAACTCATTCAAACTGTAATAGGTTCTATCAATAAATATTTGAGAGCTTTTCTGAATTTTTTTAAAGGTTTGATGTCTTAGACAGTGTAGGGCAAGTGCAATGAGGAGATTGAAGGCTATAAAGACCGTTCTGATTTACCTATATCTATTATCTTTTCTATTGTGTTTATTTGGCTCAATACATTAGTACTTGGCCTGAGTTGAATTTAACGAGAGTCTACATAAAAATGAGAAAAAAAAGTAGGAAAGGTTACAAACCATGGGAACCAACATTTCTTACAGACCAAAATTAAAATTTTTGATAAAATCAACACACAAGAAAAAGTAAACTATCAAAATCAGAAACGAGTACACCATTCAATGTCCTGAATGTAATAAATACTATGTGGGAACACAAGGAAAACGCTGGAAAAAGTATATAAAAATCCACTCATGTGTAAATGAAATCTCGCAATTAAATGTAAAAAAAAATCACACAGCTGGTAACAATGACGATACAGCACGCGGAACACAATTAGAACTGAGACCTAAACGATCTGAACATATAAAAAAACAGAATGCAGAACAAAGGACCACCAGAAGGTAAACTTTCACGTAATATCTGAACTTTCGGTGGTTTTCGGGTTTGTTAGTTGTGGTCTCGAGGTAATTTTTTCTGACATTTCGTCTACATCTGCGGTAGACGTTTTCAAAAGCGGTGCGGTACCGGACTAAGCGTTCGTTTAAAACTAACTGATTCGGTGCCCGTACTGATTTATCCTTTTATTGTGCTCACCCTAACAGGAGGTCTGACTCATCAAGCCTTGATTCCATTGTTCACTAAATTCCGTTGTTTGTGAACAACAAAGGGTTTAAGATGTAGACGAAAGAATCACCTCTAGACCTCGCCTAACAAACCTAAAAACCACCCAAAGTTCAAAGAACCAACAGTTCCATGTAAGCAGATGATGACTATTATACTAACAAATAGTCAAAAGTGTACTTGTGAACACAAACGTGAATGAGAAATATGGAGGGGACTATAAATATGTATATGCATTTCTCTCTGAGGGCTGTGACTGATAAAATCCATTTCTATTATACATACAGGCGATCCATAAAGTAAGCCCCCCCTTATTTACTTTTGAACAGATTGACATTTTTCTTTGAATATTTTTTGGTAAAATGGTTGTTTATAACCTGCTTTTTGACTATAATAAAAAAATTCAATCTTTCAAAATGATGTCACGTCATTTTACCAAGAAAATTGAAGTAATGATGTCAATCCATTCGAAAGTTAACAGGGTTGTTACTTTATGGACGGACTGTATAAATATATATGTATATAAATACGCCTCTCTGATATTTCGCATTGATATTGAAAAATAACTCAACTCAATGGAAAATCTAAACAAATAAAATTAGACTTACTTTGGTGGTTTAGATAGACCCTCAACTGGTACTGATTCTTCCCTACCATTTGTCCTTTCACTTGGGCTGACATCTCCGTTGTTCCTCACTTCAGGATCTTTATCTAAAGATCTCGATCTGCTTCTAGATACGACATCCCTACTTCTCGATTTTCTTTCCCTACTCGACTTCCTCTCTCTGCTTCTTGATTTCCTATCTCTACTCTTCGACTGACTATCCCTGCTTCTAGATTTCCGTGTACGACTTCTCGATTTCCTGTCTTTACTTCTGGACTTCCGTTCAACACTTCTTGATCTGGACCTAGATTTATGGTCTCTGCTTCTAGACTTCCTATCTCTACTCCTGGACTTCCTATCTCTACTTCTTGACTTCCTATCCCTACTTTTAGATTTTCGATCCCTGCTTCTTGATTTTCTATCTCTACTCCTAGACTTAGCATCCCTGCTCTTGGATACCTTCCTGTCTCTACTTTTTGATTTCTTGTCCTTGTTTCTGCCTGATCTATCCCTGGAACCCTTGCGAGGTCTTGATCTGGATCTTGACCGACGAGATCTCGATCTGTCCCTGTCACGGTACTTCCTTTCCTTCTCGGACTTTTCTCTTTCCCGGTCCTTCTCGCGAATTTCCCTCTCTTTGTCCTCTTTTTCCTGAATCGAATAATTCATCAATTTAATACAAAATATCTGTATTTATTTTAAATACATCTGAATAAAGGGATATGAACAATAGTGTTAAAAAAATATATTCATGTTTTCCTAGAGCAACACATCATCAGTGGCTACTCAAATGCAAATTTACTATGAAAATTTGTTGTTGATCTGTAATGATTCCTTAAAATACAAGTTATAGTATTATTATATATCTATTCATTCAGAGTTGTGAAAAAAAATTGTATGGAACAAATATTCAGTGCAATTTTCATTTCTGCAAAAATGTTTTCCCAATCAATCTCGACTAAATTAAATAAAAACTCAAATCGGACGGTTTTCGAATCTTCAAAAAGAATACGAAAATTCATTCTGTTAATAGCATATAATTTCTAGGAATAAAAATTTCTTGGGGGGAGAAGGCTTTTTGAACTATGACTAACATTAGAATAAGAAAAAAAACAACTTCTTTGAGCAAACAAGTCATATATCAAACAACCATAAACTTTAATAATAGATAAAAAACAACCATAATGTTTTTTGGAAAATATGTACTTACAAGAAATAAAGAAAAACAAAACAAACCTCAATATCCAGATAAATCATCCAGGTATACTGGAGTTGCACATGTTAATTATTAAATTTAATTAAAAAATACCAAAAAATACTGTTGTATAATTATTCTATGGAGGGGAGGGAATTACCCTTGTTACCCCTCCCCATATCAATCCCCTTGGTAGTTCTGCTCTGGAGCGGCAATATTGACTAAACGCCCGCTCTTCAGAGACTTTTTCAGCTGCAGGAAAATCTTCAGCAGTTGATGCGCACTTAAAGCAAGCATCAGACGTCTGGATTGGCATATATGCAACACACATCACACTTGCTTTACAACAAGGCATATGACGGCTCAAAGAAACCGAGGCACTTGGGAAAAATTCTCGCGTACTGTGGTCTCGAACCTCTTGTTTGTTTATTGTTTATTTAGCTATACCACTAATTATATGTCGATTTACAATTTTTGTCAATATACAATTAATACAACACAAGTATAAATTTCAAGATAAAACACATTACAACAATAATATCAATCAAACAAGATTGAATAGAGACAAATAGTTTGTCAATTGACCATCATCACTGCTGGGAGTAGCATTGATTCATCAAATATCTCTTTAATTTAATTTTGAATATATTTACTGAATCAGCACCTCTAATATCATTTGGTAATTCATTATAATGTATGAGGCCTTTGAAGAATACCGAATTTTGCGTTGCACTTTTAGAAACAGAACTAACATAGAAGTTGTTTCTATTTCTAGTTGGGTAGCTATGCACATTGTAATGAAGCTTTTGTTGTAAGTAAGGAGGTGATAACCCTGTTTTCATTTTATGCACAAATATCATGGCATTATATAATGATAATAAATAATCCATAGGAACACCTAAATAGGTAGTTGAGCTTGTATGATATGATTTTAATGATATAGTTTGCATGATCTTTGAATTTTAACTGCCGGTCTATGATTACACCTAGATATTTGAATTTATCGACCATATTTATTTTATATTTACCTATTTGTAGTGTAGTTTTTATCGATAAATTGTGAATGAATAGGACTATTTCCAATAACCATATATTTTGTTTTATTTGAGTTCACCTTCAGTAGGTTACTAGAGCACCATTTATTTATATTTTTCAATGTGTCATTGACAGTTCCAACTAGAGATTCAGTGTCTTTCGATGAGAAGAATATAAGTGTGTCATCAGCAAGTATATGAATAATACAATGACCTCTGACATCAACAATGTCATTTATATAAATAATAAAAAAAGTGGGCCCAATACACTTCCTTGCGGTACGCCTCTATCACAATTTATTTCATCAGATATGATGCTGTTCAGTTTCAGTTTCTGTTTCCTATTCGTCAGGTAGTCTATGCACCATTTTAAAGCCATTCCCATAATTCCTACACTTTGTAACTTTTTTACCAGTATATTTCGATCCACTGTTTCGAAAGCCCTCTGTAAATCAAGGAAAACTGCCAGAGTTGTAATATTTTTATCTAATTGGATCTTCCAGTCATCTAGTACGCATTGGATGGCAGTTTCACAGCTATGTTTTCCCCTGAACCCTGATTGATTTATAGTAATAACTTGATTTTGTTCTAGGAAACTTACAATCTGTTCATATACAATCTTTTCAATAATCTTATCTATTGCGGTAAGTACATTGATAGGCCTGAGATCACTAGCTTTTTTTGAATTATTAACTTTAGGTACTGGCACAATTGTTGCTATTTTACGATCATCAGGCATTTTAGCAGTTTCCAATGATGTATTTATCAGATTCAAGAGTGGGTCACGTATATTATTGAAGCAACGTTTTAAAATATTTATATCGATGCTATCAGGGCTGCTTTTATTGGGAAGTGAGAATACGACGTCTTTGAGTGATTCCATGTTAGTAAGTTGAAAACCATATATACAGCTTTCATTTTGTTTGTCTACAATGTCATGGTGTATTCCTATATCTATCTAATCAATTATTTTTTGTATACTATTTAGAAGTTGTTAAGAGCATTAGGCAATCTATCAGTGTCAGTGATCACAATGTTGTCTTCGAATTCCAATTCCAAAATACTACTCAATTTAGTGTTTTTAGGTAACATACACTCTAAATTTTTCCACATTTCTTTGGAATTCCCTTTGGAATCTTGAATTCTTTGTTCCATATACTTGCTCTTTTCATTTCTAATTATCTTAACAGCAATATTTCGTTTTTGTTTATAGTCATTCCAATTTTTTTCAGTCTTATTTTGCGAGTACTTTTTATAACTCAGATCCCTACTATTTGTTGCTTCTTTCAACTTTTCATTCCACCATACTTTGTATTTGGGTAAAATTTTCATTTCCTTTTTCGGTGCTACCGAATATAATACCTCTAAGATCAGGATAATAAAGTGAACATATTTTTGGTTGATATCAGTTATTTTGAAATTCCACGATACTGCAGCTAATCTGGCATTTATTAAGTCATAATCGATTTGTCTACCTCTACTTATTATATTGATTGGGGAACATGGTTTATTGAAATTACCCATAATTTCCACTAAAATCATAAAATGATCACTTACTCTTGGGGTTTCAATGATATCAGCATGAATATGATCTTTATTTGTTAGTATCAAATCAATCATAGTACCACCTCCATTCTTGTTTGGCCTTGTGTATTCATTTACAATATTTTTTAAACCATTTTCAGTGCAAATGTTTCTTAATTTAGTACTATAGGTTTCTGTCACTAGCAAATCAACATTAAAATCCCCAGCAACGATGACGGTCGAATTGACATCACATAAATTATCTTCAGCCCACATATTGAAGTGTTCAGTAAACATTGCACAGCTGCTGCTTGGTGATCTGTACAAAGCTACAATCTCTGTCCGATGCGATCAGAACTTTCACGGCCGGAGACCTAACCCGTTGAGCTACCAGCCACTCATGAATAAAACCAATAATTACGTCACCCTCTCCTCTCCATAAAGTGGGAAAATTTAGGTAAATATTTTTCAGAAAACTACTTTTCTCTACGAACCATATTTGTGTCAGATGTAATTCAATGTTCGTAGGGAAAGAAGTTGTTTTCTGACAGATATTTGCCTGAAATTTTCCACTTTGTGTGGGATACTTGAAACTCACCGACACACTTTTCGAACTTTGTTCGAATTTATGCATTTACTCATTCCCAACCAGATATAGGATAGTATTCAACGCTTGATTGCATTCGCACTTGCACTAGTGTCCTCCTGGAGGAATCAAATCACTTTATTGGTCCTGTGGAACATGAGTTATAGGATAAGTCAGATTTACTGCACGAATAGATGCTGGATAATAATACTTCCTCATAAACACTCATAGAGAGTACCCAAAGGCATAGCCTGCGAGGGTAGAGGGCAGCTATTATTACTTGCCGTGGCGCTCCGGGGCAACTCACTGATTTTTTTTTTTGGTGGTGCATTTAATTTTTCAGCAGTAGGAAAACCGAGAATCCTTACAGCACCACCCTGGATGGTCGGGGCACACTTCAAGCAAGCATCAGACGTGCAGATGTAATTCAATGTTTGCAGGAAAAATTATTCACTTTGTGAGATAGTGTGAAGAATAGGGGATTTCGACAGTGCCGAAATGATGAAGTTAAGTCGAAATATCGAGATAAAAGCCCTTCCACGCTTCCGTAATTTTGTTTGTTTAGTACAAATCTTGTCATTGATTTCAAACTAACTTCAAACATAGCTCAGGACTGGATGACAATACAATATTATTTCATGATAATGTTATTAATAATGATTATTGTCCTCAACATATATACAATTTAATCGAAACAACTGAAACAACTAATTGCAGCCACAACCGTGATTTAAAACTCTGTTATATACAATGGAAAGAAAATATATAATAAATTGGCCACAGCTGCCATCAAGATATTGCTCCTAAACTATTTCAGAAACAAATTTGAATACATTTCTGTCATAAAGCTTATTATAAGCAAATTAATGACGAACAAAGCCCCTATTAAGTGTACTGACTATACATGTACATTTGCGAAAGTTTTTTATGTTTATATGATTTGTTTATGCAATTCCTTTGTTTAATAAATACATTAGTGGATTTTTTTGCATTTATAGCATTAAATGACCGATTTTTTGGGTAAGAAACAGAGGTTAGATTCCGTGTCCCATAGAATTCTACTTTTCATCATATAAGTGAGCTGATACGATTGACTTCATGGGAGAGACAAAGACATTACTATCGACTTTAGAATTCTATGATACACGGAATCCTACCCTAGCAATTCTTTATTCAGAAGCTGTTGAGATAGTTTAAGATATAACTATACGGTACTAATCAAAATGATGTTTGTCTATTTGGTTGACATCTCTGGAAAAGGTACCCTAATAAAATATGATATTCAGGTTCTATTATATTTTCGTCTTGTGAATGAATGAACAGAAAAGAGAATGTATTTTGCTGAATCAATTGTTTACATAACTTTGTTTGTGGTTGCTGCACTGTTATTTCTTAAGCTTTAATGTTTTATATTAAATTAAATATATCATTATTTATTTAATTATACTGTATGAAAACAAATAAACCTTTTGAATATATATACAGCTTGTATATCTACACTATAAAACTAGACAGATAACAAATTCAATGGGATTATAACACTTTTATAAATAAAATAAATCACAGTTAAATTAATGGATGGATGTAGCTGTTACTACGTGGTAGGAGGTCATGATGAAAATTGAGAAATAAAACTTCCTTTCACTATAAACAGTAGTTACAAATACAAGTGGAATAAAACATATGAAGTTTCACTTCTTATTTTTGATCTTAGGGATTCCTAACAGAAGCTGAAAGGATATTTCAATTTACTTGGGTTGAACTAGCCCTTGCAAGAACCATGAAACTAGTAAGTAGATGTTTCCCAATAGTGTCAGTCCAATATTTGAATATATCATGGAACCTTGTGTGAAAAATAAAATTCAATCATTTCATATTTCAAATATCACATATCCTAGCGTTAAAAATATTAGCATTCCTCAAGCGTCAAATGAGAGGACTGTTAGAATTATCTTCATGAAATAATATACAGGCCGTTTCTTTTATCATGTGGTAACATTGCTATATTCTAAACCGTAATAGATACAAAGACGATTATATGGGAAAAAATTTAACTATTGTGGTGAGCAGAACATTGGTCAGAGAAAATCTACGGGGACTCTCGCCCTTCCCGACTTATACAGGGAAAACTAAAAATGCTATTTTCGTTTTTTACGAATAGAATGGTTATTTCAGAAAATATAAAAAAATTAAAGAGGAAAGTTTTATTGTATTCAAAATGTACTAGAACTACGTAATGATAAATTTTTAATCAAACGTAAAAAACCGAAAACAGCATTTTCAGTTTTCCCTGTATAAGTTGGGAAGGGCGAGAATCCCCGTAAATTTTCTATGACCAATTTACTGCTCACCACAATAGTTACCTTTTTTCTCATTTAATCGTCTTTTACGGTTTAAAATATAGCACTTTACCAAATGATAAAAGAAACGGCATGTATGGCGTTTGCTTAAGGAAATGTTTGAAACAAAAAGTGGTATATTCAAAAGAATTTCAGGTACATTCAATTGTTCATTGAAAACCTTGAATGTTAAATCTAAAGACTGGATTATGCAATCTTTTTTCATTATTAAAATATTACAAGATTTCAAAATCTTTCATAATCATTCTATAAACTTGTCAGGGGAAATTGATTGTTCCCATCTCAACATGTTCTCTCGCACAGTACAATAAATCCTTAATTTTTTCATTCAATATTCACATCACTAATTTATGATGGTTGCAATGACCATGTCCAGATGCATGAGATGGTGTAAGTATAATTATTTCTATCCTCATCGAGCGAGTTCAAGGAATCCCTCCGACAAGGTTAGACAAATATTGTAGATTTAGATATAATATGCAACTTCTTATGATTTCCCTGATAATTGTAATCCACCCTTCTATTTCTATATCCACTATAATGTCATGTTAACGAAAAAACATTTGGTTTGAAATTTAAAGATCAAGCTATTCTCTACCTAAAAGTGAAGCAACAACACCTTTTTCTCTTAGATTAAAAATTATGACCAAATGAATATTTACTAAATTGCAGATTCGTCTACTTTATTTTGAAAGAATGCTTTATCTAAAAATATAAATTTGAAATACCCTAACTAACTGGAAACAAGCCTCAAGTTATTTTGCATCAGGAGAGTAAATGTTAATGTAAAGCCTTATCTGTAAACATATGCACGTTAACTTGATTACACTCTACTTGGGACATTGGTTTATTTTATGTATAGATAAGGTGTTTCAAACTAACAAAACAAGGTTAGAAAAATACAGTAGTAATTAATGCAAAATAGGAAAAATAAGCTTCAAGAGTTATTATTCAAACACATCTTACAAAAAACTCACAAAAACCGTTAGTTTGAAATAAATCATGAGAACAAAAATGCTATGAATTTTAAATTGTCTATTGTGATTGTGAGAAATTGACCTTTAATTAGATAGGGTATTTTCCGAAAATACAGCAGTATACAGTACATATTATGTCATGTCTTCCAAGATCCACTGCTTCTCATTTCTAAATTATGTAATTATGGTGACAAACACTAGATTCATGTAGAAGTGTTTGTCCATAAAGATAGTTCCTTCTTTCCAAGCAAGGATAGCCATAAATTGAAAATCCATGATTTATGTAAATTTTTCAGGTCCCTGCTCCCACAACTCTCTCAAAGACCTTGGAGGATTACTTTTAAGGGTGCAGTCGGATGACGGAAAGAACAAATTTTTAACAAAAGTTGATAGGTTTTCTCAGCAAGATTAGCCATCATGTAAAAATAACATTCAATATAAATTCTTCAAAGACAAAATATATCATTTGATAGATCAGCTTGAATTCAATTAAATTAACTTTTCTAGGCTGACCAAACTAGCTTTTGAGAGCAAAATCTGAATGGGGACTAGAATGCCATGTCTGCATAAATGAATCAGAATACTATCAATGGGGACTTATTTAAGTCAGAGTTACTTAGTGTTAACTACATACTGATTGTGATCAAATTATCGATTGGTATGTATAGGAACTTTGCCATTAAAGTGCCTGATCACATACTATTTTATTTAACAAAACACTATTTTACCTTTTTTTTGGCCAGCTCTTCCCTCTTCAAATCCATTAACGACTCTGGTATCCCTGTAGGGCTCTCTTGGGCTGATATAAGCAAGGCCCAAAGCTCAGCCATAAATTCCATTGCATTTTTACTTTGCAAGAACCCCGTCAAATTAATCTGCATCTTCTTAGGGTCTGGAAACTACAAATTTTCGAAAGTATAGATTGGTTTCTTATTTGTAAGAATAGGCTTACCTTCACTTCTAGTTGGTTGTAAACAAAATTAACAACCACATCATCATCTATCTTGAGAATTTCCGTGAGCTTGTCCTGAATCCATGGTTTAATGACCTCTATTTTGATTTTGGACATGTCCACCTGATAAAAGTGGTGAGTTTCATACCTACTTTATATTAAAAAAAGTGTTTTTTCTCACCTGGGTGCTCAGGCATGGGTTGAACTTCATTTGCTTCAGAAGCTTCTTTTCTTTGTCACTGAATCTGTTGTCCTGATTAGTATTGGTTCCCTACGTGAAAAAATCCATTCATTTAAGGCAAAAAATGTGATATTAAACTTAAAAAATGCGGGACTCTAAAATAAAAATTTGAGAATCTATTTATACTTCTATCATTAGTGTGTACCATTGTACCTACTCACTTTTGGGTTAATATGTGTTTTACTATTCACTTACCGTATACATGATCATTCAGATAGCTTACTCAACAAAAATTATAGAAATTTAAGGAAAAACAATTACTTCAACCGGTACTAAATGTACTACCAATAGTTTGGTATCTTAACTCCCACCCATTTTCATCAAGAACACTAAAGAAATGAATTACTTCGCTTTATGTATACGATCCATTCCCACATGAAGTTCGAAACCTTTGCTTGGCTTTCACAATTTCTCAAAATATATAAATATGACTCTATAACTCTTTAAGTAACAGAGCAAACAAAAAATACGATCAACAAAATGGCTACTAGCTAGCCTCACCGCTCGCGTCGTCGTTTGTCGGTTTGACGTTACCGGTTTGACTTGACGCTAGACGGTTTCGCCACACAGAATAACAGTTGAAGAACGTATTATTCTGTGGTTTGGTTTAGCTTGGTTTGTTGTCGATAGGGGTGTCTTATCTATCGATTTTATTTCTGGTGGATAACTATCGAAATTCTAGTTAAGTTGGCACAATAGACCAGTTTAGTGTGACGTCACGCCGCTGAGTGTCACGGGCCATTATCCAAACAAACCGTTTTTACCATTGAAAGAATGTGTATGTGGTATATTTTTTGATTTTTTGTCGAAATTAGTGCAAAGAAATGAGTGAAATAATCAAAAACATTGCATTCTCTACCATTTTCAACCTACAATGAATGTTATTGATGTTTTACATGTTTTCATTATTATTTCAAAGTGACACTCCGTTTATTTCACCTGCAAATATTTTTTTAATTAATTTTGAATTCGTTTTTGCCCCTCTGGACCCCCTCAGACGGCTCGCAAGTCATTTTCCTTCTAGCTCATGATTGAATTTGATGTTTTACACGTTTTCATTATTATTTCAAAGTGACACCCCGTTTATTTCACCTGTAAATATTTTTTTAAATTAAATTTGAAGTTGTTTTCGACCTTCTGGACCCCCTTAGACGGCTCGCAAGTCATCTTCCTTCTAGCACATGATTGAATTTAATGTTTTACACGTTTTCATTATTATTTCAAAGTGACACCCCGTTTATTTCACCTGTAAATATTTTTTTAAATTAAATTTGAAGTTGTTTTCGACCTTCTGGACCCCCCTAAGACGACTCGCAAGTCATTTTCCTTCTAGCTCATGATTGAATTTGATGTTTTACACGTTTTCATTATTATTTCAAAGTGACACCCCGTTTATTTCACCTGTAAATATTTTTTTAAATTAAATTTGAAGTTGTTTTCGACCTTCTGGACCCCCTTAGACGGCTCGCAAGTCATCTTCCTTCTAGCACATGATTGAATTTAATGTTTTACACGTTTTCATTATTATTTCAAAGTGACACCCCGTTTATTTCACCTGTAAATATTTTTTTAAATTAAATTTGAAGTTGTTTTTGCCCCTCTGGACCCCCTCAGACGGCTCGCAAGTCATTTTCCTTCTAGCACATGATTGAATTTAATGTTTTACACGTTTTCATTATTATTTCAAAGTGACACCCCGTTTATTTCACCTGTAAATATTTTTTTAAATTAAATTTGAAGTTGTTTTCGACCTTCTGGACCCCCCTAAGACGACTCGCAAGTCATTTTCCTTCTAGTACATGATTGAATTTGATGTTTTACACGTTTACATTATTATTTCAAAGTAACACCTCGGTTATTTCAGCCGTAAATATTGTTCTAATTAATTTTGAATTCGTTTTTGCTTCTCTGGACCTCCTCAGACGGCTCGCAAGTCATTTTCCTTCTAGCACAAGATTGAAATCGGTTTTTTCTATCTATAATGATTATACAAGATCTTTATGCATTTCGGCTGCTTCCCGCACGTATCTATATTTTTTAGCTGCTGTAAAATCGATTTGGCTGCTGAAGACAAAATTGAAAAAAATTTGCGCACGCCAATGGTCATTCGGCAGTTTTCGTCATTTTGGCTGCTATATTTCAGCTGCTAACTTCACTCCGGTAGGAGTTTTTATTGTTGCAGTACCCAGTACCTAGAAATATTTCATATTAATTCTAAGAATATTCCCTATAGACGCCAGGAATATTCCCAGAATATCACTAATTTTAAATGTACACGTGTACAGAATGTTCTGAGAATATTCAAATATATTATCTCGTAATATTCTACGAACGTTTATAGAAAATACCAGAAAATATTCTTAGAATATTCGAAACAGTCCATTCCAAATGTTCATAGAACATACCTAGAATATTTGTATTGCATTGTGAGAACATTCTGTGAATATTCAAATATTCTTGGCAAATATTCTATAAATATTCTATGAATGATATTGTGCTATCTGGGTTGGTTTTGAAGGAAAAGGGTGTCATTCATATTAGGTCTTCAAATATGTCAGTAAGATTCAATTCATATTCTTGTGGATTTTACTGGCGCGTATACAATAAAAGGGATGGGGTAGGGAGGTCCGGAGTAATTACCCCCTCCCACAATCGAACAAAATTCAGTGTTTCAATCAAAATTAACATTGATAGATTCACAAAATGAATTTTAATTCATTTACTTATATTTGTATGTAAAAGTTAAATGTATTTAATTTCAGAATTGCGTCTGTAATTTCGTAATTTTTTCTCGTAATTTTTTTTTCGTAATTTTTTCTCATCCTTTTTTTCCCACCTATGTGATACCCCAAACCTAACTATCAAATCAAAGAAGCATCTTACCTTAAACAAAAAAAATTCGCCTGCGGCGCTTTTATATTTTCTGTCACTCACGCGCCACGATTGCCCCCCCTATGGAAAAAAGCTGTATACACGCCTATTTGGTTTCAAATTTCCAATAAAGTCTAGTTCATACCCGCGCGAACTTCGCAATTTTTCTGCGAATAAAATGGCTCCCAGTCATACCGGACCTATCGTTGATGCTGAACTATGTCGGCAGCCATTTTATTCGCAGAAAAATTGAGAAATTCGCGAGGGTATGAACTAGACTTAACTCATATATATGGCTCCCCTCTGAAAAACTCCCTAGATCCGCCATCAGTGTCACTATATATTCATAGAAAATGAAAAAATATTGCACCTACCAATAAAAATCAATAAATTCTTACGCATTTATAAAGTCAGTTTAAACTCTTGAGTGAAAGGCGTTGAGTTTAAACCTTAAACCGAACCTCAAGAGGTATGGTTTAAGGATTGAACTCGTTTAAGTAGGTTAGCCAACACGAAATTATGGGATTTTAATTCGCTGATATATCATAAACCAGGCGAAAAAACGAAACACAACAATAACGCCAAGTATAGGTACAGATGTAATGCAGAGAAAACTGTTATATAAAACAACTTTTTCTTTTCACCACATTTGGTTTAAACTTGAAGATAAACTAGTTTAAGGTTTGAGGAGTTTAAACTAACATTATAATAACAAACATTATAATAACACAGCCCTTTTAATTTGCATTGTGAAAGTCGAGTTCAGGGGTTGAACTTTTTATGTTGATATTTTTGAATGGTAAAACTAAAGCATCAGAATTGACCAATATATTCTTGTGTGTGAATACAACCATAATTGGCCAACGAAAAGTGAACTTTTTCCTTGACATCTCTGTTATTTAAATTCCATTTGTATCTTGAATTAATTTGGAAAAAATAAAATAGTGATATACTTCCTATATAGATCAATGGACTTCCCAAATATTAGGGAGCTCAAATAGGAAAGGTTATTATTGTGATTCACACTCATGATGCATGCATTTTTTATTTCGACAATAAAAATCGCAATGAAAAACTAACTTTTTTGCATTATCTACAAGTTGCAAAGTACTTAACTTTATTGATTATATAATTTGTCAGTACATGCCTGGTAGAACAGTTGATGAAAACCGATGGAAATGTAATGAAATGCTTCGCCAGCAGTCCTTCGAATTCAAATTTTTTTCGTAACCTTTGAATGCCACCTTTTCGATAGCATCGAATGCAACTTTTTGTGAAATCATCGGAATAAACCGTTTTGGAATATCCAACCAAGTGATTTTTTTTTCAGCTTCTGAATACAACTTTTATTACGTAACCATCCATGTAATTTTTCTTTAACATAGGTTTAAATGAATATTTTGACTTGATCAATTGGGGCCTTCGTAATATCAGAATATTGTATTGAAAACAATCCCTTGTCCGCCGCTCTGTTAAAAAGTGCCTACCATAAAAAGCGTAACTCGTTTGCACAACAAAATAAACCGGCCGTTCGCTATAAACAATTCCTCATTCTTTGAGCATTTATTTTATGTTTTTTCTATCCTGATCATTCTGGAGAACAGAAGAATCCCGAAAAATCTACTCTACACCCCCGGGCCCGTATCTTCGGTAATTTTCAACGTCGAACCAAGAAATTTTCAGGATCGGTAGATACACTGGAGATGTGCTCACTGCACAAAGAGTGTCATCATACGTGATATACACTGCACGCCAACAGCGATGGAAACCATTTTTCTGGAAAGTTATATTAGGGGGCAAAATCGGCCCGAAATTCCTTTGGAGTTGTGTTCAGGAAAGTTAAGTGTTTTATTTTAGCCACTGTAGTATTTGTATATTTATAGCGAAGTTAATAAAGACAGTTTAGTGTGCTCGGAGTATTATTTAGAAATATCGTAACAATGGGTGGGTGGTATGAATAAATGCTATAGCAAATGCTTTATACTATAGGTATGTCTCTCTCATAACTCATCAAAAAGATGAATACGTCTGTTTCAAGAATTATGAGTAAAAGCATTTACTCAAAGTTTATTCATACCCCCCAATGGGGGTGATATAAACTGCAGAAAATGAATAAGTCGCTGTTTCAAGAAATCCGAGTGAAAGCATTTGCTCAAGGTTTATGCATACGACCCAATGGGTAGCATGAATAAAAGCTAGCAGAAGCTTATACTAGAGGTCTGTCTCTCTCCTAACTTAACAAAATGAATACGTTTATTTAAAAAATGAGCAAAAGCATTTACTCAAAGTTTATTCATATCACCCAAAGTCATAGCGGAATACAGACATCAATAAACAAAAAATGAGTTCAAGAAAGTATGAGTATAAGTGAGAATATCGTTATTTATCGCTCTAATAGAAAGTCATTTTGAAAAAACTACTTCTGAAATATTCTTGAAATATACCAGAATATGTAAAAATGTAATTTTTCTCAATTTTTCATTTTAATATATTTATGGTGTTTATATCTGCAAGTCACTATATAATTAAGTTGAATTATTTTTTGATAAAGAATGTGTTTTATCTGCAGTTATAACTGTTCTCCTATTCTGGAAGACGACCATGTCATATGGTTTGCTAAACTGAGGTAATCAAGAAAAAAAACTTAATGTGTTACATTTACTTAACCGTAATTTGTTTCATGTAGTTTTGACAAATTAATATTATTGAATAATTAGATATATTTTGAAATATTTTCTATATTTTTTGTTATCTCTGGCAATTTTATTTTGATAAATATATTGATAGTGAGAAAAGTGATTTTTTTGTTAACAGGTTTTCGGACTGAATTTAAAATTGATAGGTACTTAATTATAAATTCAGCATTTATAATGAAACGAATTAAGTCGACAAAGTCGAAGTACCCTTTCTCTCCACACATTTTCACCTAGTGGAAAAATGAAGCAAACATCTGTCAGAAAACAACTACTATCCAGGCTAATACCATGACAGACATTGAACTACATCTAACAGATATTTGTGCAAGTTTCTTCCAAGAAGACCCAATTGCAAAGTGTAGTTAAGATTGTAGGGGGGTCATGCAGGCTCTGCAGCCTCACAAGCACCTCGACCTATAAAGTATTTTGTGTGTGACCCTTTGTCTATTCGAGGCCCGGGATTCTGAGACTTCGTTAATCAGTTACCTGGGAGCTAAGTTCCTGATATCGGAGGGCGTTAAGAATGCCCCTTCCAGGAATTTAAGCCTCTTGCAGAAGATCGCTGGGCATTCGCAAAGCAGATGTTCTGCAGTTTTCGCGAAGTGCTCGCAGTAGCGGCAACTATTACTCTCTGACTTGCCCATCTTTTTAAGGTGATACGTCGGAGGGCAGTACCAATTTCAAGTCAACAACAAATGCATGTGTTTTTTCCGGAAGCACTATAGCTTCATTCAAGGACCCTTTCGTGAATAGCCATGAATCTTTTTATTCGAAAAATTAATGACAATTTTTGTAGTTGTCATTCATTTTTGTTTTTCCTCAGTTTGTAAATTAATATTCAAACATGTTGTCATAGTTTCTGTACTAAAAATAGAATAAACGAATAATAGACACTATTTCTTAGATTTTTTATTCTACGCCATGGGTTATTTTATGTTATACTAATGCAAGATATATAGTATATATAGTAATTTCGGTTTGAAATTTTCAAGGGAGTAACGAAAAGCATACAAAATGAAACTATAGTATGCTTAAACAACCGTACGCCTACGAACTATTAAAAATATTGAATTTATACTTTGAACTTGTATATTTTTTTTGTGAAATCTATTTTTACGAATCACCCAAGTATTCGAAGAAAACCATTCAAAGACAAAAGCTTGTGTGAGCAGGGGAGATCCGGGACCTACACCCTATACGTAAAAGTGAATCCCGAACCACTTTAGCTCAGTGGCAGGCGGTCTGGGTAGGAAGCAAACGCTCTTTTTGAGTTGTGACGTTATTGAAGACAATGTGCGAGTGGGTGTCTTTACCATTACCCAGTCAACACACGGACATTCGATGGATATCCATTGAACATTTATTTTGTATATTCGGGATATCCAGAGGACATCCAGTTATATCCGGTGGATATTTTATGGACGTCCGGTGGATGTTCCTTCTGGAATATCCATAAGATATTGTTCACATATATCCATTAGATGTTATTCAGGGACATTTACAAGATTCACAAGGTTGTCCATAAGACATTGTTCACAAATATCCAGAAGATATGTTTTAGGGATAACAATAAGATTATCATTGATGAATAAGGGAAACTCTTTGAATATATTGATATTGGAAATTGATATTGTAGTAAAAATGCACTAAACAAATTTTTCTAATTTATTTAAATACTACTTAAACAATTATTCACTAAAACATTGACTTAAATTAATTTCTACTAGTAGGTTTTATTCATCCAGTATAAAATTTGAAAACATAACAGATAAAACGCTAACATAGGTATATGGAATAAATAAACATTGCCTACCCCAAGGAGATTAATCCGCGCGGGGTTGTAGGCTGATGAATTCATTAGCAACAATGCACATTAATAACAACAAAAATAGAAAAATGATCAGATAAAATATATATGACGACCTAGAAAGTATGGAATGATTTGTAATAAATATAATATAATAAAAAGTGTCATTATGTTTGTTTAAAGTTATCTTAGACATCTACACATTTTCTGCATTAATAAATGACATAATACACCCACAAAAGGATATCCTGAGCATGGGGGTATTGTTCATTCATTTAGTAGCTAGAACTTCAGATTTAAAACAATTTTCATTATATGAGTCATAAAATGTAAGTAAAATTAATGTGTTAATAAAATAGTTGTAAAATAATAAATATTTCCAATAGATCAATGTTATACTTACATCTAAAATTTCAATTTAAAAATTTAAAATTTGAGCTATATTGTGGATCTGTTCAGACTATAACAAGCATTATTACTGGACATGAAATTGTGAAGTTTTGTTGGGGGAATTTCAGAAATCCAATTCTTGATTTTTTTTTTAATAAATTATAAGATTTCACATTTTTTATGGCTAACGGTAGTTCATTGAACAGTTTCGTACCTAAATAGGTGAAACATTTTTGACCTATAGCTTTTTCAGCTCGAGGTACGGTAACAGTATTTTATTCTGGATCTAATATAATGCTGGTGACTGATAAGCTTGAGGTCTTTCTTATTTTTGTATTGCTTCAGGAGTAATATTTTAGAATATAACTGACACATGTTATATATTTGCGATATAATGCTTCTGATAGGTATATCCTAGGCTTATTGAACATTTTCTTTATTACGTATTTCTGGATTTTTTAAACTTTTTCCATCAAAGTTATTCCAGCTGCTCCCCATGCGATAAGTCCGTAAGTAAGCTGAGATTCCACCAATGCATAGTACAAAATTTTTAGATATTTTATATTGAGAAGATTCGAAAGAATTTTGAATTTATATGCTATATATCTGAACTTTTTAATGACAAAATTTATGTGCTCGTCCCATTTCCAATGGCTGTCGATATAAATATATGCCTAAGTATTTGATTTTGTGCATAGATTTTATTTTCGTTGGTTTTTGTGTATCGTTATTGATATTAGTTTCTTTAAATAATGGTAAGTTATTGTTGTAAGATGTGAAAGGTACATAGACAGTCTTTTCGTAATTAATCGTCAAAGATTTATAGTTGAAAAAATCAGTTATTTTCTTCAAGTCATTCTCGACGGTATTTTTCAGTGATGTCCAGTTACTCTCTTGGCTATGGCTATCATCTGTGGCTATCATCTGCGAACTCTCGAACTGTATTTGTAACTCTCTGTGTCTATCCATGATTATTCCGCCATCTGATACCCAGCGGCTTATATACTCGTATTTACAGTTCTCGACTGATCAGGACAACAGAACGATTCATCTAGATGGCTCTCTCTCGAAAGTTCGGTTTCTTGGAACGTTTGCGCTTCTTCTACACGGGACTCATGTGTTTGTCAGCGGAGAATTTGTTTACATTTCGAGTGTGCGTTATTAATTGGATGATCAGAGCCGGTCTCGAGGCCGGTCTCGAAATCGTTACAATATTGTACTCTGTATTCATTTTATATTTTATATCAGTAGAATATCTTCTAATGGATATCCATTTCGAATCCATGAATGAACATCTTATGAAAGTTCATATATATATAAAGTCATATAACGGTCCAGGAAAAATATACAATTGGTTTTCGTTGAAGATAGAAAAAAACATCGATATTGAAAATTAATCTCGACAATTACATTCATTTATATTTGCTTAGACTTCTCCGCAATCCGTACAATATTTTCTGAAGAAACCGGTTATTTATTTTCAAAACGATGTAATTTATGTTCGATAAAGAAAGAAAAGAAAACATCGAAAATGAAAATTCAGCTTGATATTTATATTCATTTAGGCTTGCCTCGGATATTTTATGTTATCTGTGGAATATTTTCTGGAAGATATCCGTTTTGAATCCATCGACCATTGATTAATATCTTCTGGATGTCCATCTTGAGTCCAAGGAAATACAATGATACGAGCTATTTGTTGAAAAGAGAAATTTTTATTTGAAAATGGAAGGTAAAAAAATACAGGTTGAAATCTGGTTTTGTTATATTTATATGAATTTATGATTGCTTTAGATATCTTATGGCTATCCATAAAATATCATCTGAAAGATATCCATAACACATCCTCAATGGATATCTTATGGATGTCCATTTCAAATTCGGGGATATTTCGACCAGAATTGGACATGAAATGGATATCCATAGGATATTATGTGTTATCTGGGTAAACTATCAACAACTTCACCACTACTATTATATCTTTTCTTTCCTTCCAGGAACAATTTAAGCAAGTCCCAATAGGGCTGTCAAGACTTTAGCCACACTGGCTATGAAACGTCTGGTCAACTCCCAACGGCTCTCCAATGGTTTTTTGGATGGTCCACAAATCTTCTCACATCACCTATTTACTTCGTTTGTATACCTATTATATTACGTGCATTTTGATTCAATGATCCTTTCAAAAATACTCTAACGATCCAAGAGTCGGTTCTCGTTTTGTTCCACTGAGTCACTGTCGCAAGGTGAGTGGAAAAATCCCGAACCTTCCAGAATGGTCCGAATGGCGATCTGCGAGGATATACAGGGTGAGTCATAATGAGACCGACAAACTTCGTACACAGATTCATTACCTAATTTTTAGGTGAAACGTTTTTATCAATGTATATCTCAAAATGCATTCCCTCTGAGATACAGGGTGTTGAAAGTCCGAAAAAAATTAAGATTTAATTCTTCTTTCAAGAATTATGAAATACGATAATTGAAAGATGATACACTAATCTTGATTTATAGATGTGTTAATTTGAGGTTGAAGGGTTTAATTTTCGTAAAACGGTGGCATAGTTAAAAACTGAAAGTATGTCGTGAGGAAGCATCGGGATGATATGTTATCTTCTGTAGGCCTTAATCACAGAATGCTCATTCGATATATTATATCGGAGTATTTTTCGTTCTCTTGAATATTTTTAAATGTTGTAAAACTTGAAGACATTGCGAGGGTGAGTCTGAATTACGTCTTCAAACTCTCTTTATTCAACGCATTATTTCAATGTAAACATCAGCTTTTCAAGGTGTTTGAGACAAGATGTTGTGTCAAAAATTTGCTAATATTTCAACCAATCTAACGGAATTTGACCTCTGCTATTTGCCAATACCATATACAAGGTGTTTCATAATTATTGAATGCTGATCCTGAAAGGCGATAATCATTGGTTGGTTTAAAAAAAATCTTTACAAGAACAACAGACCTATGTTCTTCTTCATTTCTGAGGTACAGGGTGTTGAAGTATTTAATAGAAACGATAATAAAAAACATTTTCTCTTTTATTGCCTTTGACAGAGATATCAGTCTATTTCACACAAAAAGGTCATCAGTTTATTTTCCAGTAATACGCGAACTCTTCACTTCACTTATTGTGATAGTGGGTCACTCATCTATTTCGCGGGAAAAGATCTACAAGTATTTTTTCCGTAACACGAAGACTCTCCACTACTCGACCACTCATTTACCTACTTTAAATCATTTTAATAAAAATGCACTTAATTATAATCCTCTAATTTATTTCATAGAAACCTTCCTAGGCATTTTGTCCATTCTTACTAAAATTAAGTCACCTACATATTACTTAAAATAAGTTGAGTTCTGTATAACAGTGAGCACTGTTAAATGTTTTTAGTGTACCTTGTATTATAACACGGTCTTTAAAATTTTAGAGAGTCATATGTGTGTCTAGGTTATATTCAGTAGATAATAATTTATACCTGTCAACTTGAACAGGTGAACAAAATTTTTTTAAAATATGAAGGGGCGCTCTGTGTTGATAAATTTAATGGCTTTTGACATTACGACCTAAGATATGGCAGTCGAGGGATGTCGTGGAAAGAAAAAAGGCTTGATATTTTGAGATTTCATTCGGTGTCGAAAGGTCTTGGGGATAATTTGGGTGTGGTTACGAACGCCCCTTGAGAGGCTCGTGCCACTAGAACGTGTGTTAATAATTTGCGTAGGCCGATATGTTTATTTTCAACATTCAACGGTAGAGCGATCTTTCATGTTTCTGAGAGAGTGACCCTTTTATTCTTCTAACTAGATATAATTTTCGTTCATTTGCATATACAGGGTGTATGAATCCTTACGTTGAGTTGAACATTAAGGTTGTTTTTTGACAATTTTTCATATATTACACATTTGGTACTTTTATATTTGCGTTATTATTTTCCACCATTTTGCTTTGATGAATAAAGCTGATTCGTGAAACTTTGCTGACTATTAAGTCCAGTTCATACACTCGCAAATTTCGCAATTTTTTGCGAATAAAATGGCTGCCGACATGGTTCTGCATCAACGATTGATCCGGCATAACTGGGAGCCATCAACTTTTTTTAAATGCGGACCTGTCTATTTTATTACAAATTTTGATGGAGCGATAAAATTATAATTCAGTGGTATATCGTAGTTGATATTTTTATAACGTTTCATTTAAAAGTACTGAGTATCAATAGTGACAAATTTTTTTATTAATTACGGTCCTGTCGTTATTTCTTTTGTAAATTGTTTTGATATCTAAAAAACTTCACTCATACATACCTACTAGGTCCATTCTTTTACGATGAGAATTTGAATGGTGATATACCGGGTGACCACGAGGTGAGGTACGCCCCCCAATTTTTCTATAGTTTTGAAGATACAGGTTTCAAATTTGGCACGTCGATATATTACTCAAATACGCATATTTTGACTCCATAACCGAAAATTCACCACTTCCGGTTTAACCGGAAGTGACCCCAAACTTTTTTTTTCAAATGACACCCTGTACAATTTTTTTCATTATCAGGAAGAACACGCAATTTGTGATATCACTGTTCTCCAAAATTGAAAATCGGTTGAAAAATGGCGGAGATACAGTTGATTGTTCAATCGAACAAAGTTGGCCGTGAACATCAAACTCAAATCATCACAACTGACGAACGGCGTCAGCATTTACGAGAGGAAGGTTCGAGGTAAGATACAGCTGAAAATTGAGCTTCCCATGTAATTGCAGCAACCATATTTCCCATCAATTATCAAACATTTCCTCAAAACGGATTAGTACCCATAAAGAAAGGCTCACAACTGCCATTTCTCAAATAGCAACATACTCTTTTCACATTGTTATGTTGAAAGATGATGAATTATCAGATTACTCGAATGAAAAGATTTGAAGAATTCCGAAAGGAACCAGAAATACAATATAAGTGTTCCCAAAATTGAGTGTTCTTCAACGAAGGCGGCTTTGAACATAAGAAAGCTAAACAAAAAAGCATATTTTGTCAACAAAGTGACAATTTGTTCTACTCATTCAATACAAGAGAATTGTAACTTGTTGAAAAACATTCCGATGGAGCGAAAATTTACTAGAAATGAAAAAGTAGATTTACTGCTAATTTATGGCGAGTGTAGAAAAAATGCAACTGCGGCTTGCATTCTTTACAGTGAACGATTCCCTCTCAGACAACGCCAACCAAGTAGAAACTATTTCGCACGTTTGGAAAGGCAATTCAGGATAGAACCAGATGAAAATGTACATGATCAGGATAGTTTTATTATTGATGCAGAGACGGAAACTAATGTTTTGGCTGTTGTTTATGTAGATCCCACCATATCACTTCGACAAATCGAACATGAATTACCAGTTGGACGAGAACCAGCTCGAAAAATTCTAAAAGACATGGGTTTAAGCCGTATAAATATCAGATACATCAGCGCCTTTACGAAAATGATCATCAAAGAAGGGTCCAATATTGCAATTGGCTACTTGAGAACCACATAAGGAACCCGAATATGACGAGAAACATTATATTTTCCGACGAATCAAGATTTACGAATCTTGGTATGTTCAATAGAAACAACACCAGATACTGGGCAACTGAAAACCCCAGGCTCATAAGACAAGGGAATTTTCAGGAACGCTTTGGATTCAACGTGTGGATAGGTCTGATAGGAACTCGAATCATTGGGCCCATAATATTTGATGGTATGTTGAATGGGCAACGCTATTTGGGATTTCTACGAAACGAAATAGAAGGATTCATGGAGAATTTACCTCTCGACGTCTACCAAAATATGTATTTCCAGCAGGATGGTGCACCTCCCCATAATTCCCGAATAGTAACCAGTTACCTAGATGAAACATTCCCAAATCGATGGATTGGCACGAATGGTCCTACAAGATGGCCTCCGAGGTCACCGGACCTCACGTCACTGGATTTTTTCATATGAGGTTACCTGAAGAACAAGGTTTACTCTTCTAGTCCTACATCAAGGGAGGATTTGGAACATCGCCTTAGAGAAGCAATTGCAAGTATTGTTCAAGCTCAGTTAAATGGAGTTATGAAAGCAATAGTGAGACGTGCAATTTTGTGCAGAGAACATAATGGAGAACATTTTGAACAGTACTTGTAAATCATTTTTTCATTACTTTGATTTCTGTTAGTGTAGTAAGTGACCAGAACCAATAAACAATTTACTTCATACCTTTTTTTTTTCGTTCAGAAATTAGTTGTATCAAATGTTAGAAATTGGAATAAATATCTAATACATTTTTTTTACTCTGCAGGTATATTCTTATGGTGGATTTATTCAGCAGTTCCAATTCATGAGTTTTTAGTCACTAGTAAGAAGTCATAAGAATGTTCGTTAATGGAATATTTATTCCAACAACGATCTTAAAACTGCTGTATGAATCCACCATCAATTACGATTAGCATACGAGTAATGAGAAAAAAGTTCGCTCCATCGCCGTTGAATGTTTTTCGACAACTCACAATGTTCCATTATTCAGAATGTACCGCAAATTTTCACTATTTTTTTTAAATATGAATTTTTGTTTAGCTTTCGTAGGTTCAAGCCGCCTATGTTTAAGAATAGTCAATTTTGAGAACACTCATAATGAAACATCCCGTATCTTCGATTACTTTCGGAATTCTTCAAATCTTTTCATTCGAGTAATCTGATAATTCATCATCTTTCAACATAACAATGTGAAAAGAGTATGTTGCTATTTGAGAAATGGCAGTTGTGAGCCTTTCTTTATGGGTACTAATCCGTTTTGAGGAAATGTTTGATAATTGATGGGAAATATGGTTGCTGCAATTACATGGGAAGCTCAATTTCCAGCTGTATCTTACCTCGAACCTTCCTCTCGTAAATGCTGACGCCGTTCGTCAGTTGTGATGATTTGAGTTTGATGTTCACGGCCAACTTTGTTCGATTGAACAATCAACTGTATCTCCGCCATTTTTCAACCGATTTTCAATTTTGGAGAACAGTGTTATGTGCATTCAACAAAGAGGTCGTCAGTTCGAGCATTTAACGTACCTAGTTTGTTATATAGAATTCATTTTCTGTATTGGTTTTATTTTCCATCAAAACTTCATTACAAAATAAATTATTTTTCTGTTTGTTTGATTTCTTATTCTACTCTTAAGTTTATTTCCGCGGTAAATTGCTATCATTCGTCTCTGAAACTATAGATATAGGTATTTTATGAATTTTCATAGTGTAAATACAATTTTCATAGACACATTTATTCAAAATGTCACTGATAATTTTTAAATTGAAGCGTTAGAGGTTTTGTGGGATTCATAAACGAACTAACGACAGGACCGTAATTGAAAATTGTTGTCACTGATGATACTAGTTATTTTAATGAAAAGCTATAAAAATATCAAGTATGATACCACTGAATTGTGATTTTATCGCTTTATCAATAACTGTAATAAAAGAGACAGGTCCGTATTTGGAAAAATAGAGAGACTTGTGCGAGTTACGGAAGTCGTAGCCCTTTCCTTTTCAAACGTGTATTGCCATGCACGAGACCGGTGACCGCGCTGAGGTTCGAACCCAGGCACCTACGTATGATTAGATTAAGAAGCGATCGCTCAACCCACGCGCCACCACTGTCCAAAATTAGGTATTGTTACGATTTTTTGCTAAATAATAGTCCGAGCACACTACTAAACTGTTTATTTTCTAACTTCACCATAAACAAACATACAACACTTCACTGACTAATAAAACACTTACATCTATCTATACAACAATACAACTAGCTAAATATTCCAAACACTTCTGCTTATTATCACTTTCTAATCTTCTTAAATAATTCTCTTCATAAAAACTTCCTTCCCAGTCAAACGTCTCCGTTTATATAGGTGCTCATCATGTAGACTGGATTAATCGCGATGATTCGAGAATACTCAAAACGGAGACTTCTACACATTTCCAGGAATTGAGCGATGACGCGGCAGCTCCGTTATCTAGACTATTCATGCAGTACAGAAAACGATCCATCCAAATAAACACTTCTTGGAATTGATTTATCGATGAGGTGCCCGCGGAATGGACTCAGCGGCGCAGCTAAGGGGCTTTTATCAATCTCGTAACATTATTCCCCTTTCAATTTTGATCGTCCCGATCAAACAATGTGTCGTTGTCTCCATTATAACGTTTGAGTCTCTCTAGGTGAACGACTTTCATTTTCGCTCTTGGGCTGCGTTGAATTCTATATATATGTATATATATATATATATATATATATATATGTCCGCTTGTGCAATGTGAACCATTTCTAAAAAAAGCCTTTTGGCTGTGTTTTTTTCTGTAGATAAAATTTTTACCGAATTATAATCCATACAGTGTCCTTCCTTAGCAACATGTTCACTCGAACCTCGAAACCTCGAATCTCGAACCTCGAACCTCGAAACAGTGTAAGTTATTCCACGTTTTTCGTTGGCTTAATTCTCATAGTTGTCTTTACATATTTGTAGTTTCCCTGAAGATGATAATAAAAAGTTATTGAAAGCTTGGAACAAGTGTATAAGAGTACCCTTATTGGCCTGCTGCATATCCCAAATATTAAAAAACTCATTTCCTAACTAGTCAGCAAACAAGACTACCCTTTTCTATATATATATATATATATATATATATATATATATATATATATATATATATATATATATATGTGTTCAGATAGGTTTCCGCGGTCAGATATTTGAAAACTAAAAGTTCGGGTTGAACCGCGTCTAGAATTTGTTGAAATTCGACGTTTCGGCTCCGATTTTGGAGCCATTTTCAAGAACTGAAATAGAAAGAAAATTAATGAAAGGTTAAAACGTAATTCTACGCTGAGGTCTCAATCTGCCTACTCCTCAGGTATAATTACGTTAGGTTTTTGTGACTTGACGTCGGGGTCTCAATCTGCCTACTCCCCATGTCTCGTCACTGGTTCTCTCTAAGGTCTCAATCTGCCTACTCCTTCGAGAGAACTGACCCACAATTCCTCAGTTCTCTCGAAGGAGTAGGCAGATTGAGACCTTAGAGAGAACCAGTGACGAGACATGGGGAGTAGGCAGATTGAGACCCCGACGTCAAGTCACAAAAACCTAACGTAATTATACCTGAGGAGTAGGCAGATTGAGACCTCAGCGTAGAATTACGTTTTAACCTTTCATTAATTTTCTTTCTATTTCAGTTCTTGAAAATGGCTCCAAAATCGGAGCCGAAACGTCGAATTTCAACAAATTCTAGACGCGGTTCAACCCGAACTTTTAGTTTTCATATATATATATATATATATATATATATATATATATATATATATGAAAACTAAAAGTCGGGTTGAACCGCGTCTGGAATTTGTTGAAATTCGACGTTTCGGCTCCGATTTTGGAGCCATTTTCAAGAACTGAAAAAGAAAGAAAATTTATAAATGGTTGAACCGTCATTCTACGCTGAGGTCTCAATCTGCCACGTCCACTATAAATACAGTTCCTCAACCCACAATTCCTCAGTTCTCTCGAAGGAGTGGGCAGATTGAGACCTTAGAGAGAACCAGTGACGAGACATGGGGAGTAGGCAGATTGAGACCCCGACGTCAAGTCACAAAAACCTAACGTAATTATACCTGAGGAGTAGGCAGATTGAGACCTCAGCGTAGAATTACGTTTCAACCATTTATTAATTTTCTTTCTTTTTCAGTTCTTGAAAATGGCTCCAAAATCGGAGCCGAAACGTCGAATTTCAACAAATTCTATATATATATATCAATCAGCTTACCGACAACCAGAATAGACCACAAGAACTAGACAAACTGAAATCAGCCTTACTTCCGAATGGTTACAACAATTCGCTAATCGACAAGTCTATCCGCCATCAACTGACCCGTCCTCCAAAAACAAATGATCCACTAGAGAGTATCCAGCCACACAAAGCTTTCCTTCCATACATCAAAGGTGTGACAGACAAAATCAGTAATATCTTGAGAAAACACGAGATAAAAACAATATTCACGGCCAACAACCAAATATCCAAATTTCTCAGATCTCCCAAGGACACAATACCAAACGATTCTCAAGGTATATATGAAATACCATGTTCAGACTGCCCGAGAAGTTATATTGGCCAGACTAACAGACGAGTAACTTCCAGAGTCTACGAACTTGCTGTGCGTCAGGCATCTTCCACTTCCGCACTTCATAAACATCGAGAAGACACAGGTCACAAAATAGACTTCAAAAACAACTTCTACCGAGAAAACTCTGCAAACCAGGATCATCCGAGAATCCCTCGAGATAGAGAAGCGTCCCAATTGCCTCAACACTCGCGACGACGGACGTAGACTTCCCAGTACCTGGAAGCCTCTCATTGCACGCATCAACTCATTTCCCACCAACCCAGTTCCCGCACATAGCTCACTTAGCGCCAACCAAGTTCCCGCACACAGCTCATCTAGCGCCAACTCGGTTCCCGCCCATAGTTCACCTCGCGCCAATACATTGCACACGGCCATTACAGACACGTCCACTATAAATACAGTTCCTCAACCCACAATTCCTCAGTTCTCTCGAAGGAGTAGGCAGATTGAGACCTTAGAGAGAACCAGTGACGAGACATGGGGAGTAGGCAGATTGAGACCCCGACGTCAAGTCACAAAAACCGAACGTATTTATACCTGAGGAGTAGGCAGATTGAGACCTCAGCGTAGAATGACGGTTCAACCATTTATAAATTTTCTTATTTTCTTTCTTTTTCAGTTCTTGAAAATGGCTCCAAAATCGGAGCCGAAACGTCGAATTTCAACAAATTCCAGACGCGGTTCAACCGAACTTTTAGTTGTCAAATATCTGACCGCGGAAACCTACCTGAACACATATATCCGCGGTCAGATATTTGACAACTAAAAGTTCGGTTGAACCGCGTCTGGAATTTGTTGAAATTCGACGTTTCGGCTCCGATTTTGGAGCCATTTTCAAGAACTGAAAAAGAAAGAAAATAAGAAAATTTATAAATGGTTGAACCGTCATTCTACGCTGAGGTCTCAATCTGCCTACTCCTCAGGTATAAATACGTTCGGTTTTTGTGACTTGACGTCGGGGTCTCAATCTGCCTACTCCCCATGTCTCGTCACTGGTTCTCTCTAAGGTCTCAATCTGCCTACTCCTTCGAGAGAACTGAGGAATTGTGGGTTGAGGAACTGTATTTATAGTGGACGTGTCTGTAATGGCCGTGTGCAATGTATTGGCGCGAGGTGAACTATGGGCGGGAACCGAGTTGGCGCTAGATGAGCTGTGTGCGGGAACTTGGTTGGCGCTAAGTGAGCTATGTGCGGGAACTGGGTTGGTGGGAAATGAGTTGATGCGTGCAATGAGAGGCTTCCAGGTACTGGGAAGTCTACGTCCGTCGTCGCGAGTGTTGAGGCAATTGGGACGCTTCTCTATCTCGAGGGATTCTCGGATGATCCTGGTTTGCAGAGTTTTCTCGGTAGAAGTTGTTTTTGAAGTCTATTTTGTGACCTGTGTCTTCTCGATGTTTATGAAGTGCGGAAGTGGAAGATGCCTGACGCACAGCAAGTTCGTAGACTCTGGAAGTTACTCGTCTGTTAGTCTGGCCAATATAACTTCTCGGGCAGTCTGAACATGGTATTTCATATATACCTTGAGAATCGTTTGGTATTGTGTCCTTGGGAGATCTGAGAAATTTGGATATTTGGTTGTTGGCCGTGAATATTGTTTTTATCTCGTGTTTTCTCAAGATATTACTGATTTTGTCTGTCACACCTTTGATGTATGGTAGGAAAGCTTTGTGTGGCTGGATACTCTCTAGTGGATCATTTGTTTTTGGAGGACGGGTCAGTTGATGGCGGATAGACTTGTCGATTAGCGAATTGTTGTAACCATTCGGAAGTAAGGCTGATTTCAGTTTGTCCAGTTCTTGTGGTCTATTCTGGTTGTCGGTAAGCTGATTGATATATATATATATATATATATATATATATATATATATATATATATATATATATACAGGGTTATGATAAAGTAATGCACAAAATTCATAAAACGTACAACGATCACTTTTGAAAAAAATGCAAAAACACGTCAAACTGTTTTTTTATTCTGCATCTTTTGAAGTTACAAAAATAACACGTCAAAGTTGTCAAAGTTATGACGTCATCAACAAATCTTTTTAATGGGAAGCTAAGAGTTTTATTACATTATGTGATAGAGCTTGTGTTTTTACACAAGGGAAAAATAGTTGCAGTAGGGCTCACATAAGAAAAACAACGAGAAAAGGAATAAAAAACGAAATAACAAAACCAATTATAAAAAGAGGTCAAACTTAAACTTATCTAGTAAGAACATGTGTTCTTATAAATTTTTTCAATTGATTTACTAAAACAACGGTTTGTCAGTGTCAGTCGTACAATTAGTGTCACCACAGTTTTATTATTATGGCTCGTTTAACCGAAAGAGAAAGGATAGAAATTCTAATGATGGTAGGTTACTGCGATCGCCTTCGAAGTCATGAAGAAGCATGTGCTTTATTTAACGCAACACATTTTGAAAGACCTCCAATTGCTAGAAGCACAGTAAGCAGAATTGTTGCAAAATTTGATGCAACGGGAAGCGTGAGGGATGCTCCAAAATCTGGACGACCAGGAATAAGCGACGATGTGAAGTTAGATATTTTGCTGTCAGTAGAAGAACACCCTCACGAAACTACAACAGAAATTGCCTTACAAGAAAATGTTAGTCAGTCGTTTGTAGTAAAGATGTTAAAAAAAGAAAAACTACACCCATACAAAGTTCATCTTGTTCACGAACTCTCAGAAGATGATCCGGACAGACGTTTGGAATTTTGTGAAATCTTCATGCGGCATTGTGACGAAAATCCAAATTTTCTTAATAGTGTAGTATTTTCCGATGAGGCAACGTTTTGTCTAAGTGGTTCTGTAAATCGACACAATTCTCGCTACTGGGCTCGGGAAAATCCCCACTGGATGCAGACAAAACACACCCAGCGTCCCCAAAAAATTAATGTTTGGGTAGGAATCGTCCGGGGAAGATTTATTGGTCCTTATTACTTTCGCGGGAATTTAACAGCTGAACGATATTTGAAACATCTTCGTATGGCAGTGCTTCCGGACCTACTTGCGGATTTCCGGATCCAAATAAGGGGGACAACTTGGATCCCAGTATTTGGTTCCAACAAGATGGCGCACCACCACATTATGGTCATACTGTTCGAAGGTTTCTGGATAACCAGTTTGAAGGACGGTGGATTGGAAGACGTGGACCAATAGATTGGCCACCTAGGTCAGCTTATTTAACCCCCCTTGATTTTTTTCTGTGGGGACATTTGAAAAGTCGGGTCTACATTAACCGGCCAGACAATTTAGAAGACTTAATGGAAAGAATTAGACACGAAATGACTCGTATAACTCCGCAGATGATCGAAAACTCTATAAATGCGGTCTACCATCGTCTTGGCCTATGTCAGTTAGTAAACGGGACACAGTTTGAACAATTCCTATAAGAAATAGTTTTGGTTTAATGGACTGTTTAGTTAATTGAAAAGTTATTATGAAACTTACGTTTATTTCGTTTTTTATTCATTTCCTCGTTTTTTTCTTATGTGAGCCCTACTGCAACTATTTTTCCCTTGTGTACAAACACAAGCTCTATCACATAATGTGATAAAAATCTTAGCTTCCCATCAAAAAAATTTGTTGATGACGTCATAACTTTGACAACTTTGACGTGTTATTTTTGTAACTTATGTCAAAAGATGCGGAATAAAAAGAACAGTTTGACATGTTTTTGCATTTTTTTCAAAAGTGATCGTTGTACGTTTTATGAATTTTGTGCATTACTTTATCATAACCCTGTATAATATATATATATATATATATATATATATATATATATATATATTCACTTATATATATATATTCACTTATATATATATATATATATATATATATATATATATATATATATATATATATATATATATATATATATATATATATATATATATATATATCCAGAAATTTTTTCTGTAATACCCATATTAGTTGATATCATGAAAATCTTCGATGATCTTTCTGAAATATTTGTAAAACAATCTGGCGTATTATGACAATAATAATCTATACGAATATTTTAGTAATATTCTCAGAAACATTTTCTAGAATATTCCATTTGGTTGACCATAGAATAATTGTAAAAATCTTCGTGGATAAAAATATTCCTGGAATATTAATATCATATTCCTATTCCTCTCATCATCTATTTGGATGATTGAGAGAACGTTCAATGAATATTCTGTGCTATCTGGGAATTCATATACCTTATGCACTGTATTTAGTTTCTCCAACCACTCAGTATACACAATCGTGCCGTATTGTGTATTCAAAAAAGTAAAACAGTTCAATGGATACAATGCGCGAAAAAAATTAGGTCACACGATTCTCAATGACCCTTGACGAAAATCGGTCGGTGTCGTCGGTAAAGAAAATTATACATGGTCATGGTACTCACCGGTAAGTACTTTTTTAGCCCCACACTTGCGCAAACTCACCAACACCGGCAAGATGGTCCCCCTCTTATATCAGGTACGAATAATTTCCGTTCGTCGACAGCAAGTTCAAGAGCAAGAGCGGCGGTTTTGTTCAAGAATTCAGTCTGGTCTGCTGGCACAAATCGGAAAAGAATTTTTAGACTAAGATAAAGAGTAACCGAAGAAAAATAGTGAAATTACCTTTTAAAATGTTGATAACATTCATTTAGGAATTGTGTCGTATTTAAATTTCAAGTTTCAAACTGGAAAGCTGCTTCACGGGTGTTCAAAATAGACTAAAAAATGTTGGGAAAAAACACACGAATCATCACAGTAAGTACCTACCTTGTGATCAACTAAATAGTTACTTACTGATCTAAAGAAAAATATTGGAGTAGTATTGAAACTTTATTGGATATCAGATAGTGCCAAATGTATATTCAAAAAATAAGAAATGTCTTGGGCGCGTTTGCAAAGATGTGAACGAAGCCCACATGAAGTGTGGAATAACAGTTATGATGGGGTCAATGATCATATATAATATATAGGAGTAATCCTCATATTTACTCGACAGGTGTTCAGACATCATAATGCGGTCAGGTTTTTCGAAATAACCGTGTTCTTTTATAGAATTCTAACTCGAATCTTTGCTGTTATCTGTGCGTTATAGTCATATAGGTATTTGAAATAAGATTGATTCACAAAGCAACGGCATTCTTGTGACTAAATGAATAACTACGACAATGTTAGGACTTTGCGGTAAATATAAATTAATGCAATACAAGGAAAGTTTCAGCGGTGAAGCTGATTCAAAATACTGTTACTCCACACCCAAGCCTTAAGCGTAATAGCAGTATTTATTTCGATAAATGAGGTAAGAACTAATTTAAAGAAAAATCACAGTACGACATAAATTTTATGGAATTTATGTCGCTGCAGTGATACGAATGTGGTAAAATTATGGAGAAATGATAATTTGGCTATACCGAGAAAGCGGAGGCAAAAGCAACAACATACTTTTCTACATAATTTACTGAGAGTTGAAATTAGTTTCAGTTTTTGTTTCTGTAGACTATTTTATCACTTTTCTTTTAATTATAATTTTCCGCTTCCAATTCACTCCGTTTTCTATGATAATACAACAATACAGTTGGTACCTACAATTAATTAAAATATGTACACGCATGTGTAATATTCGAGTTAACACTAAAAGGGAAATCCTGTATTGTTCATAGATTTCGTAAGAACCAGAAGAAAGACGGTAGGGATTGGTGTTGATCTTGAATTTTGTACGTAAGTTCAGACGATCTTCATGTGAACGACAAAAGGTTAGGAAGGCTGAACTGGTTGGCTGAACTCTAATGAACTATTAAGACTGACACGAATTACACGACTCAAGATATTTCCAAAGAACACTGATCAAGAAAATATATACGAGAAAGAGACATCGCTTCAATCAATACTCACTTTCTTGTGATATTCCAAAGAAGCAAGATGAGACAATAAGATAATTGGTGTTTTCTGAATGGAACTTTAAAGTTTTACTCTGTTGTGACGTGGGACTCCATATATGGGAAAAATAATTTAGAGTAGGTCGAATATGTGCCTTATGAATTACTAGTAGCAGACAAACAAGTTTTAGAAAGGATGTTTTGTCAATGAAGACCTCTCGTGGATTTCTCAATAAAAATTATTTCAGAACCGATCATTATATATGGTCATCATTCATCTATGATTGGATAGTTATTGTGAGACCCAGTAAAAAAATGCCAGAACTATCCTGACATGACAATGGATTTTTATTAGTGTGGGTATTGCAGTGGAAGTAATAAGCAGAAGGAATTCCTTCTCCTTTTTTTTGGAGCTTATGGTTGTCAGGAAAATCTTCGGAGGTAGTTAATGCATTCCAAACCGTAACAGTAATGGGATTGAGTTAACTGAATTTATCAAGTTCGTCTGGCAAAAATCACTCGAGATTAAACGAATCGAGTTCAGCTGAGGAAATAAAGTGTGTGAAAAAATTAGTGAATATTTCTCATTCAATTACATGAAATTCTACTTTATTTTATGGTAAAACTACATGCTGGCTTAAACATCACTCCTTTGAAAATTTACCAACCTCATACTTTTCCAAATTTCTTGAAAACTAATATATCTTCTTGCACGATGACTTCGCTTGACATCAAAATTGACACTTCCTTCAGTCTCAACTTGGGTTTGTTTGAAAATTCACATTTCCACTATCCTTGCCTATCGATTCATATATTTTGAACGTGTCCAATACAAATGTCCGTCGGTATTTTTTATGAGCGAGATTACCGCCATATTCGCCAATTTTTAATTTTATTATGAATAATTTGAAACTATAATCTTCCCTGCGAAACCCATTTCTTACTCTGATATCAAAATATTTTTGTGAAGTGAAAAGTAGTGCACTCTTTGTGATATGTCTGTTACATATTTAGAATTGAAGTTTTGTTCCGTTTTTTACTAATTTCTTCCGAACCTAAAATCGACACAAGTGGTTCGAAACCCGTCTGCAGAATCAATATTTTCCATAAATTATTTTGTAAAATTTGGACAAATAGGACCTTCCTAGATCTGTCTACATTTCTGCTTTGCCATCAGAGTCAAAGAACGAAATGCAATACACATAATTTTGACAGTTCCATTGGTAAACTTGTAAATAATTAATTCTGTTCTGTAGTGTGTGAGCAATAACTCTGATGAAAGCATATCTTTCAGTTTTTGTAATGCATTCTAACGTTTTTCTAAAGAGTTTTGACATGTTACTTTTTTTTTGGAGATGGGCTGCAGTCCAGTAGCAGAGGACTTAAGTGAGTTCTAGGTAGATGTTTTATCAGGTTTGGTAGCTTATCAACAATCGAACCGAAAATAGGTATGATTTAAAATTAATTAGATTAGTTAAAATAGTTCTCAGTCAGAGTGTTCGAATTTCATGCACACATGTCAATAACCGGAGGGGAATAACGGGGATCTTCAGTTAGGATCGTTTCAACGAATTACAAACTCTTTATTACTATGAACCAAGCTTTCGTCTCAATTTTGAGACTTCTTCAGGGTCCTAACTTTGCTATTATTTGGTAAGATCCACACTCGTAAAATTGTGAATGTGATCGAGGATTGGAAGTTTCTGCGAAATTTTTGGCGATTACGTTTTCCTCGATATTATTGCAAATTTGTAATTATCTTGATTGACTTGATTGACCATGTTTACTTTGTCCTTACGATTTTGGATACGCAAAGTGATTCCAAAGTAAATAGGCAAACATTTTCGACGTCAGAAAAATATTGCAGGCACGAGCATTTTTACCTTGCCGCATATACAAGCTATAAAAACATAAAAAACTGAGGTGAAATACGATATGCAGAGTTGAAAGCGAGAAAAGAATAACCTAGGAATATTAGGGAAATTAATAATAATAATACTCCCCCATAAACACTCATAAGGTGTACTCAAAGGCTTAGCTTGTGCGGGTTGAGGGTGGCTATTATTATTATTTTCCTTGGCACTCCGGAGTGACAGTGATTTTCCGTGGCCTATTCACTTGTATTCAGCAGTAGGCAAACCCGGAAAACCTACAGCATCACTCCAGGTGGTCGGTGTGTACTCTAAGCAAGCACCAGATGTCGGATTGATATTTTTTTCAAACAAGGCATGTGGTCGACTATCGACGAAATTGAGAAAAATGTTCTCACTCTCAGGAATTGAACCTGGCCCAGCGCTAGCAGAAGTTTTATCAAACAACTTCGTTACCGACCACCTAGTGCAACGAGTAAGTGAATATGAATCTTAGCAATAGATATCAATAGTTGGATGGATCAATCAAATAACCAATTATCCTTTTTTCAGGAGTTAAAAGACCTGGTACAATCAACATTCCACTTTCTAGGTGACAAATTGAATACGAATCTAATTTATATCTATTTATATAGATCCACGGCAAATAATAGAGGCTATGCCTTCTACGAGTGCTTATGAGGGAGTATTATTATATTTATCGAGATTTATACAATTCTCAATATCCGTTTTATGAAAAATCAATAGCAACAGGTGTCCCGAAAAAAAATTATCGTTTTCCTAAAACGGAATATTAGAAACTCAATTGTTTCTAGTTTGTGGCATGCAATCGATGAAAGTTAATTCTATCAACAGTATCAACTGGTGTTTGTCTAGTGGTCAAGAATTTATACGATTTTTAGCACCTTATTAACCCAGATTGTTACCGACTGCGTTAGTTGTCATGAATTCATTTTATACGACGGAAAATATTTCATTTGCCATTTTATATTATTCGTTCATCATATAATAAAATAGTATCCCTCTACTTTACGACTTGGCTTTTATAAATTTATATTGGGTTGCACATCAGTAGATTTTGAACAGTTTTTTCGTTTTGGATGCACACAAAGGAAATGAAAATTATGTCAAGTTCAGAAAATATCTTGATGACCAAGGAAAATAATGTAGGTTTTATTTTTCAATTCATTTGACGAGTATTTTATCAATAAACTTGGCATCGGGAGCTACAATAAGCTCTTAAATCATAATTATTTTCTCTACACAAGCATACCTACAGCGTGTCTGATTAGGTTGACAACAAATAGAAAACTTTTTTCTTTTTCTTTTTATGAAAAAATAATTCTGTTCCAGAACTAATATTCAATAATGAAATTCTTAAAATGTGTCAGTCGTAGGTGTTGTGAAGTGTTCTTCAGAATAAAGTGAATCATGTTTTAAATACGCAATCATATCTATTTTCAAAATTTAAGTTAACCCATTTCTACTGGAATCTTCATCAATGGGTGTCACTGTAGAAAAAAAATTATAAAACAGCGGTGTGATTCGTTAGGTCATTTTAAGAAGAAAAGTTCCTTTGACCATAAGTCCGGTTTAAGTTGCTTCGTTTCTGAGATACAGGAATTTGAAATTAAAAAAACACGGTAATTATAAAATATCATGAATATCCTAGAACCGATTTGGTTGAAATTCTCCTTTTGGACACTTTTGTCCAATCACCTCACTGTATCTATATTTTGGTATAAGGTCCCAGAAATGGTGTGGCTGATACGTGCTTGGTACGTTAGCCTTTAAATTTTTTGGAATTCCTGTATCCTGGTAACCAGAATAGTTAACTATATTTTTATTATTTACTAAAGGTTTTATTGATTGAGATATATTGATATTGACAGCATAATTTATTGAGTGTGTATATATTTATTTTGTATGTATTTTTGTTTTTGGTTCATGTGTGTTTATATTATTGACAACGCTTTGTCAACAAGGTACTTATTCCTTCAGACAATAAAGCATATTATCTACTTATCTATTATATTTTTAAAAAACCACTCGACTCTTTAGATGTTTCTCGGTTGTGGTTTGAGTTGTCTAGTTTACTATATCGTTTTAGAATCATATTTATAGTTGTCATAGACCTGGGGTAATCGAACTCTGACGCACTTTTGCCCCACCCTATATTTCGAAATCATCAATCTTTTTATTTTTTTACAAAATATCCGTTAGTTCTCCAAATAATATCAAAGAACCCTGACAAATATTAATCACGATTCAATGGTGCCCTTCGATAGTATTATTGAAGCCTCTCACCATGCCATCTGACTGGGAGTGTGGTGCTGTAGTTCAAGTTCTGAGAAAACACATGCGGTTGACAGCTTCTGGAAAAGCTTCCATAAAAACTTGCGTCCTTGGTCACGCTATTGCTCCACGAGAATGCCAAATCTGCTTGATGAAGATTTCAATAATTACTTAATGAGCAATAGATATAAATGGAGTCTCTTTTTCACACTTAAATAAAGACGCAAATAAACTGTATTGTCTTTTAAAAGATTGTTCGTAGATGAAAACCCTGCTACGCAGACGTTATTGAAATTGGTAATTGGCAGACTAAACTGAATAACTGAAAATATCTCTCAGTTGCAAACAGCTTTTTCAATAACATTTTTCGATATTTTGTATAGTAATGCCACTTTACTCCATAGTGAAATTAGAATATCGGCCGATTCCCGCCTCACTACACGCCACTGATAAAATCGGCTATGCGCATATTTAATCTAATTGAATGCACCAACTTTTATGTAAAATTAAATTTTTTGAGAAATCATTAGTTAAAAAGTTTCCCATATGGTTCCATGTTTTTGGCGGACACTGTATATAAGTCTTAGATAAGTATATTACATTACTTCTTGCTTTCATCCTCTGTAAAATTAGACATCAAATTGTTGATACCCTTCTGAATTGAATTTAAGTAAAGTTCTCAACATTTGTTTAATAGGTTCCTCGATTCAATACTGTTACAAATTATTCGTCAGTCGTTTAAACAGTTGGTCGGTATAAAAGTTCAACTTTTATTACAAATACCCCTAGTGTTTACTACAACACATCCCTCAAACTGACTAGCCAACCTGAGACGACTTTACAGACCGCACTGCTTTGATCGTTTCGTCGTTTTCTGATTGCCTGGTACTCGGCTCGCTTATATACCCTAATAATTATCTTGAAGGCATACTACCGTCGCGTAGGCTGTGCTCTATTATCGACGTGAATATTCAGAACTGACGGTGCATAATTGAACTCTGTTACATATTTCAGTAAACAAAGCTGTCACTTGTCACGGTGCTAGAGCGTTCGTACAAACTATCCGGGTTGACACCCTCACAAAATTTGTCTCGTTTCTGTCCAACTCACATAAGCTCTTAGATAGGTTATGATTCACAATAATAATAACTTTAATTTATGAATAAATGCATAGAAAATGTTACAATTATTAAATACAAAGTATGAAAATTACAAAAATCTTGAATAAACAAGGAAATCACACCTGCTGCTTGTGTGTAAATCTATAAAATTAAAGAATTATAACAGATGTTAAAAAATGTAAAAGACTGGTCTATGAGTTCCTCATATAATACTAACACCGAAGAAAATGTAACAATTTGTCCTGCATTTAATGAGGTTTGTGCAAGGCCCTTCGAAGATTCATTTCGAATTATATGAGAGGATACTTTCTCCTCCATACTTAGATGTTGGAAGTATATGTACGTGGTATGTACAGACTGTTTCATACGCGTTGCTTTCGTTCCATATTCAATTTATTGGTAATGTTATCAAGTAAACCTAATTAGGCGCATATTGTTCATTAGAAAGCAATATTGTGATTATATTTAGAGAGGTGTAGAACACGACGGATTTTATTTATTTTCCCCGTGGCTTGTAACACAGGAAATTTCAGAGTTCTACTGCGGTGTTAAGAAGGAAAAATATTTTGATCACACCCAAAATGATAAATACTGCCAATATTTTTGTTTTTCTCGAAGGGAATCTCTTGCTTAAATAAGCTGCTGTTGAAACTGCTTCAGCCCAATATTCTCTTGGTAATTCGGCTCCTATTAACATACTATACTAGGGCCATCTCGACCACAGTCCTATTCACCTCATAGCAAGCCCATTTTGTTTGGTAAGGTATCTTAAGTTGATGTCGAATACTTGATCCCTGTTGAAATATTTTGAAATTATTCATATATAGCAATACATTAATAACTTTGTGGAGAAAGAATCTGTTAGGGTTGACGTTGTATTTTGTTTCCGTGGGTCCGCAGAGATCCGTGTGAACCAATTACAAAACTTGAATCTCTATGTTAAACGTGAATCTTCAATGCACTAGCTGTTGTGAATCATATCTGACTCTTTCGATTCAAGTGTCTTAAACGATAAGCCAATTTAAATATTCTGTTTTCCTTTTGCTCACAGACAATCAATTTGCAGCAATATCTGGAACTTTCACTGTCTAGTGTATAAAACGCATGAAATACTTTTTTTGTTTCCTTCCTTTCTTCCATTTTCCGCTTTTTGTTCTTATTTCTGCAAATTCTTGCATAATGACCAAATTCATTACAGTTGACACTACGAACTCTAAAATTGTTTTCTCTTCTGTGGTCATTTTTCGAATATAAAGCAGTTTCCGTTTCATGGCATGCGTTTCTGTTATTATTCATTTCAATATCTTGCAAACACTTTGATCGTTATGCCAGAACTTTCCAAACCCATTATTATTGGTGTATAGGTAGTCATCTGGAGTACCTGCAAGTAACAAGGTTCCAGTCTACTCGTGTTTTACTTCAAATTCCAAATTTTTCAACTTGTGAGCTGTGATAACTATTTTATTCTTATAATTGTCAACAAAACTGCAATTGATTAATTATGTTGTCACTAAGGTCCTTAGAAGCCCCACTTTTCTGGCCAAACCAGGTTCCTCGAATACCATCTGTACTTTACCTCAAGTTTCGAGCCCAAACTGAGTATGTGCTTCCATTTTCCAATATAGATTCTTGGGTGTCTACGTTGCGCAACACCCATTACTACCAAACTACTTTTCCATGGTTCTGACAAATTTCGGAAATATCAGCAACTAAAAAAATATCTTGTTCAATTCATCAAAGAATGATGAAAAAAAATATATTTATTTGAAAAAGTTTGTTGTTATGTCAAATGTTTAAAAAAAAACAAATGAAAATTTATTCATAATATTTCGAAAATATTCCTATTTGTGAGGATTAGTCATTTCGCATTTGGGAATTGGAGATTCTACAGCTTTAATATATAAAGACTAAGTATTTTCAAAATCACATGCCACATTTGTCAACAACACCAAAATATGTCTTTCGTTCCATTTAAAAAACGTAGCCAATAATAATTACATGGTTGTTTTACTGTAAAAAAGTTTGATGAAAAAATAAACAGGAAATGTGGATCGACCAGAACTGGAATAAGTTAATAGACTCAAAACCCCTTTTTTTTACCTATTATTCTTTTAAATAATGATCTCTCACGTTAATCAAATACCTTTCATATTTGTTAAACAACGTCCGGTATTCCTTTATTATATTTTACATCTGCCAGACAGTTATTCGAAATGAAAATAGCTTGAAACAGTTACCTACTTTATGAAAAACTGAATAAATATGATTTCATTGACAGTGATGTACAGAGTGTTACAGTGTGTCTCAGTTGTCATGGACAGGGGAAGAGTGGGTGGTATTTTTATTACTTTTTCTACATTGCTATGTAACTTGAACATACTTCTGTGTATAGTGAACCAAATTGCTCGAAGAGTATATAAAAGAGAAAAAATTAATATTCAAATTATGGTGTCAAATGTCTCATTCATTCCGCTGAGTCGGGTGGAATGGGGCTACTTTACGTGTGGTTAGTGATTCATTAGCTTGGTAATGTGTTGGGTAAATATTAAATTTCAGAAGTGATTCTGCCCGTTCTGTATCACCAACAGTTTGTGGTTTGGTTAATTTGTAAAGGATGTCGCGTTCCTCTACAATAATGATGTCCTCAACCATCGGGAAGAAAACCCTGCAAGACTCTTTTGTTAAAAGAAACTTGGAATTTTGAATCATTTATTTTCTCTTGCACCCTACCGACATAATGAATAACTTTGATTGTTGTGGGAAATGTTAGAAATACGAAGTCACTGATTCCTAAAGGGTTTGATGTACTTCAATTTCTTCTTATTCGCCATGTCCAGATTGCTGTTGCACATATTTCATCACTCAATGAGAGTTCATCATACTTTACTTTCTTGTTGAAGTTGCTTTGTGATATTCCTCTCATAATCTAATTCAGGATTTATTCAAAAGTGCTATATTCTTGCCGATGCCTCTTCTATGACCTCTTCTTCCTGTGGTGACAGGATTGCGCCTATTGGAGGGGAATTATGGTGTTATCTTTGGAACGACGTGCATATTTGATTATGTAAATCAAAAGAAATCATTCCAACTACGGTCGAAAATACCCTTCTCTCCACACATTCCCACAAAGTGGAAAATGAGGCGAATATCTGACAGAAAACAACTACTTCCCCATATAGACATTGAATTACATCTGTCATCTATCTTCATTTTGTTGAAAATGACCTCATGCATGTATGCAGAATTATTTCTTTTTATTTATTTTGTCCTCTTCGTATACACACTTTTCGAACTTGGTTCGATTTATTGCATATTGTGATCACAAGCAAAAGTTAAATTTATTTGAGTCATCCAACCGCTTTTAATACTCAAACCTAGACTTCTTTTAGAAGCTTGATTCAAGAGAGCACCATTTGATTTGATTCTCGAGAATGTAAATACTGGAGAAATATCAATTCCTGCACCATTTGCGAAGAACAGAAATGTCACAAGTTGTCTACGTTTTGCCGATATCACTCGAACTTGTTTTTGCCCACGTTCTGCAATTATTTTGGATTATCTATGTACCTACAGTGGTCATGCCAGTTTCATCAGAAGACACCTTGAAATCTTCATAGATTTTTTTTCAAGCGTGTGTGATTCACCTTACACCCAAACGCAAATCAGTTTGGGAAGTGTCATTTTCCTGAACGCTCAAGTCTTTTCAAGATCGCTATATAAGATTATTTATTAAGTAGGAGGGAAAATAGTTCGAAAACGTCGAATTTGTAATCAGCAAAACCATTTTACTGCTGATCCACTTTTTTCTGAAAAAAATGCAGTTCTAAAAAATCCAAATTTGTCTCAATTCTCATGAAAACAATCCGTAACTTCCGTTATTTTGATGTAGAATTGAACATTTTTGTTGGTATTCATCAATTCCACAAATTTCACGGTTCTACAGCAAAAATAATACAAATTTGAATTTTTCAGAAATGTACCCTATTCTCGAGTTATACGAATACGGATTCGATGTACTGTTTCACACCAATACACATGAAATATGTATATTTGTCTCTCTTAGTCGTTAAGAATTGTCGAGCGATTCGAGAATAGCCCCCCTGAACTTTTTAGGAACGACGTGGATTATCAGTAGAATGCATGTGCTAATTGTGTAGTGCATGTCTATCGATTGTGCAAAATTCAGAATTCTATACGGCAGAAATGCAGAAATAAGTTACGGTATAGTTTCCATGAGAAGTTGCTCTATTTGGCTGATGAGGTAACAAGAAATGATATTGTTTTTGCCAAATGATAGGTCGAGCACACTACTAAACTGTTTATTTTCTAACTTCACTATAAACAAACATACAACACTTCACTGACTAATAAAACACTTAGATCTATACAACAATACAACTAGCTAAATATTCCAAACACTTCTGCTCATCACTTTCTAATCTTCTTGATAAATTCTCTTCATAAAAACTTCTCTTTAAAACTTTTTCTCCCAGTCATATGTCTCGCGTTTGTATAGGTACTCATCGTGTAGACTGGATTATTCGCGATGATTTCGAGAATACTCAAAACGGAGAACTTCTACACATTTCCAGGAATGGAGCAATGACGCGGCAGCTCCGTTATCTAGACTATTCATGCAGTACAGAAAACGATCCATCCAAATAAACACTTCTTGGAACTGATTATCGATGAAGCGCCCGCGGAATGGACTCAGCGGCGCAGCTAGGGGGCTTTTATCAATCTCGTAACATTATCCCCCTCTCAATTTTGATCGTCCCGATCAAACAATGTGTCGTTTTCTCCATTATAACGTTTGAGTCTCTCTAGGTGAACGACCTTCATTTTCGTTCTCGGGCTGCGTTGAATTCTATAGACCACGTCGTTTATTCTTTTCACTATCGTATATGGTCCTTCCCAAGATGGTGTTAATTTGGGAGAAAATCCTTTCTTACGACGAGGATTGTACAGCCACACTCGATCTTCTTCTTTGAATCCACCAGTATTGGCCTTAAGATCGTATCGAGCCTTCATTCTGTCACTAGTTATCTTCAATCTTTTTCTTGCAAATTCGTGGATGCCATTCAACCTATCTCGCAGTTCGTCTGCATAATCCTGTACCTCTTTTTCTTCAGAACTTGGTGATCCGAACACCAAGTCACAGGGCAACCGAAGTTCTCTCCCAATGATGCTGGCTGGAGTGAGCTTTGTGGAATCGTGCACAGAGGCCCTGTAAGCCATCAAGAATAGTGGAAGATGTCGATCCCAGGTCTTTTGGTTCTCCCCCACTACTTTGGAAAGATGTTCTTCCATAGTCCTGTTGAACCTTTCAACCATGCCATCAGACTGTGGGTGGAGGGCTGTTGTTCTGGTCTTGGTAATTCCCATCAATTCACAAACTTCCTTGAATAAATTTGATTCAAAATTTCTTCCTTGATCGGAATGTAGCTCCATTGGGACTTCAAACCTTGAAAACATGTTATCCACCAGAGCTCTTGCAACTGTGGATGCTTCTTGATTAGGCAAGGCATAAGCTTCAACCCATTTGCTAAAGTAATCCATGGCAACGAGGATGTATTTGTTGCCATCATTCGTCATCGGAAACGGTCCTGCTACATCGATGGCAATTCGTTCGAAGGGAGCACCTACATTGTATTGTTTTATCTCTCCTCTCGATCTTGTCTTGGGACCTTTGCTTGCTTCACACTTCAGACATCTTCGGCACCATCTCTCTACATCTTCACGACATTGGACCCAGTAAAATCTCTGCCGTATTTCATCCATGGTCTTATTCACTCCAAAATGTCCACCTGATTTGCTGCCATGGATCTCCTCCAAGACTTGACTTATCGTCGACCTAGGCACAACCAATTGAGAAATCACTTTTCTGCCGTCGGCTGATTCCCACGCTCTCTTCAATAGACCATTCTCAACAATCAGGGAATCCCATTGTGCCCACAATGCCTTGAAACCTGGTGATCTTAAGAAGATTTCCTTCCAGGTGGGTCTTTCCGCTCCGCTTTCCTTCCATCGTAAAAATTCTGCAATGTTTGGATCACTTTCTTGGTCCTGCCTCATTTTCGCTGTGGTCCAATTGTCGTCAACCATTGATCTCACTTGGTTGATTCTTTTGCTACGTTCAGTTCGCTCACAAGTTTCCGAACCAGATTTTCTGAACATGCCATCTGCGATGTTGGGCAATTCAGTTGTTCTTAGCCTCTTAATTGGGATAGCCTCGGGGGCTTCATCATTGCTAGTCGGCATGCGCCCTGGCATCAATTCAGTTGTTCTTACCCTCTTCACAGGCATGGCCGTGGGAGTTATATTTCGCTAGCCGGCATGCGCCCCGATATCAATTCGGTTGTACGTAGCCTCTTAACAGGGATGCTCCTAGGGGTTCCATCATTGCTAACCTGCATGCGCCCCGATATTTTGGCTGATTCTAATTTTTCCTGCCGCCAATTTGAGGACTCGCTGGAAGACCTTGTCCTCACAGGTGACTGCGAACGTGGTGGCATTCTTACCCTGCAGTCTCTAATAAGATGTCCCAATTTCCCACATCGATAGCATGCCCTGTTCTTCTGAATACTTATTCTGCTTATCAAAGATTTAATCTCATCCAGAACCTTCTCGAATGAACTAGTAGCTGCGCTTGATCGTTGTTCGGGTTCTTCTATCGATACCGCTCGTACTTTCGGCCTCGAGGTTCTAGAACCTTCTGGAAGTCTGTTTTCCTTTGTTTTTCTATTCGTTCCAATTAATTCTTTTGTTGTTCGAGAATTTTCTGGAGTGCTTCTTCTCGTTCTTGTTTTTCTTTTTCTCGTTCTTGTTTTTCATCTTCTCTCTCTTTTCTCTGTTCTTCGAGAATTTTCTGGAGTGTCTCTTCTCGTTCTTGTATTTCTCTTTCTCGTTCTTGTTTTTCATCTAACTGTCGCATTTCCTCTTCTTGATTTTCATCTAACCGTCGCATTTCCTCTTCTCGTTTTTCATCTTCTCGTTCTTTCTTTTCCTCCTGTCGCCGCTTTTTCTCTTGTTGTTTTTCCTTCTGGCGCTGCTTTTCCTCTTCTTGTTTTTCATCCTGGCGCCGCTTTTCCTCTTCTTGTTATTCCTCCTGGCGCCGTTTTTCCTCTTCTTGTTTTTCCTCCTGGCGCCTTCTTTCCAAATCCGCAAACTGAGTTTGGATAAATTTCACAATGTCCTCCATCGTATCGTATGATGTACTCCTCGTATTCACCATAAATAGTTTATAAATAGGTTTTTTCTGTTTTTCACTAATATCCCGCTTCGGACACCACTGTTACGTTTTTGCTAAATAATAGGCCGAGCACACTACTAAACTGTTTATTTTCTAACTTCACTATAAACAAACATACAACACTTCACTGACTAATAAAACACTTAGATCTATACAACAATACAACTAGCTAAATATTCCAAACACTTCTGCTTATCACTTTCTAATCTTCTTAATAAAGTCTTTTCATAAAAACTTCTCTTTAAAACTTCTTCATAAAACTTCTTCTCCCATTCAAATGTCTCGCGTTTATATAGGTACTCATCGTGTAGACTGGATTATTCGCGATGATTTCGAGAATACTCAAAACGGAGAACTTCTACACATTTCCAGGAATTGAGTGATGACGCGGCAGCTCCGTTATCTAGACTATTCATGCAGTACAGAAAACGATCCATCCAAATAAACACTTCTTGGAACTGATTATCGATGAGGCGCCCGCGGAATGGACTCAGCGGCGCAGCTAGGGGGCTTTTATCAATCTCGTAACAATATGCATGCTAAAAAAATTGCGTGGCAGAAAAATTTCTTTAGCATACGCTGAGAGTTTCCTAAAAATAGTGATCCTAGTTTCACATGTTTCACCTGGAATATCAGTTGGGTCTGTACTCGTCATGTTTTAGCCAGGATATAAATGAAATGAGATGAACGATGAAAAATTTAATAAGAATCCTACCTCATTTATTGGACTTCCGTTAAGCATTGCCAAATTATCCAATAAATATTTATCGACAGATTTGAATACTCAATAAATGTTGATGCTTACTGAAATTTTACTTTATCATTTCAGATCACAATAATATTATACTCAATTATCAACTCTACGTTAGCGAGAATAACTACACAATGCGAAGGCAGTGGTGGATTGAAATATTTGTGGGGAGATGCACTACTCGACAGTCCAGATTGTGTAGGGCCTAATAATATGCCATATCCAAAGTAAGTAGTAATGTTTGAGAATTGATGTACTGCTTTTCCACGCCTCTCGTACGATACATTTATTTTTGTTATACGTACCAGATTTGAGTTTCCAAATGGTAATTCCTGAAAGTAAAAACCATTTGAGTATTTTTCCATAGCTTCTTGTAAACCGATCGGCAATCATACTTCAGGTTGTGGTATGAAGACTCATATCAGGCATAATCATTTTTTTTCGATATGATTAGATCTTTAGATATGGACCCAGAGATTTAAGTATTGTGTGAGTAACCATGACCTATGAAATATTGGTCCACTGGCATAATGTACACACACTAATTCACCCGTTTTATACCAAATTTTTTATTGAAAACGGCAATGCTTACCTAAAAATTAAACCTTCTTTTAAGAAGTTCAAAATCAACAAATCTGTGCACAAAAGGTTGAATATATTCATGTCAAGTTAGTAACTTTGATCATTGCATATTTGCATAAGTGAACAATAATAAAAGAACATAATATAAAAAGTATGCGATTTTGTGCACATCTGTTCCTAGAATAGCACATATGTCTCTTCGCTTACAATGGATTTTGGATTTGATGGTGATACCAAAGAATAATTGTATTCATAATTCATACCATGTACCTGGATGAGGATATCTACAGTAAGCAGTGTGATTGGTTGCATATAGATTGTAGCAAAAAGGGGCTACATTACATATAGTTGCTCATTTCCAATCCTTCTAAAGAAAAATTAATAGTGACATCCAATTTCCTCGTGAATCTCCCTGTCGCATAAAATACGTTCAAATGGATCGTTGAAATGTAAGGTAGTTTATTGATCGATATGAATTTTGTGCACTTTCTTCTCTTGCACTGCAAAATATTGCTTTGAGTCACCATCCAAAATTTCTTTTAGTGAAAAAAAAAATACAAACATTGTGACACACTTATACACTTGTATTTGTGGTATCGCTAGAGAAATATCCCAGAACGGATCAAAGGTGACTGAATAGTGACACCTACCTGAATATTTAGAATATAATAGGTTTGAGTTCTACAACTTCCCCAAAGCAATTAGGTACTTTTTAAGGTAATTTGGTAGGTAGGGTATTGTTCTTACCTATAGGAAAGGTCTCATCTGTATGCCTATATTTACACTTGTTTTATCCCACTTTCCTTTCGAACATATTTTTGGTTTTCTGTTACTAAAATTAAGATAAATAATGCGAAAAACATTTTGATCAAATTTATAGGAGGTATCGGCAATAAACCCATTTCTCTTACCCTCAACTTTTTGCATTGGGGGATTGTGTCTACATTTTCTCCTTCCTTAAGTAAAGCTTGCATAAAATAACATTTTAACAATAGAAACCGATGGTTTACAACAAAACAAAGGAAAAAAGCTAGGGCTTTGCGAGACCAAGAGATTAGTCTCATCTTCCCGATTTCAATCACATGGAAATAGAAAATGCTGATATCATTCAATTGAAATCTTCAGAATTTGTAAAATACTTAGGTCATAAGTTCGTTTTTTTTTCAAATGAAACACCCTGTATATTACTCGATAAATTGAAAGTTGAAGAAAAATGCTCCCATACCTAAATCATCAAGTTTTTTAATAAAGCCACTTTTTTTATGAAATAGCTATTTGTGTATTTGTGCGCAAAGTGATTGATTGTCGCCCGACAAAGAGAGTTACCAAGTTGTTTGATTATCAATTGACAGTCCAGCCCCCGAATTTCCTTCTGAAGTTTCTTTGAAATCATTAGCTTCCGCTAATTTTATGATTTTGTTCTTTAATTTACATCATAGTGAAACTATGTGGGAACGGAATAGTATATTGTATAACTAGTACAGAATGATAGTCATTTCCCACGACTATGAAGTTTGCAGCATGAGTCGTAGGCGAATGCTGCAAATCATACGAGTGGGAAATTAGCAATCCGTGCTAGTTATACACTATTCTTTTTCTACGACTATAACATAATATACCTAACATTAAAAATCTAAAAATTATAATTTTATTATTAACAATATTCACAGCTTTATTGTGATTAAATGTTATATTTGAAGCATCTGGGCACGGCAAAATGTATTTTCCTTGTGCTCCAGAGTATACGATCTTGAAGTAGATGGCAGGTTTTCAGAATCATTGATAGAATTCAGTATTTTATTGGCGACATCCAATTCATTTTTCATAGGTCAATAAAATTTTCTGCTACAGCGGTTGATTTTCAACCTCCATGACTATGACATTCCATGGGAAATGTGATAAATTGTAAAATAAAAACAAAATGACTTCATTGTGTTATCGGTAAGGAAATGAAATTGAAGACATGCCAATTGTTAGTTCAATTGTAAAGTTTATAGTGACTCAATTGACTTCGTATAGACTTTACCTATCATACGTTTTATCCGACAAATTTTCCATCAACCAGTGGCGGATCCAGGATTTCTTTCAGGGGGGGCGCACAGTACCGAATTCACATGAAAATTATACAGAAGGATTTGTACAAAATATTGAAGAGTCATTTATGTATCCAGCTAAAAATGTAAATCGCTCAGGGGGGCCGGACCCCCTGGATTCGCCACTGCCATCAACTCATGGGTACCACTGCTGATCTCATTCATTGAGAAATACTGTTCTAGTCAGGAGATACAGGTTTTCCATCTCAATCATTTATTTTACCAATAGGAATATTTTCTTTTCGCTATCCTCGTCGCCAGTGGCGTAGCCAGAAACCGAATTCATCCTTCCCCTGAAAGTTCGACCATGTACAGGAATAGAAACTGCTTCATTCACAGATTCCCTTCATTTGAGATAATAACATAACCTAGATGAATAACTCGCCGCACACGCATTAAGATTTTTGTGTAAGGGACATCTACAGTGTCGTGCATTGTTAACAGAAATATTGAGGTTCAATAAAATATAAATAATAGAAACCCAATATGGAATTGAAACCTGAAATTATGATGAAATAATCTCCACAGGATTTTGAGAACAGCCGATTCTCTAATTGACATGTTTTTTTCAAAATTCATTCATTCTTCTCTCTTCCAATTTGGTTTCCCTTTCTCGATAGTTATGACACTGGTAGCTTCAAATGGTTGTTCTGTCAAATATCAAATGCAGCGTTGTCGTAATGACAAGACTATATCGACAACGAAGAATCTCCGTTCGGCGATGGAAATACTATCGTTTTTACATGCTCCCAACAAGCTGCAATGAACGTTTAAATTGTCTTCTTATTTAGGCCAAGCAATAGAGATTTGTCCTTGACAAAAACCCTACCTGGAAGCAGCCTGTGCCATCCCGTGCAGGACAGTCCGTAGTTTATTCCCACTATGTCCTCAACTCGAAAATGTCATTTTTTAATTTGTTATAAACAATAAACAACAAAAAATCGTGTTTTTTTTTAGTTTTTTTATTGTAAAATGGAAACTATTGAAGCAGTGTTAACGGTGCAAAAGGGTGAACTGTAGAGAATTGAATTCCGAAGAGAATGACGGATAAAACGATCCGATCAGATAATTAGAACCGGAGAAAAGCGGGAAAAACCGGAAAATTGTGTTTTTTTTTTGTTAAATTTATAACTCTGCCATTTCTTAATATTACGAGCTGAAACTTTGCACGATGGTAGCTATTGACGTGCACTTTATGTGTGCAGAATCTGGATTCAGTCGGAATAATAGTTTTCGCACAATCCTCATCTGAATTTTTTTTGGAAATATTTTCGCGGAGAGCTGGATGCGTTTGAGGTCGTAGGATTGAAATTTAAAAAATAGATTAGGAAAGTAGACGTGAGCAGTAACAAAACGTCTATTCTGATTTTTTGATTAAACGCGTTAAAGTGTGTTAAAAACTACTGAAAACATGAAGGAAAACGGCCGACCGCGCGTGAGCCATCGAGTGGTGGGGACTGTGCGAATCGAGGAGAAACGTTTATAGTCCGGTGTTAACAGCACCGAAATCGCCTGTTTTAAAGTCTGACCCATTTTTGCGTCAAATGGGACCTATGGAGGTCGATTCCTTATGTCTTTCCACATATGAAATTGAAATCTACAAAACGCCAGTTTGGTCGTGACAAAAATTACATGGAAAAAACGAAAAAAATTGGGATATTCCAAAAATTAAAGAGAAGGCGCTATTACTTCTGGTATAATAGAGTTATTTGAAAAATTCTTTCACTGTTAGAAATGCCTATTCACGTACTTTGGAATGGGTCTCCAAAAATTTTCAAAGAAAAAAAGCATTTTCCGAAAATGTGCTTTATTTTGTGCTGAGATAAAATTTTCAATAAAATGTTAATGTTTCAACACGCTGAAAGTCACTCATGATTCACCCAACTAAAATTCTCTTTTCACTAAAAACTGCGCAATTTTCCAAGTCCATTACATGTTTATTATATATACATATTTTCTTGACAATAAATTGGCTGCAGCCATTTGACGACGACGAAACATACCATCGGCGAAGCAATATTCGTAAACCACTGTCGCCTGGCGCCAAGTAAAACAATATAGTTTCACGTCAAGGTTTGAAAATAGAATAAAGTTCATTGAATTGAAGTTCCTAATTCTTGTGATACATATTTGTACACAATTCATTATATATTTACACGGTGTTACAGAAAGTATTCACAAGAAATGTGCAATTAATTTTAATTTTATTCGAAACAGATTACTTATATAGACTGCTTGATAAAAATATTCACAGATGATATCATAAGAATATCCAATATGGAATTGGCAATTGGGAAGATCATAAACGATATCTGGAGAATGTACGATTGTAGGATTTGTAGGTTTTCCAGATTTACATGTGAGACACGAGATGTCCGTAGAACTGCTCATTACTAATATCCTATACAATAGGAGTATTTGGATCAAAAATTTATCAAAAAATAAATACTTTCCTGGCTAATACCGCGACCAACATCGAAATACATCTGATAAAATTTCCTTGCAGAGTTCCTCTCCAATAGAGATTTCTAATGGCTTTGGACACCCAAATAAAAAGAGACGAAAGTTCTTAATTTTTCCATCCTTGTTGCCAGGGGCGCGCTCTGTGATTGGTTACCATAATGGCGGGGAGTTTGAATGACATGACAGCTACAGTTGAAAATGACATTTATACTCTCTGACCTTATAGTAACCAATCACAGAGTACATTCCCTGGCAACAAGGACGGAAAAATTAAGAACTTTCGTCTCTTTTCATTAGGGTGTCCAAAGTCATTAGAAATCTCTTTTGCTTGTTGCATGGGAATGTTTATCGAAATTTTCGGACCACCTATAGACCGATTTCGGGGTGTCGCCCCTCATCAGTATAGGGTAGGTCTAGTAGTCAATAACTAATGACTGCAACAAATGGTTCGATGTAAATCCCATTTCAGGGCAAAAGCCGCGAACGCGTCCGCACCGTAGATGAATCCAAACTGAGACCGCCACTTTTATCACAAGTAATTCAATGTTTGTAGTGGCATTAGCCAGGAAGGAGATATTTTCTAATAGATTTTTTACCCAAATACTGCTATTTTATAAGATATTAGCAATAAGAAGTCCTACAGACATCTTGTGTCTCATATTATAAGCTCATTGGGAACTACAGATTTTTTTAAAAATTTTTACAAGAAAATGCTAATCTTTCTCCGAAGTGGTTTTTTATAGACTTGATGATTTTTAATAACTGAACCAAGAGAGGCAATGGTTTTAATTTTTCTACCTATGATGATACATACTGTGTAAACAGTAAATGATTCTTCCATTGTTTTTGGGGCATAGTTTCCATTTGAATCAGATTTTTTATTTGTACTGCTTTTGAAGTCTTTTTTGTATTCAGAGTATGAGGGACGATGATACATAGCTCTGGAAACAAATTAATTTGGGTACAATTCCAATTTTTCCATCATTGCCGGATCACCACGTACAAAAGTTGCCTTAAAAATTGTTGTTCTGTTTTTTACCCAAATTCAGTTCCATTGAGAGCCTGAATTAGGAAATTTTTCTTGTGGGTGCCACATATTTACCACAAACATTTACCACAAATCAGACACTCAGCAGAATTTGCAAGTTTATTGGTTGCCCCTGTAATATTTATACTACTGCAAAATGATTTTCTATAAGTCCTATGAACTTGAACTTAAGCAGGATTTTGTTTTCATTTTTGTAATAAAAAAGCTGCGATCTATTCATATATTGTCTATAAATAAAGATATGTAGCAAAAAACATAGAATACCTGCTTATTCTTTCATCACTCATGAAATCTGAGTCACGAATCGAATTCCTCAGGTTCAGATACCCCAAAATCAAGAAAAAGACCAATCAAATAGAGTACATGCCGAGATAAACAAATGCAAAGAATTATAAGTTGTGCGCAGCGCGCGCCTATTAATATTATATACGTTTCTCCTCGATTCGCACAGTCCCCCACCACAAGATCGCTAACGCGCCGCCGGCCGTTTTCACTCATGTTCTCACTAGTTTTTAACACACTTAAACGGTTTTTATCGAAAAATCAGGATAGACATTTTGTTACTGCTCACGTCTACTTTCCAAATCTATTTTTTAAATTTCAATCGGACGACCTCACACGCATCCAGCTCTCTGCGAAAATATTTCCAAAAAAAAATTCAAATGAGGATTGTGCGAAAACTGTTTTTTCGACTGAATCCAGGTTTTGCACACATGCAGAGTTTCAGCTCTTACTATTGAAAAATGGCAGAGTTATGAATTAAAGAAAAAAAAACACAATTTTCCGGTTTTTCCCGCTTTTCTCCGGTTCTAATCATCTGATCGGATCGTTTCATCCGTCATTCTCTTCGGAATTCAATTCTCTACAGTTCACCCTTTTGCACCGTTAACACTGCTTCAATAGTTTCCATTTTACAATAAAAAAACTAAAAAAACGCGATTTTTTGTTGTTTATTGTTTATAACAAATTAAAAAATGACATTTTTGAGTTGAGTACATAGTGGGAATAAACTACGGACTGTCCTGCACGGGATGGCATAGGTGGCTTCCAGGTAGTATTTTTGTCCAAAAAGCAATCATTTGTGGCTCTATTGCTTGGCCTAATTGTAATATATTTCATTCAAGACAGTATTTTTGGTTTTTCGCTGCCATGAATATACCCGACAGATATTAAAATCTAGCTGACGTGTTTATTGTATCCTTAAAAAATTGCGACATGGCAATAATGTCATGATTTGAGGGATAACATTATGAAAAGATGTTACCTTCAGTTCTATTTGAGTATTACTCATCTAGGTTGTGTTACTCGATCGGAGATGTCCATACATAGAGACAAAAATAGATATTGATGCTGTTATTAGCAGTTTTGCTAAACGTTCGAGGAGGATTAATTTCAGTTTTGCGAAAAATATAGCAATTTTCTAAAAGTTGTCTTGATTTATTGCAAAAATTAAATTTTAGTTGTTAGAAAGATGAAAAAAAAAATTATTTGTTAAACTTCTTATACTAGGACCCTCTAAAGAAAATTACTGGCTACGCCACTGCTCTTCACCTGATCAGGCGCGGATTCTGTGGGCAATTTTCTGAATCACGACCGAGACACTTTATTTTGTCCAATTATGACATATTTGACGAATTTTCTGGAAGTTATGTAAAAAATCTCACAAAAATTGCCCTCTTCCCTTTGAATAAAATTGCCACACCCTGAAAAAAAGTATCTTATCCGCGCTTACCTTAGATATTGTTAATATATCCCTTTATTATATAATTTATTTTTCATTAAATTGTAATGAATTGAAACAACAGTAAAAGAAACAAACAAAAATCTCTGTTAATAAGCAGTAAGCAGTGGCGGTTTAAGTTTCCACACTTTTATCTCCATTAATTGGTCGGTGGTCGGTGGATCAGCGGTCTAATGCACAGGCCGTTCGAAACTCCAGCATAGCGATAGTCTGTTCGAGCCCGATGCAGATACAAGAGAATTTTTCTCAACTACTTTATATCGGATCGATAGGCGACCGCATGCCTTGTTGAAAAGCAAGTGTGTTGTGAGTTGTCTAGATGCCAATCTCGTCTAGTGCTAGCTTGGAGAGCACACTGACCACCCGAGGTGGTACTGTAGGTTTTCCGACAGCTGAAAAGTGAATACATCACCTAAAACATCAGTAAGTCGCCCCGAAGCGCCACGGCAAATAATAATAATAGCCGTCCTCTACCCGCACAGGCTATGCCTTTGGGTACACTCAACGAGTGAGGGAGTATTATTATAATTATTATTATTATTATTATTATTAATTAATCAGTATTAATGGATATAATCCTAATTACACCTTATGAAAAACAGATCATGTCATTGGAATGTATCTATAACTTTAGATGGTTTAATCTTTCTTTGTACGAGTTTAAAATTCTGTTTTTTACCGGAAGCGATGGAAACGGTTTCTTCTCATTAACGGTAAAATATATTAATAAATATCAAGTACACTATATTTGTAAAAAATTCAAAGCGTACTACAGATACAGACTGCGGGAGGGAAACAAAAATAACGTGCCACATGCGCTAATAGTCTGGTGGGTTTATTTTTTAATTACTCATTTTTTCGGTATATCAAAACGGAACCTGTGCGGGTCGATTTCTTATGTTATTCCACATATGGAATGGAAATCTATAACATGCCAGCGGCGACGTGAAGAAAAAATTGGAAAATTCCAAAAATCCAAATGAAGGCGCTATAATTCCTAGTATAATAGAGTTATTCAAAAAAAGTGTTCACGAAAGGCCTATTTACCTACTTTGAACCGAATCGTAAAAAATTCCAAACCAGAAAGAATCATTATCCGAATATGAGCATTATTTTGTGCTGAGATTAAAATTTCAATAAAATGATATTTTTTCAACATGCTGAAAGTCAGTCATCATTCATCCAACTGATTTTTTTTGTGACTATAAAGTGAGGCACTGAATCGTAGGAGATATGGTTTATTCGAGAAGGGTAAAAAGGGACCAATACCGTACAAAGCAGACTATCTTTTGAATTGAACAGATACGGGAAACAGTGGAATGATGTAAGAAAAATAATAGTAATATATCGAATCTCTCAAACATCAGTTCATTGTATGTATTGAACAAACATTTTTTCTGTTGCCTTTTCCAACTATATGACATTTCACAATGAACATTTATGTAGGTAAAATCATCAATTTTCATGTATTTAACAAAACTTTTAGGTTTATTTTTCAAGTATTACCATTTTTTTCAGTACCGCCATAGAGAGGTCGTTTAGAGGATCGAATCCATGGTCTGGAAATTTTAGAAGCGGCAGATCCCAAAAGACGATCGATCCTTTTCTTACAAGGAATGCTTTACTTGCAGCTCACCAACAAAATATGGGGGAAAGTCCCACGATAACAAGACAAGGTAGAACAGAAAGTAAAATATATAACAAATATCTCAATTATTTTGTGAAACGGACAAAAAGTGATATTAATAAAAGAAAAAAGAAGGTTAATGAAGGTTGAATCTGTTTCTTCTTTCGGCTGGGCTGCGAAATTGTAGAGGACAGGTTGAAACTCGCGAGGAAATATCAAAGAATCGTTTGATTTTTAGATGGTTACGAATCCATCCTTACACAAGCAAGTACTAATAGCTGCTTTCTTCAATACATCTCCATGTTTATTTCAGGTCGGGCTGCAAATATATCTCCAGCGAGATTGTGCCCAGGAACTCCAGCAAGACTTTGTAAAACTCGCTACAACACCACAGCTCCGATGTATGGAGTGTCCCTGACATCAGGTCAACCGGTAACGATCGTGCAAAAATTTCCTGACCTACTCCAACAAGTAGTTTTTGAGGTAATAAATGTTCACAGTTCTTTTTTACAGACTTAGCGACCTACATTATTACTGCACAATACATTAATAACTTCTGATCTTTCCAAAACGTACTTGACCATAAATTCAATAGTACTACCCATCAAACTGACTAAAAAAAATTCAGCAAGTTTTCCGGATGTTCTGAAATTTTTCCACTGCCCCCTCAATAAAAATTAGTACCGAAACACTTTTGCAAATTCTGAATCCCTCTATTATTCAAAGTTTGGAATCCGTAGACGAAGTTTGGTACCTATATATCTCTCAATTTTTTGTTCATCTAGTTAATGTAATCTAATTTTTACAATATTACTATAAAACATAATTTTTTTAATGTAAAAAAATATAATAATGAAAAGAATGTTGGACACGCTGCTCTCCAATATGAAAATTATACCGGCTTGCCGTGATACGGCAGAAATCTTAGCCGGAAGAATGCAGAAGGCCGTAATTCTTGGTTCACTCCGGCTACTCAGGGCATATGATTCTCAGACCCAATAATCACTCAACCCACGGACATGAGGAGTGTTTTTTGGGAAAAATTACACACCAGCGCGCCCTCCGGATGTATTAGACTCCGGAGACAGGTCCCGACTGAGATATTCCCAACGGGTAAAAAATTAATTTATCATTAAAGTTAGTAACGTTGAAACTTTGCTCAAATACCCATTTCATAAATAAGGTGATAGGTACTACCTGTAGTCAGGTTCTACCCCTTCGCTCTTTGATACTCAACCATTTCAGCTCGATAAGTTTATGTGAGGTGTATGATCGCCTTTTGATATTGATAATAAATTTGAGCCAAAAGTTCTGAATTTTCTATAACATATTCTTATTTCGTTTAGTTAAACATGACCTATAGACAACATCGGCCAAATCAAGGTATGATGATGGGCCGCAGTGGTCGTGATGGTAGAGTGCTTGCCTCTCAATCACAGGGGCGTGGGTTCGATTCCTGTCGTGGTCACTGGTCTCATGCTAGGAATCGCACGGTAAAAGGTGAAACCTCGTTAATACTTGGCTCGCACAAGTTTCGACTTCTGAGGGCTGTAGTTCTTAGGGGGACGACAGCTGGTTCACGGAAAAAACAAAAAACCTAAAACAATACGAGTGGTTCCCATAAAATGCTTTTAGTTTCAGTGAGCATATTTCTGTAAGCGTTGTTGTTGCCATATGCTATTTACATGTATATCTATATCGATTTCAAATAAGTATTAAGTAGGAGCTCAAGATTTTTAGCAGTTGTAGTCGCATTAGTCTGTATTTTTATTCTGTGGTTGTTCCTCTCTTAAAATTTTAGGACCAAATATAATCAATTGAGATTTACTTGGATTGAGAAAGAAGCATGCAATATATAGTTATAGTAGACATTTCATTCAGAACTAATGACTTCATTTAATACGAGTTTTTAGGTTATTAGTTATTTTGATGTAGTGTTATTTTGGTGATCGGGACGTGAGTGTCACACAAATCAATTAGGACTTCATTTAAAACGGGTAATTTGGTTTCCAGGTTGTCATTATTGTAAATATTGTAACGATTTTGAGGCCGGACCTGACCGCCTAATTATTCGATCTCGGCTTGTAAATAACGCATGATCTCATCTTTATTCGCAAACGGTTCACTCGCGTTCAATCACGTTAAAGAAAGGACGAGAACTAGCTAAAGAATGAAATCATCGTTCTATAGGAACACTGATACGACTCCATAGCAGGTGTTTTAGGCAGAAATTACTTAAAATATCGGTTATAAACGGAGCAAAATGAAATAAGGTAAACAAAATTAAGTCATTTATCAAATGGATGGAATGCAGGAGAACCGCCCAAGAATTGGAGGGATATGGTCAGCTGGTAAAACATCTGGAATTACGGTATGGTATATGGTCAGATTCATCTGGAATACGTAAAACCGAAGCCATTAGCTCAAAGCTGACATTGCACGCTTTAGTTCGCCTTGCATACCCATCCACACCAAAAAATGTAATGGAGCGATTAGCGGTTCATGCGTTCTTGGATGGACTTCACGACCAAGAAATCAGCCAAGCATTGATATTAGCACGTCCAATAGATCTCTTAGACGCACTGACACGCGCTTTGGAATTTGAGGATCGGCTGGATGAAGAGCAACCGGAGACCAACGTGGCAGGAAATAGCGAATTACTCGCCAGCCGTTAAGTCCTACTGGGCTCAATGGAACTCCCTTACCTTGGACAAAAGGATCCTGAAGAGTGTGCTGGAGTCCGAGGATGGCGGGGAAGAAAGGCGTCAGAGAAATTCAGAAACTGCGGCAACGGATTTACTGGACAAATTGTCAAGCTGACGTCAAGGACTGGTGCAGAAAATGTGCAGTATGCGCTGCCAGCAGTGGGACTTGAAAATGACCTGAGGGCCCGATACAGCCCATTTGTAAGGATCGCCGTTGACATCGCTAGTCCGTTGACATCCCTGGTCCGTTTCCACAATCTGACCACGGAAATAAGTACATCTTTGTGGCAATTGATTACTTCAGTAAGTGGGCATGCCTATGCCCAACCAAGAAGCCATCACCGTCGCCGACGTCTTGGTAAAGGAGTGGATATGTCGGTTCGGTGTTCCGCTGGAGTTGCATTCGGACCAGCGCAGAAATTTCGAGTCAACCTGACCAGGAAATGTGTCAGATATTGAACATCCGGAAGACGAGAACCACAGCTCTACATCCACAGTCAGATGGAATGGTGGGGTGAATGAATAAGACAATAAACCTTCACCTGTCCAAGGTAGTCTCTGACCACCAGAAAAATTGGGACCAGTATATTAATTTGTTCCTGATGGTCTATTGTTCCGCAGTATACGAGTCAACCGAACAAATTCCTGCTAGTATTATATTGAGCCGAGAGCTCCATGTAAAGTTTGGAACGCCACCATGACGAGACACTGCAGGAGAGGGCTACGTCAGCAAATTACGACAGAGAATGTACAACATCCATAAACGAGTCCGTTCAAACATCAAGAGTGCCAGCGACAGAATGAAGGAGACCTATGACATCAGGGCCGATGCTGGAGGATTTCAGACAGGTGACCTAGTCTGACTGTACAACTTTAAACATCGCCGTGGCCTATCACTGAAGTTGCGGAACTTGTGGGAAGGTCCGTACGAGATCGTGAAGAGGATACATGACCTTGTCTACCGAATCTAAATGCTACCCCGAGGGAAACAACATAGGGTTGTTCATTTCAATAAGTTGTCCCCTTCCGCTGGAAACCACGACCAAGTTCGCACCCTCAGACCACCGGATGATGAGAATGACGTTCCAGAAGTTCATGTACTTGTACTCAAATGGACAGAAAGTTGTACATGGGGTAACTCGAGAAGAGCCACGAGACCATTTTTCAAGGTACCTGCCAAATACGCTCTAGCTCATTGTGTGGTCGAAGACCTTCGGATGTCCAGAGAAATGGCCGTGGTATTTCCAAGAAGTTTGATCGACTAGGAACTACGTGAACAGAACCCAGAAGTTGGAAGGGTGCTGCAATTGAAGAATGGCCCATTGAAACATTTGCTATCTGGTTACCAAGAAGCATTCTCTATACAAACCGTCCTATGAAGATGCCTGGAAGAGCCTTACTAGATTAAGAAACATGCTGGAACAGAATATTCAGATCTAGCGGCGTCAATATTTTGGTTTGCTGTAACCATCTTTCTCGTCCCAACATGAAGACTGTGGAGTGTTACTTCCATCGAACCTCAAGGTGCAGCAGAATCTTGCAGATGTTTCCACACTCCAAGAATAATATTTTGGGACAAAACGTACTCAAGAAGGGGGCAATGTAACGATTTTGAGGTCGGAACTGACCACATAATTATTCTACCTCGGCTTGTAAACAAGGCATGATCTCATCTCTGCTCGCTAATGGTTCCCCCATGAATCATCACGTACAAGAAGGAACGAGAACTAGCTAAAGAATGAAATTGTCGTTCTACCCACATTCGAGAATGTACGAGAGCCATCTGAACGAGTCAACGGAAACTGTCGATAATTCGAGAATGGAACAGGAATCTACTTGCGGTATACAGTGCGGCTTTTTTAGTTTGACGTACAAACTTAAAAAAAAATCGTTTGGAGGGTGAACCGATACTACGTTTTGAAATAAAACACATTGTAATTGCTTCATAGATCGCGCGGGGGGCATATTGAAATTTTAAAAATCATAGGGGTTCAAGTGTCACGGAATTCTAAAAAATGTTGATGGTTTAAAAGATAATTGAATTAACTTTTCAACGATGTGACACCTAACCCTCATGCCATTTAAAATTTTGTAGTAGATGTGCCCCCCCGCGCCATCTATCGGGCGATCACAATGTGTTTTATTTCAAAAAGTAGTATCGGTGATACCCTCCAAAAGGTTTTTTTATGTTTGTACGTCAAACCATTTAAAAGTTAACAGGATAGAGGACTATTAAAAGTCGCATTGTATAAGACGCCCAACATGAGATGGCAGGCAGAGTCGTACAGTTGTAGTTGCGGAGATACAGTTAGTTCGAGAGTTCGCAAATAAACAGCTACAGTGAAAATAAATTGAAATAGTTATATTGAAAAAATTCTTTTAAATAAATTAGTGTTATTGAGTTTTAAATAAATTACTAGAGTTATAGATAAGTTTAATTTTATTATAATATTATGTATATAGAGATCAAGGTAGAAGGCTTCAATCTTTATTCTGTCAATCGTCTTACAAAAATTGAAACATTATATTATTCTGATACCTAATGAAGTTTCAGTAAAACTGAACTATGATCTGAATTAATAGTGTTATTTGTGAGAACTTGACAACAAGAGTCAACGTCTATAGATTCAGAGCATATAAAAAGATATAGAAGGGTTGATGAAATACGAGAAGTTCTAGTTGCATACTCAACTACTTTGAACATGGAAAGTCAATATTAAAATCTTTCGAACAGATTATCTGATCGTTTGTAGCAAATAGATGACTTAAACCATCTTCTTATTTATTGAAAAATATTTTGTTTTAGTAGTTGAGGTAGGTATCCTTTACCTACATTGATGTTTACCCAAAGCTGTACAGTATCAGATATTGTGATAATGTATCAAAATATTATTTGACATATTAAATTACACAAAACTCCGCATTGCTCCAGTTAGTATATTCAGATGGTACAACAAAAATTAGAATTTTTATTTCCTGGATAACTTGTCACTGAACTTCAGAATTTGGTGCTATGCCCGATTAAGGCGGATTTGTATATACTCTACGTTATACTAGATTCCAAGATACAGAATGCCTAGACGAGAATTCGAAAATATGATTTCGATATTTTTTCATATGACGATGTGGTTGAATATGACTAAAAAATATCTTCGTGAACCATTATTCAACTTTCATACTTGAGGTATTTTCCTAGTAGTTTAGGTATCGTATTGGATACTAAGAAGTTTCCTTTTGAATTCCATTGGTTTATTCATGCTTTGAGGACATTTTCCATTAATTTCAGGGTGTCGTTTTGCAAGACCAAGAATCATAAAAAAGTGTATTTTTTTTTATTCTTTTCTATTTCAGGTGTGCGAAAGTTCAGAATGTGATGTAGTGAGAGGAGAATGTACGCAAACCTATGTTCCCTACCTATTCTTAGTGATTCCTCTAGGCCCGGTGACACTTACTGGACAAGACTACGTTTTGGTTGAAAGTGGATGTGTCTGCAGGCCAAAATATGCGTCTCAAAATACTCAAGAAGCGAGCGCCATTCCATCTTTGCCGCGGTTATAGTGATTTCGCTCCATTGTGAATGAAACATGGCAACTATATTTTATTTCGAAATCAAAAATAGACCTTTGCCATAATGGAAAAACGATCTCATTCGAGATACCTACATTTTGACACCTACGTACTTATAATAATCTAGAGTGCAGGAACACTTCAGATATTTCAACATAATATGTAATGTATCACACATGCATTATATTACATTGGTCTTTTATTTATTTTTTCTTCATTCATGCAAAAAGCAAATCTTTATTGAACTATATTCAGTGGAAAAAGAAGCTTTTTATTGCACTAGTGCAATAAAGTTTTTATTGCACTCATCTGTCATTCTACTTCAACGTGCTACGTTCAAACCCACTACATATTTAGCAGATATTCTGTGAGATTGGCCATACATTTTAAACAGCTACATATTTTATATTATTTTGTATTAATGTTAGAAGTCAGAGTTGAACAAACAATGCCTTCCCGAAAAAAACTCCATAATCAAAACCGATCCGCTATGTTCTAAACCGCCTACCTGCATAGAGCAAACTGTCTGTACTATGGCCACACCTCGTGATAACATACGCGCTCATGGCAACTATGATTTTGATTTTTATAATGCAACTGTGGTTATATAAACGTCAGTCAAAATTTAATTCTGACAATTACAGAACTGAAAGTTTTAAAATGAGTAATATTAATGGAAAACTAGATTATGGTGATGAAATCGATAGTAATAATTATTTATTTAAATTGCGTATTTCATTTTCCTTCACCTAGTGCCGCACCTACATAAATAACTTTTTGCTTTTTGCCTGAACGTAGAAAAAATGTTGCATGCAACTCATGCAAAAAATGTTTATTGCACTTGTTGCATAAATAACTATTTTGATTGATTTTAAGAACTCTGGTAGATTTTTTAAATGACAATGATTTGACCCTCCATTAATTTCCAGAATACTGATATTGTCAGTCGTATCTACAAATTATTGAAGAAATTTTGGAATGTTTTCACCTACAATTTGATTGACTGAAGTGGTGCACTTGCAATATAGTAAATGGGTTGTATGACGTTACCTTACACTTGAAAGGTATTACAAAGGTATTCAAAATGCAAACGGAAGTTTTTTTTGTTACTTGCTGTTTATAAAATATCTTATTTGTCATATTTGTTTAAAGGATAATGTGCCTTTACTGCCTATATACAAGTGTACTTGGTGCAAAGTAAATTAATATATACTGTATGTGCTCATATTTATTTAAATTGTAAAATATTTATTGTTAATTCAATTACATATATTTATAGTTAATGCATTTTTTTATTGTATTCCTTTCTATACTGAATCGAATTTTACGTACAGAGACTTATTATCGAAAAGTTTATCTAACCGACCGCTAGTTGTTTGTACCGAAAAATTAAATAACCGGTTGTTATTTTTTTCATTATTAGCGTAACCAGAAAACCATTTTAAAGGCCGATTCAGATACATACGTGTCCATGCAGGGTTTTTGAAGCACGGCCGGTTGAAACGCATTTTACTTACGTTTCTATCACAGTAACATATTTTATTTGGTTCTGTAATAATTCTGTCAATGCTGGAGTAATGCTCTATTTGAGTTTTTCAAATAATCCCGATATATTTTTTCAGTCTATGTTTTATCTCATGCAGAATGGGCACACATGTATCTGAATCGGGCTCAAAGGCAGTGAAAAATACATCAGGATTATTTGAAAACCTCAAATAGCATTACCCCAATATTGAGAAGATTATTCCAGAACCAAATAAAATATGTTCTTGTGGAAGAAACGTAAGTAAAACGCGTTTAAATCACCCGTGCTTCAAAACCCCTGTATGGGCACGCATGTATCTGAATCGGCCTTTATAGAGAGCGATCAACTTGTGCACAGTGGGAAAGTAATACCGAATAATATAATCCTCGGGCCCAGTACCTAAACTGTTTTTATTTGTGAAAATTCTCGGTTTGGACTACCGCAAACTCTCGAGACCATGCAAAAATAAGAATTTTACGAAATTTTTCTATATTTGTGTATTATTAAACAATTCTGAAAAAAAAAACAGCGAGGGTCTAAATTTTATGATGTCATAACTTTGCCGAATCCGGAGAAAATTTTCGGGAAATTGTAGTTGTCGGACGGTTCCAAAAGTTTGCTGGAGCTCTAAAATAAAAGACACCACCCCAGCGAGAATTTTTATAAATAAAAAAGTTGTCGACTCGACACGAATAACAGATATACGAAGTTTCAACGTTAAGGTAATACTTTTTTCTTGGTTCGAGGACTAATAGCATTAGTTTTTTGTATGCATAATTTATCTCTGCATTAATATGTATTATCTAAAGGTCGATTCAGATACATGCGTGCCCATGCAGGGTTTTTGAAGCACGGGCAGTTTAAACGCCTTTTACTCAAGTTTCTATCACAAGAACATACACAGTGGAAAATACATCGGAATTATTTGAAAAACTTAAGTAGAGCGTTACTCCAGCATTGACAAAATTATTACAGAACCCCAGTACCTAAACTGTTTTTATTTGTGAAAATTCTCGGTTTGGACTACCGCAAACTCTCGAGACCATGCAAAAATAAGAATTTTACGAAATTTTTCTATATTTGTGTATTATTAAACAATTCTGAAAAAAAAAACAGCGAGGGTCTAAATTTTATGATGTCATAACTTTGCCGAATCCGGAGAAAATTTTCGGGAAATTGTAGTTGTCGGACGGTTCCAAAAGTTTGCTGGAGCTCTAAAATAAAAGACACCACCCCAGCGAGAATTTTTATAAATAAAAAAGTTGTCGACTCGACACGAATAACAGATATACGAAGTTTCAACGTTAAGGTAATACTTTTTTCTTGGTTCGAGGACTAATAGCATTAGTTTTTTGTATGCATAATTTATCTCTGCATTAATATGTATTATCTAAAGGTCGATTCAGATACATGCGTGCCCATGCAGGGTTTTTGAAGCACGGGCAGTTTAAACGCCTTTTACTCAAGTTTCTATCACAAGAACATACACAGTGGAAAATACATCGGAATTATTTGAAAAACTTAAGTAGAGCGTTACTCCAGCATTGACAAAATTATTACAGAACCCCTGTACCTAAACTGTTTTTATTTGTGAAAATTCTCGGTTTGGACTACCGCAAACTCTCGAGACCATGCAAAAATAAGAACTTTACGAAATTTTTCTATATTTGTTTTATTAAACAATTCTGAAAAAAAACAGCGGGGGTCTAAATTTTATGATGTCATAACTTTGCCGAATCCGGAGAAAATTTTCGGGAAATTGTAGTTGTCGGACGGTTCCAAAAGTTTGCTGGAGCTCTAAAATAAAAGACACCGCCCCAGCGAGAATTTTTATAAATAAAAAAGTTGTCGACTCGACATGAAGAACAGATATACGAAGTCTCAACGTTAAGGTAATATTTTTTTTCGTGGTTCGAGGACTAATAGCATTAGTTTTTTGTATGCATAATTTATCTCTGCATTAATTCAGACAGCACTAGATATTCCATGAATAATCCTAGAACATTCTTATTGGAATATTGAAATATTCTAGGAATATACTAGGATATTCTAGGATATTGAAGGAATATTTCCTGAACATGCTAATGGGAATCCCTCAGATAATCGTAGAATATTCCCAAGAGAATATTCTATGAATATCTCGAATATTTTTGGAATATTCCATACAATATATTCCTAGAATATTACCAATGAATATTTGGATATTCCAAGACTATCCAAGGAATATAAATGAAGAATAATCATAGAATATTCTTATTGAATATTCAATGAGTATTCTTTGAATATATGGTATGACCAGGAATATTACTGTAATATTCCCACAGTTACCTTTTCGAATAATCGATTAGAAAAAATTCAATGGGTATAATCCTCAAATTATAGAGCAACCATAGACACATGTTCAAGACTGTTGGTCATCAGTACAGTGAAGCCAAGTGCGAAGATGTGCAACACTTCTGACTTCGTAAAAAGTGTTATACATCTTTGCACTTAGCTACACCGTACTCATGTTGACCAACAGTCTGAAACACGTGTCTACAGTTGCTCTACAATTTGAGGGTTATATATAATTCAGGAAGAAAAGTTCATCTCTACAAAGGTACAATTGCTTTATTTTTGAATTTCAACAGGATGTGATATCTAATTTTAAAATAAGAACAAATCAAATCCTATTCACTCGTTCATTTCTGGGACATCCGTCAAGGCTGCTGAATTGAGAACCCTGAAAAAAAAAATTATTGTGCGATTTGATATTTGGTATGTTTTTAAATAAAATATATGTGCATTTGTAGGTTTAATGTGTAGAATTTGAAACTGTAAACAATGCCTCTCAAATCTCAAAATGAAAGGGTGGTTGTTCATTTATAAAGGTTTAAAATTGACTCTTAAAATAAGTTTCCAGTTAAAATATTGTTACTGAAAAATAGGAGGCAAATATATTGGTCTTCGAATTTTACTAGGAACCATAATCTATCAATAATGGAGAAATATACAAGTTTGTAACTTCTATACATACTTACTAATTTCTTTCAATCGGTCAGAGGATTTTGCGAGGTAATAGAACCACCACTTCAACGTCCTTCAGATATGTTCTATTGTGGCAGCGTTGAATTGCATCTAGAAATGAAAAATTCATTGATAGTGTGTGATTCACTGAGACTAATATTTTCTTGATAATCTAATTCAAATATATTAAAAACACGTAGAGTTTATTCTGTATTTATAAAAGTACTTCTATTTATATGAGATCGAATAATGGTACGAAGCAGAACATAAATCTATACTACTGATATTATCATTTTCAATTTGCTTTTCTGAATGGCGTTCGTCAAAGTCTTCTGAATCATTATGACACAAGAGTTCTTGGAAATTAAATGAAAATGATACATAACAGCTACAATGTTAGGCCAGAACGATGAGACATAACCTAAAAATTATAGCGTAATTATTATTCAGAATGTAATGAATGCTTTCAAACTTTGTTGATAACATCTCATGCACAGAAATTATTAGACATGAATTCAGATGGTTTCTATCATCGAAGAAATAAAAATTCCTATTTTATTACCATCCATTTCATTCTGATGAAAAGTATTATTCAAAAACTACTTAGTTTACTTACGTTTTATATGATAACACTACACACATCAGTAGTACAAAAAAAACAGTTCAAATACTCAATAAAACAAATCGAAATGAATAATGAAACCAGAAGCCTGAAACTTCCCAGACAACAGACGACACTTGTTGAAGTTGAAATGCACGGAATAACTTATACCATGAGCGCTGTGTGATTGGTCACTGTAATGGCGGGAAGTTTAAATAACAAGGCATCAGCTGCATGCAAACCGAGTTGAAATGTATACGTCATTAGTCATTCTCTGTCAAATGTGAATTTTGTTAAGTACTTATCAAAATAGAGATCATGCCATAGAGAAAAGAAAATCATTTATGAATCAAGCATCAGCGCGATAGTATAGAAACATTAATAATCTTTGGTCCAAATATGGAAACGTCTTGTATAGAATAATCTACGAATATTCCATGCATAACATTCCCTGCATGTACTATAAAGAATATACAATAAGTAAGATTCCACAAATATTCAACTAAGAATATTCTCATTGAAATATTCCTGGTATATTCTTTCAAGAATGTTCTTGAAATATTCTACTTCGTATGTTCCTTGAATGTGCCAGGTTATATAGATATTCTAGTAATATTCCATGATTATTCGGAATATATATATCCTATATAAGACATCTGAGGAATATTCCAGGAATATACCATGCTGTCTGGGATTCCGCATGCGACTTCCATTAGGTACCCTAACGACACAAAGTGGAGTGGGTAAGCAGTCGAGTGCGGGAGAGTACCTTTCCGTATAAGTAAGGATCAAGATTTTTTCTACAAGCACATTGAAACATCTTATGTAGCGCTTTCGAACGAACTTTCGCGTGCGAGAAAAATGATTCCCGCACTAGTGAGGGAAAAACTCACTTGAAGTGACATTAGTGTGCGGGAAAATGACACCTCTCAAACTAAATTAAATGCGGGAATAGGGCGGAACACGCACGCTTGTAGGAAAAATAATTATCATTGATCGCAGATAGAGAAGAGACAACCACTGTTTTGTTTCAAGAATTAGGGATATATTGGTGAGACGATTGCATCTAAAAGAATTATACGCATTCCACGATTTTGAAATTTTTATAATGATAATTTATTTGCATCGAAACATATATTATACTGACACAGTAGTCGAATCTTGTATTGGATACTGTTATTCTTGAATTAGTTGACAAACGTTGTGAGATTCTTGAAAAAAAGTAAAGTTTTTTGCAATTTTTCAGACCTAATTAAGATGAGCTTCAAATGATAAATTATTATCCGACATTAATCCTAGATATTTAAACTCGTTGACAAAGTCGATTTGGCTATTATTATGAATCGTTTGATTGCACTGATTTAGGTTGATGTATGTATATCTATACAATGTGAGAATCATTGTCTTAGTTTTATCAACATTAAGTTTCAGTTTATTATAGTTCAAATAAACTTGAATCTGTTGTAGTGAGTTAATATTTTATTTATGGCATTATCCAATCAGTTGTCACTAGAAATTGATAAAAGAGTATATCATGTGATCATTTCGAACATATCTCAATTATCAATCGCTTCATTAATACACTGGTTGATTGGCTATAACTTTCCTGCACTCGACTGCTTATCTAAACTCGGCTTTGCGTCGTTCGGGTGACGATATAGTCACATGCGGGAAAAGTATACTATTTCCGTATAATAACTATTTCCTATATAAGCGTGCCTGATTCACCCAATTCAGTTTGAGATAGGTGTTATTTTCCCGCACGCTTAATAAGTTTTGTTTAAGATCGCTATATAAAAAATGTTTTATTCGTTTGCAGAAAAAATCTTGATCCTCTCCGCTTTGCGTCGTTCGGGTAACGGCAGTCGTATGCCGGAAAGGTACTCTTTCCGTACTTGTTAGAATAATAACTATTTCCTACAAGCGTGCGTGATTCACCCTTTACCCTCAGGCATAGTTTGAGAGGTGTAATTTTCCCGCACGCTTAAGTCATTTCAAGTGAGTTATTCCCGCACTAGTGCGGGTAAATGTTTTCCCGCACGCAAAAGTTTTTTCAAGAGTGATGCATATTTTTTTAATTCGCTTGTAGAAAAAATATTAATTCTAACTCATACGGAAAGGTATACTCTCCCGCACCCGACTGCTTACCCGAACTCCACTATGTGTCGTTCGGGTAACAGCAGTCGCATGCGGGAAAGGTACTCTTTCCGTACTTGTTAGGATAATAACTATTTCCTACAAGCACTAGTGCGGAAAAAAATTATCCCGCACGCAAAAATGTATTCAAGAGCACTCCATAATTTTTTTAACTGCGCGCTTGTACAAAAAATCTTGATCCTAACTCATACGGAAAGCTACTCTCCCGCACTCGACTACCTATCCGAACTCCGCTTTGTGTCGTTCGGGCAACCGCAATCGCTCGCGGGAAAGGTATACGCTTTCCGTACTTGTTAGGATAGGTAATGAGTATTTTTCTAAAAGCGCATTAAAAAATCTCAAGTGGCGGTTTAGAAAAAACTTCCGCGTACAGGAAAATTTACTGGAAAAACTATAGGGTGTGGGAAATAACATTTCCCGAACTGAATTGTTGTAGTGAGTTAATATTTTATTTATGCCATTATCCAAGCAGTTGTCACTAGAAATTGATAAAAGAGTATATCATCTGTTGATTTCGAACATATCTCAATCATTAATCGCTTCATTAATACACTGGTTGATTGACTATAACTTTCTCGCACTCGACTGCTTATCTAAACTCGTCTTTGCGTCGTTCGGGTGACGATATAGTCGCATGCGGGAAAAGTATACTATTTCCGTATAATAACTGTTTCCTATAAAAGCGTGCCGATTCACCCAATTCAGCTTCAGAGAGGTGATATATTTTCCTGCACGCTTGAGTTTGTTCAAGATCGCTACATAAAGGATGTTTTAATTCGTTAGTAGAAAAAAACTTGATCCTAAGGAAGGATCAACGGAAAGGAGTTTTCCCGCATTCGACTGCTTATCCAAATCTCGCATTGCGTAGTTCGGGTATATAATGGCAATCGGATGCAGGAAAGAGGGCGTGCGTGATTCACCCTATACCCTCACGCAATTCAGTTTGAAAGGTATAATTTTTCCGCACTAGTGCGGGAAAAACGTTCCTGCACGCTTAAGTTACTTCAAGTGAGTTATTCCCGCACTAGTACGGGTATAATTATTATCCTAACAAGTACCTTTCCCGCATGAGACTGCCGTTATCCGAACGACGCAAAGCGGAGTTCGGGTAAGCAGTCGAGTGCGGGAGAGTACCTTTCCGTATGAGTTAGGATCTTTACTTTTTCTACAAGCGAATAAAAAAAAATATGTAGCACTCTTGAACAAACTTTCGCGTGTGGGAATTTTTTTTATCCGCACTAGTGCGAGAAAAACTCACTTGAAGTGATATTAACGTGCGAGAAAATTTTTCCCGCACTAGTGCGGGAAAATGACACCTCTCAAACTGAATTGCATGCCGGTATAGGGTGAATCAAGCACGCTTGTAGGAATTTTATTTTCCCGCACTCGAAATTTTTTTTAAGAGTGCTCCATATTTTTTTCAATTCGCTTGTAGGAAAAATATTGATCCTAACTCATACGGAAAGGTACTCTCCCGCACTCGACTGCTTACCCGAACTCCGCTTTGCGTCGTTCGGAGGAAAGGTATACTCTTTCCGTACTTGTTAGGATAGGTAATAAGTATTTTTCTGAAATCGTTCAAGAATGCCCACTTTCTCGGAGCAACTTCAGGCCTCAAAATACGCTAATCTAGTATTTTAGTTCGTTGCTAAGCAACGAACTTTCCCGGACCGTTTTCGGCACTAAACTGTTGGGGAATAGTATATTGTGTATCTAGTAGTAAAAGCATATATTCCCGGACGACAATGTCCGGGAAAGGCCGTTGCTTAGCAACGGACTGAAATACTAGATTAGCGTATTTTGAGGCCTAAAGTTGTTCCGAGAAAGTGGGCATTCTTGAACGACTTCAGAAAAAATACTTTCTCATATCGTAAACGATCCGGGAAAATTTTTGACGGCTTGTATACATTTTAGACAGTAAATGAATGCACGCAAACAATAAGTATAATTCCTTAATTTATGATAATGCTGATTGCGATTTCAGAAAACATAGTATGTGTACCTTGTAGTAAAAGCACATTCCCAGACTTCAATGCTTGTTGGCCTCTGCTTATCGCCTCGGCCAACAATTTACATTGTCGTCCGGGAATGTATTGCTTTTACTACTAGATACACAATATACTGTATTATGATATGTTCGGAAAGAGTACCTTTTCCGTATGCGACTCCGCCTTGCGTCGTTCGGATAGCATTAGTCGAGTGTGAGGAAGTTAGGTTCAAGATTTTTTTTACAAGCGCAGTGTGCGTGATTTACCCTATACCCGCATGCAATTTAGTTTTAAAAGTGTCATTTTCCAGCACGCGAACGATTGTTCAAGAATGCCCACTTTCTCGGAGCAACTTCAGGCCTCAAAATACGCTAATCTAGTATTTTAGTCCGTTGCTAAGCAACGACCTTTCCCGGACATTGTCGTCCGGGAATGTATTGCTTTTACTACTAGATATACAATATACTATTCCCCTACAGTTTAGTGCCGAAAACGGTCCGGGAGAGTTCGTTGCTTAGCAACGGACTGAAATACTAGATTAGCGTATTTTGAGGCCTGAACCCACTAAACATGATATATAACAAAAATATTTTTCAGATAAAACTTTTGTGCAATTTTGTGATATTGGCAAACTAACATTATATTGTAGTAAAACTGCACTTACTAATTTTCCTAATTTATTTAAAACACTATTTACAACAATTATTCACTAAAACATTACTTCACTATTTTATTTCTACGGCGTCAGTCTCTATCTGCGAACTCTGGAACTGTAACTAACTCTGCATTCTGACTGTTCTCCAGCGGTTATATAGTCGCAAGCAGATTCCATTCACGGCTCTCTCGATTATTCTGGAGTATAGAACATTTCATCTAGATGGCTCTTCGAACACTATCGAAGTGATCGATTTTATTCCAGCTTGTTCTCGGCGATAGGCCAGCAAATATGCTGTTGTAGTTGAACGAGGGTGCATAATTAATTAGATCAGGGCCGGTCTCGAAATTGATACATTTCCCCCTTCTTAAAGACGTTTCGCCCCGAAACGTCATTCTTGAAGTGTGAAGATATCTGCAAGATTCTCCATATCTGCACCTGGACGTTCGATGGAATTAGCACTCCACAGTCTTCAAGTTGGGTCGAGGAAGATGGTTGCAGCACAACAGAATGTTGATGCCGCTGGATCTGAATATTGTCTCCAACATGCTTCTTATAACTCTACAGTCCAGCCCATCAAGCCCACAGGCCAATTTTGGGATTGCCAGGTCTACAATATTCTGGTCCAGCATCGTGTCTCTCAATCTCGCAAGGCTCTTCCAAACGTCTTCATAAGACGGCTTATCTCGAGAACGCTTCTTGGTAACCAGTAGAGGATTCTCTGGCCTTTCCTCAGCTGTAACACCCCTCCAACTTCCGGGTTCTGATCTCTCAGTTCCTGGATTCGACCGAACTTCTTGGAAAGAACTACTGCAATGCCTCTGGACATTTGGAGATCTTCTGCCACACAGTGAGCTAACGCGTAATCAGCAGGCACCTTGAAAAGATCTCGTGACTCCTCTCGGGATACCCCATATTGAACTTTCTGCCCGTTCAAGTACAGGGACATGAACCTCTGAAACGTCATTTCGTCCTCCGGTGATCTGACTGTGCGGACTTGATTGTGGTTTCCGGCGTTAGGGGACAACCTATTGAAGTGGACTACCCTAGGTTTTCCTCGTGGTGGCTTATATATGCGGTAGACGAGGTCGTTTATCCTTTTCTTGATCTTATATGGACCTTCCCACGAGTTCCGAAGTTTCGGTGATAGTCCACGGCGACGTTTAGGGTTGTATAGCCGGACAAGGTCACCTGTCTGATATCCACCAGCATCCGCCTTGATGTCGTAGGTCTCCTTCATTCTGTCGCTGGCACTCTGGATGTTCAAACGGACCCGTTCATGGATGTCGTCCATTCTCTGTCGCAGTTTGCTGACGTAGTCATCTCCCGCAGTGTCTTGTCCTGGTAGCGTCCCAAACTTCAGGTCACATGGAAGTCGCAGCTCTCGGCCCATAATAACACTAGCAGTGGTTTGGCCGGTTGACTCATGAGCTGCGGAACGATACGCCATCAGGAACAGATAAAGGTACTGGTCCCAATCCTTCTGATGGTCAGAGACTACCTTGGACAGGTGGCGGTTTATCGTCTTATTCATCCGCTCCACCATTCCATCGGACTGTGGATGTAGAGCTGTGGTCCTCGTTTTCCGGATTTTCAGCATCTGACACATCTCCTGGAACAGGTTTGACTCGAAATTCCTGCCTTGATCCGAATGCAGCTCTAACGGGACACCGAATCGACAAATCCACTCCTTCACCAAGACGGTGATGGCTTCTTGGTTGGGCAGGGCATAGGCTCCGGCCCACTTGCTGAAGTAATCCATCGCCACAAGGATGTACTTGTTCCCGTGTTCAGATTGTGGAAACGGGTCAGCGATGTCAATGGCGATCCTTTCGAATGGGCTGCCCACATTGTACTGGCGCATCGGGGCCTTAGGTCTTGTTCGAGGCCCATTACTGGCAGCGCATACAGCAGATGTCCTCCGGTGACCCCATCATGGATATCTCGGAGCACTTCCTGTCTCCTGCTCCTGGGAACTACTACCTGACGTCTTTCTTCCCCGCCATCCTCCGACTCCAACACACGCTTCAAGACTCTATATCTAAGGTGAAAGAGTTTCATTGGGCCCAGTAAGTTTTAACGACTGGAGAACAACTGGCTATTTCCTGCCACGACAGTCTTCGCTCACTCTTCTTCCAGCCGATGACTAAACCAAGATTCTGCAGAGCAGATATGCTGTGGAAGTTGAACGAGGGTGCATAATTAATTAGATCAGGGCCGGTCTCGGGGCCGGTCTCGAAATCGTTACAATATGTTGCCCAGATATGTCTTAGACAGAGTAGTTACCTATGTTATTTGTTCGATATTTTTTTCTAACCTTCTCAAAACATTACTGACATGTGTACAGGGAGCCTTGAAATTAACATTATCTTAAAGGTTTCTTAAATGTAATTTAAGATCAGATTACAAAAACTTAAATAGCAGTTGTTGTTTCCGAACTAATCGAAGATGAGCCCTTCTGGACTGGGCAAAGAAAAAAATCCAAAAGATTTGAATTGATAATTATGGACATACTGAAACGTAAGTAATTATTTTTCTTTTACCTCTATAGGGGCAACATAGAATTATTAATAATTATTGGATGGTCGTTTTCTTATATCATAAAGATTGATATGAGTTTTCAGTGACTGTAATGACTATATTTTCAGAATTTGTAAAAGATGTTTGCAGTTCAATCACAGATGAAGAGTTTGACTCATAGTGATGGATTGGATGACATTAGCAGAGCAGAAACTAAAAAAAAAGAGAAGTGACCGAGACAACAACCATTTAATTATTGATTCAGTGATATCTGTTTTTATTTTTCAAAAGAAATAGGTTTTCATTCAATATTATTCTTCTAATAACACTTAACTTTGGTAGATCTATCAATAAATTTTTCATCTGATTCAGGTCATATTATTAGGTACTTTGGTTTCATAGTGACTCAAGATTCTATTTTTTATACTGCTAATTTTAATTTAATTGTTAATGATGTAACTGTCTTGTTTTATAACGCTTTATCCATGAGATTTTAATCATTGACAATAAAGTTCTTTGATTGATTGGTATGTTTTACATCATTACCCCCTTATATACATATTTTATTTCTTAGTATACAGGGTGGAGCTTAAACTCATTGTTTACCAATACTTATTTTTCTACACATAAAGTTGTATTTCTGGAATTTCAATCGCCACTCTTTGGTAGATGAATAACTTTGTTAATTGCTATTGTTGTTATTCATCTACTGAAAAGTGACTACTGAAATTCCAGAAATATATCTATAAATATAGAAAAAAGTGTTGGTAAACCATGAGTATATGCTCCACCCTGATGTTACAATGTTACATTTTACAAATGTTGCATAGATGTTTTGAGTAACATTATATGTATGTAATAAAGTCACATTAAAGTTACGCAAAATATGATACATTTATGTAACGTTAAGTAATTAACATTACATTGTAATATTTAAAAGAGGCACAAAGTCATATGGACGCAACGTATCTGTAACATCAAGCATATCTCTGAATAACATCACCAAGTCACAATGTGATATAACAGTTATGTTCAAGTTATGTTTTTATGTTTACTGGGAAGTTGCTCCGAGAAAGTGGGCATTCTTGAACAAATTCAGAAAAAGTATTTTCCCGTACAGTTTAGTGCCGAAAACGGTCCGGGAAAGTTCGTTGCTTAGCAACGGACTAAAATACTAGATTAGCGCATTTTGAGGCCTGAAGTTGCTCCGAGAAAGTGGGCATTCTTGAACGATTTCAGAAAAACTATTATGCAACCGGTCCGTATTATATTTCTAACAAAAAGAACTCTGCTGTTCGCTAATTCTTCAACCTCTACGATTTATTTTGAATAGACCATGTTTAGTGTTACGTCACGCCGCATGAAAGTTACGGGCCATTATCCAAACAAACCGTACTCACCATTGAAAGAATGTGTGTATGTGGTGTATTTTTTTGTGCTTTTGTCGAAATAAGTGAAATTAAATAATGGAAATAATCAATAACATTGCATTCTCTACCATTTTCAACCTATAAATGAAAGTTTTATATAAATATATTATGTTCATATTTTATTATAGTTACTTTAATCTTTACAGTGTATTATTTATACATAAGATACTTTAGAGGCTTATTCAGTAAATTGTCATTAGAATACGATATCGTTGCGCTAACGACATTTTCGCCAACGACATTCCTAACGATAAATTCATAAATTACATTCAGTATCGATGTCGTTAGAACAAAATCTGGTAACATAGTATTGAATGGATTTGGTAAATGTTGGTACTTGAAGTTTAATGTTTTGTGACCAAAAACGTTTGTCGATACTAGTGCGCGCGTTTGAGCGAAGTTGGCTGATGTCAGAATGAAATTTGGTTACAGTTTGAATAAAATATACATACATAATAATAAACAATTTATTATGAGTCGTATAAAATCAAAACTGGGTATTTGTCTCAAAAGTCATTTGGAGAAAACCGCAAAAAACTGTCATTTTATATCTGATCAGCGGTATTACACCATTTTTTTTTCTGTGGTACTTATGTGAATGTTAGAAATCCACCTTGATTTTTGTTAAAATATTATTCCATATTTTTTTATTTAAGAAAGTTGCTTAAAAATACAGAGTTTTGAAAATTAAACATGCAATAATACAGACTCTTGAAAGTAACTCTTGAAAATGCAAAGTTCTGTTACCAACAAGTGTAATGGACGTCATAATGGGACAGGACCGTAATGAAAATTAGTATTTCATATTATGTTGAAATATTTTAATATTTTATTGAATTATGAAAAATTTAAATAATAGGTAATCCGAACTGAACAAAAAATTTGATTTCATGTTTGTTAAACATTCATAAGTAAAAAACTGAATCCACATTAAAAATTGGAAAAAGTATTTTTAACTTAAATTCTTAGTTGCTCGTCATCCTCTTCTTGGTATACATTTTCGTCTTCTTCTTCATTGGTGACTTCTGGATTTGTGCTTGGATTGAAAATAACAGAATAAAACTGAAGGTCTGGATTATTGCGCCACTCTTCTCCGAAGTGATTTTGAAGTAATTTATTGATTGAAGATTTATTTCCTCTCAATGAGTTACGAATTTCTGTCATATCTGGTTTTAATGAAGAGAGACATTTCCCTTTTTTCACTATTGAGTTTCCAACTCTCAAATCAGATGTATAAAATGTTTCTCCCCTCACTGTAACTGTATGCTTATATGGTCTCTTTCGAAAATAAATCTTTTTGAAGCATTGAATGGAAAATGCAATTGACCTGTTTTTTTTATAACATTCTTGCAGGTTGATTTCCAATCAAATAGTCTCCAATCTTCTCCAAGTCTCATTATCTTTGAATATTTAGTAATAGGAGTATCCATAACGAAAACTACTATTATTGTCAAATTATTCCTAAATACGCCCGTACTAATTAGAAACAGCGGATGAAATGACACGGGATTCGTCACGTGATGTAATAGGTACACTGATATTGGTTAAAGAGAAAATACCAAGTTTTGATGCCAAATATTGTTTTAAATACAGAGTTTCGATTCCAACTTATTTTTTCTACCTAGTTATTTTATATAATTCAACAAGTTTTGGAACTAAATTATATTGTTGTAGAACCTCTGTTCTATTATATGCAATAGTTAAGTAATTTTTTTTGGTTTTGGTAAATACCGAGTTTTGATTCTATACGACTCATATAATCTATAATAAATAATGATTGTTTTCATCCAGACTTAACTATGACTACAGCCAAACCGATAACAAAGAAGCAGCGGGGTATGAATAAAAGACGACTTTGTTCAAGATATCACTTTGTATTTGTTCATAATGTTTTTGTATCCAGAGAGATTGATAAAAAAAAATGTAGAATTCAACGAAAAATATAAAAAAGTCAAAGAATATAATTTCAAACTGAGTTTTCCTTCAAAAACAAAAACAAATAGAAATAATCATTGGTCCTGATCGAGCCGGATATTACCTGGAATTGGCGTTTTGGAATTGCAATAGACGATTGTCAACGTTAGAATTGGAACTGTTATCGACTTGGATGAGGTATTGGACTTTTAGAAGCATTTGGGCTCGTCTGTAAGCATTGAATTTGGTATTGGTTTTGGTATTGTGTGAGTATAGTGTTAGATTATTCAAAATTATGTCGAAAGATTTGAAAAAAGAATTGAAAAAACGTGATATCATTATAGAACGCTTTACCCTTTTTGAAGTGTTTATTAGAAAAATACAGCATTTAATTTTGGATGATCCTCAAACATTGAATAACGAATTAATAATTGAATTGAAAGATAGATTGGAACAACAAAGTAGTGTACGATTGAATTTTGATGAGGTACAAAACATTATTGAACTGAATCATGATAATTTTGCGGAACAAATCAATGAACGTCAGAAATTTGATGAAGTTTCCTTCAAGACAATAGCAGGTTGTAAAAATATCATTGATAAATTCGCACGTCATAATGATGACTTAACATCTCAAAATTCAAAAAATTCAGCACTGGTTTCAACAAAAACTAGTTTACCTTCCATACGTATTCCTAAATTCACTGGGTCCTTTGATAACTGGATGGAATTTAGGGATACATTCAAATCTTTGATTCACCAGAATCAATCAATTTCTGATATTGAGAAGTTTCATTTTCTTAGGGGATCATTGGACAGGGAACCAAAAGAATTGATTGATTCCGTTGAATTATCTGCTGATTAATTTCAAATAGCTTGGGATCTTCTGATCGAAAATTATAATAATCCATGTAAGTTGGTAAATACTCCGAAGGTAACCCAAGAATCTGCATCATACTTACGAAATTTAATGAATTCAATGTCTCGTCACCTGAAATCATTAAAGAAATTGAGCATCTCAACAGAGAATTGGGATCCCATGATAATTTACATTGTTAGTAGTAAATTGGACTCTTTTAGTCAACGAGAATGGGACAAGATAAGACCTAAAGATAAAATTGCTAAAATTGAGGATTTTTTCTCATTTCTGAAAAATAGAATTGACATAATTGGTAATTGGGAAAAAAATGTTGATTTAAGATCAAAACTTAAAAATAATAATTCAAGAAGTTTCCTCTTGACGAATAATGTATGTCCAATTTGTAAAGGTGATCATCTCATCACGAACTGTTCTCAATTTCTCAAACAAACAATTCATGAAAGGTATGAGCAAGCAAAACAGCTGAGACTTTGTCTGAATTGTTTGAAAGGAAATCATTTCAGTAAAGAATGTAGATCTTGGGGTTGCAAGAAATGCAAAGGGAAACATAATGTACTTCTTCACTATGAAAAGCAGGCACAAAAGAATAATGGGGAACATCCTCATTTGACTGATGAAAATCAACCATCTACAAGTACGGAACTACCAAAAGTTATGTTAACGTCTCAAAATGTTGAAAATTTCACTGAAGTATTGCTTTCAACTGCCATGATACAGGTTCTTGAGTTCTTGACTCTTGTGGGCATCCATATTTATGTAGAGCTTTATTAGATACTGGATCACAGTCTAATTTGATCACAAATGCTTGTTATGCAAGATTGGGTATAGAAAAACAAAAAATATCTTTATCAATCGAGGGTATAAACCAAGTGGTTTCAAACATTCATCATAAATGTTTTGTAATCATTCAATATTTACATAATGCTTTTGCGCAAGATATTTCTCGTTTAATTGTGGATGAAATATGCTATTCCATTCCTGCTAAAAAAGTTAACATATCATGCATCTGGACATTCCTAAAAATTTAAAATTAGCTGATTCTTCATTTTCTGAACCAGGCAAAATTGATATTTTGTTAGGTGCAGATACATTTTATGGTTTATTGTGTATTGGTCAAGTAAGTTTGGGTGAAAATCAACCTTTGCTTCAAAAGACACGGTTTGGTTGGATCATTTCGGGTCCAATTAGTTCCAATGTGTTATCAAGAGTAACATGTAATATGAACGTGAATGTTGATATTCAAAAACAATTGTCTAAGTTTTGTACGATTGAGGAACCTTCCCATTTAGAGTATTTTTTGTCAGAGGATGACAAAAGATGTGAAGACATTTTTTTTTGAATACGTTAAAAACGTAATTGTGTTGGTCAGTTCATTGTGACGATTCCTCTCAAGGAATCTGTTACTTTATTGGGTGAATCTAGACAGCAAGCTCTGAATAGATTTTATGCATTGGAGAGAAAATTATCCAAGAATGAAAAATTGAAATGCATTTATACTGATTTCATGCATGAATATGAACAATTGGGGCATATGTCATTGGTAAATAAAATTTCGACAGATAAAATCTCATATTATCTTCCTCATCACGGGGTATTAGATGAAAGATAATTGACCACAAAACTACGTGTAGTTTTCAATGGTTCTGCTCCGACAGATACAGGTGTATCAGTTAATGATATACAATATAGTGGTCCTAAATTACAAGATGAACTCTATTATCTATCTTGTTACGATTCAGAACTTATAATATTATAGTATGCGCAGATGTTGAAAAAATGTTTCGTATGATTTTGGTAGACGAGGAGAATTCACATTCGAAAATTTCTATACGCTACTCACACAAATTGAGGCTGTACTGAATTCAAGCCCTTTAATGCCCTTTTATCGTCTGATCCAAATGATATGGATGTATTATCACCTGCCCAATTCCTGATTGGGAAGAGACTCACGTCGTTAGTAGATCCAGATGTTCGAGAGATCAACGAGAATAGGTTGTCCAGATATCAGTTGATACAACAAACAGTCGTTGGTCGAAAGAATATGTCACCGAGTTACAAACCCGCACGAAGTGGAAGAAAGAACAAGAAAATTTGAAAGAAGGACAATTGGTATTGATTAAGGAAGAAAATTTGCCACCCTTGCAGTGGAGACTGGGAAGAGTCATGAAAGTATACCTAAGGGTCCGATGGAAAATGCAGAATGGCTTCAATCAAAACACAACATGGTGAACTGAAGCGAGTTTTGTCAAAAATTTGTTCCTTGCCAATAGATATCCCGTAAATGGAGAGAAGATCCAAATTGAAAGAATGCAGTCTTTCAAAGTGGGGGGAATGTTCAAGATATCACTTTGTATTTCATAATTTCATAATATTTTTGTATCCAGAGAGATTGATAAAAAAAATTGTAGACTTCAACGAAAAATATAAAAAAGTCGAAGAATATAATTTCAAACTGAGTTTTCCTTCAAAAACAAAAAGAAATAGAAGTAGAAATAAACAGACTTTAAGAGCCAATTTGAGGCATTTCTCAACGAAATGAGAATTAATGATTCTGAAAACTAGGTGGAATAATTTTTATATGGGTGCAATCTATACATCCTATGATTCCTGGTATCTCATGTTTCATAAAGAATCTGTAAATTCATCATCAATTATTTGTTATTATTAAACATTTGCTTCATATACTCATGTTTTGTATGAAATATTTCATCTCTCTCACCACATAATTCCACACAGTGGACATTTAAAGCCAATATCTGACAGAAAACAACTATTTCCCCTTAAGGATATTGAATTATATCTGTCTTCTATTTGTGCAACGTTCCTCACGGACACATAATTGCAAGTGTTACTTATTATAAAGCATATACAGCGTGATTTACGTAGGCCGTGCATTAGAAGTTTTTTAACTTGCAGTTGGACTAGAAACTTGAAATTTGGTATGCTGTCATAATTGATCATGTGCGTTCTACCTCAAATGTTTTTAGTCCTACAATTATACAGGGTATGCCAAAAGTCGGTACCAACTTTCTTATTTTAAATGGAAACCTAATGTTTTTTTGTCATGGTTCGATTGGCCTTCTGATTATGACTTTAGACAACCTAAGTTATGTTTACTTATCTATCACAGTTTTTGAGATATGTCCATTTTCCTGAAAAAAATTACGGCTGTAGTAGTTTACGAAAACACGTGTAGCCCGCAAACTGTTCAAAATTAAGAAACCAAATTTATGGAGCAGTTAGCTGGTAGTCCAGGCTAACACCTGAGGTCCCATTTTGTACCATATGGGCGCAGCCGATTTTTGAATGTCGCAATATAAAATAGTCAAAAACTCAATTTTTTCAAATGGCACCTACCATTCCTTTTTTAACCATTCAAAAGAAAATTGAATTTTAGGATGAGTTATTTCAGCTTTCCCTATACCCAAGTTCAACCTCTATCGAGTAATTCAATAAAAATCAAGAAATGCCTTATCTTACAGAATGATTATGTGTGTATATACCATGGAAACAAAAGAAAATTGTAATAATTTAATCAAAAATATTGAACAATTTTGACAGAACTCTAGCGTAAATGTTCAATATGACCACCATTGTTGTTCAAACATTCTATTATTCTACTTTCAATAGATTGCGTAGCACGTCTGATTTCGTTGGGATCGAGACTGTCAAAAGTCTGTATCATTCTAAGTCTCAACTCATCTATATTGTGAACTGGTGAAGAATAGACCAAATCTTTTACCCAACCCCAAATATAAAAATCTAAACGGGTAAGATCTGGAGATCTTGCAGGCCAGAGAAAGGGTCCTCGATTTCCCCACCAACGGTTCTCGAACATGGAAGTCAATTTGGTATACACAGTTCGTGTATTGTACGGTGGTGCCCCATCCATCTGGTACCATGAACGTGCAGCTTTAGCCAGTGGCAAATTGTCAAGAAATGTTTCTATTACGTTTTGAAGAATTTCTACATATCTGTCACTTTTCAGAATTTCATCGTACATAAAGTAGCGTACCTCTTGGTTCATTACCAAAAAACACATTTATTCGAAATTGTACTTGATTTTCAACTTCGAACTCCATATGTGGATTTTCAGAAGCCCAAAAATGTCAATTGCGCCTATTGCAAACTCCCTGCTGACAAAATTTTGCCTCGTCAGTCCAAATTATGTTGTCTAAGAATCCGGCGTGCTCTTGTATTTTGAGTAATAGGTCCTCGCAAAAGTTTACTCTACGGGGAAAGTCACCTCGGTGTAATTTTTGCAATCGTATAAATTTGAAAGGATGTAGCTTATGGCGGTGTAAAATGGTTTGTATTGCAGAGTATGAAAATCCCAATTCCAAAGACGCCGTTCGTATTGAGGATTCAGGATATGCTTGAAAATATCCGAGAATGGTAATTTGATTATCGTCATTACCAGTTAGTGGTTTGACTCTCGTAACGGGTCTAGCCACCTTCCCAAAATGTATATAATTAGTTTTCAATCGTGAGAACTTGCCCCGTGTCATCCTCGGCAAGTTTGGATATTTCAAATTAAACTCTCGGACAGTTCGCTGCACAATTTTTTGACACATGCCTGGATAACAAACAAGTCAAACACAACTTCGTTTGTATAATTTTCCATATTCCAATCAATTTTATTTAAGAATTAGCACGACTCGTTTTTACTTTGACAGAATAGTCTTGTTTACAGTTGTTTTTTGTTTTCATGGCATACTTGAATAAACACAAAAGCATTCGGCAGGATAAGGCATTTCTTGATTTTTATTGAATATCTCGGTAGTGGTGGAACTTGGGTATAGGGAATGCTGAAATAACTCATCCTAAAATTCAATTTTCTTTCGAATGGTTAAAACAATGGTAGGTGCTATTTGAAAAAATTGAGTTTTTGACAATTTTATATTGCGACATTCAAAAATCGGCTGCGCCCATATGGTACAAAATGGGATCGTCAATGAGACATCAGGTGTTAGCCTGGACTACCAGCTAACTGCTCCATAAATTTGGTTTCCTAATTTTGAACAGTTTGCGGGCTACTCGTGTTTTCGTAAACTACTACAGCCGTAATTTTTTTCAGATACATGGACATATCTTAAAAACTGTGATAGATAAGTAAACATAACTTAGGTTGTCTAAAGTCATAATCAGAAGGCCAATCGAACCATGACAAAAAAACATTAGGTTTCCATTTCAATAAGAAAGTTGGTACCGACTTTTGGCATACCCTGTATAATTGTAGGACTAAAAACATTTGAGGTAGAACGCACATGATCAATTATGACAGTATTCCAAATTTCAAGTTTCTAGTCCAACTGCAAGTTGAAAAACTTCTAATGCACGGCCTACGTAAATCACGCTGTATACAACATATATCAACAACCTCGTCAACAGATCTGCTGACATTTCGGTTGAGATGAACTTTTATGTCTGTCTGATCCTATAGAGGTTTCTGGTAGCTGCCATGCGCTTGAAATAATAATGTGCATGGCATCTATTTTCATCTCACCCTGATAACAGGAGCTGTTTCTGTGTTTCTTTGTGCTGGCAACATGCTGCCTCTTTATTCGATCACATTTGCCGAAAAAGAATATCTGGTAACTCAAACGGGTTGCGTGTGTCCCTCAGTATTCTGAGTCGCTGTTGTCTCAAATAGTTTTATATATAATTTTTGAACGTTCATATAAGTGCTGAGAATATCGTTTATAGTATTCATGTATGCCACCTGCGCAATATATCTTCTCTAAGTAGCTGTTCTAGTTGTCTCTGGTTATTCATTTTTTATTGGACAATTGCACCACTTTGAAATATCCCAAAATTTGTGCTGACCACTCTTTCTTTCCTCTTTCCAAATATTTAGATTCTAATCCAAATTTCAAATAATCACCTATACCAATATGTTCTGCGAATTAAATCATGTTTCATGTTTGATATCCACCAACAACAATATAAAAGACACCTCTATCGACGTCGTATACGAACGATAAAACGATAACGATATCTAGCTACAGAATCGCAAATATCGTTAATTACCGATTATTGTTCACTAACGACATCGTTATGCGTTACAGAATAGGACTCTTACTGTTATTCGCTCTAAAACCCTTTGATAAATCAAATATCCACGGAAATCTAACAGCTTGTATAGGAATCAAACACAAGAAAAGTTTGTTTGGATAATGCATATGACATAATCCAACAAAATTCATAACTCAGCTCAGATGATGACACTGTGTGTCGAAACAATTGTAAGCGTGACTTTACAAGTAAATATTCTTAGTGTAAGTTGGAAGCTTTCATTTCCTCTATATTTATCAGTCGTGATGAATTTACACGTATTAGATGCCTCCACGATAGAACAAAATTGACAGATCTGACGTCAGCACTAAAATGGTATATTGAGGAGTGAAGTTACTAGTCAAAAAATGCAGTTATATGCATTGAACAGATTCCCAAAATTTCATTCTATCATCTTCGAAAACAGCTATAGGGGCTAGCCACCTTCCGTGGACACCCTGTATACAGTAAGTATACCTAGTGAAAACTTCTGTTTAACTGAAATAGCAGCGGGCATTGATGCTTATTATGCACATACCAACTCTACCTATTCTACTAATGAATACTTACATATGTATTAAATCTTTGAAAGAGTGTGCGATTACAGGGGTTATGAAGTCAGAAACCGAACGCACCTTTAATATTCATAGATTGGCAACTCTGTTATCGATAGAACACACTCCTCCCGAAACAGCACCCGCCCCTCCAATGGTAAAAGGATAAAACACACACATCTTCACTCATTCAGTCAATTGTTAGGTTGACAAAGTTTTTCTTAACATTGGATTTGTTTCTGGTTTCTGTGTATATTGTGCTCTATGTATCTGTGATTCTGTGACTTTTGTGAGTCAAATCAATTCGGCAAGTTATTCTTTCTTTCTGTGTAAAATGGCTACGGGCAGCGTTGATCATGTGGCTTTGGCTGTTGTTTTCGAGTTTTTATATAAAACAGACAAAAATTTAGCCGGTGTTTTCAAAAAAAAAACTAAAGCTGTAAGTACTGATTATATTTTTTATATGTCTAGCTGTGTGACCACTTGTATACTCAATTTATTACCACGTGGGATCCGGCCATGCCGCAGTTTAAGTTACTCAAATGTATTTTCAATTATTTCAGCCTTCGTTAGTTAAAGGGGCTCCTTCATTCAATGAAATTCTTACTCATTATATGAAAGCTGGACCCAAATCTAAGAAGCTGAAGTTGAGTTCTGGAGAAATTCCTAGTGAGGCAAACGAATCTCTCAAAACCAACGTTTCTAATGGAGTGGTGAAACAGAAGAAACCCATTGAAAAAACTACCGAGTCTAGCAGCGAGGAAAGTTCGGAAGAAGAAGGTGAAGCGGCACCCAAGCCAGTTACCAAACCGGCTTTAAAGAAGGAAGACAGCAGTTCTGATGACTCTGATGAGGAAGTTAAGAATGCTCCTACCAAAAAACCTCTCAAGCCTACATCTAAACCAGTGCTGAAGAAAAAGGATAGTAGCTCAGATGACTCTTCTGAAGAAGCAGCAGACCAAAAGCCAGCAGTCAAAAAACCAGCAGTGAAGGCAACCAATATAAAACCTGTTTCAAAGGCAGCAGCAAAAAAGGAAGAAAGTTCAGAAGATAGTGACGACAGCTCTGAAGATGAATCCCCCAAGGTTCAAGTGAAGACCCCAGTTAAAACTGCTACTAAGCCCGAGGATTCCAGTTCGGACGTAAGAATTATTTTATATATGTTTGGTTGCTTACTTTGGTTTCAGATAATTTATAATAATGATCATTCATTTAAGAGTTGGTTCAATTACAATTTGTAATAAAAGTTTTTAAAAATATATTAAACAAGAAATAATCAAATAGATAGATAGATACTTTATTCATCTCTTAAGGTCGGTTTAACAACATGAGATAAGTCAAAAATGGTAGAACATAAAAATTCGTTAAAATACACTTTACACACTTTACAGGACAAAAATATGGATACAAACTATATTATAGTAACACAGACATTGAGAAAAAAGGGGTTAAAAAAAAATTGTATACAAGATATGAGAATGGTTAGTTTCTGATTTGTACATACTCATCTAACGAATAAAACGCATAACTGGTTAGGTATTTCTTCAAGCAAGACTTGAAATTTTTGGTATTTGTAATTGATTTCAGGTTTTCAGGTAGCATATTGAAGAAGTGTGCTTCAGCATATAGAGGCGACTTCTTATGTTGCAGTCTGTTAGCTTGTTGTAAATGGAAGTAATTTTTTCTCCTTGTATTATAGTCATGATATTCACTATTTTTATTTAATTTTTGGGCATTGAGAAAAGTATAAATTAGCAATTTATATAGATATATAGATGTTAGAGTTAAGATGTTATTTTCAGTGAATATGTTCCTGCATGATTCCCTGTAGTCTAAATCAAATAATAGTCTGATGAATCTCTTCTGTATTATGAAGACTCTAGATACTTCTTTGGCCCTTCCCCATACAATGATATTACAGCTCATAGCACTATAAACTAATGAATAGTAGAGGTTTATTAGGTGATGCCTATGAAAATTCGACTTCAGTGTGATGAATGCAAAATACACTGTTTAGTTTTTTGCACACGGCATCAATTTGATCATTGAATGAAAGTTTATAGTCTAGTACTAGTCCTAGAAATTGTGTGGATTGTGATTGGCAGATTTGCTCGACACCATTATTAACTGACAAGTTGTGAGTGGGCTTGAGGAGACTACTTATTACAATAATGATAAAATACGTATTTTATCATAACACGATACAATATACAAAGTATTTCAAAAAGTATGCTTTTTAATGGCATGAGAAGCTGTTAAAGATAGCATCTTTTTGAAACGTTGAGCATTTCAGTGACATGAGAAAAATTAATTAATAGTTATGATGTTATAGAGTTCCAAGCATAAATGGTGCTGAAGCTACCCCGTTATAAGTCAAAGTCAAGTCAAAATATCTATACTGTATTGTCAGAAGTTATATAAACGTATAGACAAAGTTTTATTTACTTTTGCATGATCCCCATTAAACTAGTTTAAATAAAAGAAAAAATGTCTCTTATGGATCAGAAGCCTTGAACTGTGCTCTTGTGTTGCTTTTCTTCAGTATTTGGCTTATAAGACAATCGTACAATAAATAGCTATAATTTGATTGCATGGATCATGTAATGAAATGAAATAACTATGAAAAGTGGTAAGGGCTACAGTCTCGGGCAAGATTGGTGGTCCTTTGTACCCTCCGATACCAATATATTTTGCTTTTTGTCGGGTGACAGGAAAACTCACTAAGTACTTTCTAGTTAATAACTAGTTTATTCAGGGTTGCCAGTGAGTCACTATTGGTGACTATTTTAAATTTGTGTCACTTTTCTCTCTATTTTCGAAATTTGGTCACTATTGTCACTATTTCAGATCTCAGAAGTGGTTAGAATACCTTACATCTTTAAAAACCTAAAACCAAGAGCACTTGCTATTTCCAATCCAGAGTACCATCAAAAAATTCAGAAATGATAAAGAAATACCTTGTACAAAACAATTACCAAACATCATTAGTCAAAAAAAATACTAAGCGAAAAACAGAACCCTGAAAAAACGAATAGAACAACAAAATCGACATGTAACAAAATACCAAATGTAAAAAATTTTTCAGGAAGACTTGCAGCTGTTGTTAAAGATGAACATTCAAAAATAGCGTCTGAAAATGAACAGACCATTTGAAGACATTTCTCTTCACACCAAAAATAAAAACCCCCTAGATGTCACACAAAAATAAATGTGATTAACTAAATTAAGTGCGACAATTTCCCTCAGTGCTATATAGGACATACTAAATGTTACCTGTGAACAAGGATAGTGAACCCACGAAAGAGATGCAAAAAACTAAATGTTAACAACTCTACCGCTTTGATTGAACACATCACAGAAAAAGGTCACAGTTTTAACTTTATGACACCCATCATTTTTGATACGCAACTCTTTTTATCTAAAAGACTACCCAGTGAAATTATTCACATAAATTCAAACATACTGTGTCAATACCAGGAGAAATATTGAAGGTTCAAACACAATATTTTTTAGTTTGAATTAATCATATATTCATGTCTTTGATGTTTTCATTTCCTCTTCTATTTTGGTCCGTTTTATAAAATTTTCAGAAAAAAAAAATTGTACTTGGTTTTGACTATTCGTGTATGTGTTAATGTTTTCATTGTTCAAAGAATCTTAAAATGTCCGTTTTTGAAATTATTTCAAGCATTTTAAGTAGGGGAAAACAAAATTTTCGTCAGTCCTCCTGAATATCACTCGTCGAAGTTTAGTACATCGTGGCAAGTAAAACAAATAAAATAAAAATAAAATCAGTTGTTACAGAACTCTGATGATGAATTAAACATAGTTCAAAACGTCGGCCCAATAAAAAAAGTTTTCTTTCCAAAGCTTAACTTTGAATGCTAGGTAAAAGTTTCAGTGAGTTTTTAAGTACAATGTTCAAAGTACAAATTACTTTAATTAATTGTAGTATTTGTTTTGTCCCTCATTTACTTGCAAATGAGCTCTGGAATGATGAAAAATGTGACCTGCTTTCACTGGTTGGGAAAATGTCACTATTAAGACAAAAAAGTCACTATTATGTTACTATTTCCGTGAAAGATGAGTCACTATTCTACTATTTTTGACCCTCTGAAGCGCTGGCAACCCTGAGTTAATTAAAAAATTAAATACTCAGATGAAAAGTAAACTATGTTTCATCATTATATTCCAATTGCTTTTCAAATGGATTTTTGTTTTAAAACAGTAACAAATCTTTACTTATCTCAATTGTTGAAATAAAGTACTTAGTGAGTTCTTTCTGTCACTCGATGTTTGAATTGATTAATAATATTAATTAAGCGTAATCAGTCCAGAATATTTTCCTTCACAAAATTATTATTCAGGTGACAATAATGTCACAATAGTAGGGATTTTCATACTAATATTGTGCTCCTTATTCTCAATAAATCCTAATGATTAAAAAACTTCAAGAATACTCGTTGAATTTACAGGAATCTGAGGAAGACGAGGAAGTCAAAAAACCAACAGTGAAACCTACTGCTGTCAAAAGTGCGCCTTCTAAACAAGCTTTTGCCAAGACTCCAGTAAAAACCCAAAAGAGCAGCGATGATTCTTCCTCTGAGGAAGATGAACCAAAAAAACTAACTCCAAAAATTTTAGTAAAGACAACCCCAGCTGCAAAAAGGAAAGCTGAGAGCAGCTCTGAAGACTCATCTGAAGATGAAAAACCACCTGCAAAAAAGCAAGCTGGTGCTGCAACACCAATCAAAAAAGTTCCAACAATTACAAAAAAGAAAGAAGTAAGCAGTTCTGAAGAAAGCTCTGAAGAGGATAAGCCAACAGTAGCCAAAAAAACGGTTGTAAAAACCAGTGTTGCTCCCAAAAATCCAACTGTCACTCCCAAAAAACCCACTGTCACTCCAAGCAAAAAGAAAGGTAGCAGTTCCGAAGAAGATTCGGATGAGGAAGATGTCAAACCAGCAGCAGCTGGCAAGAAACCAACTGCCCCATCTAAAAAACCTGTGGCAAAGGATGAAAGCTCTGATGATTCCAGTGAAGAAGAAGCTAAGAAGATACCTCCCAAGCAACAAGCTGCAGTCAAGAAACCAGCCAAGAAAGAAAGTAGTTCTGAGGAAGATTCAAGTGATGAAGATGAAGCTACTAAAGTACCACCTAAACCACAAAAAAGTGTGAAAACAAAGAAACCTGCAAAAGAAAGCTCCTCAGGTGAGGAAAGTGAAGATGAGCATTCAAAGAAACCTGTTGCAGTCTCTACACCTTCCATTGCCAAAAAGGTATTTTCATTATTAATTCATTATTATATAAATCCTCTATTTAGTTGAAGATTAATAGATAATAAATTTTTTAAAAAATGTATAATAAATAATACAAACTACAAAAAATATACATTGGATAAAAACGTTATCATATCACATTGGTTTATAAAAAAATTCAAATTATTGAAACCTTACTAGGGATTGCTTCCATCCAACAAATACTTTTTGACTATTGTTTTGAATCAATTTTGAGAACCCATACAATTTCTAAATACTGCAACACCATTTTATTTCAGAAAAAAAAAGAGTCTTCTGATTCCTCTGATGATGAGGAACAAGAGCAACCAAAGAAAGTTGTGAAAGGAAAGAAAAAGGAGAGTAGTCCTGACGAGGAGGAAGATGAGGAGGAAGATGAAGAAGAGGAAACAAAAGTTAAGAAACCAAAATATGACAATTTTGTCAAGGGAGGACAGAACAACAGTTTAAATGGAGAGGTTAGTTTTTTGTTGTTTTCTTTTGTTTTCTTCTATCTATAAATGAGTTGAACTCTTGGAGACTTGGCGATAAAGCAAATCTTCGGGATTTTCATATTCTAAAATAACGTATGGGGGGAAATAAGGGAAAGTGATGACGTTTCTGGAAAATTTTATTTTGTTCATAATGCAAATATTTCAAGTTTCTTTTGTTTGGAAAACTTTTGAAAATAGAGTCATTTTACTTATAGATGTGACAAATACTAATCAAAATGTTATTATTATATGATAGTTCTTTATGGGCTGGCATGTCATAATGAATTTGAAAAAATCCTAGTATCACAATGGAGTTTAAATGTGGTTTCTGAATGTTTAGTATGGATGAACTTTCACACACAAAAGAACTTATAGGTCGAAGTGCTTGTGAGGCTGCACAGCCTGTACGACCACCCTTACAATCTACAATGAATGAACTTTAGAAGAAAAAATTCAAGTAGATATCAAGCAATCTCATTCAAAATACAAAACTTAATAAGAACCAGCCATTTTTGAAGATTTCACTTCTCATTCAATTTCATTTAACAGCAGTGAGTTTAACAGTGAATAAATAGTTTGCTGTTGCATTGTCAATGAAATAGTAAGGCACAGCTTGCTCACTATTTTTCGTAATGAACTACTCAAACGTATCTGTAGTTTCTAAAATACTGAATTCACTTTTTTTAAAAAGATACATATATTAAAAGGACTATTCAAATTCGAGTCTAAGAATTGTGTTCGCGGTAACGGTAAAAGATAGAGGAGTAGTTAAATGGCGTCATGCTTGCGTTTGTTTTAGAGTTCAATTACATAAAGCAAAAAAATCTGATCTATCTTTTTTAGTTCTCAAGTTATACAGGAAAAATTAACAAGTTTGAAATTCTTTGCCTAATCTTTTTGTATTGTAAAGATTTTTTTAAACTTTTGAATTAACAACTTTCTGAAGACTATCCAAATATGTGAATAAAATTTATAGACAAAGTATCATATAAATTGGGCCATCCTTAATTTTTTGTAACTACGGACCTGTATTTTTTATTACATTTTTTCTAATGCTGAGAGGTATGTTTCATGTGAAACATGACTCTTAGCATTTGAAAAAAATTCAGTAGAAAGTACAGGTCCGTGTTTGGAAAAGTTATGGGTGGCTCAATTTATATTATACTTTGTCTACAAGAAGTGCTATGGCAAAGTGCGAAGTGTTTTGAAATATCTCACAAAATAAAAAGAAATAGTCGAAAGAATAATTTGGAAGTTTTTGATTTTTCCTGTATAACTTGTTTTGATCAACATAATTGACCATTGAATAACACTACTTTGCCCCCATTTAACCAGCCCGCTATCTTTTACTGATACCGAGACCCCAATGCATACACCGGAATTTGAATAGCCCTTTATATTGTTGCCATCAGATAAAGTTTTGTATGTAATTCGGACAATAAACTATTATTATGGTGCACGCCTTGTTATCGAGGCCAGCTGTTGCCTCGCCCGATAATTTTCACTGCTACTACCATAATGATCCATATTACATAAATAACTATTATACTCTTTGAAACTCAATTTGCCATTTAATATACTACCAAATTTTGAACTGTCGTATTTCATAAATCAATCCTTGTGATCATTTTAGCGTAAGAACACACCTTTCAGACGTGTCAAAGATGAGGAAGTGGAGGTCGACCCCCGTTTATCTAATAATTCTTTTGAAGCAAAGGTAACGTGCAAATCTCATGGGTGGGTGCAACGGATGGGGCGATCTCTCTGAACAAGGATTTTTGAATATTTTATATATTTATATCTGTTGTGATTTTTTCTGCATGAACTTTATACAAGATCCCCAATATAAAAAAAATTGAGAATTTATAACTGAGCTCTGCACGTTGCCCTTTAAGGACAGTTCGCCTATCTGTTGTACTAACTCTGTTTTTTTTTTTTCATATATCGTCGTTCACCCTGAATGGACACATTTTTCTATCGGTCATGTACAATAAACACAAAAACCAGAATGAAGAAGGTGGAGAAGACCGTAGGAACTCGTTTGGACGCGGCGGAAGAGGGGGTGGTAATTTCCGCGGAGGCAGAGGTGGCAGAGGGGGTTTCAACGACAGAAACTCGTTCGGAGATGGCGGCGGCCGCGGTCGCGGGGGATTCAGAGGTGGGCGTGGTGGAGATAGGGGTGGTCGTGGAGGAGATAGGGGTGGTCGAGGAGGAGGTTTCAGGAAATCTTTCGATGGTAATGATAGGGGTGGTGGTCGTGGGGGCTTTAGAAACTCGTTCGGTGATAGGGAAGATAGGGGAGGAAGAGGCGGTAGGGGTAGGGGAGGTTTTGGCGGCAACAGGGGTGGTTTTGGCGGAAACAGAGATAGCTTTGGCGATAACCGGGGCGGTTTTGGTGGTAACCGGGGCGGCTTCGGTGGTAACAGGGGCGGATTCGGGGGCAACAAAAGCTTCAACAACAGCTTTGAATCAAAGCCAGCTGAAAACAAGAAAATTACTTTTGACGATTAAATGATTTTGTATTTTATGTAAGTATGACCGAATTTTTTGATAATGGCAATCTGATCCAAATATATAATCTAGTAATGTTTCAAATAGATAGGATAGAATATAAGTCAGAAAAAAAAGTACTATGTTGATTACCGACTAACTGGTGCTCATAAATTGGCAGTTTATATATTTCATATAAATACTGTTTCACTACTTACCTCACTAGTAGATACATTTATATTGCGCCTGATTGGTGAAGACCTTTCCCAAGTCTCCTGAAGACTTCTGAGGATGGCTTGAACAAAATAGAACAGCTACTGAAAACTTCACAGTTCCTAAACTCGGCCAGTAGACTTATGAAGCCATGTGGAATGATGCTCATAAAATATGGAGATCTTAATGATTGACACACATCAGTGGCTCATATATGGCATGCAGATTCTTAGTTACTAATTGATGTTTTGCACAAAGAAAGTATCCTAAATTTGGGATTTGCCTTTCATAGTAGTAAATCAGTAACTAGATATATATAATCTAAGAGTTTGAAATTTCTGTTCTACCATTGAATTAGGAAAGGCATTTGAACCTTACTGACCAATATGCTTTAAATTGTCATATAGATTAGTCAATAGATTATTACTATTTTGATAAGAGTGATATTTTGGCGACAAATTAATTCCAAAGGATGATGGAATACCCTGCTTTTGCGACGAATTCATGACGTCACATTAGGTCATGATTTCATATTTAGAACTCGTTTCATGGAAAGCAATGGAAGCTCCTCTGAAGGAGTGTTCAAAGTTGTAGGTATTAGTTCGGAAGATGTTAAGTGGGGTTCGACTGGCTTTGTCAAATATCATTGTCTGAGCAGCATGATGGAGGGGGCGGAAGCAGGTTGATTTTGATTGTCGGTGTTTTGTTTGTTTACAATATGAAGAAGGCAAGCATCAACTAAAAAATTCATAAGTAATAGTCATAGACATGTATAAAAATGTATAAGCTCGCTTTTCTCCATTTTTTTAGAAATTGAGTTTATGTTACGAGTTAGGATTACTTTATTTACTTTCTCAACATGGAATCACGAAAAAACTTCATTTTGGCGAGAAATTTACTTCCATTGAAATAATGACGCCAGACCAGTAACTTGAGTTCAGTAAGCTATGAAGTCAGTTCGTTGCCAAAATATCACTAAGAATATTACAGTCGGCCAAGTATCAAGTACTATCTTCCAATGGATCTTGCTGTACTTCAAAAGTTGCTTCTGATAGGCCAGGCATTGAAATTGTGTTTTCCATCGATTATTTATAATTTGAAACTTGGAAATTATAACCATGCCTGACTATTTTGGAATGATCTTATTATTTTGTCACCAAATGATTTGGTTATCTCCCACTAGTAGTACATTTTGACAACTCCCTTTTCTCTTTTCCTAAATTAATAATCTAATTTATCTTTTTTTAATAGTTTAATGCGAGAGGGTCCTGGGGTGAGAGAGCTAACTTGGACTTGAAGCACACCAGAGGAAAATCTTTCAGACATGAAAAAACCAAGAAAAAAAGAGGGTCTTATCGCGGTGGTACCATCGATATGTCAGTAAATTCTATCAAATTCGATTAGAAATATTTATTGCAATTGTCTGTAAGTCTTTCTTATTATGATGTGACAGATCACCCCTTCCCGTTAATTTGAATTGTTTTAACTGTTTTATTAATAAGTTTCAATTAGTATTTGTTGGCATTGAGTTTCTTACATACTTGTGACGTTTTGAAATTTAGTCTTCTCTCATTGAATATATTTGTATGTTGTGTTGTTTTTGTTTGAACGAAAACAAGTGAACCATATACAGGATATATATGTTGAAGATTCAATTGTTTATTTCAGTTATAATTTGTTCATTTGTCATTGTTGCACCTACTGTTCAACACATAAACCTTTCATGTTGAAATATGCTTTGTCCATTTGGATTTTGAGGTAGATGTATAAGATGTAACTGTGATTATCTATTTGGACAAAATAGGCCATTTAGGATATATGAATTATATCGAAGTTTTGTTACTTGTAAATAAATTTTCAGCAGTTGTCTGCAGAATTTGTGTTTATTATTATTATAATTTTTTCAATAAAATATTCGTATATACGGTAGCGTTTTATTTGTCTTTTCATTTATCATTTATTCATAGACGCTATCCTGAAGTTAGATTGAATATACCAAATTTTGACAGAGACTGCAAAAATTCCATCTCCTAATCATGTGCAGGAAATTACAGCATTAATGTAGCAACCAAAGTAACCCTTGCTGATATTTTTTACTTTGTTAATTTTTAATTTGGACCTTGTTAATGTTTTGCCAGAATAATTTAATTTTTTGAAGATTTTTTTTTTATATTTTTGTTTCATTTATTTTTTTCATATTGAAAATATATTTTCTTTTTCTATTTATTGTTTCTGTCTGGAATATCGCATAGAAGTTGACGTCTCTTGAATATAACAGTGAAGAAATCACTTGCTATGTCGCTGTTACATCCCTGATAAGTTATTAGGAGGCGTCTCAGAACTGCATCGCAAAGACGTCTCGGAACTACATCGCAAAGACGTCGCCAGCATGCATCATGAGTGTGACAAAAGTGGCTGGGACGTCTGTGCGACGTAACGTTGCAAGTCGCAGGTCAGATGTATCTGTGTTTGTGGGGTATCTGTGAACAATATCTTATGGATATCCTTGAAGATATCTAATAGATATTCCCGAAGGATATCATAAAGAAGTTCATCTTCGTCCACGTGGAACATCCACCGGACGTCCATAAAATATCCACCGAATATTACTGGATGTCCTTTGGATATCCCCAATATCGAAAATGAATGTCCAATGGATATCCATCGAATATTCGTGTGTTGACTGGGATTCGAAATCTAATATTCTTCCATTTGTCTTTTTGCATCTGCTATCTCTCATCAAATCAGGATCCCGCACCGCATCAATGGGATATTGGCTTGATTTTTATTATATGTTATAGACCTCTCATGATGCTGATCAAATGTCTCCATTGCACTAACGTTTTAAATTCAATAGGTTCGATTATACAGTGTGCTAAAGTTCACTTTTACAAAATTTCAGATCAACTACGCATCGTTTGTTCGATAGGCCGACTCGGATACACTATGAAGTATATCAATTTCTGTACGGACTCACGATATCCCAAATAGCACATGTACGTCTAATGTTTGTTCAATGGATGTACACCATGGATCTATTGTACGTCCACTGGACGTCCAGTTACATCCATAAATGTCCGGTGAAAGTCCATCGAATGTCCAGATACACTGGATATAACATCTTATGTACGTACACCGTGGATATCTAATGGACGAACTTAACAAACGTCCAATGGACGTACTTAACAAACGTACAATGGACGTACAAATGTACAGAAATATATTAAATTGACGTCCAATGGACGTACTGTATAAGTCTTAAGTACGTCCGGAATGAGCACATATGTACGTCTGATGTATGTACAGTAGAAATGCGTAAACAATTTCCAACAAATGCCTCTGAAAAATAAAATCTCGTCCATTGTATAACATGGATCTTTTACATCTATAAAGATCTATATTATATTTCAACTGGATCAATCCAAATATAAACTTAACAACGATCCTGAATAAGAATATATCAATAATATAATCGAAAATTCCCACGGAATTCGATGATTACAGTTAAAAAATCAATTTACCTGCATATTGTTGGATGTTCAATTCAGATACTTACATAACAAGAAGAGTTCATCAAAATGTACAAAAAACAAATATACACTGTAAACTGACTGAGAATAACTATAATTGGTACAATAATTTCACAAAAAAGTAAAGGTTTTATTATAAAAATTCTATATGTTTTGCATGATATAATCTATAATGATCAGAAAACTATATAAATAAATGAAAACAGGAACATTTTTATGAATGAATATATTTCTACAGTATAAAAAAACAATTAAAATGTTCTAAAATAGAGATGACTCTTGCTAGCACTTTCAAAACAAAAATCAAAAACATGTATGTGACATAAACAAAATATCAAAATAAACTATTCAGAACAGAAGATATTTTCAACTAAAATATAGAATTTTTCAATCCTCTCTTCTCCGTTCTCAACCATTGGGATGTGGAATCTTATTCGGTCTCTTTTTCTAGTAGATGACACTCTTGATATATTGTTGTGCAGCTCTGTAAAATTGAATTCGAATCAAAAATTTTCATCGAATCATAAATGTAGGAACTATATAGTAATCAAAATGTATTTGTTAGCCGGTTGATAGTGACTTCACATATTCAATTTCACGTGTCAATATTGAAAATAATTCCATACTGACCTGATGCTGTTCGTTTCCCCCTTCACATACTTCGACACTTGTCTAAAGATTTGTCAAGAAGTTTTGATATTACACACATAGCACACATGCATGAGTATACAGATAATAGCATAATGGCGTACCATTCGTACCAAAACCGAAACAAAGAACAGCATCACGAATATCACGATGAGTTTTCCCTTCATTCTACTATCAAGGGTGCTCGTACTCAACCGATCATATCCGAACATACAGAGTGGGGAACTTACAGATACTATACATCCTGAAACAACCAATTAAAAAAGTTTCTTTCAATTTGACCAGGTCCAGATGATGTTTATTCAATATGTATGTACAACGGGGAACACGTACAGATGTGGTCTAGTATTCCACATTCAATGTACATCTAAAAAGGTACAATTGTAGATGCTTCAAATAGACCAGGTGCTGTACGTCCAATGTACGTACAAGAGTGAATGTACAAATGTGGTCCAGTATTCTACATTCAGTGTACATCCGTAAATGTACAATAATAGAAGTTTCTAATGGATCCAATTTTGTTCATCCAGTTAACATACAAAAACGTTACATACTTAACGTACAGATTAGGTCCAGTTTCAACATTCAATATATACATCCAAATAAGTACATTTTATAGTCGCATCAAGTTGATCGAGTACTGTTTGTCCAATGGACGTACATATACGTATAATAAGTAACGTTCGGATTATTGGTAGATTATTGTACATCCAAAATCGTCATCTTTTCGATGTTTCATGTTGGTCCAATATTTTACATCCATTGCTCATCCATGGGAAGTACAATACGGAATGTACAAAATATATCCATACCCAAACGTCCATTGGACATTCATATTGAGTCCATGGACGTTTGGATCAATCTTGGACCTAAAAGGGACATCCATTGGACGTCGTGTGCTATATGGGATACGGGGTGAGTTCAAAGTTAGCCAGTTTTGTAGTGATTTCTGCAAAATTGAGTGGTAAAATTTTATTAATTTTCAGATATTTCGTTGGATACTTATATCAATTCTAATTCATGAAGTCAGCATTTCCTGAATCCGACTGATATGTTATATACAAGACGTTCTTTTTTTCATGAAAATCTGATGCACCCGTTCCTATTATCGCTTGAAATTCTGGACAACTCGATGATTAACTGGATTGTTCACTATGAGTAGTAGCTAGATTGCAGATACGTTGAATTACAGGTTGATTCCAAAAATAGTGTCTTCCGATGATATTTTTCAAAGTAGTTTTTTTTTTTTAATTTATATTGTACTCAACACAAACCTTCTGAAATATTTTGAACAATTCATCGTAGTGTGACCGAACGTAACCCTGCCTTATCTGATCGTCTAAAATACTGTCGTGTTGATCGTCTGACTCTCCTGTTGCTCTGGAGAGAAATGAGCTCCCTGCATGTACGAAGTAAGTATGTAGCCTAGTTTCACAAAAGAAGCCCACTCCTATTTTCCAGACACCCAGCCTTATGAAGTAAAGCCCCTTTCCGAGTCAACACCCTTTTCTCACGTTGTTTTTTTTCTGGTTCTTTCAGGATACAAAGTTCTGCACAACTGAAGAGGAATGAAATGCGGAAGAAGAATAAATTTTATATTACAACTTCTGGAAATAATATCAATTTTTGTAATCGAATATTAAGTATTATATTTCCAATAATTTCATTTGAGGATAGATTTTTCAAACAATCGAATTCCGAAAAGCAAACTCTAACTTGAGAAAATATCTGAGAGCTTTTAAACTGAATAAGTACAACATCTCCAATATGTAAAGGTCTGAATAGTTATTAAGATTCGATGAAATTAGATTGTCGCCAATTGTGCAAATGGGCATCAAGTACATCCAAATTCCCACAACCATGGAGTTTGGTCAGGTTAAAAAATCTTTTTGGGTGCACGTCATCTGTAACCAACCCGATACCGTCCAACCCATCTTTTTGACTTATTGTGCACTGCAAAATGTGAGCGAATTCTGTTCATGCTTCTTTTTGATTTTCAAATTGTGAGGAAGGATCCATATCTATGTATGAGAGTAACATTGCAGTAAACGTAAACATACTTAGCTCAACCATCTCACAATTTAGCGGCAGATAGGAACAACAACCCGGATAATATTTCATTGCAATTAGAGTTTTCAAGACCTTACACCCTGGAGACATAAACATCAAATAGTTCTGAATGAATTTGTGATTAGATATTCTCCCATTAAAAAACTCTGAATTTAATTTAATAATTTTCAAATTCTAAAAGAAGTAATGAGGGATAGTGAATTATTTGTGTTCTGGATCATCTGGGTGCTTGGTTGCAAGTATAAACTCTGAACCTGTGCAGCCTCTTGATCTAGCAGTAATTCTTCCGATCATGTTGGTGACTCCATCTATTTGTCAGTTCTGGTACCTGTGAAAGAGAACTATATTAAAATAATATCCCAAGTGTTCCATCTGATCATGTAGGTGAATCCATCTTTCCGTTAGTCCCGGTACCTGTGAAAGAGAACTATTTTAAAATATATCCAACTCACTTCAACTAGTCTAATACTTTGAGGAAGTGGAACAAAACAACCGAACAAGTAATGGTTTATTACTGAGTTCTGCAAAGTAATCAAAAGTATTATATTAGCAGAGAGTGAGAGTGTGTTCCTCTAATATAATGTCTCAACGGCGTAGTTCCGGAGATCATATTATTAGAATGTGTAAATGTTCATCCCTCTAATACTGTCTCAACGGCGTAATTCCGGAGATCATATTATTAGAATGTGTAAGTATTTATTCCTCTAATACTGTCTCAACGGCGTAGTTCCGGAGATCATACTATGGGAATGTGTAAATGTTTTATTCCTCTAATACTGTCTCAACGGCGTAGTTCCGGAGATCATACTATGGGAATGTGTAAATGTTTATTCCACTAATACTGTCTCAACGGCGTAGTTCCGGAGATCATACTATGGGAATGTATAAATGTTTTATTCGTCTAATACTGTCTCAACGGCGTAGTTCCGGAGATCGTACTATTGGAATGTGTAAGTGGTTATTCCTCTAATACTGTCTCAACGGCGTAGTTCCGGAGATCATACTATGGGAATGTGTAAATGTTTTATTCCTCTAATACTGTCTCAACGGCGTAGTTCCGGAGATCATACTATGGGAATGTGTAAATGTTTATTCCACTAATACTGTCTCAACGGCGTAGTTCCGGAGATCATACTATGGGAATGTATAAATGTTTTATTCGTCTAATACTGTCTCAACGGCGTAGTTCCGGAGATCGTACTATTGGAATGTGTAAATGGTTATTCCTCTAATACTGTCTCAACGGCGTAGTTCCAGAGATCATACTATTGGAATGTGTAAATGTTTTATTCCTCTACTACTGTCCCAATGGCGTAGTTCCGGAGATCATACTATTGGAATGTGTAAATGTTTTATTCCTCTAATACTGTCTCAACGGCGTAATTCCGGAGATCATACTATTGGAATGTGTAAATGTTTTATTCCTCTAATACTGTCTCAACGGCGTAGTTCCGGAGATCATACTATTGGAATGTGTAAATGTTTTATTCCTCTAATACTGTCTCAACGGCGTAGTTCCGGAGATCATACTATTGGAATGTGTAAATGTTTATTCCACTAATACTGTCTCAACGGCGTAGTTCCGGAGATCATACTATTGGAATGTGTAAATGTTTATTCCTCATATACTAAAATAAACCTGGAAGAAAAACAATAATAGAAACATTCATAGAAATAAACAAGGTAGATACTACAATTTGAATTATCCTGAAATGAAACAATATTTTATTCACAAATAAATAAATCATCAATTCTGTAATATCTCTCTTCTAAAGAAGACTGTTCAAAGGTGACGTCGGAATCATAAACGTATCGCGAAAACATCGCTATTGAGAAACCTATAGTTCTGTGTTCTGTCTCGCTCTGTCACCGTTTACGTTCTGTGACTGTTTACGTTCCGTATCACTCATATCAGTAGTTCGAAAATGTTGAATGTAAATAAAACGTCATATTCAATTGAACAAAATTTCAAATTCCTAAAGGAAAATTATTCATACCATTTAGGTTCAGGTTCGACCCTAGTTGTGGTCTGCTTGAACAAAGAATATTTACCTACAGGTAAATATTCTTTGGCTTGAAGGTCTCAGACGAACTGCCATCTCCTGATTTTCGGCCTGGTATTTATAGTAAAAAATGGTTTCCATAACTACTGCTTCGAGATATGAAATTCGATGTATTTTGCCCAAAAATGGAATCCTGCTCTGCATCTATGTGAACCCTGAATCTGGAACTCACTGAAAAAGGTGCTAAGATATCTGATCTTCCCTCAAGGACAGCCTTTTCACCAGCGAGATGCCCCATTCACTTACAAATCCCTTTTGAAAGTTGGAAAACTCAGTTTGTTGACATCTGACGCTTGGGACCACTCTTTGGAAAAAACCCTATTGTGCCCCCTTTTGTCCTGGAGAGTGATTAATTATAGTGTCAGTTTATTGAGAAAATATTCTACTACGACTACAGAAGAGTAATCTGTGTACTTAGTTCATCACTGTTGTCCTAGGTGTCCATAAAGTCAAACTTTAGAATCACCAGTTACCAAGTAATCAACTTCTTCTAGTTCTCCAAAGCGAATCTGTTTAATGCTTAGGGAGTGATATAGACATCCAGGGTGTGGATTCTATCCTGTCAATGTGTAACGTATCCCTTATCGGGGCATATTTCTCTGCTATACTTATACACAGAACTATAGGTCCTCTTTAGTGCAGGAACGGTTGGTGTATACTTTACCTACTTGTTTAGTACTTCCTGTATAGGTAAAATCCCAGAATTATATTAAACAACCAACACCCCGGGGCACACTATCTCAGTAGGATCTGCAATCTAGATACTCATAGTGAACAACCAAGTTATTCATCAAGTTGTCCAGTATTTAGAGCAATAATAGGAACAGAGGTACAGAGTTTCATGAGAAATAGAACATATTGTATAGTATACAATATGCCAGTCGGATTCAGGAGATGCTGACATCATGAATTGGAACTGATATTGGTATCCTACCAAATATCTAAAAATTAATAAAATTCAACTGCTCAATTTTCCAGAAATCACTACAAAACTGGCTAGCTTTGGACTCACCCCGTATATCGTGAGTTTGTGTAGAAATTGACATAATTTATAGTGGATATATAGTTGATATATTCGAAATAGTATCGTCATAATGGCCATTTGAAATTTTGGAAAATTGAACTTCCGCACCCTGTATAATCGAACCTATTGAATTTAGAACGTTAGTGCAATTGAGACATTTGATCAGCATCATCCCAGATAGCACAAAAATATTCCTAGAATATGCCCAGAATATTCTCCAAGAAGATTGGATTATTCTATGATTAATCCAATGATTATTCTAAGATTATTCAAATGTCCGCTCTGAGAAAGTCTCAGGAATATTCAAATGAATATTCCAGGAATATTTAGGATTATTATTAGAATAATCATAGGATATTCTTCGAGATTGTTCCTGGAATATTTCATAGGGAGATTGAATGATTATTCCAATGGATTATTCTGTGATGATTCAAATGTCCGCTCTGAGAATGTCCCTAGAGTATCCAAGTTAAATAAATCAGGATTAATTATTAAATAAAAGATTTGACAAGTTCCATATGATCATTTTAATATATTTAAAAAAATACATAAAATCTCTTCGAAGGCTCATATAAAAAAATCAAAAAATGATCACCATAGTAGAACCTAAAAAAAAAAAGTTAGCAACATGCCCGAGTTATATGTGTTTCTAACTTACAAGTTGGAAAGCTAAAATATCTTTGGTTTGTGACTAGATTCTAAGATTTTGTTAAACGAAATCCCCAATTTTAGGTTTGCACGACAAACTCTGTTGCACCCAGTGGTTTTTGCAAGTAGAGAAGTCTCTACTAAACTATTGCTCTTACCATTATTATTATTTGAATTCCTGTGACTTCATTATCATGAAACTAATATTTGTGTGGTGGGTAGACTATTGTAGGTTATCAATTACCTGATATAATTTGCCTAGTGACTAGAGTTAGATTTAAATAGTTTACCACTGTAGAAGTCATTTGTCCCATACACAATAATGAAGTCATAGGTCCTTTAGGAATAGTAATGTGAGATAGAGTATAGGTACTACACCACTTTGAAATAGCCACTGCGTGTGGAAAAACAATTATCGTAGATTTATAAACCTGAAGTTGTGGAAATTTTATTCATTTCGGATGTTTATCAATAATAATGTTCTCCTTTGAACAAGTCGAAAGGATGTTACTCTGACTGATCATTAAAATGCATATATACTCAAGGGCAGTCCCAGGCCAAAATCTTGAATATGTATGGCTTATGTTCATCGCGTATACTTAAGGTACAAATATAGTGGAGCGGGGAGGGTAGAGGCACGCGGCGAGGTAAGAGGGCGATTCAAATATCCTACTGTATTTAACGTGAACACGCACATACCAAAGCTATAAGCGGCGAGTTGCCGCAGAGAGGCATCTGGAGCGGGGAGTGTAGATTTGATTTATTAGCGCGAGGCAGTCTGCGATATAACTTGTTTGGTGTTCGTTACTACGAAGGAAAATGGAAAAGGAGCAACTAATAAACTCTGTTTATAATAGAAGGCCAATATGGAATCAGTCGCACCCTGATCACAAAAATCGATATATTTTAGACAGATTGTGGGCAGAAGTGGCTGAAGAATGCCAATCAACAGGTAGGTCAAAATATATTTTGGGTAATGAGTAAACACAAACAGAATTTGATTAATTAATGAGTTTATGCATACTGAATTGGAAAGGCGTTTACATAATCCTTAAATGTATCCCTTACGAATTTTCCATTTGTTGATACCCGGCCTCGTTGATGTGGCCTGATTAAACCACCCTCATTGAAATCTTTTCTGATCTCTTTTAAATGCCGTTCAAATCCTTCCTTGTTAATAATCACATTTTGTAAGACACAAATTGCTTTGATAATCTTGTCAGCAGTTTTTTCATCAGTTTCTATAGACTTTGATAGTATCCGCCATTTTGAGTATAGAATACCAAAAGAACATTCGATTGTTTTACGTGCTCTCGACAGACGCTGATTGAAATATGTACATTCTAAATTCAATTCATTTCTGCTATATGGTTTGAGTAAAAATGTCTGAAGAGGGTATGCTTCATCTGCTATAAAAACAAAAGGCATTTTGATATTTGTGTTTGGAAGGCACCGGTCTTCAGGAAGTTTCAATTTTTTTTTAGATAGTAGCTTGTACATATTTGAACTTTGAAATGTCCCTCCGTCGCTTTGTCGACCATAGCCCCCAACGTCTATCATCGTGAATCTGTATTTAGCATCACAGACCCCTTGAAGTACAATGGAAAAATACTGCTTATAGTTGTAGTACATGCTACCAGAATGGCTGGGACATTTTATTTTTACATGTTTCCCATCCAATGCCCCGAGGCAATTTGGGAAATTCCATACTTTAAAGTATTCGTCGCTAATATTTTCAAACATTTCTGTCGATGGAGCTGGCATGTGTTCTGGTTGTAATACCTTCCATAGTACATCGACAGTTTCTTTAACAATTTTTCCAACTGTTGATGCGCCCATGCGAAATGTAAAGGACAAACTTTTGAAGGATTCACCAGTAGCCAAATATCTGCAATGAAACCAAATAAATTAAAACAGACAAATATTAAGTATGTGCTTGTGAAAACTAATTTTCATAATTAATTTAGGTATTATGTTTTGTTTATGCCTAAGTTTTCGATTTATTTCAGTTAAAGCAGTTCAAGCAAAATGGAAAAATCTCAGGGACTATTTTAGAAACGAGATAAAAAAAATACCAATCCCGAAGTCTGGAGATCCAGGTGATATAGCACCCAAATCTCATTGGCCCTATTTCAAAAACTTAATGTTTTTAAAAGATCAGATTCTTCCTAGGCAGTCTCAGAGTAATTTGCCAGAAGATAATGCCATCAGTGGAAATGACGATAGAAATTTGGAAGAAAATCAGTCTAGTAGGCCACAGCTTGATCAGCTGCCCGATGAAGATTATCACACACAACCAGAGTCGGTAGACCAGTCCCTTCCTCCAACACCTTCCAGACGAGCCCCGCACTATTCTGGCAGGTAGATCTAGGAAACGGCCTCATCAGATCGACGCTCTTATTTCGATTGAAAAAGAAAAAATGCAATATTTGATTGAAAAACAATCGAAAAAAGTAGAAACTTCCGCGGCAGATGAAGACAAGTTATTCTTTGAGAGTATCTTACCGCATGTGAAGAAAATTGAAGACTGCAATAAATTAAAATTCAGGAATGAAGTTCAAACATTAGTTCAAAAATATGCATATAAACCGATGCCCCTACAAACATTTCAAATCATTACCCCTGATGACGATAGTAATATTGCATTGTATTCTGATTATCAATAATTAGTAATAATCATTCTTACTTTTACCATTACCTACTAGTGGTTCACAAGAAGTTATTTTGAGTTTTTCTCTCTTTTTTTTTTCTTTCATTAAGTGTCTACTGACATAGGTTTGTTTTAAAGGAAATAAAAATCATTTTAGTTCCTTGACGGTGTTTTTTACTAACCTCAAAGTTACAACCAGTCTTTCCTCTGGCTGTATTGGCTGATGAATAAAATTTGTCCATTTCTTCGTTAAATGGCTAGCCACTTTTTCTAGTATATAATTGAAGGTGGGTAAGCTCATACGTACATACTCAAAAAATTTGTCAGGATAATTTTTTAGTTTCAGAAACAAGTTGTGATATTGTCCCACCATGTTTCTTCTTTTATTGATTGGATGCACATTATATTGCCTACTACTTGCCAATAGTATGCGAAGTGTCGCGTTATCAAATAAAATTTCGTCGTCACTGTCTGAAAACATGTCAACAACTGGAAAGCACAATCCACTGAAAATTCCAGCCGCCTTTGGTTATCTCTTTAAAATGTCGCTTTACTATATTCGTATGTCTCGCGCGGTACCGCTAGACTCGCCGCGTGCCTCTACCCTCCCCGCTCCACTGTATTTGTACCTTTATGCGTGACGACGTGAATGAATACAACGCCTTCACTCGGGATTGTTCGACTATGTTCGTGGGTGGCAAGGACCGATGGCGGCGATCGGTCACCTTTGGCTATATTCGGCAGTGCTCGTAAGCACCGAAGAGCACTGTCCTGTGTATAGAGTATTATAGTGTTCTTCACTGTGGCATTTTAGACATACTATAGTGAATGTGAATAAGGGACAAAATATTCAACAATGGTGAGTGTTCTATTGTTTACATTATTTTATAGTAGGCTAGATATAATTGCCATATAATTAAATTAGGAATCGTCTATAGAACAAAATTTTAAACTAGATGAGAGTGCACACAAACTGTGATTTTAACGTGAATGTGTACTCTTTTCTATTTTAAGTGTTTTTTATCCTTGTACTCTATTTTTTTTTTGATAAATGTGTAGGTAACATGTCATTCAACATTATAATTTTTATGCTTATTAGGAATATGGAATATGTTTATTTTCCAGGCTGACCGATTGAAAAAATTATGCCTACTAAAACGTGATGCTTGAAATAAGACGATTTGACAGTTTTTTTGCAAAGAGGTCTAAACGTGTCAGGTGCAATGAAGAGGTTAGCCCCGGACCATCAGCAGCAGTTATTTCTCAAGATGAAAAGCGATGCCTCCAGAACGACAATTTGATCATATTTCTGCTCCCGTTAATTCAGTGACTTCCAGCTTTTCGTCTGACATAGGACATTATGTAGGTCAAACCAATTTTGATGATCAAACTGAAGCGACTCTCTTGCAAAGTCCTTGCTGGCTTACTCCAACAGAATATGTGTTTCCTCACTGCATCGTGAATAAAAAAGGGAAACCGATGAAAAAATATGCACAAAGATCGCATTCAGATAAGTTTCACTGGCTTGTGTTGTCTCACAAAAATCAAGGGCTCTACTACTTCTCTGGGGCGTTTGGTAAAAGAGCCATTGAAAGCTTTTGATGACTTGCTTGGCGAAAAAGGAGCACTTATGACCCATATGAAAGAATCCAGTACCACAAAACTGCGGTGGAGCTCGGGAAAAACTTTTTGCTCGTGAAAAAGTGTCCCTGTAGTAATCATATACTGAAAAATTCTGGAATGGAATGAAATGATAGAGCAAGACTGCCTCAGAAGCAAACTGCTTGTATCAAACCTTGCGCAGTCCTGACTTCATTGTATCTTCAGTTTTTGACGTTCTTGGTAGGTACTGATACGCAGTAGTTATTTTAACGCAAATAAATAGACTTCATAACCTAAAAATATTCTATGAAATTTCATATGATGTAATCGTTCTCTTTATAAAAATTTATGTTTTTTATGAAAAAGATACACAATTTCACCATAATCATTGACTACAACTTTTTAGTCAACATTTTTATATATGTATATAGTTTCTACACAAAAGATTATCCTATGGGTGTCTATCTCAAATGGCATGATATGTTTTTTTTCCAATACTCGGCTTAACCTTACCAGCGTATTGAAGAGAAAAATCGTATAAAGTAATCTAAATGTGAGAATAAAAATAAATATACATTTCCTAAAGTGAGTTTTCACCGATTATATATTTATTTAATTATAAATAATTTGTTGTAATTTAAATGTACGATTTTCCAGGTACTACAGTGTCTCTGATCAGATTCCTCCAGTCTCCAGCAGTTGACCTGAAGAAAGCTACTGGATATATTCCGAATACCTTGGCTGTGCTGGAAGACAAGAGGCTAAATGCAAAGACAGTATTTAGTCAACTTTATTCAGAGATTACTGAGGTAGCATCAGAATTGGACGGTATTATTAAGATGCCGAGAATAGTATCTCGTCAAATGCAGCGTGAAAATGTCCCGGCTGACTCAGCCGAGATTTACTTCCGAAGAGTGACGTATGTGCCATTGTTAGACAGTGTCCAAGATGCATAGAAACACTGGTGCGATCTCAGATTCGATTTTGTTTCTACCAAAGTTGTTGATACTGTAATTGCATTGATACCGTTGGCTTCATTCATCGATGGATGGCGCAGAAGTCGAAAATAGCCGAGTTTCCAACATTCCACGGTGCCTTGATTTGTCGTTCGATTGTTTTTGAATGTTGACATGACACTTGTCGCTTGTCCAACCGTCAATCGTCAATGACAACATTAATCTGTAATTTTGCCGCCATCTGTGCTAAAGTGAAACGGTACCAATGCAATAAAAATAACATGAATCAAGTAGGCCGTACATCTCAACACTTTTGTATGTCGGTATCACAGGTATAAGAGATCACACCAGGGTTTCTATGCATCTTGACACTTGACAGTGTCATATTTGATTTGAAAGATCGCGTGTTTCCAGATATAATGAAAATTTTCAATGAGAGGTAGCCGATGCTTATAGTGGCTTTTGGGAGTACCGGTTTCGTCAATTGTGGGTAGCCAAGTATAGAAGCGACTGTCACAATCTGTCCCAAAACAAGCCGTTCCCACTTGTCTAATGCAAATAATTGAAGAATGTGACAAGGACTTGTATCCAGCCATCAACTGCCTACTTCGGATTCTCGCGACATTGCCAGTAAGTGTTGCTACTGGAGAACGGAGCTTTTCAACTCTGCGTCGAGTTAAAAGTTGGCTCCGAGCATCAATGGGAGAAGAACGCTTTTGTCGGTCTCGCTCTCCTGAACATCCACAGGGACATTGATGTTGACGTGGACGCTGTGATTACAAGGTTTTCAAAAGGTTCAAAGATCAAAGCTGTTTTTTGGCGTACCACTTCTTTGAAATTATTTGGTCCATTTTAAAAACTTTGCGTTTTAGCGTTGAAACAATGACGTCATAGACGCCATGTTTTAAAACCTAATGCCCTAATTAAACCTAATTAAATTGAACGACGGACAGCGTCTCACTTTTCGGATTATACTTCTAGGTCCATAACGGGTTATAAACAGATTTCAGTGAAATAGTGGATAAGTAAAACAGCATGTTAGAACTTTATTCAAAAATTAGAATCAAGTGATCAGCAATAAAACTTTCACGTTGCTACTCTGTTACCACTGGAAGAGACACACTCGTGACCATCTGCTAGTTGGCTTTGGACTCGGCATTCTATTGTCTGCAAGGACTGAAATCTTTGGGCTTTGATCACTACTGGCCCACACTAGCCCCCTAGTGATTATTGAATCTCGCTGTCAAGGTTGGAAATAGGTTTCAATTCTGGGGTTATCATATGGTTACCTTTTGAAAAATAGCGGTCTGTGGATAGCAATCAAGACAGCTGCATTCTGTAGTTGCACTTTAAATGTAGGCTCTAATAAGAATTTTAGATTTAGTGATTCATAACACCCTTCAGGTTTCTTGATCACAAATTTCATCAAGGAAATATTGCTCTAGAACTCTCAACTAAGTAGCTTACCCAGGAGCAATCCCCACAATTTGGATTACTGGATTTGTTTATGCCCAGTGAATAGGTATGGTGGGTATTGACCTTTTCATTTAAGAAACGATTAGCTTTTGTTCTGTATATTGCGGAAACAACGACATGGAAGGAGGTATTCCAAATTTATTAGGGTACAAATAATTTAAAGCTAAATTCTTGAAGATCTAGAAACTCAGATCCCACTCGGAATTTTGCTGAAATTCAAAATTTTTATAAAAGTATTTGGAGTGGGAATTGTTATTTTCAATGTTCGATTCAATCTACCGCAATTCTAAAAATGAGATAATACTCGGATACCTCCCTCGTAGAGCTTTCCAAGATATCACGCCCCAAATGTTGAGAAACGTTTTACATGAAAATATCACCAGAGTCAATAAATGTATTGACGCTGAGGGAATGCATTTCGAACATTTGTTTTGAATTTATTTTATCTTTAATCCTCTCAATTTGAATTTTTTTTTTCGATAAATCTGTTTTTTTGTTATTTGAAGAATAATAATTGGATTTTTTGGTATTTCATTTCAAAAAATTACTTTCTATTATATCATTAGAAAGGAATGGTTATGCTGAATAGTACAGGCAAGAAAAAGTTATATGTTCCTATTTAAGTTATGGACCTACAGAGTATTGTTTTTTTCCCAATTTTTCTAATATTTTTTTTGGCGGCTTTTTATAACGCCGACGAATGAAAATAATATATCACAGTAGTAGCAACTGTTATCAAGTGACGTATGGTTTCCATAGCCAACTTTTCAATTTTTGGCTTTCATTTTGCTTCCACGGCCTACTCGGTGAATTTCAATAATAATTTTTTTCTGATCTAGTTTCTGGTTAGATACCAACTTGTGATATGTCATTAGAAAGGGAATTGAATGCTGAATAAAGCGAAAAGAAAAAAAAATAGGGTTTCAATTTAAAATAAGAAAGTTGATGTTACTTCCGGTCAGACCGGAAGTTAACTTCGACATGTCAATATGCTCAAATTCTAGCTCTTTTTTCATTCTATCGACGCTCCAAATTTCACAAACCTACTTCATACAATAACTGAGATATTCCGTAGGCAATACTTCCGTAGCCACCCGGTATATATATATATCTGCATTTTAGATTGATTAGAAGTTTTTTACATTAATGAACAGGGATTTGAAATAGCATATGACAGCTTAAAGTTTTAATGTGCTTCTTACTCATTTCAATTTTAAAAAGATGTTTGATCAAATTTAAATGAAACTCTCGTCTACGGCAGAAAATGACTGAAATAAGGGCTACTGTTCACGTTCACAGTAGCGATATCCAAAAATATTGAAAATCAACGTATAGTATTATTTACGGATCGTGACTGAACAGTAGCCTAAACTCAATGAGTTTCAAATCGTTCGGCGTTCCGCCGTACGTTGAGGTTAGGTTTTTATTCATAAAAAAATACAAACCAAATCGTCTGTACATTTAACAATACAATCAAACAGTAAATGTCTGGATCTCTACAGATCTAGCTGTTAATTTCATTTTATGATTACTGCAATACTGCAAAGAAACTATCCTATTATTTTGTTGATATAAAAACAAAAAAACTAATTGTATTTCTAATCGGTTCACAATAAAATAATGCTCAGCAAGTTATCTATCTAGGGCATCTTGGTGTCGTTTAACCTGAAGCAGTCAGTTTGATTCTTTATATGATAAGTTATGATATACCTATTTCCTCATAATTTAGCACAAAGAATAATAATTATCCATTGGGAATTAATGGTAATAAAAAAAATTGTATAGTGTCCTACCTTTTTTTATGACTTGAACTTGGCTCTTCAAGTTGACTGTCATTCGATATCTGAAGAAACTTGGAATGTAGTTAGTACTTTGAGGAGTAACACCTATATCAAAAGCCCAAATAGAGTAGCGAATATAGCATATACCTGCAGATGATATATCAAATGAGCTCGAGATATAATGTGAAGGTCAAGCCATCCTTCGGAAGGGACGTTAATCTGGAGTCAATGGATATTAGGTTTGTTAGACATCTAAGTGTACACAGCGGCTTCGGTGATAAACCTTGGTAGTAGAAATATGCTGAAGTTAAATAAAGCACAAAGGGAGAAAGGGAGAAATCTTACATGTTCTCGCTGAGAACCGATGGTTGAACTTCCTGTTACAACTGCTGCATAAATCCACCATATCACATAGAAACGGAGCTAAATGTATCAGCAGATTCATTGAATGTGTTGGATCTCCTCATAGATCTTTCAGATGACATACCTCTTGCTTCACTAGAAGAAACAATAAAATAGACTGAGCCAATGGCTCAATGGTTCTAAAATATGTTTTTTGTTTCATTGCATTTTATTGAAATTACAATACAAAACATCACAAAATATACACCACATAAGTTCTTTCAAAAGACACTTAACAAAAAACAACTTTGCACAAGTATACTAAATAAACAGTATAGTAACATGATTTATATTGAAGTAATAAAATAAAACTGTGGTAATCAAAACAAGATTTAGATTTATCAACAGTAATATAATTTGTTTGGAATTTTATCATTACTAAAAACACATTTCATCCTTGGAATACATACATACAATACCTATTCAATTCGCTCAACCAGCTGTTATATGATAGAGTTCGAACAGAACTGTTCCAGCAAATAATGGGACAATTATCAAGCAAATTTGACAAAAATAATTCAGCAATGATACAATGAGGACAATATGTTAGAAATAAAATTTTTCACATCTTATTACTAGTTACAGTTGTTGGTTCTAACTGAACTTATCTTCATGCAAATTTTTTTTTTCTTAAACTGTTAATCTTCTGGTCATTGTTACTAAGTGGTTGTCAATTCATGTACCTATCATACATAAATCACTTGTTAAAATCATCAGTTGTCTATTGGAAACAACAAAATTAAAAAATTATCTTACAACATTCAAATGAAGTCTAAAGTCTTTTCTACTTGGTAAATGTTTTTATACACTCGATGATTTTTAATACGATCCACTGTGTTTTCCTGTACAGAACGAATTTGTATTTTATCCATGTATTATTTTTTTATAATTTTTTCTTGTATTTTGTCATTGCTCCTTAGTATTAGACATTTTCTTAACTACTACACAAAATGAAAATTTTTGATATTTGAAGGAAATAAAGAATTTGAATACCTATATACAGGTTGAACTCCCATCGATGGCGATTCGATTTATTTCATTTTATGTCAATAAAGCTCTTTTATTATTATAACTACTCAAAATATCAGTTGTAATTGTTAACAAGTGAAAATCTCATTGAAATAAACTTCAATTGATATTTGTTTTCGTTCTACTAAGCTGGTATCGCCAAAAAAAGCAATGTTACTAAAATACAGCCTGATTTTTTTTTATGCAAACAATTATATACTTCCTGTAATACAAATACTCAAATTATGGGTCTCTGTTGTATTGCTCGAATTTCTTCAGTTCAACTTTGATGAATACTTTTACACTGGGATCTCTGTTCTGTGTTTCATGGAAAATATTTCATTGGATAACAGGATACATCATGAAATGATGGACAGGTTGAGTTTTTCTCATGCAACGTCTTCACTCAAAAGGTTTACCATTTACATTACTATGTAATGTACAACTGTTGGAATGCTTGCTGTGGAAAAAAAGGAATATGCTCTGAAAAAATATCACTATGTTGAAAAAGTAAATGAAACATCAAGCAAAAAGTGAAAAATAATTTATTTTGTTTTTTGACCTGTTTTTGAATGTTTCTTTTTTCTAAAAAAATAAAAAATTTCATAAGGCGTGGTCAATGGAATAGTGAATACCTGCCAAATTTCAAGTTAATCAGACAACTTGAAGAGGGTCAAAACAGTCTGAAAGATTTCAACTGAACTTGAAAACAAAGCTAACGAAGAAGAAATGAACAAAGGAAGTTTAACAAAAGTTTATACATAAGGAAGTTAGCAGCCTTACCCACAATAAATAATTCTTCAACATGTTGAAACTTCCTTGATAGTTAGCATAAAATGTAAGTGTCTGAATAATTTGATAAATTGTAATTCTCTTTAATTTGATGCAACTGCTTTATTATAAAATAATTAATAAGTTGGGGCTTCCCTTCGATATTTTTTGCCATTTTCAACCAATTTCTTTGGCCTTGAAAGCTTTATTATGTAAAAAATAAAAAGATATCTTATGAATACAACCCAATGTGTATTATTTTCTACTTTGAATGCTTGATAGTTACTTTTTTAAAACTTTATTATATCTTGATATTCGATTAAGATAGTAATTTATGAAAATCTTTGGATATTTTTTTTAACGAGATTTTAATACATTATTGAAAGATCTTCAAATGTTTCTTCAACAAAAATTCTCCTTGCTGAATTTGTGCAGTTCTCCAGTTTAATTTATGTCTTGCTGTTCCTCTTTCTTCAGTTCAGTGGATTTAAATTGTTTTTGATATTGGTATAAAGACCAGAGTGAAATATGAAAGTTTGTTCAGTACAATGACTATTATACCATTTAATTTTTTAAGCCCTACCTAGAAGTATCCAAATTTTGAAAATGATTTTAAATGCAGGATCTCATATATTCCTTGCAGGAATACTTCAAAACAAGAATGCAGAACAACAATTACCTTCAACGACTCAACTTCCTTCCAAGTAAATGTTTGTGTTGAAGCATCATGTTTTGATTCGGAAGTAATTTTATCCGTCATTTCACTGAAAACAGAAATATTATTTAAATGTTATTGAAAGAGTTAAGAATGATATTTTTAGCAACTTAATATTTGCTTGAAATGTTTGTATTCAGAAATTGACAACAGAAGAAAGAAAATACACATGAGTAAATTTTAAGTAACTGAAATTGTACACTTGTACCAAATAATTAAATCTGAGTTCAGAAGGTTGATCTACTGCTTGGAGTGGCTTGGAGAAAGAAACACATTTGTTGTATGGACCCACATCATATGAAAATGAAAGCTAAGAGTGGTAACGTAAGTTATCCATTACAACTTACTGACACTTGAACCAAACAACAGAAACGTGATTTTCTTTCCATTATGATCATACAATAGATTTGTATTCAAAAAATATATGTATATTGAAAACATGTGATCATTAAATTAAAAAATAAAATATAATTAATAATCAATGTAAATTCAAATTGGTTCCTACCATCAAACATATTTCTTTTAAAAAGTCTAAATGAATTATAATATTGTATATAATAAATTTTTTCAAAGACATTCCATTCTTAACCTGTTAGTTTCAAGCCTATCATCACTCTGAATAATAGGTCCAGATGTTGACGTGGATGTTGAAGAAACTGAAGACTTTGAATCTACAAAATGTCTGGAAGTGCAAGAAATTATGAAACACAAAACATAGGGCCACCACATTTTCTAAATTCTTTCATATATGTACATTCCACATTAATAGGATAACATACTGGTGTATGTCTATGAAAAATGGATCATTTAAATTTATTGTAAAAGAATTATATTTTTGTTTATTGTTTGTGTATTTTTGTGTGTTTAGCCATCGAATGACACACTTTTTTAGAGACTACAATTTGGTAAATAATGAAATTTTCTGAGAAATCACTCATAATTATAGTCTTATAAAGCCATAAACTGAAGACTGTAATTCTAGTAACAATATGTTATTATGATTGGCAAAAATTCTATCAATGAGAAGATGCAAGTTTAATGAAAATGGGGTTTTTCATTATTGACAGTTTATCATTGATAGAACGTAGAACAATACTACCTACTGAAAAAACTCACATTATTGGAAGTGTTTTCACTGGAGGCTTTCTATGAATAATGGGCAAGGCACCAAACTTCCAATATCTTTTACCACAGGATTTCATGATAAATTCATCTTCGGTGAAGTGGTTTGAGCAAACAAATTTGGCGATAGTATCTACATTTTCCAACCAGGGTCTCCCAGGTTCTGCAGGAAATCTATTACATTAATATATCAGGTTGATAAATTGCGTAATTTGCGTAAATAGGTATTATATTTACTTTTTCAAATGGAATGAAATGGTTTTTAACATTTAACAATTCGAAAAGAAATATACACAATCCAATTACCTCCACTTTCAAATGATTGTGTATATTATAACTACAGCTTATAGTGCTACATATCTTAAAATTCCATTTTAAAACCAATATTCCACAACAGTCGATAGAATGAACTCGATTTGAAACATACATAAACATTATAAAAAAAAAAAAACAGAAAAGAGTTAATGGTATTTACAAAATTTTCTTTTTAATGAATCAAGTCTTTAGATGAATAATTTCAATAATGGAAATATGATTAGTCAAAATTGTAATGAATATCAACAGCAAAACTTGGCGCGATCTTGAGCGATTCGATTATACAGTACATAGAAATCATAACCTTAAAATAATGGAGATTTAGGTTATCGAATATATAATAAATAACAGCAAAACTTACCGGTGGAAAGGTCTCGGGTGATCCTTTATGAACTTCACATCACATGAATGCACTTTATAACCATGAATATTTAATAAAAAAAATCACAAAAACTAACAGGACGGAAACTGGAAAATATACTTTTAAAGCATAGACAAGAGTTTTATACTGTTAAATAAGTTCAAATTCACGGATTCACACTTAAAAACTCATAAAAAATCAATGCCGACCCTTACGAACGACAATGAATTGTCGAAATATTTGATCTCATCTCATTTGATTGGTCGAAAAATGATTTGAATCCCCCCTAGGGAAAAAACAAGTGAAAGTTGTTTCCGAATTATGGCACATGCGATATAGCTAAAATGCTTAAATGAAAAGGTCTATTGTGTGAAACAAGTATAAAGAATGTACAAAGTTCATCTCGTAGAGACTGTGCACGGTAGTGGTATCTGACAATGTTAGGTTAGGTCCAATTCAATGTTTGTTCATTTCACACCAACATGTTGATTATTAAAAAAAAAACTTTTTATTGAGTGGTACGGATAAAATCCAGCAAATGCTTATAGGTATTACAAGTTTGTTCCTCTCATAACTCAACAAAATGAACAAGTCTATTTCAAGAAATCTAAGTAAAAGCAATTTTCTACAACCACACTCGAAAACACGCTTTTCTGCAAAGTTTTACTTTCACAAACATAATTATTTCTCACTAATAATTGAAATTTGACGTTAGTGTGTCCAAAGTGACATTTCTGTGCCACAAAGTGACATTTCTGTGTCACAAAGTGACATTTCTGTGAAAAAATTTTTCAGCTAATTTCTAAGCAATATAGATGAAATAATATTTTGAAAATTCTGCATTTTGAAGGAATATTGGATCAGGCAATTTCAAGAATGAATATAACTACAAACAAATACTTTTTTAAATCATACCATAAGAATTAATTTTTGAGTGATTATTTTGGAATTTGTTTCTCAGTTGAGTCAAGATAGGTAATTAATTATTATAATAAATATTTGTTTGGAAATAAACTTAATTATACTGTAAGACGGAATTATTAGTCAGTGACGTCAAAAACATGAATGAGAGCGGCTTAAAATCCTCTACCTTTTCCCTTTTGCTTCTCTTGGGCATTATAAAGCTAAGAATGAGTCACTGACATTTAATTCCGTCTTATAGTATAGTATTATTTTTAGCAAAAAGTGTGTTGTAGAAAAAGTATAGTATGTAACACGAGCAGAAATGCAATTTCTCACTCGTTTGAATTGCAGCACTCGCTGGCGCTCGTGCCGCAACTTTTTCAAACACGTGATAAATTAGCACTTTTCTACACTTGTTGCACAATATACTATTGTCCATTGTTTATTCATTCAACCCATTGTGGCAACAACAAGATCTCCGTTGGATCCGCTGTTTCCATTGATACCTCACCACTAAATCTGAATTTATTCACTTCTACCGTTTTGCCGTTTCCATACTTTTGATTGAAACTGTATAACTATTCAAGCATAGCTTGAAAATGAAATATTTCAATTGGCCCTTTGACTATCAAAGGGAAAATGACTGAAACTCATTCCATACAAAAACAGATAATCTAGTTGACCACTGTCCAGAATACTTGTCAAATGGGCCAAAGATGAGACTTGAGTAATGAAGAAGTCTTCTGATACTGCAGCAGAAAATCCGAAGATTGAACTGCACAATCTCACCGAGAAAAAAGAGGACAATTTCTGGAATCATATGGCCAAAATTCCATTGGTGATCCCATTTTGCTTACCAATTATATATAAAAGAAAAAAGTAATCTTTCAAATGTATATATATTAAATAAATAATTTGGAGCAAGAATCTCAATAAATAATACTTCAACAATATAAGCAGTTATCTTAAATGTACAAAATGTAAATTAATACAAATAGAACTGAAAAATAAAATTTAAGAAAATCAAAATGAGATACATGGCAATACGAAATTGTAATCACAGGGAAAACCTCATTAGAAAGTTAGATAGCTTGAAATATCACATATTTATATCGTTTTATAATTTAGACCCCAAGTAAATAACTGATAAAATGGCAAAGCATCCCAAATCTTGGCAGGAAATTAGGTACAATACTTTTTTATTTTAGTGCCGAGTTCAAATATTTTTGTGATTTATAATGAAACTAAGACTATAGCAACACTTCTGTTCTACATCTTAAGCACCAGGTGAATAAAAGACCAACTCTAGTAGCTAACAACTGAAACAACCAAATGAAGAGTAATGGAGTAGTAAATAGAAATTCTCTCTATTACATATTGCAGACCAAATGATATCTACACATGAACGCTATTTGAATTAAACATGATTTTCTCGACTGGGATCGCATGTCAAAAAGTAAGGCATTCGTCACTCTCAGCTCGCACAAGTCCCCTTGAAGACTTCTGAGGGTTGTTAGTAGGTACGGGTGCAGCCGGATGACGGATAGATCTATTTTATTTTTGATTGAAATGTATAGATACATTTTATCGTCTGAATGTGAATGAAGTCATCACCAAAAATTGTTGATACAACGGAAAATTGTGCCCCTAAGATTTGGTAAGTGTTCCTTCAATATTTTAAATGGTCTCATTACCACTTTCTATAATAATTATTTGTCAGAATCGCATCCGTTTCAAATGAATGAGTACACTAGAACAAGTTTTTCATTTGAATTCCATTCTTGGATGACCTTTCTCAAATCTCCCGATGACTTCTGAGGGTTGCTCATAAAGGTGTAGTCGGTCGACGAAAAAACAAATTTTGAACAAAATGTTTTTATTAGGTATTACTTCTATTTTGAAATTATTTCCTGTTATCAGGCCTAAACACAAGTAATTGCTTTCACAATTCACAATAAAAGTTGTCAATTACTACAATTTTTGTGAGTTTAGAATTAATAGGAAGTTCAAAATAGGAAACATTACTTTTTCTCTTTTAAACCCTGCCAGTTTTTCATTTTAAAACTGATTTATTCATTCAAAAGTTTGAGCTTTAAATCATACTCAAGAAATGGTGTTATGGCACATAATTGATAAGTTAGTTTAGGATATAATACTCTTATGGCACTATCATTTTTTGTCCTGTTGACTTTTATTTGTGTTCACCATAAAATAATGATTATATTGAGCTACTAGAATATGAAAGTTTAAACCCAGAATATAATTTTATAATCTTAAAATCATATGAAACAGGGGAAAAATCATATTAATGTTCAGTTACCAAATAATAACTTAACTTTTCCATGTTCAAATTAAAGATTATTATAGAGAAGTTAATTTCATTTCAATAAAGAATTTTCGAGGTTCGACATTTCGACATTTTCAATTAATCTGAAGACAAAATATTTACATCTATGATTGTTATGGTAACTGTTTATTTATAATATGCAATGAAACATGATTTACTGTTGTGTTTTTTTGCAACAATTTATCAAGGGACAAGAATTTGGAACTATATTCTCTAAGAAATTATTTGTTAAATACTTGGTGTTCAATAAATACAAAAACTATGCGTAATTTCAAGTACTGATCTTTGTTTTTTGTAATTCCAGACATCTTCAAACTGACCTCAAGATGAATGAGATCATAATTTGTAGGAATTTTCAGTTACATAATAAAATAGTGATGAAACTCATACAGTGTCTGGGAGTCTGAGATCACCCCATGACTACACATACATTACAAAAGTAGCAGACTGATTCATCACCTAGATTTACGAGTATTTTTCTGTTCATTCTTTTTGGAGTTGGAATATAACTTAATAAATAGCTTAGTCATATCCTTGTCTGGAAATAAAGTACATAATACCCCTTCTAACAGCACATACAATAGTCTACGGTTTAAAATTGGTCTTTGGAAAAGATCAAAAACTGTAAGGACACCTCTTCTTGTAGTTTCAGAGCCAATGATGTGTTTCAATTCATCTGCAAGAGGAGAGCATTTAACCAACATAATCTATAATAGTGGATTATAAATATCATAACAAACCATAAGACATGTATAATGAACGGTATTTTTGTGCCAAACTATATCAAAAATTAAATGAGAAAGTAAATTTAAATTTTCTCATTTGAATAGTTATTTATTTATATTAATTTTGTGGTATTTGTGTGATAGCTGGACACAAAGAAAGAATTTTTCTTTGGTGAGAATTTTAATGAATGATTGAGTTGGTGGCGGAGTACTCGATCAATAAAAAAATATTTTTTAATATAGACGGATTATCCCTATAAAAATATAAATCATAAAAAAGTAATCTAATAAAACTCAACAATAATACTAACTCAATCTAGTTTTCATCTAGCTTTCATTTGATTCCGTTTAACATGTGATCATATTTTAAATGACTGTTGCTGTTTGATGCACATTCCACTAGGCGATCAAATTTGTAATCGATAAACATAGTAAATTATAATTTTAACTCGTGCGTTTATATGCTGGCTACCCTCAATACATAGTTGAGTTAGTTGGGTTGCACATATTCTTTTCTCGAACGCCGGTTATAATTTACATTAGTTTTTGCTGGCAGGGTTTTTGCTTTAAGAATTATTCAAGAATAGATTGGGAATTGAGAGGGGGGATAATGTTACGAGATTGATAAAAGCCCCCTAGCTGCGCCGCTGAGTCAATTCCGCGGGCGCTTTGTCGATAATTGAAGACACAAGAGGATGAAGGGTGTATGTCACAAAAAGTTCATTTCGAGAAAAACGCGTTTAAAGTATTCTAAATTGTATTCATTTTTGTTGCCACTTTATTACATAATTTAATACGGAACATGTAGTAAAAGTAAATGTTAATGGTTTTGAAGAAAACGTTGATTAAAGGTACATGAATCCTTTAAACATTAAAATGGGCAGCTTTATTAGAGTATTATTAATAGATGCAAAGTTCATTTCATTCTCTTAGACGCTCGATTTTGATCACTGATTTTTCCATTTTCAGTTATTATATGCTCATAAAAATATTTTAATTCGCTGTGAATATAAACCAACTGCTCATTCAGGTTTGAAATTTTTTCAGATGTTTTATTCATCTTTTCTGTAAGTAAGAAAGTTTAAGGTAAAATCTTTAGGTTGAATTTTTTGTCATTTATTTTTCAGAATATCTATCTTTATAAAAGGCTTAAATTCATCAAGTGTATTCTTGTATAGGTAACTACATACCATAGGTACTATTCGATACATATCCACTTGATGCCATCCCGAAAACATACTGGATCATTCAATAATTTTTTTCGCACATGCATAGGCGGTGCTACGACTAATATAAACAAAACGATTTAACATTACTTCTTTGGAACTATGTACACTGATGTCAATATTCAACAGAAAACAGCGATAGGTTCTAACGGATGAAGGATTCAAGTGCCAGATAAATCGCACTATAGTGGATAAAGGATTCGTGAACATAAATAAAATGTACATAACTCCTTTATTCAGCAGGATTAGTACAAAATATATTTATTATACATTAGATACATGAAACCTATACCAAAAAAATTCTGTGTTTGAAACCTATATCCACAGAAAAATCTAATTTTTCAAAAAAATGTCACTTAGATCTTTTATCCACTTGTGTCTTCAATTATTTCCAAAGAAAGATTATTATTATTTGGGTGGAATTCTGTCGTGAGTAATCTAGAACGGAATCCGGAAGGATCTGGTTGCACGGCTTGAGTATATAAAGGGAAACATTTCACTGGGACGAAAAAGAAGTTTAAGAAGTTTCATGAAGAAGTATATAAGTGTTTGGAATATTTAGCTAGTTGTATTGTAACAGTGGTGTACGAAGCGGTATATTAGTGAAAAACCGAAACTATTTATGGTGAATACGAGGAGTATATCGTACGTTATGATGGAGGACATTGTGAAATGTATCCAAAATCAATTTGCGGATTTGGAAAGAAGGCGCCAGTAGGAAAGACGAGGAAAACAGAAAAAAAAACAAGAACAAGAAAATTAAAAACAAAATGAAGAAACACGTCGGTTGGAGGAAAAGAAAGAACGAGAAGAGGCACTCCAGAAAATTCCCGAAGAACAGAGAAAATAGCGAGAAAATGAAAAACAAGAAGAGGAAATGAGACGGTTGGATGAAAAAAAAAACGAGAAAAGGAAAAACAGGAAGAGGAAATGCGATGGTTGGATGAAAAGAAAGAACGAGAAGAGGCACTCCAGAAAATTCTCGAACAACAAAAGAATGAATTGGAACGAATAGAAAAACAAAGGAAAACAGACTTCCAGAAGGTTCTAGAACATCAAGACAAGTTCTTTCAACATGTATTACAGAAAACCGAAGTACAAATGGAGGAACTGAAGGAAGAACTGAAATGAAAACGCGCACTCAGAAGTCAGGTGAGATTCTGCAGGAATTTGAATCGGATGTAAGACGCCTAATCCAGCTGGCTTACCCAGAAGCACCGGGTGATTTCAAGGAACAGTTAGCGATGCAGTTATTCATAGATAGACTGAGAGACACCGAAATCCAAAGAACTCTGCGACTAACACACTTCAAGAGGAGTAGCGATGCCTTGGTACGTTCTCTAGAAGTGGAGGCATCCTTCAACACATCGAGGCCGAAAGTACGAGCAGTAGCAATAGAAGAACCCGAACAACAATCAGGCGCAGTTACTAGTTCAATCGAGAAGGTTCTGGATGAGATCAAATCTTTGAAAAGCGGAATGAGCACTCAGAAGAACAGGGCGTGCTATAGATGTGGAAAATTGGGACATCTTATAAAAGATAGACACCGGTGCTGCAGTTTCGTTGGTACGCAGTGACATTCTTCGGCCAGAAAGCGTGAAACCTATCTCTTCAAACCTTGTGCTTCAAACAGTCACTGGAGAAAATGCACCTACTCGAGGAGAAGCTGACATTACACTGACTCTTGGGCGACTCACCATCACAAATACAGTGTACGTCGCGGATATAGAAGATTGATTTATACTTGGGATGGATTTGATCAGTGACTACGGGTTTTTATTTGACAATGAATAATAAACTACAATAATTGAAATCAGACGCAGTACACAATACCAGGGCAAATGGTCAAAATATACCTTTGATAATCCTCAGAACCACCCAATGCCAAAATTCAATTGTTTACAATGGTATAAAAATGTTCAACCATCTACCGAAGCAAATTAAAATTATTCATAGCACTCTAAAATTCAGAAAGGCTGTAAAAAATTTCTTACTTACACGACCGTTTTATGATCTGAGGGAGTTTTTTGAACAACATTTTGAATAGCCGTGCACGAACTTATACTGTTTTAATTAATACAAGGTAAATGTGTGTGTATACTTGTATATTTTTATAGCAGATATATGCATATATTATGTTAATATTTTTATCTGACAATTCTCACCAGCTGTTCGATTGAAATATTTGTAAAATTTCGTTCTATATATGTTTTACTCATTTTAATCTGTTAATTGTATTTTTATCAAAATATTTTTTCTCCAAATGACATTAAAAGCAGCCTTTTAATGACACTTGGCAGGCTTAGAAGTTGTACTTTTAATGCCTAGGCAGAAAAAGTCCACTTTTACTGCCTAGGCAGAAAAAGTTCGTTGCTAGGCAACCTTCCAAGTAATAATTTAAATCAAACTGGTTATTAAAATTGACAATGACAAAGTAAACAGTAAACAAATTCAACAAACGTCATCAGCGGTAAACATAGTAACGCAGGGCCCAGCTACCTTTGATGAAATAATTTAGTTATTTGGATATTGATAATGAAACGCAATTTAAATATGAAAAAGTCGATTTTGCGTGGAATTGGAACAAATTTGAAGAAAAAATTATATGTTTCACACGACAGAAATGCAGATTTAATGCCTTGGCCGCGGCATTAAATCTTGTGCTTTTATGCCTAGTAAAACAAATAACTATTATTGTACCATGACTGTATATATTTATATGTTTATACCTACTTTTATCATTTGACAATTTTATCAGTTTGCATAACTTTATTTGATTTGATTACCATTACCATCTGCTCATATTGAGCAGTTACGATTTATGTACTTTTTAACTATATTTAGAGGCTTTGTCAATAAGAATTTTATTCTTTAGATAATAAAGCATGCTTTAACTTTGACTTTGGATCATGAAGTTTGGAGGAGAAGAATTTGTCCTCACAACTCCAACAGAGAGGGTGATGTCTATGAAACTGCGATTAGTGAAAACCGTGAAAATTCCTGGATTTTCGGAGAAAGTAGTTTATGCTACATTAGATGGAGACCCTGAGCAAAGAATATCTACATTACTGAACAAGAAGCGACACTTCTGTCGGTCCCTTTGATCTTCAGCAGGTAATTTCTGGTGACCTCCGCCATTTTGTTAGGGACACAGAAGAAAGAATTCATTATTGAACGACAGAACTTCTTTATTGAACGACAGACGCTCCATTCGCTGCAAAATGTAAACAGATATTATTATTAATGATTATCTGATTTATTTATCACGTCATCGTAGAAGTAAGAGTCGTTTTTTTTTAAACACAGAATTGGTTAGAAATATTCTGTTACCATCAAAAAAAATTGAAAGAATGTGTATATTATTATCCAAAGATTTTTTTATTGATGGATTAAATTTGCAGAGATGAATTTTTATTTTTGGTTTATGATCGATAACGAATCGGAAAATAGAAAAGCTCATAAGAAGTGTTTCTTTTTTTCTTCTAGCTCTTGCAATAACACAAGAAACATTTGAAGTACTATATCAAAAACTTCAGTTTTTCAAAATAATTTGAATGGGAACATTTTTAAAAATATTTTGAAAATACCCCCACAGGAATGGTTTTTTGATTATGGAACTTGTTCTCCCATTGAAAGTCTTTTGATCACCGTTTCTGATAACCTCATTGTGAACATATTTATCTTGGACTGACTGTACTTATATTATCAAGGATAAAATAAAACAATTAGACACCAACTCAGTAATTTATTCGACTGATTATTCAGAAATGATGTTTATACTAATGAGCTAAAAGTTAATTTTATATGAAAGAAAAAGCAGTCACCTCGAATGGAATGGATGTCATTTCTCCCAGAATTTCTTATACAAGCATTATTTTGGATCGTTATGAAGATTGCAAGGCACTGACCAAATCAGAAAGAAATTATTGCGTAACAAGGAAGGAACTACTGGCAATAATCAAGGCTGTAGACCACTTCCAAAAATATCTATACGGAAGATAGTTCCTCATTAGAACATATCATGCAGCTTTGAAGTGGCTACTCGAGATGAAGACTCCTGAAGGACAAGTAGCAAGATGGATAGAGAAGTTGAACCAGTATCACTTCAAGATAAAACATCGACCAGGACGATTGCACAACAACGCAGATGCCTTCGATGCCGACGGCAGAAAAGTGATTTGTCAATTGGTTGTGCCTAGGTTGAGAATAAACGATGTCTTGGAGGAGATCCATGGCAGCAAATCAGGTGGACATTTTGGAGTGAATAAGACGTTGGATAAAATACGGCAGAGATTTTACTAGGTCCAATGTCGTGAAGATGTAGAGAGATGGTGCCGAAGATGTCCGAAGTGTGAAGCAAGCAAAGGTCCTAAGACAAGATCGAGAGGAGAGATGAATCAATACAATGTAGGTGCTCCCTTCGAACGAATCGCCATCGTTGTAGCCGGACCGTTTCCGATGACGAATGATGGCAACAAATACATCCTCGTTGCCATGGGTTGAAGCTTATGCCTTGCCTAATCAAGAAGCATCCACAGTTACAAGAGCTCTGGTGGGTAACATGTTTTCAAGTTTTAGAGTGCCAATGGAGCTACATTCCGATGAAGGAAGGAATTTTTAATCGAACTTATCCAAGGATGTTTGTGAATTGATGGGAATTAGCAAGACCAGAACAACTGGACTCCACCCACAGTCTGATGGCATGGTCGAAAGGTTCAACAGGACTATGGAAGAACATCTTTCCAAAGTAGTAGAGGAGCACCAAAAGAACTGGGATCGACATCTTCCACTATTCTAGATGGCTTACAGGGCCTCTGTGCACGATTCCACAAAGCTCACTCCAGCCAGCATTATCTTCGGGAGATAACTTCGGTTACCCTGTGACCTGGTGTTCGGATCACCAAGTGCTGAAGAAAAAGAGGTACAGGATTATGCAGACGAACTGCGAGATAGTTTGAATGGGATCCACGATTTTGTTAGGCCTAGATACGGCCCTGTGGTTTGTCGAGTTCGATATAGTGACTAGGGGGGCGAGGGGACGGTAGTCGTGAGATATGCATGTTTTTGGGACTCGAGAAAATCGAAGTAAACTTGTTAATGTTAACTTTTCCATATAGTTTTATTAACAATCCAAGACCTAATACAACATGGTGGCAGCGTCTTAATTGCTCACGTTTCTGATAGTGTCCACGTTACAGTGAGGAGAATCGGTTGGTATAAACAACACGGTATTTTCGGAAAGTTATCATTATCAACATAGTACCGGGCAAGAAAATGGCTGGTTCAATTGCAGCTTCGGAGGGTTTCAACTTCGCAGACCCAGATTTTTGGCCACAGTGGAAGAAAAGGTTTGCCCGTTATGTTACAGTCTCTGGATTCGGATCCAAGAAGGATGCTGAAAAGATTGACTTACTTTTATACCTGATGGCTGGAAAAGCAGATGAAATTTTGCTTACGTTCGAGAGAGTTCCAGAGGTTTACACCGAACTGGTGGGGTTGTTTGATAAACACTTCGTGCCACAGAGGAATACTGTTTTTGAAAGATTCAAATTCAATTCTAGGGTACAAAACCCAGGAGAAGGCATTGATTCTTTCATAACTTCACTACATACCCTAGGCTCAGAGTGCAGTGCGTACTTCGGATAGTGCTTGGTGTGGACATTGTGGTTTGAGAAAGCACCCTCGGAGTGAGTGTCCTGATAGGAATTCGTTGTGCAATAAGTGCCAAAGGAAAGGGCATTTGGCCAGAAAATGTCGTCAGGAAAATAAGGCTGTTCGTACCGTTGAGGTTACTACTGTGGAAGAGGGATCGGAAACATACGAAGATCATCTGTTCGTAGGTAGTATCCAAAAATCTTCAGGACAATGGTATGTAGACATTTTGGTAAATGACACGGACAAAGTTTAGGTTCTTGTGGATACTAGGGCAGATGTGATATGCGTTCCAAATACAATATCGGGGTGCAACCTAAAAATTCAGATAATTAACTGCAAAGATGTTCTTAAAGGTCCAGATGGATGAAATTTGAACATTTTAGGCAAAGCGAAGGTTGAGCTGTCCTTTAAACACTCTAGTTTTTCTACTGATGTTTATGGTATCAAGAATCTGAAGGTTCCTATTTTGGGGCGTCCTGGAATTATTAATCTGGGGATACTAGAATTTCCTGATGGCAATTTGCTGAACATAAATCAAAGTAGTCTAAGTTCTATGTCTAAGGAAAGCATTTCACGCGAATTTCCTAATATTTTCTCTAATTTAGGCACATTTAAGAAAGAGGTGTATATTAAGTTAACTAATAATGTGCAACCATTTGTTCAGTCCGCGCCAAAAGTGTGCCCATTCCTCTTCGTGAAAAATTCAAAACAGAGCTTGATCGGTTGATAGCTTTAAATATTATCGAACCTGTCGATTATCCTACACAGTGGGTGAGCCCTATAGTAGTAGTGGGCAAGTCAAGTTCCACTGGGGAATCTACAGGGGTAAGGCTATGTGTGGACTATACTAGGTTAAACAACAGTGTGGAAAGGTCACATTATCCTATGTCCAAAGTGGAAACTACTTTGGGGTTACTAAATAATGCAAAAATATTCTCGAAGTTGGATGCTACATCTGGGTTCAACCAAATAAAGCTCGACAGCGAACGTCAAACTCTAACAACTTTCATAATACCTTTTGGAAAGTTTCACTTCAAACGCTTACCATTTGGGCTCTCATGTGCTCCGGAGTATTTTGTAATGCTTTTTACCAAAGTATTGTTTGTTTATTGTTTATTTAGCTATAACACTAATTATATATCGATTTACAATTTTTGTCAATTTACAATTAATACAACACAAGTATAAATTTCAAGATAAAACACATTACAACAATAATATCAATCAAACAAGATTGAATAGAGACAAATAGTTTTTCAATTGACCATCATCACTGCTGGGAGTAGCATTGATTCATCAAATATCTCTTTAACTTAATTTTGAATATATTTACTGAATCAGCACCTCTAATATCATTTGGTAATTCATTATAATGTATGAGGCCTTTGAAGAATACCGAGTTTTGCGTTGCACTTTTAGAAACAGAACTAACATAGAAGTTGTTTCTATTTCTAGTTGGGTAGCTATGCACATTGTAATGAAGCTTTTGTTGTAAGTAAGGAGGTGATAAGCCTGTTTTCATTTTATGCACAAATATCATGACATTATATAAGAGACATTCCTTGACTGGTAACCACTGTAATGTTAGTTGCATGTCCAGGATGGGAGTATACATAGAGCAGGACAATAGTATTCTCATTGCCCTATTTTTCATTTTTTGCAATCTGGAGATTTCATTTTGATTCAACAAGAACAGTACTGTAGAACAGTAGTTGAAGTGTGGAAGAATTATAGTGTTGAAGATTACTTCTTTAGTCCATTTTGATAATCCATAGGAACACCTAAATAGGTAGTTGAGCTTGTATGATATGATTTTAATGATATAGTTTGCATGATCTTTGAATTTTAACTGCCGGTCTATGATTACACCTAGATATTTGAATTTATCGACCATATTTATTTTATTTTTACCTATTTGTATAGTGTAGTTTTTATCGATAAATTGTGAATGAATAGGACTGTTTCCAATAACCATATATTTTGTTTTATTTGAGTTCACCTTCAGTAGGTTACTAGAGCACCATTTATTTATATTTTTCAATGTGTCATTGACAGTTCCAACTAGAGATTCAGTGTCTTTCCATGAGAAGTATATAAGTGTGTCATCAGCAAGTATATGAATAATACAATGACCTCTGACATCAACAATGTCATTTATATAAATAATAAAAAAAGTGGGCCCAATACACTTCCTTGCGGTACGCCTCTATCACAATTTATTTCATCAGATATGATGCTGTTCAGTTTCAGTTTCCTATTCGTCAGGTAGTCTATGCACCATTTTAAAGCCATTCCCATAATTCCTACACTTTGTAACTTTTTTACCAGTATATTTCGATCCACTGTTTCGAAAGCCCTCTGTAAATCAAGGACAACTGCCAGAGTTGTAATATTTTTATCTAATTGGATCTTCCAGTCATCTAGTACGCATTGGATGGCAGTTTCACAGCTATGTTTTCCCCTGAACCCTGATTGATTTATAGTAATATCTTGATTTTGTTCTAGGAAACTTACAATCTTTTCAATAATCTTATCTATTGCGGTAAGTACATTGATAGGCCTGAGATCACTAGCTTTTTTTGAATTATTAACTTTAGGTACTGGCACAATTGTTGCTATTTTAAGATCATCAGGCATTTTAGCAGTTTCCAATGATGTATTTATCAGATTCAAGAGTGGGTCACATATATTATTGAAGCAACGTTTTAAAATATTTATATCGATTCTATCAGGGCTGCTTTTATTGGGAAGTGAGAATACGACGTCTTTGAGTGATTCCATGTTAGTAAGTTGAAAACCATATATACAGTTTTCATTTTGTTTGTCTACAATGTCATGGTGTATTCCGATATCTATCGAATCAATTATTTTTTGTATACTATTTACATAGAAGTTGTTAAGAGTATTAGGCAATCTATCAGTGTCAGTGATCACAACGTTGCCTTCGAATTCCAATTCCAAAATACTACTCAATTTAGTGTTTTTAGGTAACATACACTCTAAATTTAACCACATTTCTTTGGAATTCCCTTTGGAATCCTGAATTCTTTGTTCCAAATACTTGCTCTTTTCATTTCTAATTATCTTAACAGCAATATTTCGTTTTTGTTTATAGTCATTCCAATTTTTTTCAGTCTTATTTTGCGAGTACTTTTTATAACTCAGATCCCTACTATTTGTTGCTTCTTTCACCTTTTCATTCCACCATACTTTGTATTTGGGTAAAATTTTCATTTCCTTTTTCGGTGCTACCGAATCTAATACCTCTAAGATCAGCATAATAAAGTGAACATATTTTTGGTTGATATCAGTTATTTTGAGATTCCACGATACTGCAGCTAATCTGGCATTTATTAAGTCATAATCGATTTGTCTACCTCTACTTATTATATTGATTGGGGAACATGGTTTATTGAAATTAGGAGGCATGAAAGGAGTGGTAATCCACATGGATGATATACCAGTTTTCGCTGAGTCAGCAGGTGAGCATGATAAAATTCTTAGAGAAGTAATACAGAAGCTACATTCCGAAGGAGTGACTCTAAATAAAGAAAAATGTGTTATAGGGGCAAATTCGGTTCAATATCTGGGTCACATTCTAAATGATACCGGAATTTCTTTCGACCCGTAACGAAGTTTCCATGCCCCACAAGTAAAACAGAAATTTTACGATTCTTAGGGATGGTTAATTTTGCAAGTAAATCTATTCTATGCACAAGCGATATTCTTGAACCATTAACAGCTCTGTTGAAAAAAGACGTCGATTTTATCTGGGGTAGAGCGTGGAAAGAGGCGTTTGAGAAAATTAAAATGAAGTTGCAGGATGCTCCGCTTATTTTGACCCTAACAAAAATATTATAGTGAGTTCTTCTTATGGTCTCGGGGCGTGCTTGATGCAATATGATGAGGACATTAATAAACGACAAATTGTAGCTTCTGCTTCAAGGTCGCTGTCTCCTGTAGAGAAACTGTATGCTCAAATCGAAAAAGAGACCTTAACTGCAACATACGCCGCCGAACGCTTCTCCGAATTTATTACGGGAAGTTCCAAGGTGACCTTTGAGGTGGATCATAAACCACTATTGCAGATATTACAGACGAAAACTCTGGACTATCTCACACCGTGTCTTCAGAGGTTCCGGATGAGGCTTATGAGGTATAAATACGATGTCATTTATACCAGAGTATAACGAGATGATGCTTGAGACGGACGCTCATGTTCGGACAATTATTGAGACTTTACCAATTAAAGATAAGTTCTTAGAGCAAATTATACAGGAACAACGAAGTGACCCAGTTTGTTCTAAACTAATGAGCTATTGTACCGCGGTGGTGTGCGGGTTGAGTTCTCGCCTCATAAGCCAAAGAGCGTGAGTTCGAATCTCAGCATTGCCACCGGTTTCGTGCATGGCATCACACGTATTAAAAGGTAAGGGCTACGTCTTCCCCTAGCTCGCACAAGTCTCTGACTCTTGAGGGTTGCACGTAGGGGTGCAACCGGTTGACGGATATAACAATTTTACAATTTTTTTTTAACCTCCGAGTGGCCAGAGAAGAGTAAAGTTCCATTGGAACTGTTACCATATTTTCAATATAGGTTTCAGATTTCATTCGCAGAAAATTTACTATTATATTGTTACGTTTTTTTTTGCTAAATAATAGTTCGAGTACACTACTAAACTGTTTATTTTCTAACTTCACTATAAACAAACATACAACACTTCACTGACTAATAAAACACTTAGATCTATACAACAATACAACTAGCTAAATATTCCAAACACTTCTGCTTATTACAACATTCTAATCTTCTTAAATAATTCTCTTCATCAAAACTCCTCTTTACCCTCGCTTTATATAGTCCAGCTGTGCACCAGATGCTTCGCGACGCGACGGTTCGGATATCTCGAATATTCCATACCGAAAATCGTTTACGATTTTCCAGGAAGTAATTACCGACGAACCGCTAGCGAATCGACCCAGCGGCGCAGCTACGGGGATTTTATCAATCTCGTAACAATATGATTCTCGTATAGTTATTCCAAAATCTCTACAGTTTAAGGTTTTGGAATTCATCCATACAGGTTATCTTGGAATCTTGGAATCTCGAAATGCCGCGAGAGGGCAAAAATTTCAGTTTGGTGGATAGGACTTTCCACACAAATAGAAAATTAGGTGCGAAACTGTCCAAATTGCACAGAAGAAAGAACTAATAAAAAGGAAACTTTCCATAAAGATCAAATTCCTTCACGTCCGTGGCAGAAAGTAGCTTTAGATTTATTTAAATACAAACATTGGTATCTCATTATTACCGATTACTATTCCCGATTCTTTGAAATTTTCCACCTTACGTCTCTAACAGAAGACATCATAGTCATGAAATGTAAAGAAATTTTTAGCCGTTATGGCATCCCAGAAATTGTACGTTCTGATGGCGGACCCCAGTTTAGATCAGGGTTCGCTAAGTTTGCAGTAGATTATAATTTCATTCACATTAAAAGTAGCCCGTATTTTCCTTAGTCTAATGGATGCATTGAGGCGGCAGTAAAAATAGTCTAGAATATGTTAAAAAAACGGGAATGATTATTTTGAAGGGATCTTAGCGTATCGACGTACTCCTTTAGCTTGCGGGTTTAGTCCTGCAGAATTGCTCATGTCTCGAAAACTAAGAACTAATTTACCAATGCTTCCTGACAAATTGAATAGCTTTGTTGATACTTCTCAATTTTCTATCAAGGAGGAAGAGAGAAAAATACAACTAGAATAATCATATAATTCCAGACACTCCGCTAGGAATCTTCACGATCTGTCTGTTGGAGATCCGGTTTGGGTTTTAGATATTAGACAATACGGAATTATAGTGGAAGTTTTACAGGAACCACGTTCCTATAAAGTGAGGACTGATTATGGTATTTTCAGACGTAACCGATGGCACTTAATTTCAGCACCACACTACTTTACGAATGCAAGGCAATATTATGAGAGGGAATACTCTCAAAACATTGTTCCTACTGAGTTGAATTATAGTAATAATTTAGTTGTTGAAAAAGCTGACCGGTTGAGACTGAACCCCAAACTGAATCTCTGCCTTCAAAAAGAACTTCGGTTCAAATTACTGATAATCCAGTTTCTTTTGAGGCTCCTACGGGCAGACCTGTACGTACTAGGGTTAAACCTCAAAGATATGGAGACTCTGTTTAGGTATACTAAGTGTTGAAAATATGTTATCTTCGAAATCAAACATCATTGTTATGGTAGGTGTAGTTTGAATTTAAAAATGTTATTTTCAGTATTACAAATTTATTTTTTGGTTTAATTTAGAGTTAAATACCACATTATATGTTATATCAAATATTACCTCTCGCCTCCTCAATGAAAAGGGAAAAAGGGAGATGTTCTGTTAGGCCTAGATACGGCCCTGTGGTTTGTAGAGTTCGATATAGTGACAAGGGGGGCGAGGGGACGGTAGTCGTGGCCGGCAGGTGTTGAATGCCGGAGATATGCATGTTTTTGGGACCCGAGAAAATCGAAGTAAACTTGTTAACTTTTCCATATACTTAGTTTTATTAACAATCCAAGACCTAATACAATAAATAACTAGTGACAGAATGAAGGCTCGATACGATCTTAAGGCCAATACTGGTGGATTTAAAGGAGATCGAATATGGCTGTACAACCCTCGTCGTAAGAAAGGAGTGTCTCCCAAATTAACACAATCTTAGGAAGGACCCTATACGATAGAAGAGAGAATAAATGACGTGTTCTATAGGATTCAACGCAGCCCGAGAGTGACAATGAAGGTCGTTCACCTAGAGAGACTCAAACGTTATAATGGAGACAACGACACATTGTTTGATCGGGACGATCAAATTGAGAGGGGGATAATCTTACGAGATTGGTAAAAGCCCCCTAGCTGCGCCGCTGAGTCAATTCCGCGGGCGCTTTGTCGATGATTATTTCCAAGAAAAGATTATGTGGGTGGAATTCTGTCGTGAGTAATCTAGAGCGGAATCCGGAAGGATCTGGTTGCACGGCATGAGTATATGAAGGGAAACATTTCACTGGGACGAAAAAGCAGTTTTATGAAGAAGTGATAAGCAGTTTTTAAAGAAGTATATAAGTGTTTGGTATTGTTGTATAGATCTAAGTATTTTATTAGCCAGTGGAGTAGTTGTATGTTTTTAGTGGAGTTAGAAATAAACAGTTTTAGTTGTGTGCTCGGCTTATTATTTAGCATATCGTTACAACACTCTTTATTCTTTCGTTTTGAACAAGTTCATTCAATATCTTTAGTTTCATTTTCGAAAGGGCGAAGTTCAACTGTGCAGACCGAGGTTTACACCCTTTTCTTCAACATAACTTAAAGACACAGTAGCTTCATTGTGATATTTATGTAGACATTTTATCAGTTGTGTTGGGACACAGATCAAATTGTTTTGTTTTGTTATTTAAATTGAAAAGGAATATGCAAACATATTGTTACGAGATTGATAAAAAAATGACCTAGCTACGCCGCTGAGTCGACTCGTAAGCGTTTTAGTTTCGTCGATAATTAGTTCCTGGAAAAGTGCAGATGATTTTCGGTATTGAATATTCGGGACAACGGAATAACTATTGCGAATGGTCTAGCCTACACGACTTGAGTGGACATTTCACTCGGAAGCGAAGTTTTATGAAAAAGTAATAAGAAATTTTTGTGAAAGTTGATAAGTGTTTGAAATATTTAGCTAGTTGTATAGATCTAAGTGTTTTATTAGTAAGTGAAGTAGTTGTATGTTTATAGTGAAGATAGAAATAAACTGTTCAGTAGTGTGCTCGGCGTATTATTTGGCAAATATTGTAACAATATAGATGCATACAATTTTAGTCATCCACTGAAACCTTTTTCAATTCTTTTATAAACCGAGAGACTGGCAGCTTTCATGGGGGGTTGCAACGTGATAGATCTTAAATAATTCCTATAGCGAAAACTAATGCAAATTATAATAACGAGGTGGTCCCTTCAGAACCGGCGTTCGAGAATATCGACAATATCTGCAACCAAACTAACTCAACTATGTATTGAGGGTGGCCAGCATACATACGGACGAGTTAAAATGAAAATGTACTATGTACATCGTATAAATTTGGGCGTCTAGTGGAATGTGGTTCAAAGCCAAATGTGTGAATTTTAATCGTAACACCACATGCAGGTTCTGTTGATACAAACGGAGCTTCCGACTCTAGTTTGATCAGTATCCCTGCATTTTCGTTGCCCTCAATGCCCCTATGACCCAGCACCTACTAGGGGGATCTTACAATAAAAAATATTTCCTCATAAACGTTTGTAAACTTTACCTAAAGGCATAGCCTGTACGGGTAAAGAACGATTATTATTATTTGCCGTTGTGTTCCGGACATCTTCCTGATTTTTGGTGGCATATTCACTTTTCAGCTGTAGAAAAACTCGGAAAACCTACATCACTACCCCAGGTGGACGGTGCGTACTCTAAGCATTAGACGTCGGGATTGGCATCTAGGCAACTCACATTACACTTGCTTTACAACAAAGCATGTGATCGCCAATCGATACCGATATACCGGTCTTGATCTTGGTCTAATGATAGCAGAAGTTTCAACTGCCGACACCTGGACCGCTGAGCTGACGGCTCTAAATATCCTCTCATCAGTTACACAGGGAATCCATAATGCAGATAATACTGTTTCCTAGCCAAAAGCCTGATAAACTTAGATCTGGAATCAATAAATAACTTGTCATGAGTTAAAACTAAACTTTAATAAAATGGTGAAATGTTCAATAAAAAAATCCTGTTCCTCAAAATTATGTTTACTTTGTGATTTTTTTTGAGCTCAGTACTATTGTTACTTCATATATGCTCTCTGTATTACTTTAATAGGCGACGGACACAAAAAGCGCAAAAGTCATGTCTCTTCGTCTCATCTAAGTTTTGAGAGAATATGCCCATCTTAGAAGTTTTCAAACTGGTTAAGTATGGATAACCGAATAATAATAATAATAATAATAATAATAATGAGCAAAGAGGGTCAAAAAAGGGGGTCGCTGGCTGCAAGGAGAACCTGCTGATCGACAAATGCATCACGCAGGACTCCGTGCAGTATAAGCGTAACCTTTCAATGGCCTGGATCGATTATCGCAAGGCATTTGATACAACATCGCATGAACTCATCATGCATTTGCTCAGATGCCTTGCGGTACCCGATCAAATAGTGAGATGCATTGAACAGCTGATGCCGTTCTGGAGGACTCGATTTACCATAACATCTGGTCAAGTCAGAGTCCGAACAGAGCAGGTTATCTTTAGAAGGGGCGTGTTTCAGGGAGACTCCCTCAGCCCTCTTCTCTTCTGCATCTCACTACTGCCATTGTTCGTTGCACTACGGAAAACCCGCGGATACAACTGCGGCACCCCCAGCAACCGGAGGCATAAGGTCACCCATCTGTTTTACATGGATGACCTTAAACTTTATGCCTCCGGAGAAAAGGACCTTCACCAGTCCTTAAGGGTGGTGCAAGAGTACACGCATGCTGTCGGAATGGAGTTTGGGATAGACAAATGTGCCACGGTTCATCTCAAAAGAGGACGATGCGAGGAATACGGAGAGGACGTTCAGCTCGTAGACGGAAGCATCCTACATCATCTGGATGCCGGAGAGACGTATACCTACCTAGGGGTGGAACAACGCCACACCCAAGAGGTAGCTACTGTCAAAAGCTCTCTCCGCGGCAAGTATCAGCACAAACTCCGACAGATCTGGTCTTCAGAACTGTCGGGGAAGAACAAAGTTGCTGCAACTAATATGCTTGCCGTTCCGATTCTACTTTACTCCTTTGGAGTATTGAAATGGACTCAGGAAGAGCTGCGACAACTCGACGTAAAAACTCGCAAAATGATGCATCTTCATAGAAGCTTGCATCCTAAATCGTCTGTTCCACGGTTATACTTCCCCAGACAACGGGGAGGCCGTGGACTTTTGAGTTTGGAGTGTCTACATAACAGAATGGTACTGGATGGAGCCTGTAAAGTCATCAGGAGTTCAGATCCCCTTCTCTGCTTGGTATGTGATCATGAAAAAGCTGCGGAGTGTGAGAGGCTCCTGCAGCTACATAAGGATAAGCCGATGCATGGGGTCTTCTTCAAGAACATTGAAGACCTAGGCTTATCCAGAGACCTGACCTTCTCGTTTCTCAGGTCAAGTGGGCTGAAGTCGGAGAACGAGGGATTCATAATGGCCTGCCAGGATGGTGTCTTCAACACTCTCGTCTACCGCAGTCGCGTGATGGGTATAGAGGTCCCTGACACTAGATGCAGAGCGTGTCGTGGGGCAGCTGAGACCATAATGTATTTGCTGTCAGCTTGTCCAGCTTATGCGGTCTCAGCCTATATCCACAGACATAACGCGGCCCTACCATCTACGACACTCGTACGGTATAGACGAGACACCAGTGTTGCCTTATGCTCCGGGGGATATTGAGTCCGTGGTGGAGAATGAGAAGTGCCGAATCTATTGGAACTACTCATTCCCCACCCTCAGGCAAATACAAGCCAATAAGCCTGATGTAGTACTCCTCGACCATCAAAGTAGGACGATTTTCGTCATTGAGTTTTCAGCTCCTGGCGAAACGAACATCGTCCGAAAAGAGGAGGAAAAACGGACTAAATATCGAGATCTTCTCTTTGAACTCCGCAGGCTTTACCCAAACCATTCTGTCAAGATGGTGGTTCTGATAATAGGGGTCCTTGGTGGAATGATGGACACACTGCTCTCAAACTTAAAAATCATACCGGCTTGCCGTGACATGGCAGAAATCCAAGCCGGGCGAATGCAGAAGGCCGTAATTCTTGGTTCACTCCGCCTACTCAGGGCACATGATTCTCGGACCCAGTAATCACTTACCCCATGGACGTGGGGAGTGTTTACTGGGGTTAATGACACACCAGCGCGCCCTCCGGAAGTGTCGGAGCTCCGGAGACAGGGCCTGACTAGGTAATTCTTAACGGAAATAATAATAAAGTTTATTCAAAATTCATAAAAACAAGTATGTACATCAGTTTGTAAAAAAGGTGAATAAACAGTTTTAATTATATTCGCGAAGTTTGAAACTTGTTCTTGATGTTGTGTATATATTTTATAGATTTTCAAAATCAAACAAAATGAAAATAAAAAATAAATTATCTGACATGACTAAAGTAAATGATTTCATAAAATAAATTTCGACAAGACTCTTGAATTCATGTTTTAATTTGTTTTTTGGATGATAGTAATGACTTGATCATTTTTATATGATTTAGAATCAAATCATAGTAGAATGGCCATAAATATTTGAAATTTTTCTGAAACCCTGTTGTTTTAACTTTATTTTTTACTGTGATAATATTTTTATTTCTTGTATTGTAAATATGATTATTGAAGGTTATATTATTCAATTTATGTTTATGGATATAAATCATTATGTTGTATCCAAATAATTGTCTCATGCCCATTTTCTTTGTTTCTTTGTAGAGATTTTCACTTGAATATAAATAACACTTACTATATATGATTTTCAAAAACATTTTCTGAAGGACCTCAAGATTTCTGAGATGGAATTTTATGACTCCTCCCCAAGCCAGAATCCCATAATTCAATTGAGATTATTTTAAATGAAAAGTAAAGAATGTTAAGGGTTTTAACGTCCATAAATGTTTTGAGATACTTGAATTTTGATAATAAACCTAGTAATTTCTTCAACAGAAATGCTACCTGTTTGTCCCATTTCAGATGTCTGTCAATCACAACCAATAAGTACTTCATACTATCACTTTCTTCGATTTTATCATTATCATCGAGTATTAGTGGTCCTAAGTCTGGTAGGGTATCATTACAAAATGTAAATGGCATATACTTCATTTTAATTTCATTTTAAGTTTATTATGAGTAGGTTAAAATCAAACCAATTTTTAATCATTTTAAAATCAAGTGTGGTCTTAGTCTGTGATTCATTCCAGTTTTTTCTCCATATAATATTACTGTGTCATCTACAAAACTATGAATTTCACCTAAAAAAGGTCATTGAGATAGTAAATAGAAGTGGTCCCTAAACGGTCCCCTGTGGCACACCAAATTGAAAGATTTTTGTTCACTTCTAGTATTATCAATTTCAATATATTGAGTTGTTTTCTAAATAATTTTTGAGAAGATCATGAACTTTGCTGCGAAATCCAATATTTGCTAATTTTATTAATAGTCGATTGTGGTCAACCGTATCGAAAGCTTTGGGTAAGTTCAAGAAAATAGCCATAACTGAATTTTGATTGTCAAGATGTTGATATATATTCCTAGTCAGATGACAAATGGAATCCTGGGTAGAAAAAATTTTCCTGAATCCAAATCGTTTTCCTGAAATTAGATGATTTTTATCCAAAAAGAGTTCCATTCTATATTTCAAAATTTTCTCAAAAATTTTAGCTAAACTTGATATTAGTGAAATGGGTTTGTAATTTTTAGCTTCCAATTATCACCATATTTGTATATAGGTTTGATAATGCCCACTTTGAATGATTTTGGAATTTGACCGGAATTCACTGAAATTCATCAAATAAGTCAACGGTTCTGAAATAATTTGGGCTAAAAATATTAAAATTTCTGAAGTAATTTTATCAATACCAGGAGACTTTTTCAATTTCAATGATTTTATTATTTGCTCTATTTCAGTCGGGTTCGTGTCCTCTAGATAAAATATTTCCAATGTACTGGGTGGTTCAAATATAGGCGCTTTTTCAGTCGGGATAATTTTTTTATTAATTTTTTCTGCCACTCTAGAGTAATAATTGATGAGATGGTCTGAAATGATCTTTTTATTGTCTGTTATCGTATCATCATTCAATTTCATAGATTTTATTTCTTCAACGGATTTAAGTATGTTCACGACAGATATTTTTTATACATTTCCATAATGCTATCTGGTTTTGATAATATCGTCTTTAACATTCTCTGATAAGGCAGGTTAGTTGGTATTTATAAGTATTATAATCTAGTTTCACTAGCGCATTATCAGGGTTTTCTTTGATCTGTTCATACAAAGCATTTTTTCTTTCTACAGATATAAGTAATGCTGAAGTCATCCACTCTTTTCTTTTTCTCTCTTTACTTTGTATCCTAACTCTTTTTGTACATTTATCAGTAATTATTTGAATTATTTTTATCAAATAGTCTGCTAAGTCATCGGAGTTGCTCAATTTATAAAACTCGTTCCAATTTTCATTTTCAAATTTCTCATGAAGTGTTTTGTAGTCAATTATTTCTTTATACAATGTTTCATCATAATTTTTGTTAGGAATGTACAAATTATATAGAAGAATTATGGGATTATGGCCAGTGATTTCATATTAGAATATTATAGATCTGAATAAATTTTTATTCTGACTACTCTTCACGAAAATATGATTTTTCATTATTTTTCAATCTAGTATGCTTATTAATGTATGAAACGAAGCCACATTTACTCAGTATATTGAGATATTCAAGAACAAATTTGAAATTTGATAAAATATTTATATTTATGTCTCCTATAAAAAATGTTTCATTCTTACTGTTATTGTTTTGGTATGTATTTAGAAAAACTCTCAGATTCTTGTTAAAAGTGTATAGTGAAGTTGAAGGAGTTCTGTACAATGTTATTAAATTAATAGTTTTTGCTTTATCTATTGCAATTTTTGTGAAGATTACTTTGATATTACCCAGCTCTGGAATTACATATTCGAAAGAATATTTATTCTTTATATATAAGATCGTACCATAGTTTTCGTTACTGTTTCCATAATTATAAATTTGTTTATATCCATGAATTTCAAATAGTTTTGGATTAGACAATTGCCAAGTCTCAGAAAAAATTATCACGTCAATGGATTCATTTAATTGATATATGAATAATTTAGCCTCATCAACATTCCTCAACATGCTTCTTATGTTTGAATGTAAAATTTTCAAACCTCTATTAAATCTTACATTTTTGTACTCACATAAATCTTTCACTATATTAGTCTCGATGAAATGTTCTAATACAATAATAAACTGATCCATGAAAATAAGAAAAAAGATGAATATGTAATATAAAAAATTATTCAAACATGAATCAAATAGAAAAAATAAATAAGTAAATAAATAAATTAAATTTTTTAGATGCATGATATCAGCCTCCGAGCTGATGATAAGAGAACTTTTCACATTTTTTCACATATGTTTTGTTATTTTTGAACCAGATAAATTTGAAACAATTTTTTTTTATTTTTTGGCTTTAGCAAATAAAAATTTATTACGGTTAGAAAGGTCTTCATTGACGTAAATAGTAGTAGGGAGTCCGGCTAAATTGATATGCTGGGTGGTAAATTTTCCATTGAGGCGGAAATATTGCTTGGCTGCAGCAACAATATTTTGTTTTGATACTACTTCATTCGTCATGGTGATCTTTACTTTATTCCTAATTTTGTCTTTCGTGTTGTGTCGTTTTAGGATATTCTCCTTTTCTTCCTTAACTTCGATTTTGGATAATATTTCTTCAATGATTGTATTATGAATAATATTTATCATGTTTGGGTATTGCTTTGACTTCCAAATCAATGTGCGTTGTTCTTCTTTATTCAGTGTTTGTTTCAGTGAGTTAACTTCTTGTTTCATTCTACTCACTTCTGATTTTAAATTTAAGTTCTCTGTCGCCAGCTGGTTTCTTTCATTCTTTATTCCTTTGAGTAGTTTCATGATTTCTCTATTTTCTTCTTTCATTTCACCATACTTATGCAACATAAAACTGAGGGAATTTTGAATTTTCAATACAACTTTGCCCAAATTTTCTAACTGAATGCTATCTAATAACGCTGGATTTGCCATTTCCTGCGATGTAAATGATGAACATTCCTTAAAGTACAATTTTTTTCCTTTTCGTTTCTTGAGTTCTTCAAAGAAGTATTTGTCTTTATTTGTCAATCCGGAGCATTTCAAATGGAACCACTTTTCACACGTACTCTTACATAAGATAGCAGTCTGACTTGTAGTAATATTTTGGCAACATTCACCACATGGATATTCTGAGGGCCCAGCATTCTTTTCATCTTGGCTACTTATTTGAAAATTATCGATCTTCTTTCTGGTTTGCGAGTTTTCACTAGTTGGGTATTTCAAAGAAAGATAATCACTTTCTTCTTCTGATGTAGTGTTTTTCAAGTTCTTGTAAATTACTTTCTTGACAAGTGTAAACGTCAGTTTTTTTCAACAAAGTCGGTAAATTATTATAATAATGAACTGGCAGTGAATATTTCAATTGGACTGCTTTTTGCACTGCTTACCATCTGTATTAACTTTTTTTCAATCGACTCTTACAAAAGGCAAAGGATTATACGAGTTAATTGTAACACCAAAGAAGCTGAATTCATCACAAATTCAACTGTTTCAACATTTTTAGTGAAATCAACAGGATGGTCAATATATGAAAAGTTTCGAATGGGCCAGTCTTGTACAATTTTCATTACATATATAATAGAAGACATACCTGATAAGCATGATAGTAGCACAACTTTAGCTGCCACTCTGGTTATATTTTTGGTATTCTCTTCTCTCTCTGGTTTCTTTTCATTTCTGATGCCATTTGGCCAAAATGATTGTCTAAAATATAATAATAATTGAAGACAACCACGAAATACTTCGCCGTAAAATTAACGAATATTTTTTCAGGTATTTGAAATCCGAATTATTTTTGGAAATATACACTTATTTAAAAATATTCACTTATAATATATCTAGTGCTTGAATTAATACTGGAAATTTCTGGAGTACAATGTTCTTAAAAAATTGTGCAAAACTAAAATTTCCGGTTATTAATTCAAGAACGAGGGAGATTCGGTAGGAAAATTTTGCACCAAAATATTTCCCATTTACGCAATTCAAGTAAGTTTCTATATTTGTTATGGCCAATAAAGCTAATTTCCATTAAGTAACTTTATATCATAAAATATACTTTAGCACATTCAGAAACGGAAGTACCAACAATTTGTTGTAAACAAAAGTAGAAAACATTTTCAATGTAATCACTTTCAGGGTACTCTGGAGATTTTTTTTCCTAAAATCGATGTAGTTGCCATGGAAATATGTCAAAATAAGAGCATTTGGTTTGTTGAAAATTGATGGTGTAAAATTTTCCATAGAATTGTGGACCTTGGACTACGCGTCCGCCTTTCTCATCCATTTGACGAGCTTATAGGCCAATCAATTTAGCATTAAAAATAAAAAATAAGGAAAAATACCAAAATAATGCAAACTTTCACAAAAGTTGTGTTTTAGTTCTCAAGGAAACTCTTAATACAATTTCTGCAGTTTGATAAAAGTTCATCCCTTTTTTGTGAAAAAATCATAGACAAAACTTCGAAAGATAGAGTTATTTCCTAACTACTTACTGTGTTCCAGAACGTTATTTACAATTCCGACTAAGTATTGAATTGGCCAATTCCGATAATTCAAAGCTTTCATCTCCTGAGGATGTCAACTTTATTAACAAAACGCGCGTCAAGTGAAATTGAAGTTGTTTCGTCGTTTTGGGTAGTTTATATTTCTTGAATTCTATTCAAAGGTACAGAACATTCTTTTTTCGATATTTAAATACCTACTCTCTAAATTTTCATGACATTTGTTTTTTTCCTTCATGTAGAGAGCTAGATCTTATTTATACGTGAGAATCATTAAAATTGCCAAGAAAGGCTGTGCACACCAGAAATGGTTATTATAATAAACTGATACCAATAATTTGATTGGTTTCAGATTTACTAAATATTTCACTGGAAAATAATAAAACACATGGAGACTATACTATGCTGTATTTTCCACACGCTCACACAGCGATACAACTTTCTCAGATTCCCAGAAATATAAAAAAGGCCTGTTCACTATAAAAACAATGCGTAGATACACTGACGATATGAGTGTATACAGTGTGTGTCCAAAGTAATGATTTGGTATCTTACAGTTATCAATGGATTGGCAGGCAAAAATACTCAATATGTAGGATATTTTTTTGCAGGTGTGGTGCCAAGTATAATTCCCAATTTTTTAAAGCAAACGAACAAATATACGACAAAAAATCTTCATTACAAAGTTTGAGCCAACAAGTACTTACTTGAATACATACAGGTAGTGTGCCACTTTTTTGGGACTTGTTAATAGCGAAACATACTCTAAAATCCTACGATTGACAATATCACCAAACATTGTCCTTACAATTTGTCTAAGCAATGTGACAATTCTCCGCCTCAACCACTGGTTTCGACATTTCAAATCAAATACTTCATCCATTAAAAGTAACATTATTCTGAGTGGAATGTTATCATCTGTCTAAAAACAACAGTAACTTAGATTATAAAAGTAAGATACATATACAGGCCGCTTCTTTCATCATGTGATAACATTGCTATATTCTAAACCGTAATAGATACAAAGACGATTAAATGGGAAAAAATGTAACTATTATGGTGAGCAGTACATTGGTCAGAAAAAATCTAAGGGGACTCTCGCCCTTCTCGACTTATACAGGGAAAACTAAAAATGTTGTTTTCGGATTTTTACGAATAGAATGGTTATTTCAGAAAAAATAAAAAAATTAAAGAGGAAAGTTTTATTGTATTCAAAATGTACTAGAACTACGTAATGATTAATTTTCAATTAAACGTAAAAAACCGAAAACAGCATTTTCAGTTTTCCCTGTATAAGTTGGGAAGGGCAAGAATCCCCGTAAATTTTGTATGACCAATTTACTGCTCACCACAATAGTTACCTTTTTCCCAATTAATCGTCTTTGTATCTATTACGGTTTAGAATATAGCAATGTTACCACATGATAAAAGAAACGGCCTGTATTACTTCCTAAATAAAATTGTTAGTATTTTCAGATGTTTTATTTTATACAAGACTTACAAAAGGTTCTGCTTGATGGTATGATCAGGTTGAAACCAGTTCAAACAGGAAAAATATTATCACTATATATGTTGTTCAGCAGTATGTTGGAAGTTTTTTTCTCCAATATTGTACTTACAGTAACATAAACTGAACCGCGGGGTTCTTTCTGTTCCGAGTATAAACTTTATCTTACTCTGAATAATGCAATAAAAAATAAAAACCATCTCTTATACCAGACTGACATACTACAACACCGTGGCGTGTCTAGGATTTAAGACCCCCGCAAGAATTGTGCCAAGGCCCTTTTTTTTTTTCAGGTCAAATATATGGTTACCACTTCCAAGCCTTCAAAGCCTTTGATCAAGTTACCCACTATATCTATTTAATCTACAAACTTGAACACTATAGAATTAGAGTACAACTTCTAAAGCTGATCACAGATTATTTATGCCCTAGTCAATGTACAATAAAAAGTGAAAACAAAGACTTGAGCGGTGTACCACATGACTCTATTCTATTAATACATTTGCTAACTTAACATGGAATATCAAATAGCGAATATAGTATTTTTAGGCCATCACAAAGGACCAATTACTGACTTGAAAATTGACGGCTCAACGAACTGAGTAATGGGGCAATAGCTGTTTCATAAACCCATTCATAATTAATTAACCAACACCAATTACTGGTTTTTACGTTTTGTATCTGAGGAAATGATAACAATATGGTTCATAATTTAAAGAAATGCCATGGCAATCTATATAGGTTTTTCTCTGCTGACAATGAAAGTGTCACTAGACACACATTTTTTAGAATATTGTAATTTTGTATAAATAAACTGATTCCAACCGTTATTTTTCAATTATTGGGCGTTTTGGAATAATTTTTCGTTTCGAATAAACTAATAACAATTACTTCGGCTAACCTCTTCAATGGAAGCTCCAACTTTACTAGCCTCCGGAAATCTACCAGGCTTCGGGTGAAAAACTTTGGTTAGGCCAACCAGTGCTTCATCAACAGTGTTTATCAATTGTTCTGGCATGTTTTTTATAGTTTTCATTCCGGATTTCAAAGGATTCACCAAAGTATCTATCTAAAAATGAGGATATGAACAAAAGTACAACAGAATTAAAGAATATCTCGTGAAATTACTGGTAAATAATTCAATTTACTTATGTGTAACGAACCCTACAAACTACTCACTGTGCTGGAAATTGGTCCCCCATTTGCTCTATCATATTCCCCCTGTTCGAGGAAAGTCATGAGCAAATTTTTCAAACCTTGATGGCCGGATAACACAAGGGGCTGACATACTTCATTCATATAGAATCCTAACATTTTCATTCGCCTTTCCAGAACAGCCCGATCCATATTATGGAATGTTTTCTTACCAGGAAATGGTAACTTTGCAAGATTGGGAAACTGAAGAAAATGACAAACAATATTGAAGTAACATTTTGATAGGCACGAATTCAAGTTTTTTTTATCAAATTATTTGAGCGCGATCCACGGACTCTATATACAGGGTGTTTATTAAGTGCTTATACAAATTTTCATTGGTCAATCTTTGACTAATTTCAAGATAAAAATTTCATATGAACATGTATCCGCACATGCATCGTTTCGGGGATACAGGGTGTTGAAGTTAAAATTTTATCATCAATTATTTTGAATGATTTTTGCAAAAAAAGTAAGGTTTTGAAAAAAATTTGGTGAACGGGTTTTTATTGAGGTGAGGAATCAAACTTTTATAAAATCTCTCCGCGACAAGTATCAGCATAAACTCCGACAGATCTGGTCATTAGAACTATCGGGGAAGAACAAAGTTGCTGCAACTGATATGCTTGCCGTTTCGATTCTACTTTACTCCTTTGGAGTAATGAAATGGACTTGTGAGGAGCTGCGACAACTCGATGTTAAAACTCGCAAAATGATGCATCTCCAGATTAGCTTGCATCCTAAATCGTCCGTTCCACGGTTATACTTCCACAGACAACGGGGAGGCCGTAGACTTTTGAGTGTCTGCACAATAGAATGGTGCTGAATGGAGCCTGTTAGGTCATCAGGAGTTCAGATCCCCTTCTCTGCTTGGTATGCGATCATGAAAAAGCAGGGATTGCAGCATTTCTTTTCAAGGCAGCAACCCGTGCAGCCGATGAACTCTGTCTCGTATTCGACGCTGAACGGACGAACCCAAACTCTGTCACAGAGTTGTAACCCATTCAGCAGAAAGCCCACGTCAAAGCTGCGGAGAGTGAGAGGCACCTACAGCTACATAAGGATGGGGTCTTCTTTAAGAACATTCCAGAAACCTGACCTTCGCTTTTCTCAGGACAAGTGGCTGAAGTCGGAAACCGAGGGATTCATAATGGCCTGCCAGGATGGTATCTTCAATACCTCGTTGTGGGGCAGCTGAGACCATAATGCATTTGCTGTCAGCTTGTCCAGCTTATGCGGTCTCAGCCTATATCCACAGGCATAACGCGGCCTTACGAGTGTTGTGCTACCATCTACGACACTCGTACGGTGTAGACAAGACACCGGTGTTGCCTTATGCTCCGGGGGATATTGAGTCCGTTGTGGAGAATGAGAAATGCCCAATTTATTGGAACTACTCATTCCCCACCCTCAGGCAACTAAAAGCCAATAAGCCTGATGTAGTCCTCCTCGACCATCGAAGTAGGACGATTTTCGTCATTGAGTTTTCAGCTCCTGGCGAAACCAACGTCGACTAAATATCGAGATCCACTCTTTGAACTCCGCAGGCTTTACCCAAACCATTCTGTCAAGATGGTGGTTCTGATAATGGTGGTCCTTGGTTGAATGATGGACACACTGCTCTCAAAAAAATCATACCGGCTTGCCGTGATATGGCAGAAATCTTAGCCGGACGAATGCAGAAGGCCGTAATTCTTGGTTCACTCCGCCTGCTCAGGGCACATGATTCTCGGACCCAATAGTCACTTACCCCACGGCGTGGGGAGTGGTCATTGGGATAAATAATCCAGCGCGCCCTCCGGAAGTATCGGGTCTCCGGAGATAGGGCCTGTCTGGATAATTTCTAACGGATAAAAAAAATATTCGTCTCTAAATATTTTCGAATAGGAATATAGATAAATTGAAATCAAATACATGAATTTTATTGAAATAAAAGGCGAAGTTTAATTTTGATTGAGTGCTAGACGCAACCAAAATAATTCTTCCAGTTATTTACCACTTACTTACTTTAATTTGCCCCAACTTTTTTGACAGTGCACTTTTTGGATTTTTATACTCAAATCTTATGCCTACACCGTTTCTTAGCAAAAAATATATACTCGCTCAACAACGCTAGAGGCAACCATTTTTGAGAAATTTTCAAATTTTACACAAACTGAGTACTTATGTGATGGATCTCCATAAACAACTATTCTTTTGCAAGATTATCAAGATACAAGATGTTGAAAAACCGACATTTTTTAATTGTTGTTGTTGCTGTCCCTAGCGTTGTTGGGCAAGTTTATATTTTTTACTAAGAAACGATTTGGACAAAAGATTCGAATATAGAAAATCCCGGTAAAATTCCGGTAACTAATAGCCACAATCCATCAACAAAATTTTGGAACACACATAGTTCGGCCTCCTGAACAAAAAATCCATTTTTGTTTCATTCAAAAAAAAATTGTTTTTAAAATTGTTTTTTTCCGTTAACCAGCTGTCATCCCCGTACGAACGACAGCCCTCAGAAGTCGAAACTTGTGCGAGCTAAGGATTAACGAGGTCTTACTTTTTAACGTGCGATTCCTAGTTCAGGACGCCAAACTAGATAAGTTCCGAAAAATATTTGTTGATAACTTGTGGCTATTAGTTAACGGAATTTTACCCAAATCCCAAAAGGGTACTGTTAAAAAAGTTAGGCCAAAATGAAGTGAATAATGATAGCATACGCAGTGCTCTCCAAGTAATAAATAAAAAAGTATAGCAAATTTTGATTTCTCACCTCAAAAAAAACACGTTGACCAATTTGGTGCAAAAAAAATTGTGATCTGCCAAAGTTCATCAAAATAATTGAAAATAAAATTTCAACTTCAACACCCTGTATCTCCGAAACGAAAAATTTGTGGACACATATTCATATGAACTTTTTATATTGAAATATAAGTCAAAGATTTGCCTTAATTCAGAATTAGAATTAAGACTTCATATATTTCAATTGAGACAGTTTTGGGCAGTTCTAAATTGGTACCATTAGAGATATAATTAAAAACACAAAGTAATTTTGAATCATTAATGACGTTTAAAGCGAGTCGGAAAAAAAATATTTACCTTCTCTTTCACTTTTGTATGTAGATCGTGAAAATCACTATATCTCCTGTAAATATGCCATTCTTCTTGGTAACCAGTTTCATACAGTCTAGCTACCCTGATAGCATAAATACCAAATGTTTTTCCTTTTTCACAAACGATTCCTGAAATTATAATAGCTCAATTGGGAAAATTGAATTTATTTAATAATATAATCACCAGTTTCGATAATATTTACAGTTAAAGTAAAATGACCGCTTTTGAGATTCTCCTCTCCTTCTTTGTTTCCATTTTCTCTGATCAATTCATTTTCATGATTCGTTACCGGTTTTTTCTGACTAGAACTGCGTAATTTTCCATCCGTTTCATTTTTTTCTGTTAGCGTCGTAACATCACTGAACGACCTTACATGTTTTACACTCTTGGACGTGTTTCCTACCATGAGAAAATCGCTTCGTTTCGAAGTTTGTAAGGGAATCAATGAAGTTTCATCATTCTCCAAACTATCGTTACTGTTGATACTGATCGTGTCATCTTCAGCACTGGCTTGCTGCAGTAAATCGAGTTCTTGCAGCAACTTCACATATGCTTTACTGTTTTTGAACATTGGAAGAAAAGTGTTTTCCATTTTGTCTCGCATTGCTTCAAGTACATTGTCAAACCACAATTCCGAGGGAGTCTCGTTTAAATTCCTTATTTTGAAATACAAGGTTTGTACTAGGGCCGGCTTTATTTCTACTCTTTGTTCACATCTTTCGCCCAAGTACTGTTCATAGATGCTGTAAGCAGTAGAACGGATGTTTTCATAAACTAATGAACTATTTTCATTTGAACCTTTCATCATTTTGTTCAAATGAAGGTCTGAGACTTGTTGTTCAACTGACACCTTCCAACCTGAGAAATTAAATTAATAGCCATTTAAAATGAGCAGAATTATTTTAGACTGTCTAAAATACCTTCCACATTTAAATAGAAAAATAGATCCAATTGCTTTTCTTGACTGGAAACAAAATCAATAAAATACGATAGCGCTATGTTGTTTTTCAAAATTTGGTCTAAGCTCAGGTCAATTTTTTTTATATTTTCCATTTCAATGCAGTCCAGAGATGATTGTCCATCTGAAAAAACAACAGTCCTATCAAGAGAAGCGATATTTTCGGAATACACAGACTGGGTGTTAATAGGTTTTCCTACAGCTGATATAATGAACATGCCATCAAAGATCACTAAGTCGCCTTGAAGCGCCACGACAAAAATTAATAACCATCCCTCACCTACACAGGCTATGCCTTTGGGCACACTCAAGTGAGTGAGGAAGAGTATTGTTATGAACTTCTTCCGTGGTGTCTTCAAATAAGTATATAACTCTCACATACAGAAATTGAATAAATGCATTCACAAAACAAATTCAACTGAACATCTCAATCAACCTTTCACCTAACCTAACTGTACTGCACTGTTTTCTCAACGACTAAAAACTACAAAGAATAGCCCAGTTCCTATCGTGTTACTATCTCCGTACATTGAACAAATTTCAGCGCGACAGTTGACGTCTATGACGTCACCTGGCTTGCAGAAGTAGTCTTCTGCCATAAGAGCCCGTGTATTTTTATACTTTTTGAGAGCGGTTTTTGTTCCTGTTGGTAAAATGTTTCCGTTTGAATAATCAACATTTGTTTAATTATCATATAAGTCTCCAAGGTTTTTGCTTAAATTTGAAATTTTCAACTTCCAAGCAAATTCATACCAACAATATGTCTTTATGAATCACTTCCTCATGGGTATATTATCGAATGTCACCCCAATTTTAATCTCATAAAAATATTAATTCCTATTTATTAAAATAGACCCATCTTTTACAACCATTTTCCAAGATATTTTCAGTAAATCGATGTGCCTCATCACGAAATGACTTTCAAAACGCGCTTGGCATCAGTTCAATTTATGGGTTGCACAGCAAACTAGGGCATCTAGAGTTCTGAAAGATCAATGAAGCAAGAGAAAATTAACACACCAAACAGAAACACACAAAAAATTAACAGGTTTGCCTTATAAATACTAAGATAAAAGTTTTGAAAACCAAGAAAAATGCATGGGCTCTTATGGCAAACCGACAGTCGTGTAGGCCAGGTGACGTCACTCATAGCTGGTGGCAAGCAGGAGGGGGAAGACAGATGAAATAACCGATTTTATATAGTTACTGTTGTCTGACTTCCACTTATGTTCGCCTTGCTCACAGCGAATGATCGAAAACGGCGAGACCGTTTATCTCCGCCCATAGATGTCTATGGAACTCCCCTACCGACTAGTTGTTTAAAATGGCCTAGAATTTACTTTCTCAAAATTTGTTCGCAAAGCACGTGTGGCATTTTGAAATTTCAATGACTTCTCTAGATCAGGATTTATTTTCTCAAGAAATACTGTGGTGATATTATCCCTTATATTTTATATTATTACAGTGGTTGTTTTAACGAAAAAGGCCTTTTGAAAATCTCAATTGGTTTTTCAAGTGTTAAAATGTTTTAAATTTTTACACAAAATCTATCAAGTATATGATTCAGTTTTTCAAATATGGTTTTGTTACCTGAACCATCCATATTTTCCATCTTGGACAATTTATTATCAATTAGTTTTAATACATAGTATAAGCTACTGAGTTGCTGCTTTACTGTTAGATCACTCTCTCCTCCGGAATCTCGTGATCGCTAGAAATTAAAGAATTCATCACTAAAACAAGATAGAGCATAATGTATCAACCCCACTTACCAGAGATTGTATTTCTTGTGCCACTAAATCTTTGGTACTTTTTAATTCATCACAGTTGTCTGTAAGTCTTAGAGTTGTTAGAAAAATATCACTTGGTAGCTGGTTTTCTCGTAAGCACTGCAATATTGATATGGAGAATGCAATAAATAAAATACTCGTGAAAGAAATATATGCACCCTATTCCAAACATGAAACGTTCTATGAAATTCAATTCTCATCTAGATCAATATCTCTGAACCACGAAGGAATACCAGAGGTTGTGTCACCCATCCTAGTCAATAAAATGAAGTTCCGTGTAAAAATAAATGAATATCAAAAAAACGCAGGGAGGTTGAATTCAATTGGTTGGTATTTGTCGGGAATTGAGTATAAATTGGGGGTTGGCTAGTACTACAGCGGTCTTTATTCTTTACATAAGAAATTAAAGTCGGGTGGGGGGTACTGTCCTCCAGAACCCCCTTGAATAATGTAGCGTATAATAATGATGTAATGGAAAATGAGAATGGGCTGAGCAAAAGCTCAAACAAAAGCAGGATAAAAAACGAACTTTGGTCATTGGTAGTAATCCAAATAGTTATTCTGTGTGAAGGAGTGCCAAACCATATTATTGATCTACATGTATCTGATCTAGATCTATTCATCCCGCATCTAGAAATTGATTGAGAATGACTGATTACCAAAAATCCAGAACAATACTCATCATTCAAACTGAGAATTTATGACAGGAGTATTGAAACCGACCACATCTTTGTAGGAAAAAAGAATCCATAAGAAAAATTATATTGCCTAATTCTATTATCGTTAAATATTCAATATCTGACGCAAGGTGAATATGACAGCTCTTAATTCATATATATGAATATTCTTAATTTCTTTCGTTTTTCAGAAACTCATCTTGTATTAAATTCTTCAAACTCTTTTAAACTTTTTTTTAGTGGCTAGCTTTAATCGATCTGAATTTAAGTGTAGTGGCGATTTGAAGTAAGAATAAAATACAAATCATTGAAATTGGATTAGTTCTGTACTAAAAAACATTTCGAGGTTTGTGGAATTCTAATAAGAAAAGGAAACGCAAATTTTATCATATCTTGTTAGAGTTCGTAGCTATGTGAGTTTTACTAGCTGGTTTTCATATTAATTGATATTCATATATTTCCCTGAACGTAAATAATTTTTCAGTTATTTCAATAATTAATAATGGATTAGTGACGAGATTGTCAAAATTTTAAATCATACACCTTCAAAAACTCGTATTGGAAAACTTTATATAAACGTTAAAAAGCCACCATTCTCTTATCGGAAATAAGAATAAATATTAGAAATAAGACTTCTGGTAGCCGTATTTCTGCTGTTGAATTTTCACAATTCTTACAAGATGTAAGAAATAAATTAAAGCAAATATTTGCGATGGTATGTGAGTTGGAGAAGATAGTTCATACTGGGGTAAAGTGGAAAGTGATCGAATTTGAAATAGGAACTACCTTGCAGAAGAAGGCTGTCCGATGTTTTCTGGGAGAGCCTGTAATGTAATGAAAGAATGTTTGGCTGTGAAATTAATTTTTCCTCTGTCGAGTCCTTATTCCGTATCTAAATAAGATATGTAATCTTTGCCAATAAAGAATATTTCATTTGATATAATTTGTAGCATAAAGAAAACCCAATAAAAAAGCTAATGGTGGACTGTTTCCATGCCCTAAACTTGCATGCCCTCCTGTACAAACGAGTTAGATATAAAATTGTAATTTTGAATTTTATCGGTAATTTTTCTTGATTTAATTTTAAAAATCTATTAAGGATAGCAAAATTCCTTAATTATATATGAATAAATACTCCCCTCTCTCTCCATCAACAAAATCTCATCAGTAATCAAGTAACACTTCTCGTACCCACTGGAAAATTAAAGGTGTGCTTTTAAACAAAAACTAAAATGAAACACATGAATATTTCTCATAATGACATATTAGAAAGTACATGAAATCCTGCCATTAGTTGTTCATTTATTTAGCGTCTTCTTTATGTCAAAACCCAAACACCTTGTGGATTACGTCAGTCCTATTGGTCTTGACATGAAAATTGCATTACATAACAACTCTACATTATTTTTAGAGCCCTACAATATTGAAGAAATATTTATATTGATGAGTTATAAACTGAACAATGAGAATTCCTGTGTGGCCCTAATTCAATATCGAACTTTCTAATAACGTTTTCTCTTCAGAATGCAGCCAATTTCTAGGTATTCAATGATTTTATTATTCGCAAATCGAATCACGCTTGCGCAGAGCATTACATTTTGGGGAAAGTCGTTTTTTCTAAAAAACTTTTTATATTCCAGAAACGTGTGATGCGATGTACTGCTCTTCAGCCTCAACTTGGATTTCATTCCAATGAATTCACCAATTTAGCTATTCACTCTTTCTTCCTTGTTGGGATTTTCTATGATATTGACAGGACATTCGATTGCATTACTCTAGATGAATTATGAAACTGGTTATATGCATATTTAATCTTTGGTATACTTCCACAACGGATTTCAACAATTTAGACGAGGATAGGAAACAATTTGTCACTATATCTAATGACAGCATCTCATTGGTGACTACTATCAACTCCAATATCTGATTCTTTTGAACAAGGAAATTTAGACGATACGTAGTGAATCGCATAGCACTTTATATGCTAATGACAATGCTTAAAAAATATGAACTATTTACTCTCAGTTGCCACAACGGTACAGTAAATCAATAACATAAGCTCTTTGCAACGAAGAATTGATACCAAAATATTGCACCCAAGATGTAGGTATTACATCATTTTATTATTCGCAAATTGAATCACTTTTGGGAAAATTGCTTTTTTCTTAATAAACTTTTTGATGGGATGTATTCTCCGATTTATTCTCGTATGGGTCTTTTCAAATATTATTAAATTCTTACCCTACAGTCCATATTTATATATTATCCGTGTCTCTATGTTTTCAACAATATTCATAAATTCCATTCAGAATTAAATAAATGTTCCTTCAAAACTCAAAATGATTTAAACCCACTTTTGATTGAGAGATCTGTAACTATAAGGACTATGTAATTGGCGAGTCCAAGAAGTAAAATGAAGAAAAAAACAGTCAAAATGAATGAATGATTTGATATACAGCTTGAGAAATCTAAAAGTGCCTCTGAGATGCGCAAACGATAAACACGCTGTCCACACCCACTCCGTCGGCTGGTCTACTACGCACCCAATATTCAAGAGATATAGCTAAATTTGCCAAGCAGTATCATGTTGTTTAAACATTCTAAAGCTTCAAACAAAATAGAAAATTTATGTGATAAGTTTCGAATTTTGCGATTTAGGATATCAGTTTTAGAAATGAAACACGATGCAAAACAGAATTGAAAAATAAAGCTTGAATTTTACTTAGTTATCCATGACGTAAATAATAATGACGATGACAGTGATGCGTTAAACTTAAATCATAAAACTTGATGCTGAAAACCTCAATAACAGTACTTACCAGCCATATAATCGCCTGGTTAATATAATCAGGATCCGATACCAAGTTGAAGAGAGGTAAAATAACACAATTAACAAAAATCTCCCGTAGTACATAACGCAATGGTTTGCATTGAAAATCCTCATCAGGAAGAAGAATGTACAGGAGGATCTCTACGAGCTCACACAGGAATTCTGTAGGAAAAAACTGGTTTCAATATGAGATTTTCCACTTTGAATATGGATTTTCCACTTTCAATAAAATACAGCATGATTCCAAAATTAAGGGTATTGTAGGTCACTCAAGCTTGTATAGATCTCATACTCATTAGCTGTGAGATAGTTGGTTGTGAGGGCTTTTGTCAGTTTTATGCATGGTATATTGCTAAATCATTTCATGAAGATCGGAATACACTACTTGAGGGAAGATCATTAAATAATAATGAAAAACGGATTAGGTAATCCATTATGTATCATCAACCTATAAAATAGGTATTTTCCTTAGCAAGTATTCATCAACAAACAACTACTGTCATAGGATCATTGAATTTACATCTGTTAGATTATTGACAAAGTTTTCTACAAGAACTATTCTGCAATGCAATAAATGTCTTAGCTCAAATTACGTTTCAATTGAAAAGGGGGCTCACCTAAGTACCGGTTTCATGGTTATTGCCAATCATCAGCGAACTCTATTTCACTCAATTCAATCAAGAAACCCGTTGAGACTCACAAATGAATTTCTAAGACAAGCACTGAGTCACAGCCTTCTCAATACTCCGTCGTGGTATCAAAGGTCTGTTGTATGTGTGATTCATTTTCATGATACAGATATTATATCAGCTACGAAAAATTTTCTCTACGAGATGGATCATTAAAAAAATGATTGAACGTCCAAAGTTGATAAAAACTATAGTTCTTTCAATTTTTCCGAATTTACTAAAATGTTTTTCGAAACCTGCAACATTGTTGAGAACTAACCCCCATGACAGAAGTCAGAAATGTTTAGATGTTCATAATAATTTAGTAGAAGAGTTTGAAAAATCAGATATCATCCACAGTTACGATCAATTAGTTAGGGATTATGCCGAAAAAATAAAATTTTATAATTGGAAAGTTCATCATACTGAAAGTAGCTAAACTTTATTTCTATCTATTAGGTTTGTAATCAGATGTTTTACTATCTGATAATGAGAATGAACTAAGAATAATTTCGCAAATTATAATATCGAATGAGATGCAGGTCCAAGTTTACCTTGATAATAATAAGTTGGGATTCAATGAGTTGAAATGGATTCTTACTTTTAATTTGATATTGAGTAGGTGGTCACAACTTGAAAATATTCTGGCAAGGTTAGGTTCGGAAGCAACTCAAATTAGACCGATGCAAATATGATTAATAGTTTGATGGATGAAAATATGTTATATTTGGAAAAGCCCTTAGACTATCTTGTGAGAATAGCGTCCAACATTCACATTCACTCACACATTCAATGCCTTTTGAGAGGTAAGGGAAATTGTTAATATTATTATTATTATTAGTTTCCTTTTAGTTCAGGAAGTACACTATTAATATTTTCTCATTGTTTATTCATTTATAAGTACATTTTTTTATTTCTGTTGTTTTTTATCTGTGTGATAGATATAATTTTATTTTATATTGTTTTAGAATAACATATATTTTATCGTGAACAAATAGGGCTACTGATGAAATACCCACAATAATAAAATGTAATGCAACATAGTAGTGTACATGGGTGTCGTATAAACCTACCATATATTCATTTGAAACAATTTACCTGATTTTGACACATTTGGTATATGTACCTCCTAATAACATATTTTTTTCATTAGTCAGACATCAAATGACAAATCTTAAAAAAATCAGGGATCATCTTTGTGGTTTGGATACTAATCAGAAAAAAAATTAGAAAAAAAACTTTCGAAATGTGAATTTTAGGGCATGGAAAAATCAAACTTGACAGTTTTTCCCTTTCTAAGAAATTGAATAGATTGCGATCCCCGATTGCGATGAAGAAAATGAAACAACCATATCAATCGGTGTTATTTTCTCTACAAATTCACTCTCTTATGTTTTTTTTTCTAGATATTCAAATAAGCCGAGAAATTGACATTATCGAATAAATAGGTCAGTCGTCAGATTGATTACAGCGCGGTGTTGCCGATTTTCTCACCACGGCTCGGAGATTAAGACGGCTGTGGCAGAACCGAATTATATAAAAACGCTCGGACACGTCAGCTACATTTTCGAGGAGGGCATCGTTTTCGATTAAATTCTCCCGAAATACATTCCATCCCTCGGAGCTGTGACCGCCACCCCTAAATTTTTAAATGGCAAGTGATACCTCATTTGGAAAGTATTTTCCTTCTTAACATCAAACAACAAAAATAAATTAATTCTATCGATTCGTTTTCGAAATATAGGAACTTGAATTTGGGAAATCACTTTTTATTCACTCAATCGATAAAAACAATATCTGATGAAGCAACTGTCGCAATAATTATTATTGAATATTTACTGCAACTTCAACAGGTATTTCTCAACGGAAATTCACGTTTTGGGTCTCGTTTCTTGTTGGCTATTGATTCAGTTTAAAGAAATTTTTGCACCCATTCTAGAACGTATTTTTATATGGATGCGTTTCATTAAACAAATTAGCTGTACGGTTACCGCACTCATCATTCTTAACAAAATTATTGTTATTATTTCAACTCTTTTCGCGATCGTATACACCATTATTGAGGATAGATATTTAGCAGCTTTCGTCAAGTAATTCTTGATGAGGTACTGTATCATAAAGCATTAAGTACTTTTTATTTTTGTGGGTAGTTCGCCAATTTTCCTATTTTTCCACGATAAAACATACATTTTATAAAGAAATAAAATAAAATGGTCTTCTATAGAAAGAAAAAACAACAGAAAATAAATAATCATTCTTATGGATGAATAAACTATCTGGACTACATGTAACAACTATCTTTACTACTTATATGTAACTTTCTATATTATGAAAATGAATCTCACATCCTAAAGAGCTTTTTGGGGCTACAATTTTCACGAGCTATCGCAGATATCCAATTCTTCGGCAATTATTCGTCTTTTGGAAAAGAAAATACACCCGCAGAACTCAAAATGGTTCTCTCAACCCGGAGACTGGTTGTGTTTATTGTTGCGGAGCAGACTAGACCCCGTTTCATCGCCAGAGAGACTAACTATCCAGAGTGGTGATTCGGATGGGGAACATTTGGCTTCAGAGCTGTCTGTATTGACCTACTACTCTTGCATTGATGAGAGGCAATACCTCTGAACTAGTTTGCAGGTGGCCCCACTGTCCGAATCAAAATCAAAATTATGCTAGTTGTTTGCAGGAAACACTTGCAATTGTATCCTCTGATATAGTGAAGATCACTGCACAAGTGTCTGTTGGATAGAATTCAACACCTGTCATGGCAGTAGCCAGGAAAGAAGTTGTTTTCTAACTGTTATTTGCCACAATTAACCTATGATGTAGGTATAGTGGAAGAAAAAGAGTTTTAGCATTTTTATTACTAGACGACCTCCCATAGAAATCTGAGATTTATGCTCAATTTTAAAAAATACTTATATTTTTTTTTCAATTATAATTTGACTTTAACTCTTAGGCATATTCGCATGAATAATGCAGAAATTCCCTCCAGAAACGAAAAATGAAATATTCACAGGTTTAGTATTGAGTTTAAGCAATATAATCTACAGTATGTAGTAAACTTTAAAGTCGAATTGATGATCAAACAAGTCTCTCTCGACTTCTGAGCATTGCTCGTAAGGGCGCAGCCAGTTGACGGAAAGAGCATACAAAAAATTTCAATTATAGTAAGTTGTTATACATTTTGATAATGGGAGAGGTGATTTATTTTGAAAGCATACTCTTGAATTGCAGAATTGAAAATAGTTCAAAAATTCTATATTTTATTGGGCCTCAAATTAAAATCCAATAGTTGAGTATATTTAAATTTGTCTGAAATGATTGAAGAAGACTTATTTCAAAATTAGAAATGAGGACCTTATGGAACAAATTATAACATTTAGAAAAAAATAAAGCAGTGTGAAAAATATGGAACTGTCATCTTCAACTGTTCTAACAATGTGTGAGTTACAGTTTACAAGTTTTATGAATAAATCACTTACTTACCTTTTTCAGATTCAAAATTTCTACATATCAAATCTCTACAAATAAGATTATTTTCCATTTGCCTTTCCAATTCGAAGAAATGATCTTCAAGTAATGCATTTTTGCTTTTATCAGCACAATAAAACTTGGAATTCCCTATATTTCTTTCTGGGTCTAAAAAATAATATAAATAACGGAACTTTCTTTGGTTTCAGATTCATTCGAAGGACATGCCACATACAGTGAGGACCAAAAGTCCGTCGCCCCCCCCCGTAACTTCTTCATTCTCCATATTACAAAAAAATGTTAAATACATAAGTTGTAGGGTTTCATTCGATCTCTTTAATGGTTTAAGTTTCATTCACATTCATACAGAGTGTCTCAAAAAAGCACGGTGCCCTAGAAGTTAATTTTTTTAAATGGGACACCCTGTATTTCATTGCATTATTACATTCTACGTTGAATTCTGAACAAGTTTGATAAATGGTTTTCTATCAAAAAAGTTGATAGTTTTGGACTTATGAACACTTGTAAATAATTATTTCGACTACTTTTGCGCCAGTTCAATGAGAAAATCGTAACAAATGGATCACAATGTATTCCACTTTCCTATCCTAACTTTTTGAAAGCTATCCAATGTTGCAAAATGCTGATGGCACCATGTGTAACTTACCTCGTCGTACCATTTTACAATTGTTAGAGTTGTTGAATCTCACGAAAAACTAGTACAAATGAAGTTGAAACATTTTATTAACAAATAATACAGATCAAGAATCATTAAAAACTGAAGAGATATTTTAATTTATAACTAAAAACGGTGAGTTTTTATCTATTTCAAAAGATGTTCGACATGTCCACCATGCATTTCTTGACACATAAATAGTCGGGTTGTAAACTCTTCCCTAACATTAATCAAGGTTTGAGGTGTTATTTCTGAACACACTTCAATAATTCGACAGCGCAGTTCATCTAACGACCCACAAACTGTCTTAAAAACTACGGATTTCACATAGCCCCAGAGAAAGAAATCAAGCGGTGAGAGGTCCGGTGAGCGAGCTGGCCACTCTGTTGTACCTCGATGTCCAATCCACCTACCTGGATACCTTTCATCTAAGTAATTTCTCACCTCCCGAAAATAGTGTGGTGGCGCTCCATCTTGCTGAAATGTTACATCCAAGTAAAATTCATGTGGGTTTTGCGCAACGATCTCATCGATACTGGGACTTATTGTGTCTTGCAGCATTTGGAGGTATCTGGGACCATTTAAATTTTCTTCCAAGAATATGGGACCTACAATGTGGTTACCTAAAATACCAGCCCAAACATTAATTTTCTGGGGAAATTGAGTATGCCCCTCGCGGAATTCATGGGGATTCTCATCACTCCAATATCTACAATTCTGGGTATTCACATTTCCATTTAGGTAAAAAGTGCTTTCATCACTAAAGCAGATGTGTTGCAAATAAAGTCGATTTGCAACAATTCTTTCTGCCATGGTCTGGATCATCTTCAACCAATTGGTGCAAAATTTTTATTTTGTAAGGATGGAATTTATTTTGTTTTAAAACCCTCTTTACTGATGTTTTAGAAACATCACATGTCTCAGCTACTTGCTTAGTTGATTGTTGTGGGTTATTTACCATTTCGGCTAGTACTTGAATTTCAACATCTTCCGTAATTATTTTCACCCTCCCAGATCTCGGAGCATCTTTCACGGTGCCAGTTTGGTTAAATTTTGCCACCAATTTCTGCAGATATTTTCGACACATCGGACGTTCTGGAAACCGTTCATTGAAAATGCGAATAGCAGCGTGGTAATTTCGGTTAGCTTCACCAAATATGATAACGGCTTCAACTTTGTCTGCTACTGAACGAGCCATATTAATCAACAAGAGAAATTGAAAACCGTTTGAAACAAAGTTTTGAAAACCTACAAAATGTCAATGACATTTGGCAAAAACAGATAAGAGTTTTTTTTCGTTGTCATGGATAAAATAAACGCGCCTAGCGTGCATAGCCTACCTCATTAATTTATTCGTGAACTGGTGCAAAAGTAGTCGAAATAATTATTTACAAGTGTTCGTAAGTCCAAAACTATTAACTTTTTTGATAGAAAACCATTTGTCAAACTTGTTCAGAATTCAACGTAGAATGTAATAATGCAATGAAATACAGGGTATCCCATTTAAAAAAATTAACTTCTAAATCACCGTGCTTTTTTGAGACACTCTATATGAATGAAACTTAAACCATTAAAGAGATCGAATGAAACCCTACAACTTATGTATTAAACATTTTTTTGTAATATGTAGAATAAAGAAGTTACAGGGGGGCGACGGACTTTTGGTCCTCACTGTATAATAAATGTCCATGTTACATAAACAAATTTCAGTATTGCAATGACAAGCAAATTAAGTAAACAGATTTCTTTCAGAAGTTGTTGGTTCATAGATTTTTAAATTCATATAATAAATTTCTAGTAACTGTTTGCCATGTAAATACGTATGACTAGTTAGTTCATTACCTCTCTTCAGTTCAATTGTTCTTCCGATATACCAACCGACATCAGTTTCACTTTTATTTCTCTTATGGATATTTTTTTTGGGAGATGCTTTATCTCTCTGAGGGGAGTTTCTCTGCTGTTTTGCCAATTCCTGAAGTTTCATTTTTGCCCTGGCTTGCTTGTACAACCGCAAGTGAGATGCGGCATCATCGACTAGTCGTTGAGTCAGATAAGGAATCCAATCTACTTCTTTCACTCTATAATTCAAATCGTTAATGTAGCCCAACTCATTTGCAGCTCCCAATTACCTGTTAGATATATTAATAGCAAACGCCTGTGCACTATGTCGCAGTGTGATGTCTGTAAACTCATTATCTCTTGTAACTAAACTATACCAGGAAGATACATAATCTCTGATTACATAACCTAGAATTTCTTGTAAGGAACTATCTATCAAGTCGCTGCCAGTTACTCTACTATCTGTGTTTTGTACTTTCTTTGGACTTTCCAGTTGCTGCACAATTTGTGTTAGGCCTCCTTCAGTGAGAACATTTGAAGTTAGGGGATTTCCTGCACATTTTATATAAAATCTTTCTATGTCACCCTGTTGCAAGTACAGAAGGGAAATAGACCTGAAATCAAATTAAAATGGGTCATTATCATATATGTTCAAAATAATTTATTTTTCCTCTGTCGGCTTGAGGAAATTTGCACAAAGATATCACATTATCAACATTATTGAGAGATGAAGTGTTTCTTTTATTTTAAATTTCAGAACTCCAATGATTATTATTCAAAGTTAGTCACTTTCCAGAAAATCGATGAAACCAATTCCAGTAATTGTCGAGAATTTGTCGTAAACAAAAAAAATTGTCATACATTAAATTTTTTTTATATGGAGTTGATGCCAGGGCTGCCACTAATATAACTAGACAAATAAACATCAAATTTCATCACTGTGGTAATTAAAAATTGTCGAGTAATTGTCGAAGTCAATTTGACGTAAAAATAATGCGGAAAATCTTTTCTTTATTGGAATTCTTGATATACGAAGAATTTTTGCGTTATTGGAAACACCGCATGCATATAGATAGATAGATAGATATTTAATCATATAATATTTCAAGAATTTTTATAAAATTTCAGAAAACTACAGGGTAAAAGGACAAACAGGAAGCAATCAAAATTTAAATATCCAACTCGCATCTACAGGTGGGCATGTGAAGGAGGAACTCCTCAACTGCATAAAAACAATGCATCAAAAATAAGTTATGGATTTTTCTTTTAAATATATTGTAAGTTAAATCTTTACAACAGTGTGATAAGGTATTGTAGAGGTTAACACTGATATATCTATATGTATCTTGCGTTTTCTCAATTCTGTCCTTGTTGATTGTGTATGTATGTTATTGTGCCGTATGTCACCATCAGTTAAGACATTTTTTATGAATGATTAAAAGGCACTCATAGCATATACAATTTATGCTCAGCTTTTCAAAGTAGATTACTGGATATAAAAAAATATGAGCTTTTACGACAAATATGTTTTCATCACTCGAATTTTTCATTACTCGAATTTTGGGGTCAGAGAAAAAACGTAACAAAGCTACATGGTACATTGCTGAGAAAATTGAATTGTGTTATTTAATCTGCATGAACATGAGCAGAGTTTGTTTTCGCTCTGTTCATAATTCGGTACGCCGAGAGTTTCTGGTATTGATGAAAATCAACTAAATGATATGCTGGTGTTTGCATAATTATGAGAGAGGGAATATGTTAATTTTTTATTTGCCATTGGCTGTCAGCAACCACATATGGTAGTCTGTTGGATACATAGATCTATAATAGTAGGTCTGTGGTTGGATAGTGATTTTACTGCCCTGCTTTCACTTCATATGATGTCATTACAGAGTTAGCAATTCTAAATATGTCTTGTTGCATTTTTAATGAAAGTATATTTGAGATACACAAATTGATGAGCTGACAAAGTTGAAAAGGGCACAAGTGGCCTTTCAGAGAGAAAACTGAAAAAATGACTCACCCTATAACCAATAATAACAAACTTATTCCAATAATTAAAAGCCAAGATACACCAAAACTTGCTAAGCATAGAACAACTATCAAGCCCATCCATCCTGCTGTGCTGCTTTCCATATTCTGGAACATAAATATACATGCACCTTGAATATAATAAAATAAAGATATTAAAAAAGTACTTAGGTGAAATTAAAATCTTACCTACCTAACTGTATTGAATCAGTAAAAAAATGCTAGTAGCGACGACGATTAATTAATAAGATCATATTATTTGGCAAAGAATATTGATAAATTTACGTTTTTTTCCATATTTACATAGCTATAATGTTGAATTAATTCGAGGTTATCTCTGATTGTCAACATTGGACATTAATCAACAGAAAACACGAAACCAATGTCAACATTAGCAACGATACAGACAGGCGTCATACGAAAGAGTAGAGGTTCCTGTCTAAAAATGGATTGTACCAGAAGTCACAGATTACAGAAATTTACAGATGAGAAGCTCCGCCCATTTCTAGTTTCTATAATCTGTGCAGAAGTGAAGAACAATAATAATTCAAATTTTAACCAATATGATACTGATTTCAATATTTTCAGTGCAAATTGTTACCAGTAACGATATTTCTAATAAGGTATTCCATATGATACCTGGTGAGTCATCCTTGATTACACATTACGCAAGTAATTTCCAATGTTAGGTTAGGTTTTACGTAGAGAATTTGACTTCTAATTATAGAATGAACTGACCTATCTTCGAGCGAACTGATTGGAGTCCGCTCCAATGTAACCTAACGTACTCTGAAAAGATTCCATAATTATATGCAGGCAAAGTAGATATTCATCACTACTATCAAACATGTACTAACCGAACGCACTCGCTGTGTCGTGTCTATGTCGTGTCAATGTCAAGTGTCAATGCACATTCTCCGCCTTTGTCACAGTATATTGCTACTTTTAGCATTATACTGTGCCTTTGTCTCATAACTTTCCTCCTTTTTCGTTGATATTTTTTTTTTATAGTGGCTTTTCACGTAAATGGCCAAAAGTTCAAAATAGTACTAGAATTGCTTCGAATTCACAATAGTGTTACTAGGGTACCAGATGTTGATGAAAGGTACTAGAAATAGTACAATTGTACTAGGAGGAACATCACTGTTCTTATACAGAACCTCTACTTTTTGGTCATAACGATTTAGTGGAATAATATAACTTCTAATAGATGGCAGCACCTATTGGGATTATAAATATATTTTTTTGATTTCTTGCAGCAAAGTTGTATTTTCCGACGAGCAGAGATATCGAAAACTTTCATAGATGATAAAAAAAAATCTAATTCGATAATTGTTGACTCAGATATTATATCGGAAATATTCCCAATTTTCGATGATCTGAAAAATTCTGATTGATTTAACCAGTTTTTGATCTATATACTTATAAATAACCTTCAACTAATTCACTTTGTTATTTTATGTTATTTCAAAAGCATATAAAAAACAGTTATCAGTATGAGATTTGAGCCTATTCTGGACCTCCCTCCTACCACTTTGTCGTCATGAGAGATTTTCAAGTGACTTTTAGCTGTATACCTGGTGCATGGGCACCTTTTGTGTGTCAATGACCTTGAGATGTCGCTACTGGACTTCAAAAATTTTGTTGAATGATCTTGATGAATGTTGTGTAAATGAATTCAGGATTCATGTTTGACGTTGAGATACCATCTGTAGGTGTAATGGATGGGATTACTTAGAGGTCAAGCGCCCATAAACAAGATACACGGGAGAGACTACAAGCTATATGAAGGGTTGGGAACCGACCCTATCATGATAATGCCATCAGATGGTATACTCCCGAGATATAGCTTCGACAAAACTTTCAAGATAAGCATAGACAGGGATGCGTGGAAAGAGGGATCTCCCATCAATGCAGAAATCGCCGTCTACACTGATGGCTCAAAAACCGACGAAGGTTCAGGAGCCGGCATATATACGGAGCCAAGCCGAAGATACGAATCTCACTGAGCTTAGGCAAATATGCGACGATATTCCAAGCGGAAATCGTTGCAATACATCATTGCGCGCAGGAGAGTTAATGAGGCAAGAGTTCTCAGGAAAAACCATTGTTATTTACTCAGACAGCCAAGCGGCAATAAAAGCAGTCAACTCTATGCAAATTATCTCAAAACTAGTATGGGACTGCATATAGTAGCCCTAAAAGAGCTGCGCAGTCAGAACAGACTGACACTAGCTTGGGTACCAGCACACATAGGTTACAGAGGTAATGAAGAGGCTGATTCACTAGCTCGAGAAGGAGAAAGTTAGGCCCTGAATGGCCCAGAACCGTTTTGCGATATAGCAAATGCTTCACTAAAAACCAGCACCAAATCATGGATTCAGCAGAAATCTCAAGAATAGTGAAATGATTCACCAGGAATGAGACAGGCCAAAGAGTTCATTAAAAAACCGCTGCCAACATTCACAGAATATCTACTAAGCCAGAGAATGAGCACTATTAGAATAATAGTTGGACAGGGCATAGTAGGCTCAATAAACATATGAGCATACTCGGTCTGGCAGAAGAAATGCTATGCAGGTTCTGCCAGGAAGAAGAGGAAACATCAGCACACATACTATGCCACTGCGAGGGCTTGTCGAAGCTGAGGTTTCTAATGCTGGGAGGAGAAAAACCACGAGCTTCCAGATATATGGGAGATCTAAAAACTAGCCTATGGAGTCTCGTGATGAAGACAGGGCTAGACAAAGAACTCCAAACGATTTCGAGGGCACACACAATAGATCTCCAAAGGTCGCGGTGTAGATGCTTATGGCACAGAAGCCCCAAACTAATCTAATCTAATCTAATAAAATGGTTGGGAGAGATTTAATACACGGTAATGAAGATGTTGAATAGGTACTATCTTTTTCTAGTATTTATCATGATTGATCTTTACGTGTGACTTTTATGTGTACTCACTACAAACTATCTAGCTTGTGCAGACCACATAATTAAAAACCATGTATCTGTACTGACCCACTGAGCAAGGTAATATCTGATATATAAGGGTGTCACTGAATAGGTGCGACAAACTTCAGGAGGTGATTCTGCATGAAAAAATGATGACAGTTTATAGTTATAGCTTTTGTTCGCAAATGCTTCGTATTCCGAGATACGGGGTGTTAAAGTTTTTCTTAAAAAGTTACTATTTATTTATTGCTCTGAAACTGGTAGAGATATGCAAATTAAATTTAGTGGGTTTTAAGAAGTAGTTATTGCGCATTTTCTGACATGCAATTAAGACTTTTATGTTCATCATTGGCACGCATTTTTAAAGAAAAAAATTATACGCCACTGAGATATTTTATACTAACAATCATTTTTGGATTCTTCGTTCAATTTGTGACAAAAAATCTCATCTGCCTTTTTTGTGCGGGGCGCCGTTTTTATGCAAAAAAATTAAACATCTTAACGCGTATTTTTCCTTTCTTTAATACTTCATCAAAAACTTTCTAATACAATAACATTAAACCAGAACAATAACAGAAAATAACACTAATAAATAAATAGGCGCAAAGCTACAACAAATGTTCAAAATGACCTCCCTCAGACGTGATACAAGACTCAACTCTTCGCCTCATTTATTGTCGTATTCGCGCAAATAATATTCCTGGTGTATTTCTTATTGTCTCACAGCCGGCTATAATTCGATTCCTCAGGTCTTCAACATTTTCGATGGGAGTGGAATAAAATAACGACTTTAGAAAACCTCACATGCAAAAATCTAGAGGATTCAAATCCGGCGATCGAGCAGGCCAATGTTCCGTACCTCCCCTACCTATCCAACGATGTGGATATACTGTATCTGAGTGATCACGTACATTAATGCTAAAATGGGCTGGTGCACCATCATGCATGAACCATAAGTGTTGTCTCAGCTGTAGTGGGAGTCGTTGTGGGAGGAAATATAATATAGACCGGCTAAATGATCATCAATTACCCCAAGCCATACATTTACTGAAAACTGTTGCTGAAAATGAGCTTAAAAGATTCCATGTGGATTTTCCTCAGCCCAAACGTGATTGTTATGGAAATTAAACAGTAAATAAAACGCCATTGAAAAAATTAGGAATTTGAGCGATTTGATGAAGAATCCAATGACAAAAAACTAGGCGCGGAAGAAAGTCTCTAGGTAGTAGAGCTTGCACACGTTGAATATGGAATGGATACAATTAATTGCTGTTCTTTAAGAATTTTAAATACAGTGAAGTTGCTTACATTCAATGTGTTGGCAATCTTTCGAGTACTTGTTTCAGGTGACTCCGCAATCAACTGGAGAACTGCTTCTTCCAGTTGCACAGTTCGTACTTCTCGAGGGTGCCCGCAGTCAGCCGTTTCTTTTTTAAATGTACCATTTTCGCGTAAACATTTGTCAGTTTTCTACTAAAACTACTTTGCAATGCTCTTGGGATATCATGATTAAAATTATTTCCCGTATGTATGGTCACCCCATTTGAATCGAAAATTGATTTTATCTATGATATATTTAGAAAGCATTGCAATGTAGTTCATGTGGAATACTTTGCCAAGTATCAACGGGATATATTTCAATGGTACGAGGAGGCAGAAGTTGTTTTATGACTTTTTGGCGAATATGACTATACATATTATATAGGTTAAAGCAGAATACGTGATTACATAATCCATTTTCACTATTAGTTTAATGATCTTTTGCCAAGTAGTATCAACAAATTTTCTCATGACTGTAGTATGTCGACATCTGACTATCAAATCCCAAAATAAGTTGGACCCATTAGGTTTACCAAACACTCCAAACAGGCATATTTTGGGTGGAACAACGAATACCATTTTGCATCTTCTGATTCTCTTCATTCATTTACACCACTAATATTATGAATGGTTGAAACCAGTTCTTTGAAAATAATTGATGAATACACAATTCCAATTTCAAATTGTATTACTCACATGACTGCATACCACATGCAAAGCCCATGAATGTTTAAAATCTGAAGAAAAATACAGTTTCTCATACTCTATCCAAGGACTGGTGCAAAGAACAGAAAACTAGTTCTCGTTCAGAGAATGTTCTGATATGGCTTACTTGGAAATATATGGAAATAAATACAAATCTTCCACCTTATGGGTGCACTATAGCATGTTAAAAACAATGCTTATTAACAATAATGGTGTGGACATCAGTAAATAGAGCATTTCTAAAGCAGAAATCAGATGGATACAAATAAAAAAAATCTAAATTTTCCTCAACGAAGGAGATTGATACGTTCATCAAAGAAGCCCCAGATAACGAATACATTGATGAATGACAATTCGTGATTTTGAAGATTTATGTGCCGCAGTGTTGGTCCACATTCCGAACACTAAAACAAAAACTTCTAGAAAAGGAGGGCATGCTTTTCTGCGCCATCTGCTCCTGGTCATAGAATTTTTTAGGTCTATAAAAAAGAAACATTTACCCAAAATTTTAGCTTCCAAACCATTCCGGAACAACTTCAAATAAGCTCTTCTTCAGCAAAATTTTGAAGGCAATAAAATAATGAAATAGACATTTTGGCAACGTCGCAAGTGTGCGTATTGTGGTCTTCGATGTAATTACATAGGTAGAGACCGATTATTTGCATAATCATTGAAAACCAATGTTGCCACTTTGTATTTTTTTAAAAAAAAATTATGTTATTATTTTTTTATGCATATGATAAAAATTATTCTAGAGTGAAAAAAAGGAAAATATTGATATATTACTCATTTATAAGCATTCAAAAGCATTCAAAATTTTTTTCAGAAAAGGCTCACATTTGCCTATCAAAAGCATACCCTTCTTTACTGTAATGTCAGCTGCTTATTTTTTTCAAAATTATCAGAAAGGAAAATGCACTGTCCATAAAATTGGAATAAATAAAATATTGTAATAAAACTGCACTAACTAATTTTTGATAATTTATATACCACGTCTCAATCAATAATTTATATCACATGTCACTATTTTAATTTATCTTTACCGACACTCTCTATTATTCAAATATCGACTGATTTCAAAAACTGTCGTCTCGCCGTGGAGATTCCTTTTATACAGGGTCCTGCAGCGCGGTCTTCCATATCTCTATTATGGTAATAGATAGATGGATCATTTAATGAGCAAAATGATACTATTTCCTGAGCTCTACAAATTGAAAATGATGGCACCTCACACAGGGTGTTCAGTTTTTTCTGGGCGGGTCCCAACTTTGTTTTTTTAAATGGCAACCACTATTTTTTATCAGTTTTTCGTTTGCTACATGAAAAATTAAAGGTACTTTATATGGATCATTTTTTCAAAAATTTTGACGATTTTCGAGATTTTTAGCATAACAGCTTTTTTTTCCCAAAATTCGTCACTCATACTATTTGAAATTATGAAGTTGTACCAAGTCCTATTGAAATAAGTTTTTGGTGAAATTATGTACGTTGATGACTCTCTCAAACGATATATCAAATATCGACATGTGATATACAGGGTGCGAAAAATAGCTTGCTAAACATTGTAAATAAAAATGTGCAAAATCTTCCATATTTCAAACGGAGCACCCGATATATTATCGATCCATAAAAAGCGCCAACAAGTGCTCTACAAATTTCATTAAATATTCTCTATGGTTAAAATCAATAGTTTTTGTTAAAAAGGCATTTTTGTGAAAAATGACAATTCTTCTTATTTCTTCGCTATAGTCTCAAAGAACGACTTTCTTTACCACACAATCCATTTGAAACGACTGAAAAAAAAGTTCTAAATATCATTAATAAATCAATTCATTTCAAGTAGTTATTTCAGTTGTCAACTGGCAAATTACAAAACTGTTATAGGGATAGTTTGATGAAAGTTATTGATAAAAGTTTCACAAAATATGATCAACATGTCTTCCATCTTCTTGAATACAGAGCTGAATTATATGTTCGAAAGACCGTTCCACGCTGCGCAAGAGCTGGTGTAATGCGGCGAAAAGCATTCGTTATTCGAAGTCGCATATTTTCGGAAGAAGTTGTTGGCTCAACAAAAACAAATATTTTTTATGTATCCCCATAAGAAAAAATCCAGTTTTGTTAGGTCGTGTGATCTAGCGGGCCACCTGACAGGTCCATTCCGTCCCATCCATTTATTGGGAAATGCCTCATTTAGTTGATCTCTCACTTCTCTCGAATAGTGAGCAGGAGCGCCATCATGTTGTAACCACATTCTATGGCGAAGATCAAGAGGAATATCTCCTAACAAACCTGGTAAATTATTTCGTAAAAAATTGAGATACATTGCTCCATTCAGATGTCCCTCAAAAAAATATGGACCAATAACATTATTTTCCAATGATTCCTCCCCAGACATTAATTGACCACCTATGTTGATAATCTAACAGTCTTAATAAGTGGGGATTTTCAGTCGAATAATAATGCTAATTATGTCGATTTACAAATCCATTTTTATGGAATGTCGATTCATCTGACCATAATATGTTATTGAAAAAATTGTCGTCTCCGCGAATTTTTTTCATGGCCCAATTGCAAAATCTTACTCTTCTCTCAAAATCTGTATGCAGTAGTTCTTGATGTAATTGAATATGGTATGGATGACAGCGATTCTTCCTCAAAATTCGTTGCACTGATCTTTCACTTATATCCACTTTTTCACCAATCTGCCGTCCTATGCGGATCTTCTTCAACAGCAAGAAGAACTCTCAATTCATTATCCTCATTAGTGGCTGGTTTGATGCGCTCATGTTTGGAGTAATTATTGATATAACCGGTTTCAACAAATCTAGTTAGGACCTTTTGGAATGACCTTTGAGAATACATTCTACTCGCCAATAAACAATTCCTGTCTGATTCACCTAATATGAAAACCATATCAATCATATCAGTTTCTGAAAACAACATTTTGATTAAATTAAACCGAAACTTCTCAATAATACAGCAACGTTCAGTAAATATTTCAATAATTATACTGTCATTCACTAAAGATTTCAATACTCATAATACTGGCAGGTAGGTAAGTACACGTAACAAAATGATGGTGAAGAAATAGGAAGAATTTACAATTTTCGACAAAAATGCTTTTATAAGAAAAACTGTTGAATTTAACCATACGGAACGTCATCGCATCCTCCGGTGGTCTGAGGGTGCGGACTTGGTCGTGGTTTCCAGGGTAAGGGGCCAACCTATTGAAATGGACGACTCTGGGTTTTCCTCTAGGTGGTTTTTTAATTCGGTAGACCACGTCATTTATCCTCAAAATCTTATAAGGACCTTCCCATGAGTTCCGCAATTTTGGTGATAGGCCACGACGACGCTTGGGGTCGTACAGCCAAACCAGGTCACCAACCTTAAATCCTCCGGCATCGGTCTTGATGTCATAGGTCTCTTTCATTCGGTTGCTGGCACTCTGGATGTTCAAATGGACTCTTTCGTGGATGTCTTCCATTCTCTGCCGAAGTTTGCTGACATAGTACTTTCCCGCAGTGTCTTGTCCTGGTGGCGTCTCAAACTTCAGGTCACATGGTAGTCGCAGCTCTCGGCCCATAATAATACTAGCAGGGGTTTGGCCGGTCGACTCGTGTACCGCAGAACGATATGACATCAGGAACAAATGGAGATACTGGTCCCAGTCTCTTTGGTGGTCAGAGACTATCTTGGATAAGTGGCGGTTTATCGCCCTGTTCATCCGCTCCACCATTCCATCAGACTGAGGATGTAAAGCCGTAGTTCACGTCTTCCGGATGTTCAGTATTCGACACAATTCCTGTAACAAGTTGGACTCGAGATTTCTGCCTTGGTCTGAATGCAGTTCCAGTGGGACACCAAATCGACAAATCCACTCCTTCACCAGAACGTCGGCGACGGTTATGGCTTCCTGGTTGGGCAGGGCATAGACTTCAGCCCACTTGCTGAAGTAGTCCATTGCCACGAGGATGTATTTGTTCCCGTGGTCAGATTCTGGAAACGGTCCGGCAATATCGATAGCGATTCTCTCAAATGGGCTACCAACGCTGTACTGACGCATTGGGGCCTTGGGTCGCGTTCGAGGTCCATTACTTGCGGCGCATACAGCACACTTTTTGCACCAGTCTTGAACGTCTGCCTGACAATTGGCCCAGTAAAACCGTTGCCTCACTTTCTGGAGAGTCTTCGTCACTCCCAGATGTCCTCCGGCTATCATGATTTTCTCGAAGCACTTCCGGTCTTCTGCTTCTTGGTACAACTGTCTGACGTCTTTCTTCTCCACCATCCTCGGACTCCAACACACGCTTCAGAACTCCGTTGTCCAGAGTAAGGGAGTTCCATTGAGCCCAGTAGGACTTGATGGCTGGCGAGTATCCTGCTACTTCCTGTCATGTCGGTCTTCGGTTACTCCTCTTCCAGCCGATAACTAAGCCAAGATCTGGATCTTACTCTTGGTCTTTCTGGAGCTTGCGGTCATTCCAGATATCATCTACCGCCGTTGTTCTACAAACTGTCGCCTCTTTCTCCTCTGCTCGTAGGCAATGTGAGCAGTCATCTGGACATGGCCTTCGCGATAAGGCATCTGCATTTCTATGCCTGGTCCCTGCTCGATGTTCTATGTCGAAGTCGAATTCTTGGAGTCTCTCAATCCAACGTGCCACCTGACCCTCAGGATTTTTGAAATGTAGAAGCCACTTGAGGGCGGCGTGGTCAGTTCTCAGCAGGAATCTCTTGCCATACACATACTTGTAAAAGAGATCTACTCCTTTGACCACAGCCAGCAGCTCCCGTCGGGTGACACAGTAATTTCGCTCCGGTTTACTGAGGGTCTTGCTGAAGTACCCGATGACTTTTTTCTGTCCATCCTGGATCTGAGACAGGACAGCTCCAAGTCCCACGTTGCTGGAGTCCGTGTCCAGAATGAATTTTCCGTTCGGAAGAGGATAACTTAGTATTGGCGCCTTGATTAATGCCCCCTTCGGACCACTCGAACTTTGTCCGTCCTTCCGTGAGCCTGGTCAATGGTTTGGCGATGTTAGCAAACCCTAGCACGTACCGACTGTAGTAGGTACATAGGCCAAGAAAACTCCGAAGTTGATGGATATCTTTGGGAATGGGTCAGTCTTTAACAGCTTTAATTTTCTGGTCATCTACTGCTACTCCTTCCCCAGAGACAATATGGCCAAGATAGTGGACTTCTTTCTGAAATAGGTGACATTTTTTAAGGCTCAGTTTCAATCCGGAGTTCCTCAGACGCAGAAATACCTCCTCCAGATTTTTCACGTGGTCTTCGAATGATCTGCCGACTACGATGATGTCATCGAGGTATACAGAGCAAGTCTTCCAGGAAAGTCCCTTCAACACCGTCTCCATTAATCTCTCAAAAGTGGCTGGAGCGTTACAAAGTCCGAATGGCATAATGGTAAATTGCCACAGCCCTGAGCCGATGGTGAAACCTGTCTTCTCTCGATCTTCTGGAGCCAGTTCTACCTGCCAATATCCGCTCTTCAGGTCTAAGGTCGAGAAGACTGTAGAGCCGGCGAGCGTGTCCAAGGTGTCATCTATTCTAGGTAGTGGGTAGCTGTCTTTCTTTGTCACGTTATTCAGTTATCGGTAATCCACGCAGAATTGTGTTGATCCGTCTTTCTTCTTTACTAGTACAACTGGAGATGACCAGGGGCTCTCAGATGGTTCAATCACTCTTCTTTCCCCATGTCCCTGACTATTTTGTCTGTCTCTTCCTTCTTGGCAAGAGGGAGTCTCCTCGCTGATTGACGGATTGGTCGGGTATCTCCAGTATCGATTCTGTGCAGGACCACCTTTGCTCTACCCTCTTTTCCTTGTCCGGTGTCAAACACGTCTTGGTATTTCCTCACTAAATCTTTTAATCTGGGCTGCTGTGCCGGTTTTATGCCTCTCGATGATATGGCAACTAGCTTTTCTAATTCTGCGGGTAGATTGTTGGCTTGGCTAATGGTACCGGATACATTCCTGACCACAGAGGAAATTGGCGAGCAGTGGCCCAAAGTTGTTCCTTTCTTCAACGTCACTGGATGGTAATTAACATTCATGACCCTTACTGGTATAAATTTATCGGCGCGCAGTAAGATCTTCCCAATGGTAATTCCTCGTCCAATTTTCTCATCATGGAGCTCGGGCTCGAACATCACCACGCTCCCGTTGCTCACTCCGCCATCCATACGAGCCTCCAAAATGGTTTCAGCTCTCTCGGGAATGCTCATGTCACAACCCGGATCATTTCTTCGATTCTGCCGTGAAGCACCAGCTCTTCTCCGTTGACACGTAGAACGCCGTCTTTGAAGTTCAGCTCGAACCCTCTGGAATTCATTATGTCCATTCCAATGATTGCATCGTCCTCGATGTCCATGACCAGTGCTCGGCTTAGTTTCGTGCTGCCTAAAACCAAGTCGATCGTTAACTCGCCATATACAGTGGCTGGATCCCCTGTTGCTGTGCGTAGTTTCCAGTTTGACGGTTCAATTCTTGCCGGTGTTTTGGCAAAAGTAGGTCCGAGAATTGTTCTTGTCGCACCTGTATCTAGCAGCATGGTGCGAGGCTTGTTGTTAATGATACCGTCCACGAATACACCTTTGTTTTGTCGTTGAAGAACAGCGACATATGCGTTATTAATTGGGGCTTGCTGGATACATGCCGACGACTGCCCCTTCTCATCGACCTTCTTTAGTTTTCCTGCGTTGGTGTAGAATCTTTAAATGTGGGGCATTTGCTACGCACATGCCCGATCTTACCATAATTTCAGCATCTTATTTGCCTTCTTTCAGGCAGCACTTCCTTTATTAGCTTCTTTATGGTCCCTTCCAGGTCAGCTGTCTCCTGTGGGTCCTCCTCAATAAATCGAACTTTTCCCTGGCTTTTGCAAGATTGTTTTGCCGCTTCGAACTCCAGGGCGCGTGCTAGTGCATCTACAAGGTGGGTTGGTCGAGCTAATGTCAGTGCTTGCCGGGTTTCTTGGTCACGAAGTCCATCTAAGAATGCCTGTACGGCTAATCGCTCCATAACATTTTCTGGTGTAGCTGGATAAGCAAGACAAACCAAGCGTGCAATATCAGCTTCGAATTCTTGCAGTGGTTCGCTTGATTTCTGACAACGATTTTTCATCTGTGAATGGTACACGTGTTCTAAGTGGGCTTGGCCATACCGTAGTTCTAGATGTTTGATCAGCTGTTCATAGTCCTCCTGCTCTTGGGCGGTTAGGGTTTGTAAAATATTCGTTGCTTCTCCTCGCAACGCCAGTGTTAATGCTACAGCTTTCTCTCCTGCATTCCATCCATTCGCCTTGGCCTCAGCTTCGAATTGTCGGTGGTAATTTGTCCATGGAGTTTTTCCGTCGAACTGAGGCGATTTCAATGAGAGCTTTCCTGGTTCAGTACTGACCTTGAAATCTTTGATGTCTTTTTGAACTTCCTCCATGTTCGTACTCAGATCCGGCATTGAATTCCTGTTTAAAATTTCTGGGATGTGCACAGAATCCATTCGCTTTTCTAACTCACAAAATTTTTCTTTGAATTTTTCCATTTCTGTCTCGACAGTTCCCATCCTTTCTTCCAACCGACTCGCCACACCGCAGACTTCTTCTTTCAAGCTTTTTGAATTTTCTAGAAGCTCTTCTCTCAAATTCTCCGAGTTTTTCTGAAGCTTCACTTCTAGATTTTTCGAATTTTCTAGAAGTTTCTCTTGGAGTTCCTCCTTCAAACTATTCGAATTTTCCTCGAATTTATTCATAATAGTAAGAGATTTGAGCCGGTTCTGGGCCTCCCCCCACTACTATGACGTCATCAGTGACCTTGGGGTGACCTTCAGGGATGATCTTGGTGCATAGGTGCCTGTGTGGGTCTATGACCTTGGGATGTCCTTGAAACGATTTTTAAATTTTGTAATTTTTGACCTTGATGTAGGTTTTGATGAGGTGTTCAAGGTTTTTGTTTGACCTTGAGATGACATTTGGGTGACAGAGATTTTTTTTTCATACACGGACAAGTACTTTTTCCAAGTACTTATATTTTTTTTACCTCCAAGACTAAAAACATTTATGTGTACACTTGCTACTATGTATGACATTCATATAATGTACTAACACATGAAAATCTAGAGAAGGCACACGTCCACACCACGGAGATCCAGTCAGATATGTGAACTCTGATTCCTCTCCGATACTTACCTTGTAGTGGTGGTGGTAGTAAGCGTGTGTGACGTCATCCGACTATGAGGAGTGCATCTGAAGTAGCCCACGCTCGACGCTTATAATATATACGGATAAGTACTTTTTCCAAGTACTTATATTTTTTTACCTCCATAACTACTATAACCTTCATGTGTACACTTGTTACTGTACATGACTTTCATGTGTACCAACACATGAAAATCTAGAGAAGGCACACGTCCGCACACCACGGAGATCCAGTCAGATATGTGAACTCTGATTCCTCTCCGATACTTACCTTGTGGTGGTGGTGGTAGTAAGCGTGTGTGACGTCATCCGACTATGAGGAGTGCATCTGAAGTAGCCCACGCTCGACGCTTATAATATATACGGACAAGTACTTTTTCCAAGTACTTATATTTTTTTACCTCCATGACTACTATAACCTTCATACTGTGCATGACTTTCATGTGTACCAACACATGAAAATCTAGAGAAGGCACATGTCCGCACACCATGGAGATCCAGTCAGATATGTGAACTCTGACTTCTCTCCGCCAGTGTATACCTTACAGTGTTGGTGGGAGGAAGCGTGTGTGACGTCATCCAACTATGAGAAGCGCATCCGAACACGATCCAGTCATACGTATCAGAAGCAACCCTCGCTCGACTCTCGCTATAGTGGGAATGGTCCGCTGACGTCACACATCCACACGATGCAGTTATGTAACGACTACTGTTCACTCTTCATCTTGTATGTATCGATAGCGAGTTAAATTAGAAGTGTGCATGGTGGGGGCTCTGTGACGTTGCATGAGTAGTCGAAGCGGATAGAATTTGTTCATCCTCTTCCCCACTCATTGAAATTATATTTAAAGGAGGTGGGAATGATTGTTAAATCAGTATCTCATTGAGTTTTGTGCTGAGAACACATCGAGAAAATGTATTCCTATGACTGTGGTAAATCGTTTACTCGTAGTGATAATCTCCGTCGTCATCAACTTCAGAGTTGCCAAGGTGGGCCTTCTGTGGAAAGGATTAAGTTAGATGCGGCTGCATCGACACCAATGTACACATGCAATTGTTGTAATGTGACAATCCCTGCATCCCAAGTTAGTTCTCATAAAAGAACTCTCCAGCACAAGAACGATGCATGTGTCCAAGTTAGTGATGGCATACACATTATAAGGAATGCTTTCAAGTGTAGAATTGTAAGCTATCGAGTGGAAAGTCCGAATATGTACACTGACTATATGTCGTTCTTCAATGAGATCAGGGACAAAGTTATTGGATTACTTGAAGAGGCAATAAAGGTTCACAAGATCTTCAAAGTGAATATGGAGGTATTTAGCAGCTACATTGTCCAAACACGGGATTTGATTGATACCAAGTCATTCAACTCACAAAATAAAATTGTGGACCAGTCTACGGATTTGGGTGCATTATTTGATGGATTCCGTGATGCCATCATTGCTCAGGCTACGGAATTTGAAGAACGTGATTCAGGTATGTTTAAAGTTTAAATTCTATTTACACGAATATTAAATTATTTTTATGTTTCAGAATAGAGCTGTGGAAAAGTTGTTCCTCGAAGTGAACATCAACAAGTATAGTCCACTCAGCGGATGTTCATATGTGAAGCTGCCCGAGTTCATTGAGACAAGAAAAGGCGTTGTGAATATTCGCAATGAGGATCAACACTGTTTTGCATGGCCATCACATCTGCTTTGTTTCCTGCGAATGGTAGAGTGTCAGAAGTTTTCTCATACCCCCACTATTCCGATGTTTTGAATGTAACAGGTATGGATTTTCCAGTTAAACTTCAAGCTATAAAAAAGTTTGAGGACATGAATGATATTTCGATTAATGTATATGGATTAGAGAAGAAACTTGATAAGGGTAAAATGAAATATAAAGTGGTTGGTCCGTTGCGTTACTCACAGAGAAGACTAAGAAGACATGTTAATTTGCTACTTATAACTGATGATTCTGGCAATAGTCATTATTGTTGGATTAAAGACCTTTCTAGATTAGTTTCAAGTCAACTATCTGCGTATGAGTATAAAAAATATTTTTGTGATAGATGTTTATTGTATTTCTCTCACGAGCGATTACTGTTATGTCATCAGTTGCATGACTCTAATCATTTGAGTACTACAACAACATCAGTCAATTTCAGAATTAACAAATATGGTAAAATGATACCGGGGAATTCACTTATGTTTGAAAATTTTGAGAGACAAATGAAGGTGCCATTTGTAGTTTATGCTGATTTTGAATCAGTTCTCAAACCCATTCAAACTAGTCAACCCAATCCTAAACACTCATACTCGAATAAAACATACAAACATGAACCTTATTCATTTGCTTATTCGATAAAATGTTCATATAATGACAAATTATCAAAATTTGTTACATATAGGGGTGAGGATGCAGCCGAGAAATTTGTCACAAAGCTTGAAAATGATTTAAGAAATATTTATCACAATCATCTGAGATATCCAATTCCTATGGTTGCACAAACCCCCACGGAAGAAGAAGAGTTTTCTTCTGCACAATTTTGTGGAATATGTGATAAACCATTCACGGGTGGTGATGTGAAAGTGAGAAACCATTGCCACCTCAATGGAAAGAAAAGATCACCTGCCGCTCATTCCGTATGTAACTCAAATTTCAAATTACCAAATTTTGTTCCGATAATTTTCCATAATCTTAGTAGGTATGATTGTCATTTGTTCATAAAAGAACTGTATAGAAACAAAGACAAAGTGGTTGTTATCCCACAAACTAAGGAAAAATATATATCGTTCACCAAGCATCTATTCACTCACACATACACTGACAAAGATGGAAAAGAGAAGAAGAATTATTTGAAAATGAGATTTATAGACAGTTTCAAATTCATGTCGGATTCTTTGCAGAACTTAGGTGCTAACTTAACATCCGATCAGTGTATTGAGATGCATAAACATTTCCACAAATTGACAAATTCAATTTGATGAGAAAGAAAGGTGTTTTTCCATATAACTTTGTTGACCATATTGACAAGTTGAATTATCCAACTATTCCCACTAAAAATTAATTTTATGACAATCTTAACGAGGAGCATATATTAGATAAGGATTATATGAGAGCAAAACTTGTTTGGCATTTATTCGAGTGTCAGAGTTTGGGAGAATACTCGGATTTATATTTGAAGTCCGATGTGCTTCTATTATGTGACATATTTGAAAACTTCAGAAACATATGTTTAGATAAATATAAATTAGATCCGGCGCAGTATTATACAGCACCCGGATTATCATGGGATGCAATGCTAAAGTATACAAATATTGAATTGAATACGTGGTGGAATAAGTCAGTGTAGTGAAAGGAAGCATGTAGCTAATATTAAATTTTTACCCGATTATAACCCCGATGAACCTTCATCGTTCATATCATATTTAGATGCCACCAACCTATATGGTCACAGTATGTCACAACCATTACCTACCAACGATTTTGCTTGGCTAACTCCCAATGAAATTATCAATTTGGACGTAATGGGTGTAGCATCTGATAGTCCATATGGTTATGTTCTTGAAGTAGATGTTCATTATCCCCAAGAATTATATGACAAACATGCTGATCTCCCTTTTCTCGTTGAAAGTTTAATACCTCCACATTCCAAATCGAAAATACCTAAATTAATACCAAATTCAAATGACAAAAGAAAATATATTGTACATTATAAAAATTTACAGCAGGCTGTGGCTAATGGTCTTATTGTCATCAACACACATAGAGTGCTGAGATTCAAGCAGTCATGTTGGATGAAACCTTATATCGATTTGAATACTGAAATGCGAAATCGATCTAACAAAAAAGCTGAAAAACATTTCTATAAACTTACGAACAATGCAGTTTATGAGAAAACAATGGAAAACGTTGATAACAGAATTGATGTTAGACTGGTTACGCATTGGGAAAGTATCAAGAGGAAAATGGGTGCTAGCGCCCTAATTTCACGCCCAAATTACAAAAGCTGTTCAATATTTTCCGAAAATTTTGTTGCAATTCAATTGGGAAAAGTTAATGTATTATACGATAAACCACTATATTTGGGATTTTGTATTCTAGAATTATCCAAAACAGTCATGTACAACTTTTTCTATGGTTGTATTAAACGTCATTAGGCAGAAAATGCCACCTTACTCTACACTGACACGGATTCTTTAATTTTGAAAGTAAAAACCGATAATTTTTATGATTTCATTACCAGCAATATAGGTGAATTTGATAATTCCAATTACAAAGTAGGAAATCAATTCAATAATCCTATTACAAAATCAATTCTGGGTAATTTCAAAGACGAATTTCCGAATGATCTCATAATTAGCTTTTATGATACCGGTGCCAAAGCATATTATGTTCAGTCTGTGGGTAATGAATTTAAGAAAGCAAAATGAGTCAAAAGATCCGTTATAAAGAATGAATTAACATGTGAAGATTATAAGAAAATTGTTGAACATGGTGGTTTAATATTCAGGAAGATGAACTCATTTAGAAGCATATTACATGAAATGTATACTGAATTGAAAAACAAAGTTGCATTGTCATACCATGATGATAAACGGTTCATCATTCCCAATACGACACAAACTCTTCCTTGGGGGTCATAGCGACATATAATTCAACCAGAATGATCCAGAAGAGAATATTCGTTGGGTTTCCAATATTATTCAATCTTTTTCTCAAGAGAGTCCGTTAGATCAATTACTTCATTTATTAACAGCTGAATTGAACAAATGAAATATCATTTAAATGGAAAATTCACCACCGTCATAATTATTTATTTGTATTCTATATGTGATTACGCTTATTGTATAAAAGTCAAATTATACTAGTCAATTTTAGTAAATGTCTTGTTTTCCTGTTATCAAATATATATATTTTTGAATAAACACGTTATTCTGATTTCCTATTGTTTCATTTAATTGAATCAAATGCCTACTCAGAGATATATAGAAATAGTTGTTTTGAAATCATCAGTATGAAAGATATCGAGGTGGGAGAAAGATGTCCAAAGCTATTGATAAATTTGGTCGTAGACGAAAATGGGGTACTGTTAAAGTTCGAGTTCTTCAAGGTTCTCAGGGTCCTCAAGCTTTCACCTGATGACCAATATGATATGCAAGGTAAAAGACTGAAAAATGCTGGTGAACCGATAGATGAGAGAGATTGTGTAACTCAGTTATATCTCAATGAACAAATCAATGAGTCGAAGGCACTTGTCGTCAAAGCCTTGCCGGCTGCCATACTTGCCACAACGGCTCAAATTGTACCTGATGCCCGTCATGCTTTTAACAAAAAAATAGAGGAGGTGACAGATGAACTGGATCGCAAGTACAGTAATCTAAAAAGTGATGTGGATATCAAAGTATGGGATGCTACAGCTACAATGACACGAAACATAACAGAGTTGACAGGTGAACTCAATCACAAATGCGATATTGTGAAAAAGGATTCGGATAATGCATTGGATATTACATCTGCAATTATGCAAAAATATGACGATTTGGAGAAGAGAATAGTTGTATTGGAGAAGAAACATCAGAGGTTATTCGAATTGGAGAAGAAACATCCTGATATTTGGCTCACACATAGACCAAAACTTTGGGCTCCAGGCAGTGATCCACACCAAGCTGTTTGAAAAATTAATTTGTATTATCATAAAAATATATAGAATAAATTTAGTCATACTAAAGTTATTTTTATTACAATACCATCATGCTATTAACACATTCACGTACACTGATGTTCTCGCTAATACTGCTTGGGAGACTCGAGCGCTCTCTACTCTTAGGCAGAAGAATTGTGGTGGTGGTACCCATACTCTGATTGAAACATATAAAAGAAGAACTGGTCACTGAATACTTCATTCGAATTTCATAGTTCGAATATTGTATCGTATTGTGATGGATAGTTATATGGAAGTCCTAGCCAGCCTGTTCCACAAAGACATTAACAACTTTGAGGAGTACTGGGACGACGACCTAGAGGTGGAAGTTGAGGAAGTACCAGCGGTCCATGAGCTGGAGGAAATGGTGGATCAGCTGGTGAAGGGGTTGAGGCGGATTCTGTCAGCGAATTCGACTCCATCATAAGTCGTACCATACCAATCAACATGTAGGAGACGTTGAACAATTTTGCAACCAATTTGTATTGTTGCACATTGGCCTTCGTTGCAATTGATGCTGGTGATGAAGGCCAGTTCTTCGTCTGCCGTATCTGTTATGTACGGTACTGTGGTATGAATGACAATGGTGGATTGTATGATAATCACCATTCACATGTAACTGTCGAGTATGCTGATACTCCAACCCAACATTGTTATGCATGCCAAACTCCTTTGTTTCAACTGACTCCACTAAGGAAATGTATCTTTTGTAATACTTAGCGGAGTTGGAACAGGGGCGGGGTTATGACGGAGGGCGGGGTTTCGACGGAGGGCGGGGTTATGACGGAGGGCGGGATTTAATTTGGGTGGAGCAATTGTTTAAAAGGAGAGTTCCCTCTGAATATTCTTCAGTTGACTTCGAGTTCTCAAAGTCAACATCTCCAGCACCAGCAGCAGTTTCCAGTCTCCAGTCTCCAGAATCCAACTTTCATCGGTAAGTACACAATCTTATATTCATGCATTTGTTTAATTATTTTTTCAATGTTTAGCAATGGATCCATCGACACCAGTGGCCAACTTCCTCATGGTAGCAGCAGCCCTAACTAATGTTAGGGTCGAGGAAGAAGTCAGACGTAGAGGACCATCTCCGCCACCTCCACCAGGACACCAGGACATCGATGATGATGCCTTCTTCAATGATGTCATGGAGACGATCAGGCAGGACGCGGATATCCCGGAGCCACTGACGCCGATGGCTTCACAGGAGCAAGGTGGTGGTGTACGAAAGCGATATGGCGATACCATTGACGATGGTGCCCCCAAACGAGGAAAATCGTCAAAGGTGAAATCGATAGAGATCGTTGAGGATAGCGAGGACGAGTTCGAGCCTACACCACGAGCAAGTAGTAGCTGCTTGAAATCGTAATCGAAGAAGCAATTGGGGCAAAGCAGTAGGCGTAAGGTTGGTGTTATTCCCGCATATCGTAAGAAATGCGATAAAACCAACCCTTACTAAGGAGGATGGCCATCATCCTCAAGAGGTGCGGTCCCTGTTGTGACTCCTGTCCCACCACCTGCTAAAGTGCAAGTCATCAGCGTGGATGTAGTGGCACCACCGCCAGCTGTCCCTCCACCAGCCCCGATCGTGGAGGTAGTTGCCACCGTGGATCCCGTCGCTGGACCTTCAAGGGCAAGGGAGCCGATCACACACGTCGTCGCCTTGGAGTCTATCGCTCCCACGCTTTATACGGACGTGGACCAGCTACTGGGGGAGGTGGAGGAGGCCGAGCGCGACTGCCAGCGGAGTCGATTAGCGCGGGCAGAAATTGCCAGCCAGCTGGCCGATCTGATGGTGCGAGATCGACAGGAAGCCATCCTGGAGACCGAAAGGGTCACCAGGTTGGAAACTGCCAGAGCGCGTGTGATGGCTACGACGGAGAGGATGTTGGCAGCCCTCCGACGTCTAGACAATAAGTAGATAAATAGGTATTTTATATAGGTTTAGTTATTTGTAAGTGTGTTTTAAAAATTAATTTAATTGTAAGTTGTAAATATAATTGGTTATTAATAATAAAAAAAGATGAAGTGAAAAAAAGGAGTGTACATTAAATTTATTGGTTTGGTACACACTGGGCAATGCGATGTTTGGGGCATTGCTCTTCACTTAATCTTAATTGTATTTTCTGATACTTGTGTTATTCAATAAGTACCTATATAATTCCAACTCTGAAACATTATTCAGGAAATCATCTCAATTGTATTATTCAATAAGTATGTTGAGTATTTCCACCACTACCACCATCTATAACCTCCACCTTCTCTCCCACCATTTCTATCTCATGAGTTAGTATAAATTCAATGCGGACTCAGATTATAGTATCAGTCTTCTAAGATGCCTCTCCCAGACTCCACCACAGCTCCGAGACGTTGCGAAAGATTTGAAGACGATGCCGAGATAATTCGACAGATGCCACCGTCGTTGTACCCGGTCCAGGTACACCAAATATTCCAAGGGGCTCTATATCATGACAGGAATGATGATCGAGTTTCCAGAGGGCCAATTCAGGTGGCTGAGATCAGCGACTCCTGGGATACGTGGAATTTCTCGTCCCCGCCAACATCATTATCATCATCGGAATATGGTGATGAAATGGAGGAGCACCCGGAGGAATGGTCAGATGAGTCTGACATCTCCGAGGATGATGTGGTCGAGGATGACCACATAGAAAAAAACGCAGTGGTCGAGGATGTCGAATTCATCGGCATCGAGGATGTCGACATGGATGACCACCCGGAGGAGCATCACCTGGAGGACGATGACTCCGACGATGACACCATCATCGTGGTGTCATCGTGGTCGTCCCGCATAAGTATGCGGGATGACACCCAGCTCTCCGGAGCACCCCATCGGCCCTTTCAGTGCCACACAAAAAACACAAACATATGCATTTGCACCACTTAATGGTGAAAATGTACAAAGTTTCTATAACTTGAAGAGTTGTAGATGTTTAGTGATCTTTCGTCGTCTCACATAAACATGTGTAGATCGACATACCCTGGCTCTTCGAAGCAAAACAGCCCTTTTCAGGGCTAAAAAAAAAGAGTACACACGCGCATGCGCACTTAACTGGAGGAAGACATTCGGATGTAGGTTGGGTTGTCAGATTTAATTGAGTAGAAAAGAATAAAAATGTTCATCAGTGCAGAAAAAAAAATGATAATAGGGTGGTAGAACATTGGGGTTTCGGGCGCTGTGGTATGTGGGATCTCCTGTGCTGTTGTTGAAGACATGTTGAGTTGCTGAATGATACTTTGAGTAGGTTGTCATCGTATTTATGAGGATCGTAGTGGGGATGTGTAACATAGCTTAGTGGTAGTGGTCATTAGGCGCTTGCGCAGGTTCTATTAGAATTTTGGAGGATTTTGTGTTGCCTTCTATCATCTGCACCCGGCCTCCGGCCTCCGTCCACCTTCTTCCTGCTTTCCGCCTTCGGTCTCCGGCCGCGAATTGGGCCGCGGTTGCGTTCGCGGGTTTGATTCGTGGCCGCGATTTAATTCGCGGTTTAATTCGCGGGTCGAAGTTTTTTTTTCTATTTTGAGGCCAAAGGCCGTAGAATTATAACTTTACAATTTTCTACTTTTCAATTTTCCGGAAGCCGGAAGCCGAAGGCCGAAAGCAGGAAGAAGGAGGACGAGGCCGGAGGCCGGGTGCAGATGATAGAAGGTAACACAAAATCCTCCAAAATTCTAATAGAACATGCGCAAGCGCCTAATGACCACTACCACCAAGCTATGTTACACATCACCACTCCGATCCTTATAAATACTCAACAACCTACTCAACCTACTCAAAGTATCATTCAGCAACTCAACATGTCTTCAACAACAGCACAGGAGATCCCACATACCACAGCGCCTCCGCGGCACTCAACAAGGGAGCATGGGTCCGATGATGACAGTTATATCGGAGATGCTACAGAATTTAATCGCGTGTGGGCGGACACGAAGGAGCGGGCTAGGGCATTCTATGCTAGGAATGTTGGTAATGTCGGTGAAGACTCAAGCTAATCAGTCTTCACCCAAACCCCCTTGGCTCTTTGGAGCAAAACAGCACTTTTCAGGGCTACAAAAAAAAATACACACTTCCATTGGGAATCATATCTACAGTGGATAATTTTCACTATGAATATATGCAATACGAAGGTGTGAATTAGAACTATGACTCACTCGGATCATTTTGTTCTAAATCACACCTTCGCATTATATTACAAAATGATTTCAATATTTATTGTCAATTGGGCAAAGTTTATGTCGGTGACATGGAACTACATACACATCTGGAGAAGACATCGGTTGGAAGAACACTGTCTTTTCTCAACACTTCTTATTACTATGAAATTTGTGGAGTCAACTCCTGGGAGGGATATCTACCCCTTCTCCTCTTATGGCAGATTGTTGTCATATTCATGTGCGCATGTACCAGTCGGCTTGTTCGTATAAAACGTGAAGTCGCATCAACATCAGCACCATTTCTATCCACATCCCATTGGTATCACACATTCCCTCCGAGCTAAATAATCATGACTTCCCTACCAAATGTTTCTGTTGAAGACGGTGCAATGTCACGTATTCAAACAACAAATGATGAGTTTGGTTTTGAAAATATTCCGGTATATCACTTGTCATCCCAAGAAGGTTTCACCGATGACTATAACATCCTTGATTATCTGAAGACGGTAGATATACCGGAACCTTCAGAAAGTGTTGATCCAACCCTTTCACAACTGTCACCACCCATATGCCCTCCACTTCTCCCTCCTCTTAGTGTGGATACGAAACCAAAACCATCTAAGAGGAAAGATACATCTAATGCTTCTAACCCTAAGAAATCAACGAAGGGTGTTCGGAAACCTCGTAAGAAGAAGGTAGATGACACCTTCTTGAATGTGATGAGCGATTTGGAAGATGTTTCGCTTCATTCTTTCGGTCCACTGCAGCGCTGTGGGGACATGCTGAAGAAAGCGAAATGCCGCATTATAAAAGCGAAAGCCACCATCGTCAAATGCGATGATGATGTTCGAAGTGGCAGCATGGACGAGGTGGCTCTTCAGGAGCTCGATGCAAAGATTGCATTAACAAAGGCTGAACTGATCAATGTGTGAAGATGCAGATAAACTCCGTTTCGAAATCACACACAAAAATCAGTCTGCCCATTGTTTGAAAATGCAAGCAGAGATGGAGCTTCAGGAGTCAAAAAAACTTTTTGATACGGCAGCATCTGTACGTGATAAGTGGCGAAAAGAGTTTGATCACGCATTTCAATCTGATATTGATTAGCTCTGAGAATTATGAAATGTTATCAATGTTGTGAGTTGAAAATATCTAAGCGGGAATGGGGTATGCAGTTAATTTGGTTTGGCATACACAGAACGTTGCGATTGGCTGGGGCAACGTTTACCGCTACAAAATATTTTTTTTTCAATTCACTTCAACAGAGTCTACTCGAAATAAAAAATAAATTGCTTTTAATAGTTTATTTTACGAAACATCTAAATTAATACATATATTAAACCATGTCACGTTTATCAATCCATGAATTGTGTTCACTAGGAAGGCCTAACCACTTCACATACAGTTTATTATTTTTCTTCTTCGTCACCTTTTCAACTAGATAAATGTCAGGATTTTTCGTTTTTAATAACTTTTTTTCATAAAAACCACCTTTAATCGGTTGACCATTCATATCTTCAAGAATATACGTTGTGGGATATGTCCTATTAATTTTAATGATCTTGAATAGTTCAGTTGTAAAATTGGCAGTGTACCCCTTTTCAAAGATATTTTTGTACTTGCTTATACGTACAATGTCATTCATTCGGAATTTGGAAAGATTTTGTTTTCCACGGATGACTTTGGCACCTTTAAATTTCAGTTTTGTTATTGGCGTAACATTAATTGGTTCAATACCAGTTGTACGATGCACTTTATGGTTATATTCTTGATATCATAGGAAGAACATCTACCACTTGTTGTGTCCCATCGCTGAAAATTCTCTATATAGCCACGTCTTTATTGTCCGAATTACTCTTCCTGCTATGGCCGCCTTTATAGTGCTGAATGTTGAATAATGATTGATATTATATTTGCCCACTAGAGATGAGAAAGTTTTGTTGAAAAATCCTTTTCCTTGTTCGCTTTGTAGATGTTTCGGAGAATAGTCGGCTTCTTTCAGCACATCTTCCATTGCATCCGTTACAGCACCACCTGATTTATTTTTAATCGGTTTTGTCCATAGATATTTTGAGTAACAATCAATTACTACAAGAACATATCTATATGTTTAGCAAAGGGTTGTAATTCGCCAAGATCAATCTGCCATAGATCTGCAAAACCTTTGAGGGTGGTGGTTCTTCTGGCGAAATTACGTCTCGCCGGTGTATGTAATTCATTGACAACTTGTCGTTTAAGATCACTTATTTCATTATCCATCCTCTCACTATAACTGTTCTACTTCGTCTCTGTACACATAATTCAACAATGTTACTGCATCATATAATGAGGACAAAGTGACCATTTTCTTGAATATATTATTCCTTCTTCACGTAATTCTTCAATTATTTAAATTAATTCATTGTCGTGTCCAGTATGTCCAGCCGATTTCGAGGATATCAACAGTCGTAAACGATCGACTAACTCGTCAGGTGAATTCCAGTACACATAATTCGCAGGTTTGGTATAAAACTTTTTTTGCATTCGATTGAACCCTTTACCTTTTTTTGTTCTACTCCTCGTCGACAAATGATGTGATAAGTTCAGTACTGGTTTGATAACTTCACGATTTTTTTTTAGAATTCGTATGTTTGAAACCATTTCTTAGTTGATGTTGTTTGTATGGTGCATTCGTTAGTCTCAATATTTTAGCATATGTATGACGAATTTCATCATCGAAATTGATTTCAGGTAGATTTTTCAAAAAAATCATGTTGTATAACTCCGGACTACCTGGGAATTCATGATTTTTTGTTTTATTGTCATTCCAAAATATAATATTCCCATCACTGAAACGTACATTGAGACTCCCCATTTTCAGTTTTTGTGTGGTAGGATCCAAACGAATGCCATATATTGTATCATATGCAACATTCTTTGTTTTAACATTTTCCAAATGTCTTTTCAAAACATCTCCAATATTGTCTTCAAAATCAGAGAAATCAGAATCACTAATTCGAGATGATGACGGTGTTTCGAATATGGACATTTCATTTTCTCCGAATTCTTTGATGGTACTCGTCTCACTGTTAGCAAATGATATTTTACTATTATATGAGGATGGATCCTTCCCTATTGGGGTACTCGTAACTTTTGTTGTAGTAGACTGAGAATTCCCTTGCTTCATTGGAAATGTTGACTTTGGTGATTTGATGGTAGCAGCTGAAGATAGAACCTTTAATGGCTTCATTATGAGATCATAGAGTTTTTCAAGCGCCATTCGATTTTCAATAAGTCCACTCTTGATAGAATTGAATTTCTGCCGTACAGCTTCTGTTGTCTCAACCAGTTGACGTTTCAAATTCAATTCATTGTTTTTATTTTCAGCTACTGAATCATTTTTTGTCTTCATTTTGTTTTTGTCAAGAGAATACACTGAAGTAACCTCTATACAATTCATCGATCGATTGAATGTGGATTGCAGTGTCATGGATAAATAAAACTATCGAACCCCATGCGATATCTACCTTCATGCATTTTTCTATCCATATCAATGACCAGAAATCCATATTGATCCTCCCAACATTTAACACACATCAATTGGAATTGTTTGAATGTTACATCGGGTGACACGTGATCAGAATAAATATGATGTAGATTCGTTTCATCTTGCTTGAACATTACAATAAAGTTTGTATTATCTCGCACTAACTATTTGGGCACTCGTGAATATGTTTGAGCAAGATAAAAACAGTCAACATCTTTATTACGTCCCATACAGAAATATGATCTTATAATGTCCTGTTTTTCACATATTACATCATCGAAAATGAAAACAGAATTTGGTTTGGCATCGGACGGTTCCACTATTTCTGCATTATTACTGAACGTATAAATTCCCAAACCCTTTATGGGTTCCAATACATTTCGTAGGAATTGATAATTGGGCTGATTGAGTGATTTCGAATAGAGATAAACATTTGTGAATCGTAGTCCTTGTGGATGTGTCAGAAGAGAGATCATGGCATTCGTCTTTCCACAATTCGACGGTCCAATAATGAGTCCTCGAACAGATGGTGGAAGTAGCAGACCATACCGCAACACATTCTGTCCATTCAATCCACAACCGAATTTTTCATCTATATCTACAGCAAACGTTTCTTTCTGCTTTACAATGCGCATCGTACCGTGGTTGGAGACTATGTAAGCGATGATATGTCGTGAACGTTTCATTTAAATGAGTACCATCAAACGATACGGATGTGTTCGTGGTGTATGCAGAAAGAGCGGACGTGGATTTGTTAATAATTTGATAAACAAACTTCCGTTCGAATAAAATATAACCGGAGGATATCAGTACTGTGGACCCGGTACAAAATTGGAAAAACGTTTAGTCCGCAAAGATCCCGAAATCAATGAATTGGATATTGCATGCAAACAACACGATATTCAATATTTGAATCATCTAACTGATCTCGCAGCGAGACATAGAGCAGACAAAGAACTCGAATACGCAGCTTGGAATAGGGTTAAATCGAAGGACGCTGGTATTAAGGAAAGAGCAGCTGCCCTACTTGTTACCAATATTATGAAATCAAAGAGACGTTTCGGTATGGGTTGTAGTACTACTATAAAGGAAAAGAAGAAAAATCAACGGAAGAAAAAGAAAAATAATTTCAGAAAAATCGCCTTTGGTTCTGGGGTGGTTCATAAAGTGCGGAATGTACTGAAAAAAGCTGGAGGTGAGCAATTTGTAACGAATGATTTGAAGAATGCTACCGTAGTGGCATTACATGCGGCACGTAAATACCTCAAAGCTGCTGGTGGAAAGAAAACAATCCGCACACCCCGCATAATTCCAATTCCTAAGGTCGGAGGGATTCTACCACTGATACCGATTTTTGCTGGATTGTCCGCGCTCGGAAGTTTAGCGGGTGCTGTTGCAGGCATCACCATAGCTGTGAATTCAGCAAAAGCAAGCAGAACCGCCCTAATCGAAGCGAATCGCCATAATAAGAAAATGGAAAGTGTGGCATTGGGTAAAAGTGGTAGTGGTGTATACCTTAAACCGTACCGTAAAGGACTCGGACTCTACTTGAAACCATACAATCCAAAAAACTAGTTGATTCCCTACCTCGACGACCTCTCACCGACATCGATCTCAATTATTATGCCAAGAAAATGAAAATTCCATACTTTCGTGGTATTTTCATGCGTGATACATTACCCACTAGAGGTCCACGACACCACGAGACCGCCATTGTCAATTTAGATGGAATAAGAGGATCGGGAACACATTGGGTGGCATACAGCAAATGTGGGAAAGACATTGCATACTTTGATAGTTTTGGAGATCTACCCCCACCAAAAGAGTTGATTCAATACTTTCAGAAATGTTCGAAAGTGAAAATTCTATATAACTATGATCGCCAGCAGAAGTTCAACACAGTTTTCTGCGGTCACTTGTGCTTGAAGTTTCTCTCTGAATTATTACAAAATGGATACAACTCCAGCAATGACTCGAGAGGCTATGAAGGGGATGGGATTTTCACTTAAGATGTATTCAAAATATCGCACCCTGACAAGAATGTATCGAGTGATGCTTGCAAATATGCCGAAGGAAGTAATACTCGCATGCGCTGCACATGAGATTGCTTATGTTTGGGAAAAGTTACCTAAAAGTCTACAAGATGATGTCGACATAATGAAATATAGATATTGTACTGACCACCACAATCTTGACGGCAATAGCATTCCAGATTCTAATGTGAATGATGGTCCTCCACCACGGAAAATATTCTGTTGTTACTGCAATATAAATGATATGAATATTGGTGCTAATAAAAATGAAATGGATATTGATGAACAATCTCCGAAAAGGCGTAGGTTGTCTCGAGTGTGTTGTAGACAACAATAAATTGAAGTGTTATTCATAAAATTTATCAGTCATGTCACGGAAGTTCGAACTACAAGCAGTCGGGACGAGTGTCTTGAGTGCAGACTTTTTCCCACCCATTGAATTGGACAGAAACAGTCGTTATGGATTGGGACTTTTAGGATTCTATGGATGCAACACAGTCAATAATATAACCAAAAAAATCAACGTGATCAGTTTTAGAATCAGTGATGTTAGTTCACCAATACTTCAGAAATACACAATTGAAATACCATGTGGTGCCTATGAAATAGAAAAAATCAATGCATTTATTCAGAAACATATCATGTTCAGATTGTTTCATGGTAAAAAACAAAACGATACCGATGCAGATGATATATTCTACCTACATGCCAATAATAATATTTTCAAATGTGAGATGCGATCAAAATATGAAATTAATCTAACTCATCCGAATTCCATAGCAATCAGATTCATGAATCCTCACAACCGATAAACATAACAACTGTAAGACTCATCCGCTCAGATTGCAACATTATATCTGGTTCACATTATCCCACATTATTTTTTCATTCGATATCGATGTGGAGCCTGGGTTCAATCTCACAAAAGAACCACACAAGATTATATATATGCCCATTAGTCCAGAAGGTCGTCAGTTGATTCACAACATCACAGTGCGTATTTTGGATAACAAAAATAATCTCATTGATTTTGGTGCAGAAGAGATTGTCATAATTTTGGAATTGAAAAAAATCTCATAACTATCATGGGTTTTTGTTATAATAGACAGAATCGACGAGGATTTGAAAACTTTCCACAAAAAGCTAAAAAGGAAGGCTCGGCTAGAAAAAGGCTCATTCCAAAAGTGTACGCTAAACAGTTAGCACACCACGCTCTGTCAGTGAGAGATCTCAAATCAATTGGACTGAAAATAAGGAACAATGGTGCTCGAAACAAATAGTGAAAAATTGAATATATTCGATGAGCCGATGCTCGATCATTCCCTCACAAGTTTACATGAGCACACATACAAACCATATGGATCACCATTATTCAGAAATTCAGATGAAATTCGAATTGCAATCAATAATCAAGATGTTATATTCGACATTGCTGAGAGTTTCATTTATATAGAGGGTAAATTCACACCTAAAGATGAAACGAAATCATGTTATCTCTCGAACAATGCTATCGCTTTCCTTTTTGATGAAATTTGCTACGAAATGGGTGGTGAACAAGTTGCTGTCGTCAGGAAGCCAGGGATAACATCTACAATGAAGACTATGATTTCATTTGGAAAAACACATGCAAATACATTATTAACCACTGAATGGGGACTTTCGGAAACTAAACAGGATATCTTGGATACAACCAGTCATGTATTCAGTGGCAAATTACCACTAAAGTATTTGATGGGTTTCGCTGAAGATTACAACAAAAGTATCTTGAATGCCAAACAAGAAATGATCTTAATAATCGCTCGATCTTTCAAGAACTCATATATTGGTGAGGTTGATGCTGATTTGGAAATTAATAAAATTGAGTGGAAAATAAGACACATAGTGCCAGAAGATAAGCACAAGCTCAAACTTTTGAATAGAATCAACAAAAGTGGTCTGAATGCTAAAATGAAGTTCCATTACTACGTGGCACGTCTTCAGACATATGGGTTATCAAGACAACCAACGCCCTTGAAACACCTCGTTATATCATCATTGGATTCCAAAACACTACCACGTCTGAAGACAGGACAAAGGACATCACTAAATTCACAACTGCTGATATCAATAACATTCGTGTGTACTTGAACTCTGAAGTATACCCATATGAACGTTGAAATTTGGATTTCGATAAGAAACTTGATAATTCGGCATATTATGCCTATGAGAACTTTCAACGAAGTTATTATGATAAAGATATGAGTGAACCTCTCATGGACATTGGGGAATTTCGACAAAATCCACTATTCATCATCGATTGTTCACATCAGCCGAATGCCACAAAATCATCAACTATTGATATTAAGCTCGAGTTTGAAAGGAAAGTCAACTTCCCAGCCAACACCAAAGTATATGCACTCATTCTACATGATACATTTTTGACATACAATGCATTGGACGGATCAGTTCACAGCAGATATTGAAGACACAGACATTTTTCATTATTTTGTATTGATTTTTTTCTTTCTTTATTCTTGTAAAAGAGGAATAGGTGAATAAAACATGTATGAACTATTTTATGTTTTTTATTCAGATATCACTAGCTTACAATTCAATTAGTCTTAGGTATTTACAAACAATCTTATATAACTTCTTCTTCATCGTCATGATTTTCTTGACCATTTTCGATTTCATTACCATCGCTATCCACTCGGTACTTTTGGATGATTCCATTAGGTAGGTATGGCAAGAGACGGTAGAGAAATCTCCTCAGCTCACATTCAACCATTGCATCGCAGAGTTGATTTAGATCCAAAGAACCATCTGTATATTTCTCACAAAGATCCACACCTTTCTGATAGTTCTCAGCGTCACGCAAACATAACTCGATCTGCTCTTCATCATAACACACGCTCAGGTCATAGTTGGTGGCATGGTGAGCATCATCACTCAAACCATCCAATTAGAAGTCAATCGTTCAACAGCTGAATTGATGTCTACATCTTCGGTCCAGTTTTGGCTAGCATACAGCATCCACATCTTTCTCGAAAATGAAACTGAAATCAAAGAAAAATTCAATGAGATCGAATTTAACCAACGATCGTGTTTTCATACCAGCAAAGCTTTGTTGAGTCTGACCCAAATATGCTACGGTATATTTACCATCTGATGAATTGATGCAAGTAACATCATCGTTACTAAATTGCTCTGAAACACGTTTTGGTAGCCATGTTTTGAACAATGTGTTATTGCTCACATCGAGTAATGTTAACAAAATGGATTGAACAAATTGACATATTCTTAATTGGATAAGCTTCATTTAGCGGCAAAGATGATATTACTCTTTGTTCTAATACTTCCATCTCTTGTTTAATTACAGAATTGTGAATCTACCTTTGGAACTGACATGATGAAAATATATAAGGGAAATATAAATAATTTTCGATAGAAAAACACACTCACTGATATCCCTGTCTCTGAATGCACTGAATAACTTCTCTACTCTTGCTGACTACTCGACTGCTAGGTATATAACTTCTGATTTTGTATCACAATACCCACTTCTTTTATAATGGATAGTGAACCACTCCCCCACCACCGACTTGAATAAGATACTATCGTAGACATCATGTCACAAACAATCCCAGAGCGTCGAGCTTGGGTTGCTTCTGACTGAATCGTGTTTGGATGCGCTCCTCATAGTTGGATCACGTCACGCACGCTTCCTCCCACCACCACTGCAGGTATACACTGACTGGATCTCCGTGGTGTGCGGACGTGTGCCTTCTCTAGATTTTCATGTGTTGGTACACATGAAAGTCATGTACAGTAACAAGTGTACACATGAAGGTTATAGTAGCATGGAGGTAAAAAAATATAAGTACTTAGAAAAAGTACTTGTCCGTATATATTATAAGCGTCGAGCGTGGGCTACTTCAGATGCACTCCTCATAGTCGGATGATGTCACATACGGTTACTACCACCACCACTACAAGGTAAGTATCAGAGAGGAATCAGAGTTCACATATCTGACTGGATCTCCGTGGTGTGTGGATGTGTGCCACCTCTAGATTTTCATGTGTTAGTATATAATATGAAAGTCATACATAGTAGCAAGTGTACACATAAATGTTTTTAGTCTAGGTAAAAAAAAAAATATAAGTACTTGGAAAAAGTACTTGTCCGTGTATGAAAAAAAAATCTCTGTCACCCAAATGTCATCTCAAGGTCAAACAAAAACCTTGAACACCTCATCAAAACCTACATCAAGGCCAAAAATTACAAAATTTAAAAATCGTTTCAAGGACATCCCATAGTCATAGACCCACACAGGCACCTATGCACCAAGGTCATCCCTGAAGGTCACCCCAAGGTCACTGATGACGTCATAGTAGTGGGGGAAGGCCCAGAACCGGCTCAAATCTCTTACTCATAATCGAATCCAAATCGATTCCAGAAACTTCAAACAAAAATGTTGCGAGATCTTCACCTTCTTCAATCAGTCCTTCTACAAGTCTTTTTTGAAGCGTTGCCTTTCTGCCCGTTGTATCCAACTCTCTTTCTTCCAGCTGTTCTTTCAACTCCGACACCTTTAAATCGGCTAAAAGAACTCTCCTTGAAAACAATTTGTATTTCAATGTCTTTGAACGGAATATTAGTCTATTTCACACAAACATTTTATCAGTTTATTCTCCCGTGGTACGCAAAACTGTCCACTTTGCACACTTATACGGGCCACCAGTTTATTTCGCGCTCAAAACGTCTCACTCCGCGACACAGAGATTGTCCGCCAATCTAAAGTTCACCGCACAACAAATCACTTTCGTCCCGATCACAGGTCTGTTTCGCGCGAAAAAAGTTCAATTGTCCTCTACAAAGCACTTATTTTTATCTTCACATCCACTTCTGTACACCAATGTAATAAAACTGCACTAACTAATTTTTGATAATTTATTTACCACGTCTTAATTAATAATTTATATCACAAGTCACTATTTTAATTTATCTTTACTGACACTCTCTATTATTCAAATCGCCGTGGAGATTCCTTTTAAATAAGGTGGTGAAGGACTCCAGTTTTTTCTCGAATTTCTACTGTCGTCTAGATGTCGCTTCTCGAATGATCTTGTGTCAATCGCCAGCGGCTAAGTTAATGGTGACATCATCGGCTATAAATAGCGCTGTTTTCTGTGCTGTTTACGAGCTCCGTCAGAACCGAAGAATTCGTCACAATATTAAATATGGGAAAACAAATTGCTTCTACTCAAAAATTCCGAATCCTGAGATACCTACTTATTATACACCTGCCACTGTTTCCGCCGATCTTCAGCTACAATATTGATAAATGGCGAAGATATAACGACTACAACAGTAGCTGAGGGTTACATCGAAGAGTCCCTGACTAGTCGAAATAACGTAGCCAATTAAATATTAGGGTCGATTAATAAGTTGTCAGACCTTCCATCGACATCAGACACAGAAACCGTTAATATTGTCAACTTTTCCTTTAAAAAATCGGATTTTATTTTCCCAAAATTTGTATTTAATAATTGTATACCAATGCAACATTGAATATTGTTAATAACAAATGAGAAGATATTTTTTCGCGATTATTGTAGTAGGTGCCTAACACACTTACCTAGTACATTAGTTAATTTTTTCAATTAATTGATAAAAGTACATCTCTCATGTTGTTGTTTTTTACTTACACTGTATAATAGTTGTAGAAAGAGTATAGTGTAGAACTCGCACGGAATTTGCTCGTGCTGCAAACTTTCATACTCGTGTGAAATGTATGTCATTCCGTGCTCGTTGTACATAATTAAAGATATTTTTCATTATACTTTTTCAAGAACAAAAACCAAAATAAAATTTTACATAAAAAAGATAAGGGAAAGAAACCTGTAATATTTTAATTTTCATAACAGTTATAAGAATGGAAAGAAAATGAACTACTAAATAAGAGTAAGGCTATTTGAAATTAACTAACTGACGATTTATAATAATAGCTCCAATTAAAATTTTTTTTTAGTTTGAATTCGTATTATTGTACAGGTTTAGTCCTCTTCGAGTTTTATTTTGTAAAACTACAATTTTTGAAGCAGACTCTCTACAATTGTTTTGGTTTTCTCAAACGAATGATAAAGTTGTCGTATTTTGCAATTTTTCTCTGCATGCATTTGAATCGTAGATAGGGGAAAGATTTTCTGTGCGCTAGATCGAAAATTCCCATATATAAAATTAAGGTTTTAAAATCTGAACATCGATTTTGAAGAGACAAAAAGTTGAGTAAGATTGCTATATATTGAAAAAAGTTATTCGAAAATGTTATTCAGAATTTAATTTCATACTGATATATGCAGAGTTTCAAACAATGACTCGAGAAAATTGAAAATAATTTTTTTTTTAATGAAATATATTGGGGTTGTTCACGATTGACTGGGTAGATTATGATTCTTTGAAAATTGAAAAACACTGTTGAAACATTCATTTAACTACCTATGTACAATTCAAAATTTAATCATGATGGGAATAATTCAACGAATCCTTACTTACAATAAATACGGGCAGATACATTTTCGAACCATTTTCTATATGAACTCAATTTCTGTACTTTCCAACTGCCCCCATTGCCTTCACTAGCTCTCTCCCTGGTAAAGCGAACGTACCAAACAAAATATTTTTGACAGTATTTTGATGTTAACGACAGAACTTTCTCATTTTCTCCACACTGAGGGAAAGGTTATTTTATACTTAATGAATTGGTTTGTTTGGGTATGGTTCGTTAAATATTAACACCATTTTTTTATGGTCAATCAACCTTGTTAAATACAACCATACCATTTGAAAATGTGTCCTTCACAAGAGACAAAGTATTTGTTGCGAGCCGATTTCTTTAATATTAACGTATATGTTTATCTAAAACTTCTTCTGTTTTGTCACAAACAAATTCCTTACTGCCAAAATATCAAAAATATTATTATTAAATGACCATTTTTTTCTGGTAACAAAATATTTGCAACCGTGCAGTTGTTTGGTAAATAAGAAATCATTATTTCTCAGGAACAAATGATTGGTTAAGTAGGTTTTGCCCGTTCGACCGTTACTATCCCCTCTCATATGGCGTGATGTCAATACCTTCGGTGCATGTCCGATTACAGAACGCCATCGTTGTGCGGGCTTAATTTTGGACATTGTGGTTCAGATGGTTCAGTCATATTTCGCGTTTGTTTGTGTGTTTAGGGTCGTGTGTCGTATCGTGTTATTACTGTGATTGTTACTTGTGTTGAATTTTGCATTCGTGGCGTCGTAGTTAGACGTTCAGCCATAAATTCTATCTATTCTAGTGATAGTACCTACATATCAAAAATGGAGGAGAAGCTAAGAGAATGGAATCTTCCAAATTCCAAGGTAAATGATATAGGTATATCTTTGTATTTTATGCCCAATATAGTAATGTATATAATAAATTTAGCAATAAGGCCGCATCGCCCGGTTCGCCGGGCGTAAAGTGGCACTTTACCGCCCGTGGGCGCATCATGGCCCGCGGGCGGTAAAGTAGACAATATTGTAGTAAAACTACACTAACTAATTTTCCTAATTTATTTAAAACACTATTTACAACAATTATTCACTAAAACATTTACTTCACTAGATTCAAATTTATTTCTACTGTGTCAGTCTCTATCTGCGAACTCTGACTGTCCTGCCATCTGCTATACAGTGGCTATATATAGTAGCAATTACAGTTTCCGATCTTTCCAGTCTGTTCGGCGACTTCTTAGAGGCCCCTAGAAACTTCGGCTAGAGCGTTCGCGTCTCTTCCACGGATGAGTCATGTGTTTGTCAGAAGAGAACTTGTTTACATTTCTAGTGTGGAGTGTAATTGGATGATCAGGGCCGGTCTCGAGGCCGGTCTCGAAATCGTTACATTGCCCCCTTCTTTTCGTCCCGAAATGTCATTTTTGGAGAATGAAGATATTTGCATGATTCTCCATATCTGCACTTTGCTGTTTGATGGAAGTAGCACTCAACGGTCTTCAGGTTTGGTTGTGGACGATGATTACAGCATACCAAGATCTTGACGCCGGTGGATTGGAATATCGTCTCCAACATGCTCCTTATGACTCTCCAGTCCAGTCCGTCGAGCCCGCAGGACAATTTTGCCAGGTCCACGAGATTCTGCTCCACCATCATGTCCCTTAATTTCTCAAGGCTGTTCCATACGTCTTCATAGGATGGTTTGTCTCGAGACTGCATCTTGGTGACTAGATAGAAGATGATTCTTTGGCCTTTCCGCAACCGTAGCACCTCTCCAACTTCCGGGTTTTATTGCCGTAGTTCATGGAGACGACCGTACTTCTTGGAGAACACCACAGCGATGCCTCTGGACATTTGAAGGTCTTCTGCTACACAGTGGGCTAGCGCGTGATCCGCAGGCACCTTAAAAAGGTCTCGTGGTTCTTCTCGAGTCACCCCATGTCGAACTTTCTGTCCGTTTGAGTACAAGGACATGAATTTCTGGAACGTCATCGCATCCTCCGGTGGTCTGAGGGTGCGGACTTGGTCGTGGTTTCCAGCGTAAGGGGCCAAACTATTGAAATGGACGACTCTGGGTTTTCCTCTGGGTGGTTTTTCAATTCGGTAGACCACGTCATTTATCCTCTTCAATATTTCATAAGGGCCTTCCCATGAGTTCCGCAACTTTGGTAATAGGTCTCGTCGACGTTTGGGGTTGTACAGCCAAACCAGGTCACCAACCTTAAATTCTCCGGCATCGGTCTTGATGTCATAGGTCTCCTTCATTCGGTCGCTGGCACTCTGGATGTTCAAACGGACTCTTTCGTGGATGTCTTCCATTCTCTGCCGAAGTTTGCTGACATAGTCCTCTCCCGCAGTGTCTTGTCCTGGTGGCGTCCCAAACTTCAGGTCACATGGTAGTCGCAGCTCTCGGCCCATAATAATACTAGCAGGGGTTTGGCCGGTCGACTCGTGTACTACAGAACGATATGCCATCAGGAACAAATGGAGATACTGGTCCCAGTCTCTTTGGTGGTCAGAGACTACCTTGGATAAGTGGTGGTTCATCGTTCTATTCATCCGCTCCACCATTCCATCAGACTGAGGATTTAAAGCCGTAGTTCGCGTCTTCCGGATGTTCAGCATTCGACACAATTCCTGGAACAAGTTGGATTCGAAATTTCTGCCTTGGTCTGAATGCAATTCAAGTGGGACACCAAATCGACAAATCCACTCCTTCAGCAGGACGTCGGCGACGGTTATGGCTTCCTGGTTGGGCAGGGCATAGGCTTCAGCCCACTTGTACGAGGATGTATTTGTTACGGTGGTGAGATTGTGGAAACGGTCCAGCAATATCGATGGCGATTCTTCCAAATGGGCTGCCAACCTTGTACTGACGCATTGGTGCCTTAGGTCGCGTTCGAGGTCCATTACTTGCGACGCATACAGCGCACTTTCTGCACCATTCTTGAACGTCTGCCTGACAATTGGCCCAGTAAAACCGTTGCCTCACTTTCTGGAGAGTCTTCGTCACTCCCAGATGTCCTCCGGCGACCCCATCATGAATTTCTCGAAGCACTTCCGCTCTTCTGCTTCTTGGTACAACTGTCTGACGTCTTCCTTCTCCACCATCCTCGGACTCCAACACACGCTTCAGAACTCCGTTGTCCAGAGTAAGGGAGTTCCATTGAGCCCAGTAGGACTTGATGGCTGGCGAATATTCTGCTACTTCCTGCCATGTCGGTCTTCGTTTACTCCTCTTCCAGCTGATAACTAAGCCAAGATCTGGATCTTTCTCTTGGTCTTTCTGGAGCTTGCTGTCATTCCAGTTATCATCTAGCGCCGTTTTTCTACAAACTGTCGCCTCTTTCTCCTCTGCTCGTCGGCAGTGCGAACAGTCGTCTGGACATGGTCTTCGCGATAGGGCATCCGCATTCTTATGGCTGGTCCCCGCCCGATGTTCGATCTCAATGTCGAATTCCTGGAGCCTCTCAATCCAGCGTGCCACTTGACCCTCGGGATTCTTAAACTGTAGGATCCATTTGAGGGCGGCGTGGTCAGTTCTCAGCAGGAATCTCCTGCCATATAATACTTGTAAAAGTGCTCTACTCCTTTGACCACAGCCAGCAGCTCCCGTCGGGTGACACAGTAATTTTGCTCCGGTTTACTGAGGGTCTTGCTGAAGTACCCGATGACTTTTTCCTGTCCATCCTGGATCTGAGACAGGACAGCTCCAAGTCCCACGTTGCTGGCGTCCGTGTCCAGAATGAATTTTCCGTTCGGAAGAGGATAACTTAGAATTGGAGCGTTGATTAATACCCCCTTCAGCTTCCTGAACGAATCTTGGCATTCCTTGGACCACTGGAACTTTGTCTGTCCTTCCGTGAGCCTGGTCAATGGTTTGGCTATGTCAGCAAACCCTAGCACGTACCGACGATAGTAGGTACATAGGCCAAGAAAACTCCGAAGCTGATGGATATCTTTGGGGATGGGCCAGTCTCTAACAGCTTTAATTTTCTGGTCATCTACTGCTACTCCTTCCCCAGAGACAATGTGGCCAAGATAGTGGACTTCTTTCTGAAATAGGTGACATTTTTTAGTGCTCAAATTCAATCCAGAGTTCCTCAGACGCAGAAATACCTCCTCCAGATTTTTCACGTGGTCTTCGAATGTTCTGCCAACTACGAATATGTCATCAAGGTATACCAAACAAGTCTTCCAGGAGAGTCCCTTCAACACAGTCTCCATTAATCTCTCAAAAGTGGATGGAGCGTTACAAAGTCCGAATGGCATAACGGTAAATTGCTACAGCCCTGAGCCGATGGTTAAAGCTGTCTTCTCTCGATCTCCTGGAGCCAGTTCAACCTACCAATATCTGCTCTTCAGGTCTAGGGTGGAGAAGATTGTAGAGCCGGCGAGCGTGTCCAAGGTGTCATCTATTCTAGGTAGTGCGTCTTTGTCACGTTAATCTTCTTCTTTACTAGTACAACTGGAGATGACCAGGGGCTGTAAGATGGTTCAATTACTCCTTCTTTCCTCATATCGCTGACTATTTTGTCTGCCTCTTCCTTCTTGACAAGAGGGAGTCTCCTTGCTGATTGACGGATTGGTCGGTCATCTCCAGTATCAATTCTGTGCTGGACTACCTTCGTTATACCCCCTTTTCCCTGTCCGTGTCAAAGACGTCTTGGTAACTCCTCACTAAATCTTTAAATCTGGGCTGCTGTGCCGGTTTTATGCCTCTCGATGATAAGGCAACTAGCTTTTCTAATTCTGCGGGTAGATTGTTGGCTTGGTTAATGGTACCGCGTACATTCCTGACCACAGATGAAATTGGCGAGCAGTGGCCCAAAGTTGTTCCTTTCTTCAACGTCACTGAATGGTAATCGACGTTCATGACCCTTACTGGTATAAGTGTATCGGCGCGCAGTAAGGTCTTCCCAAGGGCAATTCCTCGTCCGATTTTTTCATCATGGAGCTCGGGCTCGAACATCACCATGCTCCCGTTGCTCACTCCGCCTATCATACGAGTCTCCAGAATGGTTTTAGCTCTCTCGGGAATGCTCATGTCTTCAGCCAACACGACCCGGATCATTTCTTCGCTTCTCCCGTGAAGTACCAGCTCTTCTCCGTTGACACGTAGGACGCCGTCTTTGAAGTTCAGCTCAAACCCTCTGGATTTCATTATGTCCATTCCAATGATTGCATCGTCCTCGATGTCCGCGACCAGTGCTCGGTGTCTTAGTTTCGTGCTGCATAAAACCAAGTCGATCGTTAACTCGCCATAAACAGTGGCTGGATCCCCTGTTGCTGTGCGTAATTTCCAGTTTGACGGTTCAATTCTTGCCGGTGTTTTGGCAAAAGTAGGTCCGAGAAATGTTCTTGTCGCACCTGTATCTAGCAGCATGGTGCGAGGCTCGTTGTTAAAGAGATCGTCCACGAATACACCTTTGTTCTGTCGTTGAAGGACAGCGACATATGCGTTGTTGTTAATCGGGGCTTGCTAGATACAGGCCGACGACTGCCCCTTCTTGACCTTCATCGTTGATGTCGATTTTTTCAATGTTGGACATTTGCTACGCACGTGCCTAAGTTCTCTACAATTTCGGCATCGTATCAGTCTTCTCTCAGGCATAACTTCCTTCGTCTCTTTTTGCATCACAGCTTCCATGTTAGTAGGCTCCTGTGGGTCTTCCTCGATCATCCTGACTCTACTCTGGCTTTTGCAGGATTGTTTTGCAGCCTCAAATTCCAAAGCCCGCGCCAATTCGTCTACAAGATGTAAAGGACAAGCTAATGTTAATGCTTGCCGGGTTTCTTGGTCGCGAAGCCCATCCACAAATGCCTGAACCGCAAGTCGTTCCATTACATTTTCCAGTGTAGCTAGATATGCAAGGCGAACCAAGCGTGCCAAGTCTGCTTCGAATTCTTGTAATGAATGATTCGCTTGATTTTTGGCATCGGTTTTTCAGCTGCGAGTGATATACGTGTTCAAGGTGGGCTTGACCATAGAGAAGTTCCAGATGTTTTACTAGCTGTGCATAGTCCTCCTGTTGTTGGGCGGTGAGGGTCTGTAAAATGTTTGTTGCTTCGCCACGCAATGCCAGTGTCAACGCTAAAGCTCTTTCCCCAGCACTCCATCCGTTTGCCTTCGCAGCAGCTTCGAATTGTCGTCGGTAGTTTGCCCATGGAGTATTTCCCTCAAACTGAGGCGGTTTTAATGAGAGCTTTCCAGGTTCAGCACTGACCTTGAGATTTTTGATGTCCTCCTGAACTTCCTCCAAGTTCATACTCGTGTCCAGCATTGAGTTTTTGCTGTAAGTTTATGAGGTGTGAGCAAAATCCATTTGCTTTTTCAGCTTACCGATTGTTTCCTTTATTCTGCCGATTTCTGTCTCGATTCCGCCTTTTATCTCATCGTGGAGCGTTTTCTTAATTGTTTTCATTTCTTCTTCCATTTCATCTTTGATTTTCTCCATCTCTGTTTCAACAGTTCCCATTCTTTCTTCCAACCGATTCGCCACACTGCAAACTTCTTATTTCAAGCTTCTCGAATTTTCTAGAAGCTCTTCTCTCAAATTCTCCGAGATTTCTAGAAGCTTCACTTCTAAATTTTGCGAATTTTCTTGTAGCTTTTCTTCTAGATTTATCGAGTTCTCCTGAAGCTTTTCTTGAAGTTTCACTTCTAGACTTTTCGAATTTTCTTCAAGTTTTTCTTTCAGATTTTTCGATTTCTCGTGAAGCTAACAGAATTTTCTAGAAGCTTTTCCTCCAGACTCTTTGAATTTTGAAGAAATTTATCTTCCAGACTCACTGAATTTTGTTGAAGATCTTTCAGACTTACGCAATTTTGTTGAAGTTTATCCTCCAATGATTTCGTGTTCTCGTCGAGTTTGTTTATTATAGAGCTCAAATCTATTCCAGAAACTTCGAACAAAAATGTTTCGGGGTCTTCTCCTCCTTCAATCAGTCCATCTGAAAGTCTTTTCTGGAGTACGGCCTTCTTTCCAGTTGTTTCTAACTCTCGCTCCTCTAACTCTTGCTTTAATTTACTAACTTTAAGGTTAACTAGGTGAACTCTTCTCCATTTTGTCTCTTATTTTCTTTATCGAGATATCAGTTTATTTATTTATTTCACACACAGTTTTCAGTTTATTGTCCCGCGACGCGCAAAACTGTCCACTTTGCACTCAAATGTTCAACGGGTCACTAACTGTCTATTAGACGCGATAAACGTCTATCAGTTTTTAAACGGCGAACACTTTAACACTTATTTATTTTAAACATCCGACTTCTGACAACAAATGTAGTAAAACTGCACTAACTAATTTTCCTAATTTATTTAAAACACTATTTACAACAATTATTCACTAAAACATTTACTTCACTAGATTCAAATTTATTTCTACTGTGTCAGTCTCTATCTGCGACCTCTGGAACTTTAACTAACTCTGAACTCTGACCGTCCTGCCATTTGCTATACAGCGACTTCTTAGAGGCCCCTAGAAACTTCGGTAAGAGCGTTCGCGTCTCATCCACGGATGAGTCATGTATTTGTCAGAAGAGAACTTGTTTACATTTGGAGTGTGGAGTGTAATTGGATGATCAGGGCCGGTCTCGAAATCGTTACAAAATACTAAAATTGTCCATATATACCTACGCACATCATTTCACGGAAGACCTACCACGAAACAACGAATTCAGTTCAATAAAGAAATACTCAAGCAACAACTTTTATTCATAATCTACATTTTTGCTCCATAACCTTGAAAATTAGAATTTTATATTAACTATGCAATTGTTACAATTTTGAATATTAAGGGTGGGATATTCACTTTTCTCTTGAAAATAATTATTCCCTTTTGAAACATCCTCACCACTCATTTTAGATGTGGATGGTAGGTCCAAATAATTATTTTTTGGTTTCGGTCCATCACCATCGCCGGCAATTTTTTTGGCAATATTCAATTTATTTGAAAACGATTGTTCAATGTAGCTCTCTGCTACTGTAGTTGATTTCCAACCAGCGTGTCTTTTGATATTGGTGATACTTTCCACAGCATCAGCCAATAAAGTAGCTGAAGAACGCCTGAAACAATGATCCGTATATTCTTCTGGGCCTGGTAGCTTCAAAAATGCTGCAATTTTTCTTGGAATTTGACCGAGGATATTCTTCCCAACAACTTGTTTTGTGCATTTGTTGTTCTTCTAGAATATAAAAAAACGCCCATGTTCAGTATTTGCGGGACGTAGACTAGCATATCTTCTATAAATATCCAAATAATTAACTGACTGGTTTTCAGTACTGCAGATGGTAAATGTTCGTTGCATTTTAGTTTTTGACTCTCGAATTGTAATCAATAAAGCATAAGTTAGGTCTTGAATGTCATCAAGCTTGAGATTTCTTAATTCTTCTCTACGACAAGCACCATGTACCCCAAATATTAATGCAACCTATAAAAGAATCAATAAGTTTTTTAATTACTTAATAAATATAGGTAGGTATAACATACCTTCATCATCAGATATACATTATCTGGAGCTTCTTTTAGAAAAAGTTCGATATCATCCCTATTCAATATTTTGGATTTCTTCGGCTTATATCCATCATTCTTCCGTTTCAAAAATGCTATAAATTTTGGAAATTTGCTTATGTTTATATTATTATACAAATCCAAAGTAGACTTTAACATCGAATAGTATGACCACAAAGAAGATGGTTTTCGATTCTTGGACTTCTCAAAAAAATATCCCAGTAATATATCTTCTGTAATCACCTTCACATTATTTTCATTGCGCCATTTTATGAACTCATTATACGGCTTTACGTAAAGATTCTTTGACTTTGTTGGTAGCAGTTCGAGTTTGGCACTCTCAGCCGATTCCAAAATTTCCATTGGTATGTATATATTATGTTCTTCATCTGATGATTCCATAATTTTCGTGTTGAGTTCACTCACGCACTTTTTCAGATAAACATGAAGATGACCGTTTACCTTGTTTATTGAATTTGTTGCTAGACAACAACCAGCTTGCGTAGCAACGTCATAATTAGGTGGGTATATACTGGGTATTCTGTGTACAATTTGAATAAATTAATCTATTTCAATATACAGAGATGATTATTGACACGATAATTGCGATATAAATATATATACAGTGCCCGCCAAAATCTTGGAACCATATGGAAAACTTTTTTATTAATAGTTTCTCAGAAAATGTCATTGTATAAACCGCTAGTGCATAAAATTTTGTATGTATCACGTGCGTAAAATACGTTTATGGCCTTCGGCGTGTAATGGCCCTCGGCTAACGCCTTCGAGCCATTATCCACGCCGCAGGCCATAAACGCCGACTTTACGCCCTTGATACATTAATAACTATTATGAATGCCAGTTTACAAACTTGTTGGTGCATGTTAAAATAGATGGTCACTCATAAGGCTCATTAGTGTGCAGTTCGTTCGATATCAACGAATATTTGTTAATACTTAGCATATGTATGTATGTTACAAAACAATATACAGTGAGGACCAAAAGTCCGTCGCCCCCCCCGTAACTTCTTCATTTTCCGTATTACAAAAAAATGTTAAATACATAAGTTGTAGGGTTTCATTCGATCTCTTTAATGGTTTAAGTTTCATTCATACAGAGTGTCTCAAAAAAGCACGGTGACTTAGAAGTTAATTTTTTTAAATGGGATACCCTGTATTTCATTGCATTATTACATTCTACGTTGAATTCTGAACAAGTTTGATAAATGGTTTTCTATCAAAAAAGTTAATAGTTTTGGACTTATGAATACTTGTAAATTATTATTTCGACTACTTTTGCGCCAGTTCAATGAGAAAATCGGAACAAATGGATCACAATGTATTCCACTTTCCTATCCTAACTTTTTGAAAGCTATCCAATGTTGCAAACTGCTGATGGCACCATGTGTAACTTACCTCGTCGTACCATTTTACAATTGTTAGAGTTGTTGAATCTCACGAAAAACTAGTACAAATGAAGTTGAAACATTTTATTAACAAATAAGGTAGTCCATAAATACAGATCAAGTATCATTAAAAACTGAAGAGATATTTTAATTTATAACTAAAAACGGTGAGTTTTTATCTATTTCAAAAGATGTTCGACATGTCCACCATGCATTTCTTGACACATAAATAGTCGGGTTGTAAACTCTTCCCTAACATTAATCAAGGTTTGAGGTGTTATTTCTGAACACACTTCAATAACTCGACGGCGCAGTTCATCTAACAACCCACAAACTGTCTTAAAAACTACGGATTTCACATAGCCCCAAAGAAAGAAATCAAGCGGTGAGAGGTCCGGTGAGCGAGCTGGCCACTCTGTTGTACCTCGACGTCCAATCCACCTACCTGGATACCTTTCATCTAAGTAATTTCTCACCTCCCGAAAATAGTGTGGTGGCGCTCCATCTTGCTGAAATGTTACATCCAAGTAAAATTCATGTGGGTTTTGCGCAACGACCTCATCGATACTGGGACTTATTGTGTCTTGCAGCATTTGGAGGTATCTGGGACCATTTAAATTTTCTTCCAAGAATATGGGAACTACAATGTGGTTACCTAAAATACCAGGCCAAACATTAATTTTCTGGTGAAATTGAGTATGCCCCTCGCGGGATTCATGGGGATTCTCATCACTCCAATATCTACAATTCTGGGTATTCACATTTCCATTTAGGTAAAAAGTGCTTTCATCACTAAAGCAAATAAAGTCGATTTGCAACAATTCCTTCTGCCATGGTCTCGCAAAATTCAAGTCGCCGGTCTGGATCATCTTCAACCAATTGGTGCAAAATTTTTATTTTGTAAGGATGGAATTTATTTTGTTTTAAAACCCTCTTTACTGATGTTTTAGAAACATCACATGTCTCAGCTACTTGCTTAGTTGATTGTTGTGGGTTATTTACCATTTCGGCTAGTACTTGAATTTCAACATCTTCCGTAATTATTTTCGGCCTCCCAGATCTCGGAGCATCTTTCACGGTGCCAGTTTGGATAAATTTTGCCACCAATTTCTGCAGATATTTTCGACACATCGGACGTTCTGGAAACCGTTCATTGAAAATGCGAATAGCAGCGTGGTAATTTCGGTTAGCTTCACCAAATATGATAATGGCTTCAACATTGTCTGCTACTGAACGAGCCATATTAATCAACAAGAGAAATTGAAAACCGTTTGAAACAAAGTTTTGAAAACCTACAAAATGTCAATGACATTTGGCAAAAACAGATAAGAGTTTTTTTTCGTTGTCATGGATAAAATAAACGCGCCTAGCGTGCATAGCCTACCTCATTAATTTATTCGTGAACTGGTGCAAAAGTAGTCGAAATAATTATTTACAAGTGTTCATAAGTCCAAAACTATTAACTTTTTTTATAGAAAACAATTTATCAAACTTGTTCAGAATTCAACGTAGAATGTAATAATGCAATGTGTCCCATTTAAAAAAATTAACTTCTAAATCACCCTGCTTTTTTGAGACACTCTGTATGAATGAAACTTGAACCATTAAAGAGATCGAATGAAACCCTACAACTTATGTATTTAACATTTTTTTGTAATATGTAGAATAAAGAAGTTACAGGGGGGGCGACGGACTTTTGGTCCTCACTGTATATTAACTGTTGAGATATCCATGTTGCTGCCAAAATTATATTTTATTTTCTATCAAAGTCGATAAATCCTGAAATTTGACATGTCTGGTGTATTTATTGTTGGCGATTTCTATTATAGGTACCTACCTAGATTTTGTATTGTGTATTAGATTCGTAGTTTTTGTTCACCTGCTCAATGCTGTCTAAGAATTTAGTTAATGTTATGCATATATGATTGTTTGGGTTAATGATTCAACAGATTCAGATGCCAAAGTTAATGGGGATCTTATACCTATTTCAGATGAAAATGTCACAATTGATATGTTCCAAAAATGAGTGAAACATTCCGAGGCATTTAAGGAGGTAATTCCAAAAATTGGTTATCAACTCATTTTTCAGCAGAATGTGAGAGAACTTCAAGCAGACAACAAAACTGAGGAAGAGAGAGGCCCTAGCGACTTTAGTGTAATAGAAAGAGCTGATGATATATTATCTACAGAAAGTCAAAGCCAGGTTATTTTTGAGTGAGTTCAATAATAGATACCTTTATATACATACAGTGCGGTCCAAAGGTATGGAATAAATTCATTTTTAGCGTTATTATGTATTTTATGAAAAAATCCTGAAACAGGTCAATTTTTATTGGCAATTTGACAATTTACAGTATGAAAATATTACCCCCTTCTTGCACCCCCTCTGAATTATGAGCACCCCCTCAAAAATTTTAAATGAGAAGGGGGGTCGTGTGGCATCTTGTTCGAAAGGGATTTTCATTATCTGTTCAGCAATACTGAGAAAATTTATTCTGAATATGTCAAATGTTGATAGACTGAAGGAAATAATGTAACATAATGTTTAGGAAGTATATTTCAATTTGTTTTACAGTTAAATTAAATGTTCAAAATGACCACCATTCACTTCTTGACAATAAGCAAGGCGATCTTGGAATTCTCGTAGAACATTTTGTAGGACCTCAGGGGTTATGTTGTTAATTTCTTCCGATATCCTAGTTTTTAAATCTGCAATATTGTCTGGTCTATTGAAATATACTTTTGATTTTAAATAACCCCATAAAAAGTAATCGAGAGGAGTCAAATCGGGGGATCTAGGCGGCCATTCAATCGGTCCACGTCTGCCAATCCACCTATTGGGAAAAACTTCTGTCAAATAATCTCGAACAATACGTGTGTAATGCGGTGGAGCTCCGTCTTGTTGATACCAAATTGATCTATCTATTCCATTTGGATCATTAACATCGGGAAAAAGTCGTTTTAATGTAGGCACTAAAAAGTTCATCAAAAAACCTAGATAAACCTCACCATTAATTGTGCCTTCTAAAAAATAGGGGCCAATAATTTTGTTTTTAATGATACCAGCCCAAACGTTCACTTTTTTGGGATATTGTGTGTGAGCCTCACACATCCAATGAGGATTTTCTCTGCTCCAATATCTACAGTTTTGTCTATTAACCGTTCCATTTAAATAAAAAGTAGCTTCATCAGAAAACACAATTTTGTTTATGAACTGCAAATCTGCTTCGATTCTATCCATCATCAGTTCACAGAATTGTTGCCTTCTATCAGGGTCATCCTCATTTAACTCCTGAACCAACTGAACTTTATAAGGATGGTATTTTTCTTTATGTAAAGCTCTCAATATCGATGATTAACTTACATCATTGTCGGCGGCAAGTTGTCTACTTGTCATATGCGGATTTTCCTCAATCGCTAACAGTACATCTAACTTTTTCTCCTCATCCAATGCAGCATTTCGACCTGGTTTTTGACGAGTTTTTACATGTCCAGTTTCACGGTATTTTGTTTCTATTTTGCTAACTGTAGATTGTGATACGTGTTGACCAGGGTATTTATTATTGAACATTTCACAAACTTCCGTTTGAGTTCGTGTTTTATTACCGCATCCAAGCATAATTAAAATGTCTATTCTTTGAGTTTCGGATAAATGAGCCATAGATGAATCGAATACACACAAAAATATTTTTCAATACACTGACGTCTGCCAGCAACTCACAAATATCAAAATAACAGTAGTCTACTAGATTGACATTATATTATTTATGGGTTTTGTGAATAATTTTTTGGTGTCTTCAACGACTTTTTCCGGACTTTTTTAGCAAGACAGATAAGAAAGTATAAATTGTCAAATTGAGAATAGAAATCGACCTGTTTCAGGTTTTTTCAACGGATACATAATTTACAGTGTCAATATTTTTAAATTTTAATAAAAAAATTTCTCAGTTATGGTTGCACCAAATATGAAACACTTAGTATTGCTGAACAGATAATGAAAATCCCTTTCGAACAAGATGCCACACGACCCCCCTTCTCATTTAAAATTTTTGAGGGGGTGCTCATAATTCAGAGGGGGTGCAAGAAGGGGGTAATATTTTCATACTGTAAATTGTCAAATTGCTAATAAAAATTGACCTGTTTCAGGATTTTTTCATAAAATACATAATAACGCTAAAAACGAATTTATTCCATACCTTTGGACCGCACTGTATATAAAAATCGATTACGTTCCAAACTGGTCATTATTTTTCCAAGATAATTTCCATTATGGTGCATTCATTTATACATTGTCATACCTAATTAATAACACAAAAATGATTTCAGGCTTGAGAGTATTTGTTCAATCATTGAAGAATGTTGATGCAGTTTACCCAGATCAAGACAGCCTCCCAATCAAAAAACAAAAAATATTCAAACTTTCCTGGTAAATTTCGGATGCGACGACCATGTCTCTATTATCCGTGACTAATCAATACATATATGTATACAGATCTGGAATAAAATTATCGGATTATCGGTCCAGTCGACCAATACAAAATATAACAAACAGTTAGGTGCAATGGATAATCAAGTATTCAACTGAAGCAGTTTGGTGTAGAGTGGTTCAGTCAAATACTTAATCATCCATCGTATCTGCCCCCGGACTCCGATGATTAGAAATGTTTTATAGAATCGAAATGTGACGTCATATTCGAAATATCGGTACTATGCTTCCCATTTCTAACGTTCGAATATGACGTCACATTCTCGACACATTTCGATGCTATGAAACATTTCTAATCATCAGAGTCCCAGTGCTGGTATATTTTGTACTGGTCGACTGATATGCCTATAATTTTATTTCAGATCTGTATATATATATATTGCATGCTCCCCGAGTATCATATATGTTCCATTAAAAACTCTGATTTTTCTGTTATGTAGTATATTTCTATGAAGCTTTACTTTTTAAATAATCCAATGTTCCTTGTTGGTACCTGTTATTTCATATATTCATTGAAGTTTATTTTTAATCATCTGACATTTGATTTTTTCCTACATAATAATATGAAGTAAGAAAATTAACACAAAATCTAATGTGATTTTTAAAGAGACAACAAGATATAATTGTTTTCATTCAACTTTCCACTCCACTGAAACTATTTCGACCAAAATGGAAATCGTTAGATATGAGATACATCTTGGGAAAAAAATTGGCATTCTACTCTTCCTCTTTTTGTTAGAACATCCAATTGAGAATAGATTTCTTTCTATAGAAATAGATCTATTCTCAACTGGATTTTCTAACATAAAGAGGAAGAGTAGAATGCCAATTTTTTCCTAGAAATGTATATCATATCTATCAATTTTCATTTTGGTAAAAAAAGTGGAAAGTTGAATAAAAACGATTATATCTCTCACGAACAAAATTGATACTTTTTTCAAAGAATATACTTAAAATTAACTAATTATGGGTCATCAATATAAAAACAATGTTTTAAATTGAAACATAATTATTTGACGTGATGTCATTAGGATAAATACAAACAAATGCCTTTTGATCATAATAGTTATTTATGCAACAAGTGCAAAAAGTAGGTGTTTATTGCACTCGACTTGAAATTGTCCGACGAGGCCGTTAGGCCGAATTGGACAACACGTCGAGTGCAATAAACATTTTTTGCACGAGTTGCATACAATATTTTTTCTACGTTCATGCAAAAAGCAAAAAATTATTTATTTAGGTGCGGCACTAGGTGAAGGAAAATGAAATACGCAATTTAAATAAATAATTATTACTATCGATTTCATCACCATCATCTAGTTTTCCATTAATATTACTCATTTTGAAACTTCAGTTCTGTAATTGTCAGAATTAAATTTTGACTGACGTTTATATAACCACAGTTGCATTATAAAAATCAAAATCATAGTAGCCATGAGCGCGTATGTTATCAGGAGGTGTGGTCATAGTACAGTTTGCTCTATGCGGGTAGACGGTCTAGAACATAGCGGATCGGTTTTGATTATGGAGTTATTCTCGGGAAGGCATTGTTTGTTCAACTCTGACTGCTAACATTAATACAAAATAATATAAAATATGTAGCTGTTTAAAACGTATGGCCAATCTCACAGAATATCTGCTGAATATGTTGTGGGTTTGAACGTTTGTTTATCATGATGACAGCACGTTGAAGTTGAATGACAGATGAGTGCAATAAAAACTTTATTGCACTAGTGCAATAAAGACCTTCTTTTTCCACTGAATATAGTTCAATAAAGTTTTGCTTTTTGCATGAATGTAGAAAAAGGATATTAAAGGTGTACATAAACAATCTATATTGATATTCAAAATACATAACTCAACATTCAAGAACGAATTGTAAAATTTTAGTGATATAATATAATTATATAAGTAATGAAATTTACTGAAAACTTTCATGGATTGTACTTGTAATATTTCTTAATATTTAACAAATGTCCCTTGAGTTCGAAAACAATATTTTTTAATATTAAACTCTATATTTATTTGGGATCTGTGAAGATACCATTATTAGTTTGTTATGAAAATACGTAAGTTAGTCCATATTCAACAATGGCATTCGTTAACATAAAATAAAATTTATTTATTGTAAAGGAACTGTTCCCTCAGTGCACGTCTAGAGACTGAAACACAATGGAAGTTTAATGTTTTTAGTTTTGATTTTCCTAATTTTGGATATTTTTTAACGCAAAACCATCATATTGCCATTATTATTCTAATCACGCCTCATAAACAATTTTGTTGGTAAAGTTCAAGCTTCGTTTCTCAATACTGTTTTGCATCTTGTTTAATTATAAAAACTTATTACATAAAACTTCCATTGTGGCTATGGCTTAATGGTAATAAATTGAAAAAATTGGTTTTGGCTAGGACCCTTGCTGTTACATTGGTTCATATTGTCAAGTATACAAACATTATTCAAAATTCAAAATCAATTTACAAAAATTCCAAATTTTATTCATTCATTGAAATCGCATCATCTGGTATTACATTTATCAAAACATAGTATTTCTTGCAAATTTAAAGATCAACGTCAGTCATTAACCAGGTATTGGGTTTCATTCCGGTACGTCTATTCTCGATGGCTGAGATGCTGATGAAGCGTTAATACTCAGCAATATTTTCACGAGGATTGGAAAGTCAAGGATTTATTGAGATCACTGTCGTTTTGAGACTGCAGAGAGGTGGCACGCACGAAAAGAATTTTCCAGTTTTAATCATGGGCTAACATATTTCATCCCCTTATTTCTGATTACAAAGTAAGTGTTAATTTTGTTGTATATATATAATATTATTGTTTTGCTACTATTTCGTTCATTTGTTCAGTTCACTTGGATTTCATTCAATTTCGTTTTATTTGTTCAAATGTGCTTTTTATATTTAATAAAGTAAATAATTTTATCTCAATATTTCATTTCACTATATCAGGGTAGTCAGGGCTGTACACTGTTTTAACCTCTCGCAAGCCAAGCAAAATAGTATTTTGGGCACCCTATGCTGCTAGGGGGCTGAGTAAGTCTTTTAGTCCGTTCAGGGCCAAAAGTGGTAGAACCTTCCCCAGCGTGACATATGATGGAGGCGCGGTCTTCGTTCTTGGAGAGTCCATTCCTCATAATGGCCCTGCAAAAAAAAATCATAAATGATAATTTAGTCCAAAATTTAAATATTCAACATTTTTTGATAATCTAGTTGTTAGCCAAATAAATGACTAGCCTTGATGTAGGTGATTCTTTTTTGGTGAGAACTTTTTTGCTGTTATGTATTTTTTAGCCCTGAAATTGAAGTGAACAAGGTTGACCTATAATGTAATAATTTTTTTCTTCATTTTTTTATTGGTGTCTGATGAGTTTTCTATTTCAGTTTCCGATAATTTTTTTTGCTCAATATGGTACAAGGTGTCTCAAAATAATTACATTTTTGTTTTCTCAAGTAATATTTACTCTAGTTTTCAGTTGAGAGTTATTTTTATCCTAAGTCTTATTCCCCATCCTTTTTTAGTTTATTTTCACTCTAGATAAAAAATGAACCCAAATTTACAAGTTTAAAAAGTTCATTAACTTATACAATTCTACATGCAGTATTTTGTTTGATTACTAGGAGACTTTTTTCACTTAATGATAACTTGAATAGTCCACAATTTTTTCTCAATGATAAAGGAAAATCACAATTTTTTCTGTTGATATGATGAAATCGGATCAAATTTAAGTGAATTCCATTTCTATTTATAAGAGATGACGTCGAAATATTTTTATTGCCAAGGTTTTTTTGTTATTCCTCTCTCCCACGTAAATTTTTCTTTAAAATCCATCATTTGTATTGATTTGTAGTGCACATATTTTTCACATTTGATTGATTAATTTTTTTATGTATCTACTTTTTGCCGATTTCAAATGATCATGGTAAAATAACACAAAAGTATTTTAGAAAAAGTATAACTTTCTTACAATTGATTCAGAAATATGTCTATGGAGAGAGTAACTAGAAAATTGTCGATCTTGAATGAACAGATATTTAAGGAACTAAACTATTTTCTTTGTTCTCGAATAAAGTTCCAATTCGATGTCGGACTTTGCCTGTACCTAATGTGCTTTTTTACTACATAGGTATACAGATATTTTTATAGCTGTACAAGCTACCTTTTTTATAGGAATATTTTCAGATAGACTAGTTAGAAAAGTTTTCTTCGGATACGGAAATTTTAGAAAATGGCTCTCATACCTTCCATCAAATTTCAAATAGTTTATTCATTGTGGAGAAACCTTTCATTCTCCGTTTTGTAATTGTGTTATTTTATTATGCATCTATATTGCATAACACACGGTGTTCTTATTTTTTATTAGAAAAATGGTATTGATTTGTGTGAATATCTTGTTGGAATAGTTTTTGCAGTCAAGCATTCTAAGAAAATTTCAGAAAATGAATTTCTATTTGGCAAAACATTACGGTGGATTTTTCTTAATAATAACTTTGAAATTCATTATCTTCAAGGAGAAGGTCATAATTAGTGCGAAAGAAATATTTGTGATTTTTCTCGTAGTAAATTCATGAAGTTAATATTTTCCTTTTCTTTTCTTTGAAATTGAGTTCAAAAAGAACTTGAGCTTTTGAATGAGAACAATCACTCTAATTGATCTTTCAACAATTTGAACGATTTTGAATATGTCCAAGTACAATTTGTTGACAATGTGTTATGGATATAATTTTCTTACATATAACTTTAGACGTAATATACCAAGTGACTCCGCTAAAAATATGGCATGAAAAACAATCGCATACTTACTTGAATCTACTGGTTACTGTATTTTTTTCTTTACATTATGTCAATTTTAGACTGAGTAATAGAAAGACAGTTAAATAACTTGAATTAAATTTTCCACTCTTAGATTTGGTAAAAAATTTAAATGTTTGCCAAAAGGAGGGTGAATTTTTCTCTTTATATTAATATTACGTCATATTGTTGAATGCAAAACTTGAGTTATGAAACACATTCACTGGTTTCTATACAAATCAAGCCGTTATGAATTTTTTTTTACAAAATCAAAAACTTTGAAATATATAGGTGTTCATTATGAATTCCTTGGTGTCATTGAAAATTTTATAGTGAAGTTGATCATCGTTTTTATAAGTTTTCTATTTTAAATAAAATTGCTCTAATTAAATTTATTACTTTGTTTATTTTGTACTCGAAACAAAACAATTTTGGATTTATTTTTTGAAATTTTCAAATTGAAAATATGTTCTGCTTTGCAAACAGTTAGGATTGTGTTCATGACGCTATTGACTTATTTGGTGCAATTGTATGTACTGAGGTTAACTTTTACACGATTTATGATATAGAATATGATGATATATAATGAGATATGAAATGAGAATATTTGTTGGGTAATAAGGTTACCTTTGTCTTAAGGGGATTATGGAAGAATATCCTAAGTGGGTTGAATAATTGCCTGAGAAAGTTTGTATATGAATTTGCAGTGGGGACGTGGAAGAATATTCTCAAGTGGGGTTGAACGTCTACCTGTGGTGTTTGAGTATATATGATGATTAAAAATATATTTTTCCTCGATGTGTTTCCGAGGCGAAATAAGAATACATAATAGTAAATGATGATTATGAATATATTTTTCCTCGATGTGCTTCCGAGGCGGAATAAGAATAATGGTAAAAAGTTAAAAAGATTAATATGAAAGATACATTTGCACGGAAAATTATAGTTGAGAGTGAGTCATGAGCAATTATCATGTGAGTGAATAGCATAAGAGAACATGTTTGCCGAAAAGATGATCAACAAGTCGAAAGTGCTGATTAGAAATTTTTGAATAATAACAACAATGATAATAATAATTTATTTACATGGTTTTCCTATGAAACACCAATAAAAATTAAAGTGATTTAAGATTTGTATGACTTTCCTAATTCTATTGATTAGCCCATCCAGCTATTATTTCTTCTGGAATATACTAATTGTCAAGCTGTTTTCGTCTCACAAACAATGAAAAAAATATTGTACTAGCTGAAGGAGAAAATTGTAGACTAATTCAACATTTTGATAAATTTTTTGTGGTCAAGAGTATGACATAAAGGTTCAAAAAAAACCCTAATGATATCATGTGGTATTTATAAGCAATTATGTAGCAAGATCTCACTGCATGAAACTTTGACTTTTTATGAATGATTATGTGATTACTTTTTATATACCAAATAATTGAATGACATATATGTATGCAAATAATTAATAAGGTGATAAATGGAAGTTACCAATATCATAAGGAAGTCATGGAAGAATACCCTGTATGGGTTGAATGATTGTCTGTGAGATTTTTTTTTAATTATTAGTGAAGTCACAGGGTGAACGTGGAAGAATATCCCGTGATAGGATTGAACGTTAGCCTGTGCAGAAGTTCTCTTGAAGTGTTGCCAAGAGAATGAATGAGTCGATATTATGATTTACAAATATGTTGTGGTGTATGAATATTTTAAGGTATATGAATATTGATTACATGGGATGAAAATGATATGAATAAAAAGTTACAATAATATTTCAAAGAAGTCAAAAGTATTGAGAAATGGTTGCTATAATATAGCAATAGATTTATTTGAAAACTAAAAATCATGTGCGAATGTTAAATATGAATTGTTGAGAGAGATTTTCAAGTAAGTTGCTGGTTGGAGATTGGAAGATGTGTATGTATTAAATTTAAATTTTCGTTTGCCATTTTGTTTATTTTTCTCTAACGTCATGGGGCCTGTATGATGAAGTAGTTAGCTGCATATAAGTATTTATGATTGAGTAGTAGTCGAGTGAAACATTCAGCGAACACTGGCAACAATTTTGGTTTTTTATTTTTAATAGTTCAGTGATGTTTTTTTCAATTCCCAAAAATTTGTTATTCTAAGAATACTTACTGCAAATAATTTCTTCTTGCATGTAACACCGAGATTACGAAAGCACGTCATGGCAGCAGGCACTGAAAAAACTGAAGCAATGGCTCATCTCCAGAAACATACCGAAGCAGCATGGCATCTTAGTTAGTAACCCCAATTCAGTTAATGAGATCTGCAAGGAAGGCAACCATAACCTGTATCCGAAATAAGTAACCATTCCAGAACACGACCAGGTTTGCAGTGGAGACTCCTATCCACCGAGTGAAAATTCACAAGTAGCAATAGACTTGTAAGCAGCCCTAATGTTACATTGAAGCACAGTTTCGAGTATCAACACTTCACCGCTAAAAACACAAGCAAAGCAGTAACCATACGAATTTTGACAAAATGGAAGTCCTGAAGCGTGCAAACTCAGCTATTTGCATCAAGGACAAGGCAACCAAAAACCAGACAAATTACAGGCGATAAACAAACAACCTGTCCGTCTTCCATGTTTCATCGGTTGTTGTCACAGATCTTGGTTCCCGAAATAGCAACAGGTCATATATCGAATAACAACCATTCCATGATGTTTCAGAGAGCACACCATCCTGTAAGTCAAAAGTTTGGTGTTGATTGTCAGATCAGCCGTTCATGAGGGACAATCCTATAGTTATTTTGGAACCTTGGTCCAGCCGTTCTCGCCCTGCAGAACTCACGATTGCACCATAATGGAGGTACAATTGCTCCGACCGCCCCAAGTCCGAGGAAGTATTTTTTACCAGCACCGCCCCAAGTTAGAGGAAGTATTTTTGACGCCAAGAGATGTAGCCACAGTAGACATTATCATATAAAACTTTTGTGACCAGTACCGGACTTGAAATTTTTCGTGCCACGTTAAAACTCTGATAAATCTTCAAATATTTTATTTTATCTCTTCATTTTCTTCTTATATATTAATTATTTTTTGCACATTTTACACTGATTATTTTTTTGTTGCCCCGCATATTGGCGCGAGTTCTTTTTTGTAATAAAGTTGAAATAACTTCTATTCCATGATCATGTCATACATTTAAAGCTGGGGGCCAGCTTTTCCGAAGGGGGGAAATGTGTCAAGTATGAGAAATAGTACCCAATACAATCGCATCATCTGGTATTACATTTATCGAAACATAGTATTTCCTGCAAATTTAGAGTTCAACGTCAGTCATTAACCAGGTATTGGGTTTCATTCCGGTACGTCTATTCTCGATGGCTGAGATGCTGATGAAGCGTTAATACTCAGCAATATTTTCACGAGGATTGGAAAGTCAAGGATTTATTGAGATCATTGTCGTTTTGAGACTGCTGAGAGGTGGCACACACGAAAATAATTTTCCAGTTTTAATCATGGGCTAACACATTTCATCCCCTTATTTCTGATTACAAAGTAAGTGTTAATTTTGTTGTATATATATAATATTATTGTTTTGCTACTATTTCATTCATTTGTTCAGTTCACTTGGATTTCATTTAATTTCGTTTTATTTGTTCAAATGTGCTTTTTATATTTAATAAAGTAAATAATTTTATCTCAATATTTCATTTCACTACATCAGGGTAGTCAGGGCTGTACACTGTTTTAACCTCTCGCAAGCCAAGCAAAATAGTATTTTGGGCACCCTATACTGCTAGGGGGCTAAGTAAGTCTTTTAGTCCGTTCGGGGCCAAAAGTGGTAGAACCTCCCCCAGCGTGACATAATTTTTCAACAGTTATGTAAGAATTCCGCGACTATGGTAATGATAGGGCAATTTAAACACAAGGTGATTTAATGAATATCGTCAAGTTTCACTTCGCAAACTAGTTAATTTTGACCTGATCGTTCGTATGGCAAAACTTTGAAACTTCCACATATGTTTCCTCTTTTCGTCATGAGATTCATCAGGTACCACATTAATTCAGTTAAGCCAAGGTAGACATGAAGTATGATTGGGACAACATTTTTTTCAATACTTTTTTATATATTGTTTGTTGAATTTGATTTATTCTAACATTTTCCATTTGTTGCATCATTCGCAAGATAATTCAGTCGTTGGTATTTATGTCCCTTCTTTTATTTATCAACCATATACCCTTTGAAAAGTCTGAAATTATTGGGATATAGATATCCAATATGTCAACTATTAGTTCAAAATTAATTCGAACAAAGTTCGAAAATATGTGCTGATATCACGATAATGAAACGATTAAAATCGACAAGATCGAAGTACCCTTTCTCTCCACACGTTTCCACCATGTGGACAAATGAGGCAAACATCAGAAAACAACTACTCCCTGGCTAATTCCACGACGGACATTGAACTACACCTGACAGATATTTGTGAAACGTTTTTCCAAGAAGACCCAATTGTAAGTGCGTATCTTGTAATTTAACAGTAGATTATCCTTTATTTGGCTGGAAGTAACCACCTGCAGACATGCATGATTCGAGGTTGTGCCTCTCATCAGTGCCAGGGTAGGTTGGACAACATTATAATTGTCCTGTCCTGCCCAGAACTAGTTGTTTTCTGATAGATGTTTGCCTCAGTTTTCCACGTGTGAATAGAAACGGTACTTCGACTTTGTCGATTTTATTCATAATTAGTTCGAAGTTAATTCTCCCTGTCATTTGGTATCACCGTTCTATTTGGACATGATTTCAATTAAGGAACCCTGAAAGTTAGTGCATTTCCGACATGTCCTTTTCCAATTCCTACTTCATTATTTCTTAAGCAGACTTCCATCTCGCTCACTCTCTGTCTGGTTTGCATTTACGCTCCACTACACTCATATAGTTTGAAAACATCCATTGGTGAATGTCAATAAAAACAGATCACATTGTATTATATGAATTGCCATCAGTTTTCTAGAGTTCGCTGAATTGGCACCCTAACAAAACAGCAAGGCGCGCAAATTCGATTCGAATAACCTTTCCCTTTCTCTCTGAGGGTAGTTCGAAAACTGCGCTGAAGAATTATTCACAGGTGGAATGCTCGTGATAGAGAGATCTTTTCTTGATGAAAGCTTTATGAAAAATGGCAAAATTTCTAGCTACTATAAAAGCTATAATAACGCGCCTAGTGTTCGCGGCACACGGCTTCATTGGCATTTGGCAAGTGACTACATTCAAAAAAAATTATTTCTATTGGTATTTGAGTTCACCGATATTGTTGTTGTTTTTTGAAGGGATTTTCACTTTGACTATCAAGCAAAATCAGGAGTGGAAGTGGTGAGTATTCATCATTCAAAAAATTATATGTAGCATTTTATAAAGTAAACAAGTTGGCTCATTTGGATAACAGTAATTCAATATCACGAATTTTAAATATTATTCTCATCATTATATGGTGTGAAAACTTTTAATAAAATACATTCAGTTCTTTATTTCGGGGACAGAAAGTTATTCAAATAATACTACTGTTGTCTTTTTGGTAACAAAACAAGAAAAAACTGAATTTCGTAGCCTCTGTCACTACCCCCCACAAAAGATAAACATCTCCACAAAATGTAAGTGCCGATAGTAACTCAATTGGTTTGAAATATTTTTTAACAATGATCATTTTCTCTTTATTCAATCCCTTATTTGCGTTGAAATTACTCGCCTCCATTAATACACTAGATGATCAAATAACTATAAATTATATCGTGATAAGTTTCGACCTTCTATATTTATATTGATTAGAATTTAGAGAAATACCTATTTATGTAAGTATTAATGTTTCTCATTACACGCACATTTTTCAATTCACTCGAACCGATTGGTTTATGAATCAATGCTACTCTTATGGAAAATACATTGAGTATTCTCAATTCAAATTTGGCATAAGAATCCTGCTGAAGACGAAAAAATAACAGTATTATTCAAAACACTTCATAAAATGATTTTTTTTAAATGTACCACCCTATATTTTATAATGCATTTTGACTTCACAGCTCGGAATTAGTATAATTCCGACTTTACACCTCAAAATTATTGTAATTTCGACTTCACAACTCGAAACCAGCAAAAAGTCGGGTGAGCAGAAAGAAAAATGCATTTCTCCCAATTTGAAACAAAACAATAAAAATGACGTCTTCACTTTTAAGGTAGTTTGTTGAAACTATTTGATCGTGTGCCATGGGTTTAATAGATAGCAGTAATTTAACACGTTCACTGTCCAAATATGGGTCGCATTTGCAGTATCTCAGTTATTTTTGGACAGAATAAAATGTTTTTATTAATCAAAATGTAGCCTTTTTCCCTCTAGAGTCCTCATGAAGAAAGCAAAAATTTACTGACACCTCCTTCTTAGTATTGGGCTATAACAAAACATACATTTACGACCCACATGTGGTCAGCAGGACTTGAAGGTAAGTGATCTTACGACCAATATATGGGTCGTTGGACAATGAACATGTTAAGCCACATACAGTTCGATTATTATAACTACCCGTGCGTCATCAAGTTAAGCGTATGAAATAAGTCGAGACGTTTAAGCCAAATGACGTCTAAATGTAGAATGCCGTGGCTAACATCCCGATAAAATTACAACGTGTAGTTAATAAGATAATGAAGTACTAAATTAACTATATTAACATTTTCAAATTCATGGAAACGGCGAACCACCGACAATGAGAGTGTTTTTTTAGTTCCAACAGAATACCGTGTGACACACTTATCGGTACACCTTCCTTTTCTGCTTTCCTTTTTTCCTTTATTTTCCAAATATGTCTAAAAGTGTCTGTCGTTCAGTGAGCATATTCAATGTTCCAAATTTAAAAAATATTGCTTGAGATACAAAAGCGAAAAGGAATGAAACTTTAAAATTGTTTTTTCCGTTAACCAGCTGTCGTCCCCTTACGAACGGCAGCCCTCAGTAGTCGAAACTTGTGCGAGCCAGGGATTAACTGAGGTTTTACCTTTTAACGTGTGATTCCTAGCATTCGGTGTTTTCCAATTATTACGAATCCAGTGACACCAGGTTTGATAGGATAATAAAACATGGAGGCAGTGAGTTTACTAGAAACTTTTGACCTCTCTACTGTAATCTAATTTCAGTCACACTTATATAAGGAAGTTGTTTCATCCATACCTCCGCAGCCGTTTGACACAAATCCATCACATACTAATTTTATCCACATTAATGCAAGTTCTCTAGGTAATAGTTAACGAAAAAAGTTGTTCAAAAAACTAGATTGGAGGGCAATATTTTCAAAACCTTTGCATACGGGGATATCAAAAAATGAGTTTCCATTCAAACATGGCAGAGTTTTATGACGACACATTCTAATGTTTCACTAAATATTTGATAACATGTCTTTTTTTAGCCATGATTATTCATTATGTATACACCTACACGCCTGCGCTGCTTTTAGTTGGCTATATTTTCGTATTTTAGTACTTTAGAATTTTAAATATTTTGTAGCTGTGATATTACATGTTATCAATTTATTATTATATTTCATAATTCAACTGTGTTTGTGAACAAGAAATTGTTCTTATGTACAATAAACATATACTTACATGACTAAAACTCAAAAAAGGAATCTTCGAGACTTATTAGGTATTCAAACTTTTCCAATTACCTATTCGTGCATGGATGCAAGGACCCACTGTATAATGATAAATAAATGAATATCTAAGAAAGAAAAAACACCAGTTGAAATATATTTGGTAATGAAATACTCAACACATGATTAACAAAAAATGTATTCATACATTTATTTATGTAATGCGAACATGTAGAACTATGTACCATTTATGAAAGTAAAAACCAAATTAATATATTTAATCACTTTTTGATTCAGAACTGTCACGAATGTTTATAATAATGGGTCCAAGAACCATATATCAAAGGAGCTTTTCTCGTTCATACCATTTTTCAATGAGCGATTCGGTGTATTTTACACATTTTGCCCAGGATTTTTTTCTCAGTAATATGATATGTTCCTCGAATTTCAGTTTGCTATCAATGTGAACACCTGATTATTTTGTGAAAGATTTGGTCTCAATATTACTTGAATTTAGCGTGATATTGTCAAGTTCACATTTGAATGTTAATAAATTTGTTTTACTTATGTTGAAAGAAAGACGATTGTAATCACACCAATTTTTAATTTCAGTTATATCTTTTTTCACAACTTCGTTTAGTTCATATGTATTTTTACTGTGCGATTTGATGGTCGTGTCATCCGCAAATATTGTGAACGTTCCTGAGATATTGGTATTTGTTAAATCGTTAACGTAGAGTAAGACCAAGAACGGAGCCCTGGGGAACCCCACAACTGATTTCTGCTATTGATGAATTTTCAGTGGTTTTGACAATTTGCTTATTTTGCAAATAAGATTTGATCCATTGATAAGACAATCCCCTGAAGCCATAGTAGTCTAGCTTCCGTAGAAGTTTCCCATGATCAACACAGTCGAAGGCTTTTGACAGATCACAGAAAACTGCCGCGACAGCTTCGGCACTGTTGACACGTGTATATACTTCGTAGAGTAGTTTAAAAATGGCATCAGATGTATTTTTATTACTTTGAAACCCAAATTGATCATTACTAATAATGCTGTATTTAGAAAGAAAACTAATCATTCTTAACTTCACTAATTTTTCCATCAATTTGGCAAAAGTGGGGATAAGTGCAATAGGACGATAGTTTGAAGGTTCAATAAGTTCACCTCCCTTATGCAGTGGAATTATAACCGATGTCTTAAGCTGTTCAGGGAAATTTCCAATATTAAATGATTGATTTATTAGGTGAACAAATGTTGCTAAGGCTTCGTCTGGAAGGTTTTCAATAATTAGTATGGATATATCATCAATTCCAGATGATTTTTTTATTCATTATTGTAGAAATGACGAAGGTTTCGCTTATACTATTACGCTTGACATTGTTGTTCAGGATGTTGGGGGAGATGGGTGTCTCATGTTTTTTCGAAGTTTTTCCTCTTAGTTCATTGACTATTTGCCACGTTTCTTTAGTTTTGTTTTGTGCCTCAACGATTTTTTTATTATAATAATTTTCTTTGGCCAATTTGATAATTTTTTGATAAATTCTACGATAGTTTCTGAAATAGTTGTGGAAAGCTAGGTTGTTGGTAAATTTTCTAATGTATAGTAAACAGCGTATATTCTTGGAAGATGACTGTATACCTTTTGTGAGTCAATGTTTTTTCTTTTTATTCTTTATCTTGCGCATTGGGAAGGCTCTATTGAAAGCGTTTAGAATATTATTGTAGAATTCTGAAAATTGTTCATTTTGATGCATTGCTCGAATATTTTCCCAATTGATATTTGAGCAACTTATATTGAAATTCTGGTCATTTCTCTTATTATATATTCTACCAAATGTGTAGTAACCCTGGTGATTTTCGTTTGAATTAGTTTTTAAGGTACATAATACAGCTTCATGATCAGATAGACCACTTCACAAGAAATTGAGTTTTCACACATATTCGAGCAAACATAATCAATAGTGATTCGGGAGTATTGTGAAATACGTGTTGCTGAACTAACATGCATCTTCAGATCAAATGATCTGAGTAGATTTATTAAATAATGTGTTTGTACTGTCATATCACTGTAGTTAATGTTGAAGTCACCTGTTAATATAATAGTTGATGAAATTGGTAGACCATCAGGAATATGTTCTAATTGGCTGGGGATCTGTAAATGCACAGAATATAAATATTCAGTTGTTTACAGTATACAATAGAAACTTCAAATATTTTCTCTATAATTAACTTATTGAATATATCAATTTTCTCAAATCTTATCTTATAAGAAAAGGAGTTTTTTATCAATATCAAAGTACCACCGTGGATAAATTCTGACCTACAATAAATCGATGATAACGAATACTTTGGCACATAAAGGAGCTCATCTACTTTTAGTCAATGTTCTGTTAATAAAATAATATCTGTTTCACTAATACTACTAGTGAATGCAAATAGTTCATTACTCTTTTGTCTTATGGATTGAATATTCAGTAACATTTATTAGATATTTTGTGAAGTGTTTCTATTCTTCCTGAAAAATGTATACTGGTTGACTTGTTACGAACCTGATTCTCTTCTGTTACAAAGATGATACTTTGCCACATCTTTCAGGTTAAAACCATTTCTAGTATAATTTGTTAAATAAATCTTGATTTTGTATACGTAAGTTCTTGAAAAATTCCAGGTTTTTTTATAGATCGAATGATTCATGTTCGGGATATCGTATCTATATGGTTCAGATATTATTATTGTTCTTGTGTTTCAATTTGTGGAGACAATTTTCAGTTAAACTAGAATGCATTTCATTTGGCCAGAAAATAACCAGGTCACTGTTAGAAAGATTATCTGCATTTTCAACTGCAGTGCGAACAAGTTCATAGTTTGGTGCAAATGGTTTTAGAATCGAATGAAAGAGGTAAGATTCTGGTAATTTATTGAGCATGTACCGTACAACATTTTTTCCATGACTGCCCGCAACAAAAAGTATTCTAGGCTTTTATGTCCTTCAAAATCAATTTTTTTCATTGAGGGTTTAGAGCTTACGATATTGTCCTTCAATTTTTTGGAAGCAACTATTTGATTCCATGCAATGTTTATTCTTTATACTAACAGATTCCTTTTTATTATAATAATACTCCCTCATAAACACTCGTTGAGTGTACCCAAAGGCATAGCCTGTGCGGGTAGAGGACGGCTATTATTATTATTTGCCGTGGCGCTACGAGCAACTGATATTTTCGGTGATGTATTCACTTTTCAGCTGTAGGAAAACCCGGAAAACCTACAGCACCACCTCGGGTGGTCGGTGTGCACTCCAAGCTAGCACTAGACGAGATTGGCATTCAGACAACTCACAATACACTTGCTTTTCAACAAGGTATGCGGTCGCCTATCGATCCGATATAGAGTATTTGAGAAAAAATCTCTTGTACCTACATCGGATTCGAACCGACTATGGCTATGCTGGAGTTTCGAACGGCCTGTGCCATTAGACCGCTAAGCCACCGGCCACCCTTGTTAATTGTTATTGTTATCTCAATTATGATTGCTCCGTCTATGTTGATTTTTCAATTCGAAGTTTTCATTCCTTAACTTTTTGAGTTCATCAGAATAAGTTTCATCTACAGTAAGAGTTTCACTGGATGTTAGCATATTTTGTTTCATTGAGTTTTTCAGTTCGTTGTTGGCTTCATCAAGTTCATTTTGTATATTTTTGTTTCTCTGAGTTATTTTTGTAATTTCTTCGTTGAGTTCTGCTATATGGCATTTTTGTTTGTCGCTTTCCATGACATAGTTTTGTTCAATATGGACAATTTCATCTTGAAAATCGATTGATGCCCTTCTAGTTCTAGTGATGAATATATCTTTTCCTTGATTGTTTCTCTTCATACTATATCGATTTCCTTCATCATCTCTTTCACCTCCTCATCTCACTCTAGCTCCATTTTGTCAATTGTAATCAGGTTTTCTTCGATCTGACTATCTTGAGGCAAGTAATCGGTCTGCAGATTTCGAATGGCTGCTTTTACTTTGATTTTGTCGATGTTCTTTATTATTATTGATATTATTAAGAATGTTATTCTTACTAATATATTGTTTTCGATTCATCCACGTATTCATTTTTTAAACAATCATATGAATAAATAGTTATGTATATTTTTAAATTCAATGTAAGATTTATAAAAAAGATAGTGTTTTCAAGAAATTGGGTGTAAATATCGAAAGTTCCATTCATAGTTTGCTTCCTGAACTACCAAATTCTACCTGGAAAATACTATCACGTAACAAAGATGCAGACATTTTCACGGATTCATTTGGCTGTGAGGAGCTATTATCCATTTCTGAGGAGAATGTCTTGGCACTCCATTGTTAGATTATTGAGATTTGTGAGAAACATATCACATATAATATGTAAATGACATCAATAATGATAACAATTGTTATCTGTGAGGATACATGATTAAGATTGTTTCATTTTTCCTCATTACAGATTGCTGGGCCTCGTTATAAACATTTGGGAAATCATGTTGGATATTATTGGACATCAGATATATTTGGAATCGGTTATTATCGTTTCTCTTCGAAATATGTCATTTTCCAAAAATTTTAAATTATTCTAGCTTCATCCTGAGCATGGAAAGGTGTTTGGAAGATCTTGGAATTTGTACCTCATTCCATAGGCGCTGTGGAGCAGTGTATGAAAAATTTTTGATAACGGTGCCAAATATTACTGAGGAAGATCATTTCTCAGTCGGGTTCTAGGAAATGAAATGAGAGAAATGAGAGCTCTCCAATGGATGAGCAAACACCCTAAAAAATGGAATAAATCCATATTCAAAGCTCCATATCTCGAAAACTGTCCATTTTTGAGCTTTGTGGCTATGGACAATTTTGATCAGCTTATAATGAACTGCAACATACCAAATTCAGCCAAATTCACGTAAAGCCATTTCCCATAAGAAATGTGCGGGGTCTTTTTAAGTTAGATTATGTTTAGTGCAAGAGAGAAATTGTTTTTATCATTTCCGTAATAATTAGTTACTACACCTTTTCCAGTTGTATTTCAGAAATCGTCAACTTGATTTCAGAAAGCGTCAATTGAATTTCAGAATAGTTACTTTTATATCAGAAAGTATCAATTGTATTTCAGAATAGTGACTTTGAATTTCACAAAGCGTCAATTGCTTTTCAGAATAGTGAGTTTAATTTCAGAAGGTGTTAGTTGAATTTCAGAAAAGTCAATTTGATTTCAGAACGAATCAATTGAATTTCAGAATAATCAATTTGATTTCAGAAACCATAATTTGAATTTCAGAACAGTCAATTGTATTTCAGAAAATATCATATATATTTCGGAATTCATCAATATCTATTCCTTTGTACTTTTGTACGAAATTCAAATATTTTTTCTGAAATCATTCTTAGTTTTTCTGAAATTGAAAATAAATTTTTGTGGATACTATCATCAACTGAAGTTTTATTATTTATTAGACAATAACAACAAGTTAATAAATCGATTGTAGGACTTTTTGTACCAGTGATTCTAATCCCCAATGATATGTGGAACATCGAGCGAATTTAACTCCCAACTGGCATATCTTCAATAGCTATTGTCTCATGGTGTCTGGTTGAATGTTGTGCTGCACCTTCACATCTCCAATATTTACCAAATCGAGCAACACAAAATCAACTTTGTTATTTTTCTATTTTACAAATCATGCTTTCTGAAATTATTTTCACATTCTCTGAAATACAAATGACACTTTCCGAAATCCATATGATACTTTCTGAAATTCAATTGATGGTTTCTGAAATCAAGTTGATTATTCTGAAATACAATTGTTGTTTTCTGAAATTGTATTAACTTTTCTGAAATTCAACTGATGCTATCTGAAATCCAAGTTACTATTCTGAAATACAATTGATACTTTCCGAAATATAAGTAGCTATTCTGAAATTCAAATGACGCTTTCTGAAATACTACTGAAAAAGGTGTAGAAAAAACATCATTTGTTTTCATTTTAATTTATCTCTTTTGTTATGCCAAAATATTCATTTACTTCTGTATGCATTGCAACGTGTCTCATGAGATACGTTGCTAATTTGTTGCTTATCGGGCATTGTATCTCACAGGATGCGTACCATTTTAATTCTGATGCAAGCAGAGTATCTCCTGCGATACATTTTTAAAAAACATCAAATTGACATGACTGAATCTTTTTGCGTCACGAATTAGTCATTTATTGTATATTCAATAGACAATTTGAAAAAGAAATATTTTTTAGTCGTCGAATAGAGGTTTGCCAAGTTGAGGGTTAAGATCGTTTCTTAAAAGGTAAGACCCTCGTCATTACCAGCTCGCAAAAGTCGTCTGAAGACTTCTGGGGATTTTTCGTATGGGTTAAACCGTATAATGGTCAGAACAAACTTTAGAACAATTTTTTTTCAGGTAATAGTTTTTTTTTTCGCAGTAATAGTCTCTGAATCTCAAAGATTGGAATATTGAAAGAGATTGAAATGTAAATGAAAAACTGTGTTAATTCAATTCAATAAGGCAGCCAGCACACTGAGCAACCATAACCGACCGTCCGCGATCGTCCAACTACGATCAAAATCTCCAACATTCTTGTCGGATAACTCATACTGAATGATCGTCCTCGACCTGTTTTCGAAGATCATGTTTGAAATTCCGATCTGCTGAAAATTTTGCTCGATCAGTGTGAGTTTGAAAGTTTTCATTTCGTTGCTCCTGGTTGGTTAAGTCAGTTTTCTTGCTCAAGGTTCAGCTTCAGCCGGAATCACATGGAATAATTATTTGAATACGAGATCGTTCCAAATAGTAGAATATGAAACACGACGAATGACAAGTATTGATTGTTAGCTTGTGTCAATATCTCAACTATCTATCAATCTAAATTAATTTTTTTTCGATAATTTCAATTGATTACTGAATCTTCTGGGTAAAATTAACTAATCCATTTATCAATATCCGAATAAGTCTGACGTGCACATGTTTTCAAATATTTCTCACTACTCTGTCTAACATCAAGTTCATGATTTGATAAATATTGCTGCAACCTTTAAATTAATGTCAGAATGTGATGTAAAAGGGGAAAGGGAAGTACTGCGAAGAAGATATTTTTATGATTTGAGAGACCCACATTTATTTAAATATTAACCATTACTCATAGGTAAGATAAGCAAGTATTATTGTTCAAATAATTGTAAAATATCAGGTTAGTATGTCTAGAGATAGTAAGGCGTTTAAATCACATGGTAATCATCGTATGAGATGAAACTATTAAATAATCATGGGAAAATATCGAGTTTTCCGGGCAATTTTTATTCGGTTTATTTTCGTGATACACTCATTGATAGCTATTGGACAAGTGGTGTACATGAAGAATGACAAATGGTATTGGTATTTGTGTTCTCCATTATTTTTAATGATCTTAGAAACTGTGGTGACATTATCTCTGCGAAAAAATCTTGAATGGAGTTGGTACGTAAAACTTTTTTTATTAAGTATGGATGCAATACATTCAGTGACAATATAAGTGTTGTAGTTTTGTTTGATACAAATTTTATTATGGAAATTCAGGTCAATTATACAACTACTCGAATTGGTTTCAGTCTACATTCTTTGAACCATAAATATATAGAATAGAGCGAATGTTGAGGTTGTCTCTTAGCTCTAATAATTCATTGACTGAAGAATTTAATTCGAAGTGGACATAGATTATTGCATAGTATAAGTATACAAATCCAATTGACAGCAGTGTGTGTTTGACAGTGAGTAAAAATTTTGCTGTTGCATTGTCAACGAAATTGTAAGGCACTGCTTGCACACAATTTTTCATAATGAACTCGAATGTATCTTTAGTTTAGAGTCTTGTATGAAATTCGGATCATAAATAATAATTATGGTGTACGCCGGCTCATCGCTTCGCCCGATAATATTCACGGATAATACTATAATGATTGTCATTATGATCATTATTACATAAATGACGATTATGTGTGTCTAATGCGCCATATGAAACAATGAAACACCCGAGAAAAGGGTATTTATTTGATCATAATAAATTAGTGATTTATTGACTTCTTAAGACGTTTGAAAACAGAAGCATTATTATTGATTGGTGGAGCTGGCCATCGGACAAAATGCAGATGGATCTGCATATATCCTTTCTCGTGAGTACTCCGGATCTTCCGATGAACTATTGGAGATTTCTCGCAAAGTTTTTCATGTGAACTCTCGTGTCAGTTGAATATTCAGGAGGGGTAGGAAATTACCAAAATCGCCCTTCCCATGTGAATCGCTCACTATGCTGATTCAGCATCATCATCTTCATGAAAAGTTTTATTTTTATAATAAAATTCATTTATAATCTTACCTTGGTCGTGTTTCAACGTCAATTTTTATTTCATATCCAGAAGTTATAAGTTCGTGCCAAATTTTTGTATATAATAATAATAATAGGTCTTTATTTCCATTTGAGTGAACATAACTACAATTTTGTTTGTATGAAAATATGTAATGTAAATATTATGTAATATGTAAATATGAAACGAGAGAAATGAGAAGGAATAATTACAGTTCAAAAACCAAGAAGAAGGTTGCTGGTGCCAACAAGGAATTGGCAAATGATTTCGAATAGCCAAGAGGATTTGGTGATGGAAACCTGAGTATATTAGCAGAAGGTTAGGCTATCAATGTTCCCCCTGTCAATTCAAATTCATGTTCATTGCTTGATTTTGAAAATTCCAAAGTTGACATGAATGTTACTCGGAAGTCAGTTTTTTCGGAACGATCTTATAGTCCGGGAAAAAACGAAAAATCTGTTGCTCGTGATTATTTCTATGAAAGGTTCCCATGCGTCCCTAGATCTGCAGAAGAAGCGCCCACTCATAAAGACAGAAATAGATAGGCAGAAACTAGAGGAGATGAAGGAAGATTTTGAAAATAAGCAAAAAGAAATCGAGAATAGATTGAAGATTTTACTGTTAGAGCATGATGTGAAGAAAGCTGAGTTGGAAGCAGCTCCTGAAGTGGAAAACAACGGCACTAACGTATCGGCATCTTCAAAGGTGAGCAAACTTGATAAACATGCTTCAGTTGTTCATTGGATAAAAAAATTTAATGTCGATGAACCCATCATTGATAATCCTCCCTATATTGTCATGTGATTGAAGTCATGATAACAAAAATCAAGGCAATTCCACCGTTGAGTGAAATCCACATTGAGAAGTTAATATTGTTTTCCAATAAAATAAGGAATCTCGTTTCCACAGAGAAAGCCGTTCTTTCGTATGATTATTTGAGGAATCCGCAACTTATAAAACAACTCTTAGCAAAATTACCTGATACTTTAAAGCTCAAATGAGGCGAAGTAATCATGCTAAGAAAGACTGATATATCTTTGAAAGTCTTTTCAACTTGGCTTGGTGATTCCACCATGACTGCAAGTTTCGTTAGCGGACCTTCATCCAAATCGTTAGTTTCTAGTGATAAATATCATCTGAAAAAGTCTCACTACCTCAGAAAGGCCGAAACGATGCTGGGTACTGAGGAAGTTGAGAGAAAATATGTCTGTTCCTATCGTTCTGGAGAACATAATGAAAATTATTGTCCATCAATGAAATTTGATAGAGAGGAGACAATGTGGAAAACAATAACTGATAAAAAGTTATGTTTTTAATTTTTGAAGAAAGCAAACAAAAATTTAAAATAAAAAGATGTGAGTATTTTCATCATCGCTTTTACACAAAGCCTACCATGTCAAAAATGTTGAAACTTCTGATGAATCTGACGCCATGACAGCAAACGTAATGAACTGGTTTACGCTGTGAGACATGAAAAAGAGTTTTTCTACGAATGCTCTCAGTGAAGATATTCGGACTGAATGGAGTGGTAGAAACACTAGCCTGTGACGAGGCTTCAACAGTTAGCCTGGTACGAAAGTGTCATAAAACAGCTCGGCCTGAATGGCGAGAAAGAAGCACTCTGTCTCCAGTGGACAAATGAAATTGTCTCTCGATTCGATAAATCCGTGAGGGTTACCTTGAATATTTCTGTTGCTTGCAATGATTCTAAAATATTCAAGATGAAAAATGTAAGAACGGTCGAAAAGTTATCACATCTGGCACAAACTGATAACATGGATCAGTGTAGAAAATATTCTCATCTGAAAGATCTTCCAATAAAGAGTCTTATGAGAAACCTACGTAACTCATTGTTCAAGACAACACCCACATGAAAATTCCAAGGCAAATTAGGAACAGACCGGAAACTCTACCTATTGCTATGAAATGTAGTTAGAATGGTCTTGGCACAGACCTTTTCCTGAGAGAAGTGAGAGTCAAGCAGTGCTCACTCTCCATATCTGCGATACCACTCGAATGCACGATGATCATCTTCATGATCTCATCGAGCAATCATTTGCCACCGAGGCGTTTGGTACTGTTGTTTGAAACCCGAAGGAAAATTACCAGAATAGAAGAAGCCTAAAATTAATGGAGGCCACAACCAGAAGAATAGGAAACAGATATGAAACGAATCTGCTTTGGAAATTTGATGAAATTGAACTTCCAGATAGTAAATTCAATGCATGTGGAAAAGAAATTATTAAAAAAAGAAACACTGGTTAAGGACTACTCTAACAAAATTAACAGCTACCTGGAAAAATGATACGCAAAAAAGCTGAGCACCGAAGAAGTGGAAATAGAGAATTCAAGAACGTAGTACTTACCACATTTCAGAGTTTTCGCCGCTGCTGCTGAAGTTGGCGGAATGAGCTTGAATGATAACCTTCTTTTTGGAACAGATTTGTTATAATCTCTTATTTCCATTCCCTAGAAATTCAGAAAGTGGAAATACGGCTTTTGCGGTGATATTTGTGAAATGTTTCACCAAGTAAGAATCAGAGAAGCTGATCAGTATGCTCAAGGATTCTTATAAAGAAACCTTGACACTCTCAGACCTCCTGACACTTACCAGATGAAAGTAATGACTTTTGGAGCTACTTGTTCTCCTGTGTGGGCACAATTTGTTAAGAATTTGAATGCAAGAGAACGAGCAACCTCTTCTGATATCTCAGAAGCTATTATAAGCAAGTTTTATGTTGACGACTACCTGGATTCTGTGTTAGAAGGGTGAATGAACTTTTTTATTTCAAGTTGTCAATTGGGTATCTAACTCTTCACTGGTGAAACGCTTTTTTTCTGAAGAAACAATGGACCTGAAAAAGTTGGAAGATGGAAATTGTGCCATACAGAGGGTTCTAGGCGTATGGTGGGATTGTAAATCTGATGAGCTCCTGATCAAATTCAATTTTAACAGTAACAAACCCTTCACTAAAAAAGGCAAATTCTGATATTTATAATTTCTTTGTTCGATCCATTTGGGCTTTATTTTATACGTCACAGTTAGAGGCAAGATTTTATTGCAAGAAGTATGGCGCTCAAGGATTGGATGGGATGAAATAATGCTCCCAGATAACCTACAAAGTTTCTGGCAACAGTGATTGGAAGATCTATATAAAATTTCAGAAATAAAAATTCCACGATGTTATTCTGTGAAAATCTCCACCGCGATTTCGATTGAGCTTCATATTTGTCGGATGCGAGTGAAGAAGCATTTGCAGCCGTAGCATATGTTCGAACAATACCAACGGATAGTATTGATGTCTCTTTGGTTTCATCAAAAACAATAGTGGCTCTCTTGAAACCTCTATCAAAACCTCGAATGGAATTACAAGCAGCGGTAATGGCAAGCCGACTATCTCATTCAATACTGGGAGATTTAGAAGTGAAAATTAATCGCCTAATTCTTTGTACTGATTTCAACTGTGTTGATTAGGAATGCTAGTCAAAAATATAAACAGTTTGTTGCACATCTTATCAGTAGTAATATCCCGACAAAATGCAGAATTTTCGAAAAATACTTTCGACTTGCTGGCACGAAAACTGTGTTGCTTAGAAACACCACGAGAGCTTGCTCGAGTGGTGTTTTGTACAGCAACACAGTTTGAGTGCCTGACAAGGTGAAAGTTTTGTGAAAATTCTGCATTTTGAAGAGATATTCGATCAGAAAATTCCACGAATACATTATATTATGGACTAAATGCGTTTTGCTAGAACGGTCCATCTTATGTAATCAATGTCAGTTGAAGAGTTGAACCGTCAAACTGACGTTTCTATATTTACCGTGATTGTCGTAACTATGGAAATGTTTACACAAGCTAGAAGCGAAACACCGTTTTGAAAATACCACAGGCTGAAAAAGTCCTGTTCTCATTGGTTCGAAATTAGAAAATTATGGCATTTGATTGGTTTATATAATATGATGGAAATTGTCGGTGAAATACAGGAGCTGACGGATCTCAAGGACTGGCGATGGATAAAAACATCGGACAATGTAGCAGATGAGGCAATGAGAAGAATTAATAAAAGTTTCCAAGAAGTATTTTCAACGAGATGGTTCAACGGTCCTGGTTTTTTGAAAGAACCAGAAAATATTTGGCATATTAGAAAGAATAAAAATGGGCTCTATCAAGACATATTGGATATGAAAGCTGAATATACTGCGGTAATTTCGCCCATTCGAACAAGATTTCTTGCCTGATATTAGAAGTTTTACAAAATGGACACGATTAGTAAGAACCACCCTTAGGATTCTGAAATTTAGGAAAATAATAGTCCAGAAAATCAGAAAGACCGGTAATGACAACCCACAAAGAGTTGATATCACAGTTGACGAAATCGAAGAAGCTGAGCGGTATTGGATCAAGGAGGTACAGTTTCAAAGTTTTGGAGAAGACATAGAAAAATTGAAAAATAAAAATGTACTAGATAGAAAAAGTCAATTGAAATCACTGAATTCGACACTAGACCAAGATGAACTGATAATTTTGAACGGAAGAACTGATTCGGCCGATTGTATGGGCTTTCGAAGAAACCATATATTTTGAGTCCAAACCATAAATATACCATTGCATCATTATCACGATAAGTATCGGCACCAAGGGATCAAAACAATTCTGAACGCTGTTCGCCAGAAATACTGGATGATAGATGGAAGGGCAGCCGTGAAATCTACCTTTGGACGCTGTATGATTTGTAGAAAATCCAGAGCAACACCTGATAGGCAGCAGGCACACTGAGCAACCATGACCGACCGTCCGCGACCGTCCAACTACGACCAAAATTTCCAAAACGTATATTCTTATCGGATAACTCACACTGAATGATCGTCTTCAGCCGGTTTTCGAAGATCATGTTTAAAATTGCAATCTGCTAAAAATTTTGTTCGATCAGTGTGAGTTTAAAAGTTTTTATTGATCCCTTTCAATTTTTGGTCGTTGCTGGACGGTCGCGGACTGTCGATGCTTGTCGGTCAGTGTGATTCCTAGCATATACTTACCTAAAATGGAGCGGTATGGACTACTTTGGCCTATTTTTTGTCACTGTTGGCCGAAGAAAAGAAAAAAGGCGAGGGTGTCCTTTTCCACTTGTTTGGCTGTAAGGGCTACCCACTTGGAGATTGCTCACAGTTTAACAGCAGACTCTGCCATTATGGCAATCCGTAGGATGATTAATCGACGAGGCATGCCCAGTAAAATATTTTTGTGATAATGAGCCTAATCTAGGAGGAGTGGCAGAAGAACTGAAGGAAGCCCTATATGAAATGAATTCTTCAGCCATCAATGATGGTATGACCATGGAAGAAGTTGAATTCAAATTTATCCCACCACTGAGTCCGAAAATGAGGGGAGCATTCAAGAAATCAATTGGGAAGGCCTTACATTCGTAGTGTTTGAGAAATGGAACGTTGCTGACTCTATTTGCAGAAGCCGAAAATATCGTTAATTCTCGGCCATTAATTCACGTATCCGTAGATGCCAACGATCCAGAACCTTCATTACCAAACCATTTTCTTCTCGGCTACGTGAATCCAGTTTAAATACCATGTTCCGATCCTGGCAAAGTTACTCGAAAGAAATGGCGTAAATCTCAAATGCTCACCAACATAATTTGGAAACGATGGGCAAAAGAATTTCTACCAAAGCTGACGAAACGAGCGAAATGGGCAGACGACAGCCAACCAGTAAGGAAGGGAGATGTAGTAATTATCGTGGACTATCATGCTCCAAGAAATAACTGGAAGTTGGGTTAAATTGATGCACTATGTCCTGGACCTGATGGACGCATCCGAGTTGCTGATGTACGAACGGGAACTACTACTCTTCGCCGACCAGTGAACAAAGTATGCCGCCTTAACATCAATGGTGAAGAAAACTGAGTTTCCTTTCCGGGGAGAAAATGTGGTGTCTCATGCTGTATGAAGAAGATTTATTTCGTTTATTATTGTTGATATGAAGATAATTTTCAATACATTTTGAAGTAGAGTCATACCTGATTTTGTAAGCTTTTTTTTGGTTCGAAAAAAGTATACGTTACCAGTTGTACGAAACATCTTTTGTGTTTTTGATAGCAGTGCATGTTAATTATCCATTATTACTTGTATGAGGTTTTATGATAGCTTTGGCAAGGTACATCGCTGCTTGATTGGATATATATTGAAACATATCTTTTCCATGGAGCCCGGAAATGAACAGGAGCTTATTTTTTATATTTTAAAAACATCGAGAAGAGTTTATCTGTTTACTGTACAATGAATAGAAGTTTATAAGGATATGATGCCAATAATAAATAGAAGAATTCAGGTAAAGTTTAGTTTTCAACATCTGTACCATTTGGGAAAAAAATTACGATTCGACGTCAATTCAGAAGTTAATGTGCACTATCATAATCAAATCTGAAGATTTCTGGACCGGTGTTGACGTGGAGTAGATCTGTATATCATTACTCTTGAATTCGTCATTGGTTAAAAAGGCATAACGTAGGTTTGGATTGGAGAATATTTACAATGAACTATTGATTGCCCAGATATTTAGATGTACAAATAACTACCAAAATATACAGGTTTTTATATTTATATCATTTTGCAAAGTTATTAACTTTATTCAATGATATATGTGATGTTTGTTTATCGTTTGTATCAGGGATCACACTATTACTTTCAATATTATTGGTTCATTCCGTCTATCGACGGGACCCTTACGAGCAACCCATGAGAGTTTTCGAGCTATGGAACTGAAACAAAATTGCAGAAGGTGAAAAAAACACTGAATTTATGACCTGAATATGATGCAAAAATGCGGCAGTAGACGCGACGATTGACAAGAGAAATAATGTGGCATGACGCAGGAGAAACGCTAAGTGGCTGTTGGCACTCCACTCATTTCCGCCCAATTTACGATATTATTGTGACGACCTGATTTTTTATCGGTTTTTCGGATAAATTCGGGACGAGCTTATATATGGTAAGGTTAGACAGCAGGGTTGGAATTCAAAGGGTCTGTCGTACTCTAAATGAAATTCTGATTTTACGCAAAATACAGTTTTTGGGTCACTTATTTCATTAGGTAAACTGAAAGTACTCGAATTATTTTTCATTTTACTTTACCCTCTGACTATATGGATATGCAGGCTAACTTTTTTTTGCTCTACCAGAACGTAGGTACTAAAACTTCAAAAGAATTACAAATATTTTTTTTATAAATGCCGTGAAATGGTTTCTCTATCTGTGGCCACTCTGTAATAACCTTTTGTGTACAACCGCTTAGCAAAGCAGCCTTTTGTACTGGTATAGCAGTTAATGTAGAACAATAACAAAGTGAGTAATAAAAAACATACTAATTACAACACCGAATACTTGCCAGGATGGCTCTCTTCGATTTATTTTTGTTATTATAAACAATCATGTAATGAGAACTGGAAAAAAAACTTTTTGTGTGAAATAAATAGACTGATATCTCGGTTTAAGACAATAAAAGATAAAATGTTTCTGAGTAGAGTTCGCCTGGTCGACCTGAAGCAAGAATTGGGGGAACGTGAGTTAGAAACAAGAAACAACTGGAAAGAAGACCGAACTCCAGAAAAGACTTTCAAAAGGACTGATTGAAGATAAAGAAACGTTTTCATTCAAAGTTTCTGGAAAATTCGAATAGAAGGAGGAACAAAATTCAAAGTGTCTGGAAGATATATATTTGAAACATTCAAGGAGTTTGGTAGATAAACTTCTAGAAAACTCGAAGAATTTGAGAAAAGAGCTGTTAGAGAAATCGAAGAGCTTGGCAAATCGATTGGAAGAAAGAATGGGTGCTGTTGAGACAGAGGTGGATGAAATCAAATATGACATCGAGGAAGAAATTGAAAATTTGAAGAACACAACAATAGGTGAAAAGATCAAAGAAGAAATGCACAAAATATCAGAAAAATTCAGTAAGTTAGAAAGGAGAATAGATTCTGTGCACACATCAGAAACTTCAGATAGAAATTCAATGCTGGATCTGAGTGTGAACTTGGAGGAAGTTCAAAAGTACATAAAAGATTAGAACCAGGAATGCTTTCATTGAAATCACCCAGTTCGACCGAAATATTTCATGGGCAAACTACCGCCGACAATTTGAAGCTGCTACCAAAGCAAACGGATGGATAGCGGGGGAAAAAGCTACTATGAACAGCTGATTAAACATCTAGGACTATGGTATGGTCAAGCTCACCTGAAACACGTATACCTACCATTCACAGCTGAAAAACCGCTGCCAGAAGTCAAGAATTTGAAGCTGATATCGCACGCTTGATTCGTCTTGCTTACCCAGCCACACCGGAAAATATAATGGAGCGACTAGCGGTTCCGGCATTTTTGGATGGGCTTCGTGGCCAAGAAACGAGGCAAGCATTGACATTTTTTCGTCCTACACATCTCGTAGATACATTAGCACGAGCTTCGGAATTTGAGGCTGCGAAACAATTCTGCAAAAGCCCGAGTAAAGTCCGAATGATTGAGGAAGATCAACAGGAGTCTGCTCATATCGAGGCTGTCATGAGAAAACTAATGGAGGAAGTTCTGCCTGAGTGAAAACACATGCTGAAATAGCAGGAAAATTGGGCATGTGCATAGCAATTGCCATCATTCGAAGGAGCGACAAAGACGCTGTAAAACTAAAGAAGGTCGATGAGGAGGGGCAGTTGTTGGTCTGTATCCAGCAAGCAACGCATAGGGCGTTGTCCTTCAACGACAGAACAAAGGTGTCTTCGTAGATGGTCTCATCAACAATGAGCCTCGCACCATGCTGCTAGATACAGGTGCGACTAGGACAATCCTTGGGCATACTTACTCCCAATTGAACTGACTTTAGACAGCACTAAACTGAAACATCGGGCTCTAGTACAGGATTTCGAGAATGATGCAAACATTGGAATGGACATCATCAATTCCAGAGGGTTCGAGCTAAATTTCAAATACGTCGTCCTATGTGTGAACGGAGAAAAGCTGGTGCTTCATGGGAGAAATCAAGACATGATTCGTGTCCTGCCGGCTGAAGATGTGAGCATACCGAAGAGGGCTGAAACCATTTTGAAGGCTCGCCTGGATGGGGTTGCGAGCAGCGAAAACGTGGTGATGTTCGAGCCCTAGTTCCATGATGAGAAAATTGGACGAGGGATCGCACTAGGGAAAACCTTGTTTCGAGTTGATGAATTTGTGCCGGTAAGGGTAATGAATATCAATTATTACCGGTGACTTTGAGGAAAGGAACAGCTTTGGGCACTGCTAGCCAATTTCTTCTGTGATTAGGAGTTTACGCGGTACTGTAATCCAAGAGTAATTTGCCAGCAGAATTGAAGAAGTTGGTTGCCATCTCGTCCAAGGACATGGGACAAGCACAGCAGCTCAAACTGAGAGAATTAGTCAGTCAGTATCAGGACATATTCGATACCGGAGTGGGTGGGGTGGTAGAACAAAGGTGGTTCCGCACAAAATTGACACTGGGAATGCCCGACTAATCCGGCAGTCACCTAGAAGACTTTTCCTCGCCAGGAATAGTCAGTGATATAGAAAAAGAAGGAGTCATCGAGCCATCCGACAGTAGTGCTGATAAAGAAGGAAGATGGATCAACACGCTTTAGCGTAGATTATCGTCAACTGAACAACCTGACGGAAAAGGGCCGTTATCCTTTCTCAACAATAGACGATACCGTCAACACCATCGACACTTTGGCTGGTTCTACGATTTTCTCTACCTTGGATTTGAAGAGCGGATATTGGCAGGTAGAACTGGCTCAAGAAGATCGAGAAAAGACAGCCTTCACTGTAGGCTCAGGACTTTGGTAGTTCACGGTTATGCTATTCGGACTTTGTAATGCTCCAGCTACTTTCATGGAAGACGTGTCTGGTATATCTCGACGAAATCATTGTGGTTGACAGATCGTTCGAAAACAATGTAAAAAACTTGGAAGAGGTATATTCCAGCAACTGAGAAGCTCCGGACTGAAATTCAGCCCCAAGATATGTCATATGTCCCAAAAAGAAGTGCGATATCTCGTCCACGTTGTCTCTGGGGAAGGAGTAGCAGTAGATGAGCAGAAGATCAAAGCTGTTGAGAAATAGCCTATTCCAAAAGACAAACACCAGCTTCGAAGTTTTCTGGCTTGTGCACTTACTGTCGCCGATATTTGCTAGGGATCGCCAACATCGCCATATCGCTGACAAGGCAGAAGGACAAACAAAGTTCCAGTGGTCTGAAGAATGTCAGGAAGCTAAAAGAAGCATCGATCAATGCACCAATTCTGAAGCTCTGAGCTATCCTCTTCCAGACAGAAAACTCATTTTGGACCCGAACGCCAGTAACGTGGGACTTGGAGCTATCCTGCCTCAGACCCAAGAACTTTCCTGTGACCTGAAGCTTGGAATGCCACCAGGACAAGACGCTCAACATCAGATGGGAGGTAGAGTCGCAGAGTTGCAGTTGCAGATATGGTTCGAGAGTTCACAAATAGACAGCGACAGTTAAACTGAATTGAAATTGTTGTAGTGAATTCAATGTTTTGAATAAATTATTGTTTGAGAAGAGTATTAAATAAATTAGCGAAGTTAGATGTAGAAGTGTAATTTCACTACACTAGTTTTTGGGTAAATGAGTCGATTAGCATCGAGCATTGCTACACAAATCAACTCTGTATATTCTTTCGATGATTACCTAATTCAGTTAAAATTTCGATTGCAAACAGCTTGGAATGACGTGAGATTGAATTCAATGGTATCAAAGTCATTGCGAAAACAAAAACTAGATACGAAAATTAATCCTGGTAATGTTATGTTAGGATAGGTAATATGTAAGTAAAATGTAAAGTCATCAGCTTCCAGCTTATAGTTAACCATACTCTTTTTTATGTATTATTGTTTTATGTTATACATTGTTTGTAAATGGGTATCTTCCCCGTATATATATATATATATATATATATATATATATATATATATATATATATATATATATATATATATTAAAATATTAAAGAAAAACATTAGTAAGGAACACGTCTTGAAATAAGTATGATCCTATATTTAAAAGTCCATATTGTTTAGTAGAAGATAAAGATCCAAGTATTGTAGTTAAAATAGATAATAAGTTGGTAGATACATAAAAATAGGACAACATTGTTTATTGAATGAAAAATAGTATATTTTTCGATAAGAGATTAAAATACTGTTTTTTTCGTGAGGTGAGAGTTTGTCCAAGAGCGAAGAGGAGCAGAGCGAGTGTGGTAATCTCCCGAACGAAAATAACGTATTTCATCTTGAGTATGAAATGCAATTTTTTTTACGAAAGATGTTCATAAAATACTGGAATTTCGCTATCAGAGCCAATATTAGTTATAGTTATAGAGATAAGTTCAAATATAACCTTGGAAATATTCATGAACTGACAAACAAAATGACGTCCGTTTGCTGATTCAAATGCCAAGTAGTGAGATTAACTGTCAATAGTGTCAAAAATCCATCAAATTCTTTTAAGTATATTCCCATCGGGTCGCATGATGAAGTTCATTTGCTTCATTTTCATCTCTAGAGTGAAAAACTATTACTTTCATGTAGGGTTGAAAAATAATCATTTTTCATATACATGAGTAGAAAAAATATATATGTTCTCATATTTTTTTCGTTATCGGGATGGTGTACTGTACATCAGTTAATGTAGAATAAGAACAAAGTGAGTAATAAACAACATACTGATTGAAACACCGAATACTTGCTAGGACAGCTCTTTTCGATGTATGTCTATTTTTAAACAATCATGTAATGGGACCTAAAAAGAAAGGTGGTTGAGATTCAATACACTTACCTTCGTATATTCGAGACGACAAGATTATGCTTTCTGAATAGATATAGGTTTTTTATGAAATCGTTCTATTTTCAACATTTAATAAATGAACCTGAAATGAATGTATTACACTTCGATGCTTTCATATCTCATCGTAAAGTTAACGTTTCCCAAGAAATTTCTTTTGCATTCCCACTCTAGAGCGGAAATATTGAAGAAAAAACCTATTCTTGCAAATAATAACAGTGAATCAATTAATTGGCCGCGGTGGCATGAGGGTAAAGTGCTAGCTCCATAAGCATGAGTTCGAATCTCAGCACTAAAACCGGTCTCGTGCATAGCATGACATGTATTAAAAAGTTAGAGCTCGCAGAAGTCTCTGACTTCTGAGGTGCAACCGGTTGACGGATATAACAAATGACAAAAAAATAACAAAATTCATAGCATTCTAAGTAGCCACAGTGGGGTAGTGGCACGGGTTGAAGCTGAACGTTCGGGACAACTCTCTGTGGCGCATGTCTGAGCATACAAAAGCGCTTCGAACTAGGGCCGTCGCGGGGTTTGTAGGCGCCCAAGGATAATCGGCGCCCCCCTCCCCCAGTAAAGCTCTTGATTTCGTTTGACCTACTACCACAGCGCTCAGTATACACAGTTACTACATAGGGAGAATTGGATAACACAGAGGCCAATACAGTTCTTTAAGTGCTCATGGAAAGAATTAGACTACAGACGCATGCTATATATATTTTTTTCTGCCCACCGCCTCGGTCGCCTTACCCACACAACGGCCCTGCTCTGAAACCGTGTCAGTCACAGAAAAGGGTAAAGTTGGTGCAATAACGGATCATCATCAGAAGGCCAAGCTGGACAGTACTTCCACAGTATACATGAAGAGGTGCCGGATGTTAGTGAGGACGAGGTGGAGTGCTCTAGGCGGATTGACCACCTTCGGAAGACACCTGCAGTCCCATTGGACCACTGATCTGCTAACCAAAGTAATAGTAAGCATTGAGGAGCTGTTGGAGGTTATTAAGCGACTTCCAACATGAAAGGCCAAGATGGAATTGACGCACTTCTACTCAAAATCTCCCGCGCAAGACCCTAATACAACTATTGCATATATCATAAATGCTATACTAAAGTGACATTATTATAATAGCTACTGAGTGTTAATTTTGTAGAAGGTAATACGTGCATGCGTCGAAGTCGCTCTCCAAAGATTACCGGGTGTTATGAATGATATTTGAATTAAGCTTATGGACTTTATTTTATGAAAAATTATGTTGTAGTTCCTTTATTTGAATGAAAATCAAGCAGAAGTAATATTTTTGACTTTTTATTTTTCAACTTGACATGAATGAATACCAACAATTTGAATTGTTTCTGTATCTATGGAAGTATGATTTTGGGAAACTTCACAGGGTGAATGCTTCTGAAGTAACAATATTAAATAATATGATTTCGACCTTAACATGCCGGCCGCCTTGAAACGCGTTGCTTTCAATATGGTTCAATAAAGTTCAATTGAATGGTAATGCGCATAACATTCTCACTGATCATTTTATGACGCCACTGGTTATTTTAACACTGACAACTCTAACAATACCATCTTCTCCCGGGTGAAGTTGTTCAATTCGTCCCAGCTTCCAGTTCATAGGTGGAATATTGTCGTCCTTCAATAATACCAACGTTTCAATTGACAAATTGGTCTTTGAATTTTGTTTCCATTTGTTTCGAGTTTGTAGTTCGGAAATGAGTTCCTTATACCAGCGATGAAAATGATGCTAGATCATATTTTGCAGAGCTTGGTAAGGATGTCATTGATCGTCCAATTAGGAAATGTCCAGGTGTCAATGCTGATAAATCTTCAGGATCGGATGACATTTGAACTAAAACAGTGGCAAACTCTTCGAAGGTTAAACTTGCCGAACCTACTACACGTTTCAAATAATGTTTACTACTTTTGATTCCCGCTTCCCATATGCCCCAAAAGATTCTTTTTTACAAATTCAAATAATTTTGAAATTTCATTATCAGTACCTACAAAATTTTATTCATTGTCGGAATATATATGTGAAGGTTTGCCTCTTCTAGCAATGAATCTTTTTAATGTCATAATAAATGAATCTGTTGTCAAATCCGATACTGGGTCTAAATGTATTCCTTAGTGCTCATACAAATAAATAAACACATATACGCTTTTATTATTTTCGCTCCTTTTCCTTCTTTTGTTTTCAAAAAAATGGTCCTCCATAATCCACACCTACATTCGAGAATGGAATAGACGGTGTTAAAAGCACACGTGGTAAATTTCCCATCATATAATCTGAATTATAAGGTTTCACTCTGAAACACACGATACATTTCCTAACTATGGCTCTCGCAATTGAACGTCCTGCTATAGAGCCCAATAAGATTCTCGAACTGTGTATAATAATTGATTTTGACCACAATAAAATTGTCTTTCATATTCTTCAAGAAATATTAGCTTTGTCATATGGTGTTTTGGTAATAAAACTGGGTGCTGCTTATCAAAACAACCTTCTACATTTTTTATTCTACCTCCTACACGTATTAATCCCAATCCATCAATAAATGGACTGAATGATATTATTTTACTTGAATTAGGTGGTAGAGGTAATTTATTCGATAAATTCAAATATTCTTTTGGAAAACATTCCATCTGGGTTAATTTCAATAAAATATTCAATGAATTTTGTAATTCTGTGGGAGATATTGGACCGACATTTCTCTCGGGATTTTTACTCTGCAATTTATCACGAATCTGAATATATAAGCTACGGTCCTCTTCAGAGTTTTCAGAAAACTTGTTGAACAAATCCAGAGACAGAATTTGTGTATTTACATTAACTAATAGTTTTCTTTCAGGTAAACCGAATACAGGTGATATATTTTTCTTTATTTGCCACTCTGATGTAATTTAAAAAAATTAGGACCATGCCACCATAAATCTGAATTTATTAAATCACTAGAGTTTACACCCCGTGATAATAAATCTGCAGGATTATCAATTTATTTTACATATTTTCATACCAATTTTCATTTTCAGTGAGTGATTGAATCTCACCAATTCTGTTTGCTACAAAAGTTTTGAAATTGTTTGCAGAACCTTTAATCCACGCAAGTGTTATCATACTGTCTGTCCAATAAAATTGTTTATCAGATTTCATAATACTCTTGATAACACTTTTACTCAATCGTGCCAGTAGAATTGCTCCGCATAATTCCAATTTGGGAACCGATAATTGTTTCATTGGTGCAACTCTAGATTTTGCACACAACAAATTGATTGATTATTTTCCATCTGTATTCAGACTTCTAACATATACACAAGCACCATAGCCTCTTTCAGATGTATCTGAGAACCCATGTATTTCAACCGAAATATAATGTTCAAAAAATGCAAATCTAGTAATTTTTAAATCATTTATTTGGTATCCGAATCCGATATCAAATCTTCTGATAATAACTGATCCCATGAATAATTCAATTTCCATAATTTTTGTATGATTAATTTTGCAATAATAATCACTGGACCTAGCAACCCCAAAGGATCATAGATTTGACAAATTAATGATAATATAGACCGTTTTGTATTTTTTTTAACTTCACTGAAATCTTGTATGGAGTAACATATTGAATCTTGATTTGATTTCCCAAGAACACTCAATATTTTGTTGTATTCTTCTTCTCCTAAACGTATTATACCCGATTCGATATCTTCATTTATTTCAATTTGATTCAACACTTCATTACTAAGCCATTTCCTCAAATCAAAACCTGCGCTAGCTAATATTGAAGATATTTCTTTTTGTCTTCTAATTATTTCAGTTATCGAATCCGCACCCATATAAAAATCGTTTTTTATTATTTCACTTGTCCTTGGAAACAAATCCTTATTATCTAATGCCAATTGGTGTAAACACCTCACTGCAAGCCAAGGAGCTGAAATGAATTTTGGACTTTATCTCCAAAATATTCTTTGCTTACATCGCTGGTTCGGATCTATAAGTATTTGTCTGTACATTTTGCAAACATCACCTGTTATGACATACCTATATTTCCGAAAGCGTAATAAGATTGGAAAAATTTCATTATGAATTATAGGGCCGTTGAATTGTGCATCATTTAATGATATCCCACTAGAAGATTTGGCTGAACCATCGAAGACAACCCTGTATTTACTAGTAATACTAGTGGGTTTGAAGATACAGTGATGCGGTAAATAATTATTTCCAATCGATTTCGTCTATTTTTGACATATGACCTAATTCACGGTATTCGAACATAAAATTAGAATATCCCTTTTTCAATTCCCTATCTCTATTCAATTTTTTCTCTATATGAAAAAAACTATTTTTGCAATTTCTTCAGAATCCCCTATATCTTTCAATGATGAGTTGAATGGAATGCTCACAATGAATCGGCCTGTTTGATCTTTAAGTGTCGTTGCTTGAAAATATTGTTCACAAAATTTTTCAGACCCTTGAAGCATTTCTAATTTATTAAATTCAACTTCCACCTCTTCAACTTTCCAAAACTTACTGATTTGTTGATCGATGTTCCCTTTGTTGGTGCTGAGAAAACTGAGAGATTCATTTCTAGGAGTTTTCATATGAAGATTTCCAGCCACTACCCAACCTAAAACTGTTTTTTGTAATATTGGCAAGCCATCTCCCAATTTGATTCGTCCCACACATAAGAGAGACCAGAATACACTAGCGCCCAGTAAAATGTCAATATCTCCCGATTTATTGAAATTGGGATCTGCTAATTTCAGTTGATTTGGTATTTTTAATTGATTTTTATTGAATGGGATCAACGGTATCTTATCGGTATTTATCGGCGATATTAAACAATTAACATTAAATGAGAAATCATTAAAATGACACATTACAGGTATATTAACCTGTTGACTGATATTTTCTAGAGCTTTTCCCACTCCTTTCACTACAAAATTGACATTTGTGATTTGATAACCAAATTTTTTAGATAAATTTTGTGAAATGAAATGGCTGAGATCCACTATAGGGCCCGACAATTATGGAATGTCCCTTTCACATCTCTCACTCTTATTAATACACTGGATAGTAACATTTGTGACTGCCTTTGGACTAATTCATCACCTACTATGTAAACGCGATATTCTTCATACTGAATCGTGTCTTTGTTCTAAGAATCTACACTTCTTGAATTTATCGCAGCTATCAACTGATTTTCAGCCATTGATGAATTCATAGTTTCACTAATATTGATATTTTGCTCATTTTGATTACCTGCATTTGTGAATTCTAAATGTAATAGTGAATTGTGTGATTTTCCACATTTTCGACACCCTTGTTTTTTACACTGCCATGAAGAATGTTAAGCTCCTAAACAATTAAGACATACCTAGTTTTCGTTTTTTCACTTCCATAATTCTTTGATTCGTAGGGAGTTTCAGAAATGATTCACAGTTATAGAAGCTGTGGTTTTTATTACAATAAAAACATTGCATTTTGTTAATGCTAACGAAGCTATTAGAGTGCTTTTTTTGATTTTGAATAATTGATTTATTATTTGCTATTTTTTCTTGTTTGTTCAATTCTAGTTTTTCAAGTATTTCACATTTATTTTTTAAAAAGGAATTCATGTCCTTCATGTCTGGTAAATCATTTTTATATTCGTAAGATTCCCAGTCTCTTCTAGTAAAATTATCGAATTTATTTGACATAATATAAATTATCAATCTAACCCAGGAATCTGTTTTTTCTCCAAGTGCCTTCAAAGATCGCAAATGCTTTGTAACTGTATCATACAAATTCCTCAATTCATAATGTGATTCTTTAGTGAGACCCTGTAATTCAAAAATAGCTCGTATGTGGTTGTGAATTATGAGATTTTTGTTCTCATATCGATCTTCTAATAATTTCCAAGCAACTATGTAATTATCCGACGAAACTTCAATTGCCTTTATTATCTGAGATGCGTCACTTTCTAAGGAACATCGCAAATAGTAAAATTTTTGGATTCGACCAATTCCTTGAAAGCATCCCTATATTCCATCCAGTTATTATATTCCCCATCAAAGGATGGATGTTTGATAGTTGATAATTTTACAGTGTTATTCTGAAATTGTGTATTATTCATTGAATTATTTGCTTGATTCAAGTTTGATGCCTGTGCTTGGCACATTTCATTTTGGTTTTCATGAATTGACAGTATTTTTTTTGCTTGAGCAATTATCGAAAAACAATTATTTTCAAATTGTTCTCGTTCAATGTTTGAATCAGTATCATCTATGATTTCAATATGTGACTGTAATTCATTAAATTCTTAAAATATCAATTAATTTTTTTCTAATTTTGCATATAATTGAACGACAACAATTTCTTCTAATTTGGCTATCTCAATTGAATCAATGAAATTTTTGAAACGAGGTAATTTTCCCTTAATTTGGCCCCGTTTAACCATCAAAACGTCTACCATCGTCGAATTTCAAATTTGAATCGTATTCATATGGAAAGGATGGAAAACAGGAAAGGAAAACGGAAAATATTGGACTCACAGGAATGAGAGCCTTGTCTTGTGATTGGATTTCTCTTCTTGTTTCTAGTCTGCTCAATATTGAAGAACCACACCACTCTCCGTAATCCGGTTCGATTTGACCAAAAATGTTATGAATGATCTTTGAATTAAGCTTATGGACTGTATCTTATGAAAAATTATGTTGTAGTTCATTTATTTTAATGAAAATCAAGTAGAAGTAATATTTTTGACTTTTTATTTTTCATTGACATGAATGAATATTAACATATTAAATTATTTTTGTATCTATGGAAGTATGATTTTGGGAAATTTCACAAGGTGAATGCTTCTGAAGTAAAAATATTAAATAACATGGTTTCGACCTTAACACTGGGCACAGATAATTAATTCCCTTTGTCGAGCGACAAGATATCACTTTGCGCTCTGACTACAAAAATAGCTAATACCTGCTGGTATGTAGTAATGAAATCGTTGATTATGAATATTTTTAGGTATAGTAAGAAAAAATGAGACTGAAGTTTTGATATTATCCTTGATCATGACCAACTTGCTAGCATCATTTTGTTGCTGGGGTGGCAAGAGAATAATTTGAGAGTTGAAGATGATCGAACTTATACGAGGTACTTATTAGGTAGTGATTATATTCCTAAAATCATCATGGATTTCTGATTTCAGGTACAGTCCAAAAAGTTTTCCCAACATTTTCGGATTATTCATTTGATAAAATAGTCATGGAATAGTTGACATAACAAAGCTTTAAAAATAGTTACAGCATTTTAGAATTGAAAGAATATTTAGAAACCATTGTATACATGATGATATACGTGAAATTTACAGGATCATAAAACATTATTATCAAGTATTTTTTATGTTGACATATATATTGTTCTAATACAGGGTGATTCAGCCAAGTATTCACGGCCTTGTAACTTTCTTATTTGTAAAAAAACCATAACGTTCCTTATATATTTTTTCAATGGTTTATTGAAAGCCATCAAGTGGATTTCAATTATCTACATTTCGTCACATGTCTTAGATTTTCATGTCAACTTTTTTTTCAAAATGAATTGACGTATTGTAAATTATTATAGGGGTTGTCTTTCGGAGTTCAACCATTTAAGATATTATACATTTTTATCATTAAAAAGTCGAGTAGTACGAGTGTTAAAAGGACTGCTAGCTTGCCAGATTCTATGAAAATGGACTTTTTCCTCTTACCCTATCTCAAAAATAATGTGTTTACATTAAAGCCCCTATAAATATCAAAGTCCTCTACAACATAATACGCCATGAGTTTCAGACGTTGAACAGTATCAGTCTCCAAAGAGACTAAGCACTCAGGTTGTTATAACAGGGGAAAGTTGTATTCTGAAAAAAAAAACATCAATTTGTATTCCTTTTGCAGAAAAAAAAATAACAACGTTTTTCCATGACGTTACATTTTCCAAACATCCTTGTACAGGAAATGACTGTTACTATGCATAAAAAATATTCAGTTAAATTTCAGATTAATTTATGTTTTCGACGTTATTATGGAGGAAATGTTTGAAGTTTTATGTATGGTTGAACTCAGCCTCTATCATAGTTTACAAAAAAAAAATATGTCAATTCAAACAAAAAAAGTTGACATGAAAATCTTTGACAGGTGACAACATGTAGATAATTGAAATCAGGCACTGAATGACTTTCAATATACCATTGAAAACTGAATAATGGACGTTATTGTTTATTTACAAATAAGGAAGTTACAAGGTCGCAAGTTATAATGGTTTACTTTTTTCACCAGTCTGAATATTTTACATCACACAATGTATAGCATATAGTAAGACACAAATGGAATTTTTTTCATTTGAGTCCACACGTTCATTCAGCGATTTTTTGGACAGTGTGCGTGTAGCCATGTGCAGGGATGTGCAACACTTAGTTGCAGGTAAAACAACTAACAAGCGGAGTAAACAAACAGGAAGCCAGCAGATAAGGTCTTGTATGTGATTCGGATAAAAAACGAGCAATATGGTGCAAGCTGTGTAAAAACAAACATGTACTATCAATAGACTATCAACATTATTCTCCACTCTGTAGTGAAGCGAAATATATTTATTATATTTGCTTGTGTGTTTGAGGCAGGAAGAAGTTTAAGAGTATGTAGTAATTTCTTACGGCCAGACTATTTCTTGACTTAATTTTGTCTTGATACGAAGGCGAAGAAGGGCTACTGTTATTCAAATTTTTATTTTCGTTAATTCCGAGATACTAAGTCAGAATTCCGAAGGACTCTGCCAATAACACATTTTGAGAGGAATAGCGATGCCTTGGTGCTTTCTCTAGAAGTGGAGGCGGCTCTCAACTTCTTGAGTTCGAAAGTAATAGCGGTTTCAATAGAAGAGCCCGAACAACGATCAAGCGCAATTTGTTTGAGAAGGTTCTGGGTGATATTAAATCCGTGTTAAGCAGAATAAGGATTCAGTAGAACAAGGCTTGCTATCTATGTGGAATATTGGGACATCTTATTAGAGACTGCAGGGTAAGAATGCCACCACGTTCGCAATCACCTGTGAGGACAAGGTCTTCCAGCTTCAAACTGGCGGCTGAAAAAATTTGAATTAGCTAAAATACCTGGGCGCATCCCGGGTAGCAAAGATGGAGCCCCCCAGAATCATCTCTGTTAAAGGGCTACAAACAACCGAATTGATATCAGGGCGCATGCCGGCTAGCAATGATATAGTCCCCAGGGTCATACCTGTGAAAAGGGTAAGAACAACCAAATTGATATCGGAGCGCATGCCGACTAGCAATGATAAAGCCCTCGAGGTTATACCAGTGAAGAGGCTAAGAACAATGCAGATGCCTTGTCCAGAAAACCTGGTTCGGACGCCTTTGAGCATTATGAGCGAATTGAACGTCACGAATGAATCAACCAAGTGAGATTAATGATTGAGGACAATTGAACCACAGTGAAAATGAGACAGGGCCAAGAAAGAAAAAAAGAAAGATATTCTACGATGGAAGGAAAGCGGAGCAAAAAGACCGACCTGGAAGGAAATCTCCGTACGATCACCAGCTTTTAAATCATTGTGGGCACATTTTGGAGTGAATAAAACCTTTGATAAAATATGGCAGACGTTTCACTGGGTCCAATATCGTGAAGATGTAGAAAAATGGTGCCGAAAATGTCCGAAGTGTAAAGCAATCAAAGGCCCCAAGACAAGATCGAGAGGAGAGATGAAACAATACAATGTAGGTGCTCCCTTCGAAAAAATTGCCATCGATGTAGCTGGACCGTTTCCGATGACAAAATATAGCAACAAATACATCCTCGTTCATGGATTACTTCAGAAAATGGGTTGAAGCTTATGCGTTGCCTAATCAAGAAGCATCCACAGTTGCAAGAGCTCTGGTGGATATCATATTTTCAAGGTTTGGAGTGCCAATGGATTCCGATCAAAGAAGGAATTTTGAATCGAACTTATTCAAGGGAGTTTGTGAATTGATGGGAATTAGCAAGACCAGAACAGCTGCCCTTCACCCACAGTCTGTTGGCATTGTTGAAAGGTTCGGCAGGACTATGGAGGAACATCTTTCCAAAGTAGTAGATGAGCATCAAAAGCACTGGGATCGACTTCTTCCACCATTATTGATGGCTTACAGGGCATCTGTGCACAATTCCAGAAAGCTCACCCTAGCCAGCATTATCTTCGGGAGAGAACTTCGGTTGACCTGTGACTTGCTGTTCGGATCACCAAGTGCTAAAGAAAAAGAGATCAGGATTATGCAAATAAACTGCAAGATATTTTGAATAGGATCCACGAATTTGCAAGAAAAATATAGAAGGCTCGATACGATCTTAAGGCCAATACTGGTATATTTGAAGAAGGAGATCGAGTGTGACTGTCCAATCCTCGACGTAGGGAAGGATTTTCTCCCAAATTAACACCATCTTGGGAGATACTCTATACGACAGTGAAGAGAATATAAACGACGTTGTCTAAAGGATACAACGCAGGCCGAGAGCAAAAATGAAGGTCGTTCACCTAGAAAGACTCGAACGTTATAATGGAGACAACGACACATTCTGGTCAATTCTGTTTCTCACTAGCAATATTGTTATCATAGCAAGGCAATTTTCACAGCAAAATACTCCGATCAAATAACATAACCTAGATGAGTAACTCGCCGCACACGCATTAAGATTCGTGTGTAAGGGACAACTTCCCCCCAACGGCAGTGTCGTGCGATTTGTCAACAGGAATATTGAGGTTCAATAAAATAGAAATAATGGGAAACCCAATAGGAATGGAAACCTGAAATTATGATGAAATAATCTCCACAGGATTTTGAGAACAGCCGATGCTTTAATTGACATGATTTGTCATAATTCATTCATTTCTCTCTTTTCCAATTTGGTTTCCCTTTCTCGATAGTTACGACACTGGTAGCTTCAAATGATTGTTCTGTCAAATATCATATGCAGCGTTGTCGTACTGACAAGACTATATCGACAACGAAGAATCTTCGTTCGGCGATGGAAATACTATTGTTTTTACATGCTCCCACCAAGCTGCAATGAACGTTTCAATTAACTTCTTATTGTTATATATTTCATCCAAGACAATATTTTTGGGTTTTCATTGCCATGAATCTACCCGACAGATATCAAAATGTAGCTGACGTGCTTATTGTATCCTGAAAAAATTGCGACATGGCAATAATGTCATGATTTAAATTTCCTAGGTAGTTTCTGGAATTTAGATGATTTTCTGTGTTGAGTAATCTCGAAATATTCGCGAAAAGTCTGGTCTAGATGAATTGAGTATATAAGGCGACACATTCACTCGGAAGGAAGTTTATGAAGTAGTGATAATGAAGTTAACAAGTTTTGAAGAAGTTAATAAGTGTTTGGAATATTTAGCTAGATGAATAGTGTTTTATTAGTCAGCGATGTAGTTGTATGTTCATAATGAAGGTGATAACAGTTTAGTAGTGTGCTCAGGGTATTATTCAGTAATGTCGTAACAATATGATAAAATACTGTAGTTTCACAAATGATCACAGGGTATTGCGATGTGGTCAACTACACCTTTGGAGAGATCGCACCACCCATTCACGAGATTTTTAGTTATTTTTTTTTATTTTCTGGTTCTTATGGAAAGGAAAATCCTGTGAGGTCCTGAGATAAAGATGGTAACATTTGGTGTTCTTGCATTTCTGTAGGCTGTATGCCTCAGGAAACACTCTTTGCAAAAGTGTATTAGAGCACAAAATGATAGATTGCCGCTCGACAAAGAGGGCGGCACTGAAATGTGCTTAAATTACATACAAGATTTTTTTAAACGTGTTATTGAGACAAATTATCACTCGATACTTTAATCAGCTTGGGCTGATATCATAGGTATTATTACCTATGAGAAAATTAAAGCTCTATCCAGCTCTAGTTGCTACCTGTTCTCGCCTTATTGGGTTAACCAGGTATCCCCGCTGATGTTGGTGGTTAACCTTATTTCAATTAGGTATATTGTAATAAAAATGCACTTAACTATAATCTACTAAATTATTCTTAAATTTTAAAATATAACTATTCTAATTTATTTCAATCAACAATAGTAATTTATCACTTTGGCTAAGCCAACTCTGTCTATTTGAGAACTCTGTATCTAACTTCTGCAACTAATATCCCTAAATAACTAACTATGTTTACCACTAATCTAAATGATACTGAGCGTCCGGCTTATTTATCGATGCAGAATTCTTGTTGAAAACTTTATTATACTTTTTATTGTTCCGCTCAGATGGAGCCATCCATAGGAACGTCCGCTAAACAGGTCTGGCTCCCGCACGTTACATTGCCCACTTTTTAAAGACCCTTCGTCCCGAAATATTATCCTTGGAGTGTGTCGATACCTGCAAGAATCTAAATTTCTACACCTTGGGATTGCCAGGTCCACAAGATTTTGGTTCAGCATAGTGTCTCTTAATCTGGCAAGGCTCTTTCAGACATCTTCATAGGTCGGTTTATCTCGAGAATGTTTCTTGGTAACCAGATAGAAGATGTATCTCGGGTCTTTCTTCAACTATATCACACCTCCAATTTCTGAGTTCTCTTTCCGTAGTTCCTGTGGTCGACAGAACTTCTTGGAAAATACCACAGCGGTGCCTCTGGACGTTTGAAGGTCTTCGGCCACACAGTGAGATAGCGTAATCGGTAGTCACCTTGAACAGGTTTTGTGGTTCTTCTTGAGTTACCCCATATAGAACTTTCTGTCCGTTTGCGTATGAGGACAGGAACTTCTGGAACATAATCTCATCCTCAGGTGGTCTGAGGTTGCAAACTTGGTGGTGGTTTTCAGCGTAAAGGGAAAATTTATTAAAATGAACAATCCTAGTTTTCCCTCGGGGTGGCTTATAGATTTGGTAGACGAGGTCGTTTGTTAACTTCATGATATTTTACGGACCTTTCCACGAGTTCTGCAACGGCGACGCTCAGGGTTGATCGCATACGTGTAAACAACAACTGTCACCATCCAATTGGATTCCTTGTAATTATATTATAATAATAATACTCCCTCATAAACACTCGTTGAGTGTACCTAAAGGCGTGGTCTATGTGGGTAGATAATTATTATTATTTAGTTGCTATATAAATTGAAAGTGATATATGAGTTCTAGATTGAGAACTTGAACAAGAACTAGAGTTTTTAGATGCATCTGTGGAGTTTTTAGAAGTTAGTTATTTTTTGTATAAAAATCAAATATACAATATAAATCGAATATAATTCATGAAGTGAGACGTAGATATTTTACTTTTCTATAAGCATTATCTCATTACCTACCTGGGTGTGTATCGAGTACCGATAATGTGAAAGAAATAATTTTTATTACTGCGGTTGACTCAAATGCATGGTATTTTTAGTTGTTATGCCCATCGAACCATTGTTGCATGCTTCTTTTGAGTTCTTTATTTACTAAATCCATTTACAACCGAATTATGTTTTCACTCTCAAGTGTGGTGTAAATGTCATCACTTTCAAGATCTGGATGAATGAAGGCTTCTTGGAAGTAAAAGGAAAACAAGCTGTTTAACAGTAGACACGTGCGGTAGTAGGTATTATACTACCGCACGTAATAATGAATGAATTATTTGTTTACACTTTTATACATCAAACCTACTACAAACTGATATAATAGTGACGTAGTTTCAAGTAGGTACGCACGAAAACAAATATCGACTAAATTCCACTATACGAACGGAAGTGGCTCTGAGTCAAAATTATTCTTATATTCATTCAGAGTTGTTCCTAATTTACTAATTTGGTTCGTTCGACGTAAACAATTTTCAAGATTTTTTTCACAGTGTCCGTCGTCAATAAAATGTATTCCCCACATAATTACAATTATGGTGACTAAGAGAACGCTACCTACATAATTCTGCGTTATTTTGTTCGATTCATGATTTTTTTGTGGAGATTAGTGGATGAAGAAAATAAGTCTTGTCTCAGTAGAAGTTGGACAAAAGTTATTTTCTTCATTCAATATTTAACAATGTGTACTTATACTTGGCCTAAGCATTGTGAGGAGAGAAGGTGACTTTGCAAATGAAGGCGAACTAGTATCGAGATTATGCTCTAATATATTAAAAGACGGAAGATTCTGTCAAGTTCTATTCCAATTTATATTGCTATGTGCGCTAATGTCGTTTGACAGCTGATTTTCAAATTGTTTATCAAGCCAATCGGTTACATAGTGATGACGTTTTTTATTTGGCCTTTGAATGTTGAACAGTCATAGGGCAGAATAAATAAGATAATACTTAACCCTCGAAGTGACCGTGGTATTTGTTAGAACGTTCGCCTCTCACCCAGGCGACTTGGGTTCGATAACACCGTCAACAACGGAGCTAGAGTGGTTCGAAATCTACTCTTACGTAAGCTATAAGTAGGGCCCATATCTCCCTTGCTCGCAACAAGCTCCTAGATGTACTTCTGAGGGGTGTCTCCTGAAACTTGGGAAAGAAGTGTCAGTGTAAATTTTCATATCAAAAAATCAAACCAGTCTTGCACAATAAAATTTGAAAAGAAGGATGCTGTCCGAAATTGTGAAAATAGAAAAATTGAAGTATCGATTCATCATCAAGTAGGTACCTGTATTTGAAGGGGTTAAGAGGTAAGTAGATTTACGAAGATATGCTTAGCACCTTTGAGACCGTGAAAAATTGGATTGCAAGCTTCAGAAGAGGTCAATTTGCCACTGAAGATGAAGAGAGCGATCAGAATGGTCAGTGGTTAGTTTCTGTATTCGTCCCCAAAAATATCGATGAAATTCATGACATGATTTTACAGACCGTTCAATTGGCTAGAACGAATATCTGATGCACTGAATATTTCATATGAACCCGAGATGAACCCATCCATCAAATAGCTCTCGTCGATTTGGACATGAAAAAAATTTCTGCAAAATGGATCCCCAAATGTCTTGACCAGAAGTGTGCAAGGGTGTCATCGCGTGTGATCTGTGCTTGGCTTACTCCTCAAGCCTTGTTGTTACTATTAATGAAACTTGGGTACATTTCTACGACCCAAAAACAAAGCAGCAATCGATGAAATGGAGACAATGTGGTTCTACAAAGCCCAAGAACTTTCGTTATAAAAAATCTGCTGGAAAACAATTTCAGTTTTTTGGGTCTATTTTGGAATCATTATCGATTATCTGGATAACGTTAGAATAACATAGGATTTACTATTTGTCGTTGCTTACCACTCTACAAAAAAATAAATAACGAGAAAAGACGATCAAAACACCTCTGGACTGTTTTGTTTTTGCATGACAATGCCTCTGAGCAAACAATTAGTAATTTGGGGTTTGAATTACTCCAACACCCCCTCATTCCGCATATCTGGCTCCGTCCGACTAGCATCTCTTTCATCAACCAAAACAAAGTTTGAAAGGTCGTAAATTTTCTTCCATCGAAGAGGTTATAAAAGCTGTAGAGAACAGGTTTGCAGAGCAAAATACACATTGTTTTAAGGTGTGTTGCAGGTTTGATGGTATTCCGAGTACTACAGAATTGCATTGTCTACAGTTTAGTAGAATTATATGGTACACGAAATTCCTTTTCAGGTTCATTGTAATAAATGTATGGAATTAAGAGAAGAGTATGTTGAATAATGAAATATCTTGACTTTCAAATTTTGATAATATTGTAGGCTACTACATTTTTCAATACATCCTCGTTTGTAACAAAACTGTTTTAAACATACAGAGTATTATTTCACCTATCAATGATATTAATAAGGATATCCGCATTATAATTGAGAAAAGTTTTAAACTTTTTTCAGGTTCTGTCCTTCCGTTTTTTTATACTTGGCCAGTGTAGTACCTGCGATATGGCTCTTGGAATTGGACAAAGTAGAAAGAAAAATAAAGGCTTTGGAGGAATTGCCAATGAATCTTACCACAGGAAGCCAACTGAAAGAACTTAGTACCCTATTTGCTGGGGTACGTATACAATTATATCCAAAAGTTAAGGTACCAACTTTGACCGGAGTGAAGTGGGTCCATCAAAAAAATCGACTAAAAGGTGTAGAAATCGCGAGCACAAGTAACTCTCAGCAGTCTCATCATTTTACACTGTTGTTGGGAAGAACATGAGATAAAAAAGTAGAATAGAACTTGAATTCTTGCAAAATTTAGATGTTCCGAGTAGAACTTAATCATCGCTAAATTTTCTCAGTAATACATAAAATGTTTTTGTATAGAAATACGAACGCCAATGCCTTCTGTTCATACCGCTTAAAAGAATCTTCTCGAATGCATGATAATAAATGCTTCAAATCGTAATGCCTTGACACGTTCACAACGATGTGAGCCACCATTATGAAAAAATACAAATCTGCCGTTATTTAAAATCTATATCATAAAAGTTAATACGGAAACATACAGTTTACATCAAAAAACCGTAAAATATGGTGCCATATAGTAATAATAATAATAATAATAATAATAATAATAATAATAATAAAATAATAATGCAGGGAAGGCCAACCATCATCCAAGGCCTTGGTGAGTTGCGACACCACTTTCCTGAGCTACCGGTGCAAAACCGGACCGGCAGCCATGGCGCAACCTGGAGGGAATGCTCATTCCCTCTGATGTCGGCCGTGGGTATACTGGGTTAACCCCCCGGTATACCCCACTACTCGGTTCACGATGGACGAGAAAGAGGCCCCCACAACCGACCCCCTCGGATTAGGGGTCATAGGCAAGGTGGTGGGGCCCAGAACGATGGATTGCCACTATATAACGACCGCAATGAAAACGGACGCTTTGAGTGGACGGATGAACTAAGGGACAGTCTTCTGCATTGCTATGAGAGCACTGAGCCCGCCCGAAGAGGATAAATGGCGAGAATGCATGCTTTGTGGTGTGAAATACACCCAGAGCATGCTGCCTTTTCCGCACAAAACCTAAGGGATTATGTATCCCACCTTCGGGTTCGAGGCTATGTTAGAGCCCCTCCTCAGCCGGTTAACGCAGTGGCAGAAGTGGCAGATATGCCACGCATCGATCTGGCTGTAGAGGAGGCCCGCATCATACCACCAACGGAAGGCATCAGAACCCGTAGGGCGCTGCATAACACCAAGCCCCTGAAGCCACAACAACTGGCTCGGGTGGATGCGGAGATTCACGATGTCCTTTCAGAAGAGGCTGACATCTGGCAGATCAACTCTGCCGTGTATGACGCCGCTCAGGCCCTGTCCCAAACGGAGAGAAGGGATACCAACCCTCTGATTGGGAGGGTATTTACGAATTTCCGCAACCACTCAACGTAGATACTCCAGCCCTAGCGCAGTTCGAAGCTTTCTGCAGGAGGCTTCGTCAGCCTGAGCTCAATGAACTGCGCAATCCGATAACCCCGGAAGAAGTTCGACGGGCTCTCAAAGGCTCGAAGAATTTTGCTGCTCCAGGTCCTGATGGCCTGAATAACTATTGGTGGGAAAAATTACCAAGTACCCACCACCATCTAGCAAGAGTTTTCAACTCGTGGCTAGATGGGGAGCAGCAGATTCCGGATTGGTTTGTCGAGGGGCGAACCGTGCTAATCCCCAAAAACGGAGATTTGTCTGATCCGAAGAACTACAGACCGATAACATGCTTGAACGCATGTTATAAGATGTTTACACGCATCTTGTACATGCGAATACTCTCCGCAGTTGAGCCGGTGTATGAACGGATATATGAGCAAAGAGGATCAAAAAAGGGGGTCGCTGGCTGCAAGGAGAACCTGCTGATCGACAGATGCATCACGCAGGACTCCGTGCAGTATAAGCGTAACCTTTCAATGGCCTGGATCGATTATCGCAAGGCATTTGATACAACATCGCATGAACTCATCATGCATTTGCTCAGATGCCTTGCGGTACCCGATCAAATAGTGAGATGCATTGAACAGCTGATGCTGCTCTGGAGGACTCGATTTACCATAACATCTGGTCAAGTCAGAGTCCAAACAGAGCAGGTTATCTTTAGAAGAGGCGTGTTTCAGGGAGACTCCCTCAGCCCTCTTCTCTTCTGCATCTCACTACTGCCATTGTCCGTTGCACTACGGAAAACCCGCGGATACAACTGCGGCACCCCCAGCAACCGGAGGCATAAGGTCACCCATCTGTTTTACATGGATGACCTTAAACTTTATGCCTCCGGAGAAAAGGACCTTCACCAGTCCTTAAGGGTGGTGCAAGAGTACACGCATGCTGTCGGAATGGAGTTTGGGATAGACAAATGTGCCACGGTTCATCTCAAAAGAGGACGATGCGAGGAATACGGAGAGGACGTTCAGCTCGTAGACGGAAGCATCCTACATCATCTGGATGCCGGAGAGACGTATACCTACCTAGGGGTGGAACAACGCCACACCCAAGAGGTAGCTACTGTCAAAAGCTCTCTCCGCGGCAAGTATCAGCACAAACTCCGACAGATCTGGTCTTCAGAACTGTCGGGGAAGAACAAAGTTGCTGCAACCAATATGCTTGCCGTTCCGATTCTACTTTACTCCTTTGGAGTAATGAAATGGACTCAGGAAGAGCTGCGACAACTCGACGTAAAAACTCGCAAAATGATGCATCTTCATAGAAGCTTGCATCCTAAATCGTCTGTTCCACGGTTATACTTCCCCAGACAACGGGGAGGCCGTGGACTTTTGAGTTTGGAGTGTCTACATAACAGAATGGTACTGGATGGAGCCTGTAAAGTCATCAGGAGTTCGGATCCCCTTCTCTGCTTGGTATGTGATCATGAAAAGGCAGGGATTGGAGCATTTCTTTTCAAGGCAGCAACCCGTGCAGCCGATGAACTCGATCTCGTATTCGACACTGAACGGACAAACCCAAACTCTATCACCGAGTTGGAACCCGTTCAGCAAAAAGCCCACGTAAAAGCTGCGGAGTGTGAGAGGCTCCTGCAGCTACATAAGGATAAGCCGATGCATGGGGTCTTCTTCAAGAACATGGAAGACCTAGGCTTATCCAGAGACCTGACCTTCTCGATTCTCAGGTCAAGTGGGCTGAAGTCGGAGACCGAGGGATTCATAATGGCCTGCCAGGATGGTGTCTTCAACACTCTCGTCTACCGCAGTCGCGTGATGGGTATAGAGGTCCCTGACACTAGATGCAGAGCGTGTCGTGGGGCAGCTGAGACCATAATGCATTTGCTGTCAGCTTGTCCAGCTTATGCGGTCTCAGCCTATATCCACAGACATAACGCGGCCCTACGAGTGTTGTACTACCATCTACGACACTCGTACGGTGTAGACGAGACACCAGTGTTGCCTTATGCTCCGGGGGATATTGAGTCCGTGGTGGAGAATGAGAAGTGCCGAATCTATTGGAACTATTCATTCCCCACCCTCAGGCAAATACAAGCCAATAAGCCTGATGTAGTACTCCTCGACCATCAAAGTAGGACGATTTTCGTCATTGAGTTTTCAGCTCCTGGCGAAACGAACATCGTCCGAAAAGAGGAGGAAAAACGGACTAAATATCGAGATCTTCTCTTTGAACTCCGCAGGCTTTACCCAAACCATTCTGTCAAGATGGTGGTTCTGATAATAGGGGTCCTTGGTGGAATGATGGACACACTGCTCTCAAACCTAAAAATCATACCGGCTTGCCGTGACATGGCAGAAATCCTAGCCGGGCGAATGCAGAAGGCCATAATTCTTGGTTCACTCCGCCTACTCAGGGCACATGATTCTCGGACCCAGTAATCACTTACCCCATGGACGTGGGGAGTGTTTACTGGGGTTAATGACACGCCAGCGCGCCCTCCGGAAGTGTCGGAGCTCCGGAGACAGGGCCTGACTGGGTAATTCCTAACGGAAAATAAAAAAAAAAAAAAAAAAAAAAAAAAAATAATAATAATAATAAAGTTTATTCACCAAGAAATAATTACAAAATTTTGGTTGAGGTGCGTACAGCAAATAAACGGGATACCACAGAAACTCTAGTTCCAAAGGAACTGTCGCTTGTATGTGGTTTCATGTTATTATTTGTTCCATCATGATAAGTAAAAAGAAGTGAATACTACAAAACTAAGTTACCATGATTCGTTAGAAATGTAAAAATATAAAAATATGATTCTGTAATAATATAATGTGATGTATAATATAAAGATGTAAAATTGTAAAAACATATATATAAATGCAAATATTTCAAAATGTAAAAATTAAAATTGTCAAAAAGTCAAATGTAAAAATGTAAAAAGTTGAAATTGTAAATGTAAAATGTAAAAAAGGTAAAATTTTGAAATGTAAAAATATAAAAATATAAATATGTGAGAATATATTATATGAAATAAGGAATTCGAAATTTTTTGAGCTAAAATTCTATGAATATAAAATTGTTAAAGAATGAAAATATAAAAATATAATAAATGGAGTAATATGTCCAACGTATAATCACATATGCTCACAGATACATAGACTTCCACGACAAAAATCACAAAAAAATCTGAGTATAAATCAATAATAATAGTAATAGAGGTACTAATTATCATAAATAGACCATTTTTTGTTTTGACTAAAGGTTATAAAAATACCTACTCATTTATCAAATGAGTTTTTGATTTACAAAATCATGTAGTTTGTTCATTCCAAAAGCCAAAATCCATTTTTTTGCATTTTTTTTGAATACATTAATGCTCTGTATAGTTCTAATACCAGCAGGTATCAAACAAAAAAGTTTTGGTGCAAGGAAATCACAGTGACGTTGCCCTATAGTTTTGTCACAGCGAGGTACGCTCAACGAGATCGTTTTACTTAGTAAACACACCGATAAAACTAAGTTATTACTAAAACTAGGTTTTTCACTTATGTTACTCGTAGAAACATTGAAAACAATATGAAGGCTTCACAGGGCAGTCTTCGCAATATTTATACACTCTCTTTGATTTTTTTAGCAACCAACACACCTCTTTCTATTACTTCTTGCTGAACCCTCATACTTATTCAATTCATGGTTGATCAAGTCATTTGTTTCTAATGCCTTCTTTTCTGGTATTACCAAGCTATTATTTTCAGGCCTATTGCCTCTAAAACGTCATCGTCATTATTGGCAATTATCGCTTCTCAGGTTTGTTACAAGTCCAGTTTTCTTCTTGGATTTTCAAATTTGTTTTGTAAAGACCAGGTAATTACTACACATGTTCCAATTCTCTGAAAATTTTCCGATACCACTTGACTGTCTTTCGCAAGGAGGTGTGATAGGACCACATTTGGTCTTACACGTCGACGCCTTTTATGGCTTTATTGTAGGCAATTACTGAGGATAGTTTCAGCACGTTCTCCCTTTTTTTATTTTTAGTACTTGTTGCGATCAATTCATCATTGTGGGATAGCATCAGAAGTGGGCGCTTATCTATCCATTTTATTACTTTAGTTTCCTCTTCGTTTTATTCTCCAAAGATTTGTCACTTTTTCAATTTACTTGAACATACCGACTTTGGATTTCCTCTACGATTGGAACTAAAAGCACCACAAACGTAAGTTTTCTTATCTAAAATTTTTTCACACAATTGCACACTAGTATAGAAATTGTCTATAAATAATGTTCGTCCTTCACTAAAAAGTGGACCCATTAGAGATGTACATATATCATGACCACTTGAGGATGCATTTGTCTCCACGGTACTATATTCTCATCTATCACAACGTTCTCGCCAGGAACAATAGTTTTTTTCAATTGATGGCAAATCCGTTGTAAAACATTACATACCTTGAACAATCTGTTCTTTTGTGCGTCAAGCTCTTCGTTATTCGAGAAGTATAAGTATTCCACAACACTCAAATCTGCCTTTCTTCATTGTTTTTTTTAATTAGCTTGTTGCTAAACTTTTCAGTACTTAACCATTAGAGGCGCATTTTCGGCAAGTGTGTAACATCTCTTTGATTTCATTACGATTGGTCTCTATCCACTTCGTCATTAGAGAATTTGGACGCAGATTATGAGTCTGTATATACTGCGATGCATATCGGTTGGTGTCCATGACAATGATATCGAGAAGGTCATCTGTTATAAATTGTCTGTATATTGTATTATATATGCATTATTCAAATCAACCGGCAGATCCTACACAGGCCCAAGTTTGCCGTAGCGGTCGCCTGAAGACTCCTGATCATCTTCATTTTCTGCCTCATTCACCCCCTGAAATCGCATAGGAGTCACCAGAGTCTTGAAATGGCTCAGATTCTTCTGAAGATGAACAATAATATTTTGCTGGTTGTCTTGCTCGCGATGAGAGGGCTGGTCGAGTGTGGGTAAAGGAGACTTTGAAATTTGATCTTGTAGTGGCTCTACTTGCGGAAAAAATATGTTTATCTATAGGCAAATTACAGGGCTCTTCAGGTATATCCAGGGAAGTGCTTGCTGAACATATTTTTGACAAGTCTTCTATGCCTCGAGGTCAGTTGAGTTTGAACTGAGTCCGGACTCTTTTGTTTCCTGAAACTTAATGATGGAAATATTTGAGCCAGGATCATTGAATGGGGAACATCTATCGATAGAACTTAAATGGTCTAACATGTTCAGTTCAGTTTCTAGTAAGGGATTTTTCAGCAATTACAAAACTATTTTCGTTCTTGAAGACATTATACTCACTCACTGATCTGTAACAATAAAATAAATATAAAGCACCTATTTGAAAAATTTTCTCTTGTGGCCACCCATGGTATACAACGCCCCAGTGAAGAAATATACTCGTGGTAAAAATGGTAAAACAGTCAAATGGCAAAAAAACTCACAATAACTTCAAAACAGTGTTTAGCATTTAAAAAAATAACAAAAAATAAAAATTCGTCGTGAACGTATTTTAAGCGACACTAATTTCGAAAAATTATTTCGTTTTAATAATTACCCTTAGCTATATGTTGTTTGCAATTTCATCATGAATAATATTAAAATATTTCTCTGGACGTACTTGGCGAAAGGCAATGAATTCCAAAATGAAATTTAATTATAAAAATAATCCAGCCTTTCGCATATTTTCTTATACTATAGGATTGTCGGCAGACGTCGAACATAAATAATTCAACAGCCCCACACGACTACTGAATGACGTCTACTCAACGCCTGGAAATATGTGACTTTCTACATACTAGTTTCAGGGTTTACCCTTTCATCAGTAGACACAACCACAATTAATAGGTGTGCAATCGATTTTCAATCGGTTAAGGGTGCTTGGTAGACCAATGGATAAGGTATCTGGCATTGGAGCTTCTTTTTTCTCAAGTACATGGGTCCCTTTAGGCGGCCACTTACCTAGATGCCAATCCAGGCGTCTGGTGCTAGCTTGAAGTGCGCACCAACCACCCGTAGTGGTGCTGCAGGATTTCTGGGTTGTCCTACAGCTGAAAAGTGAATACACCACCGAAAATATCAGTAAGTTGCTCGCAGCGCCACGGAAAATATTAAAAATAGCCGTCATCTACCCGCACAGGATATGCCTATGCCTATAAGTGTTTATGAGAAAGTATTATTATTATCTATTATTAACTGGCACCCACTAGGAAAGTGTGCAACAGAGCCATCTATAGAAACCACAGAAAACATTTCGACCAGTATCCAGACTTCGTTTGAAGCCAAAGACCAATTTCATCATTAAAAACATTTAAACATTTCTCATGTGAAACTGGGAGTACTTGACGAAATTTGAATATAAAAGTAATCCAGCCTTTCGCCTAATTTCCTATACTAGAGGATTGCCAGCAAACGTCGAACAGAAATAATAATAACAGCCCCATCGTAGTGCCAGTAACAAAATCGATTGGAAATCGATTGCATATTGTGGACGGGTCTATACTGATGAGCGGATGAACCGTGAAACTAGTATGTAGATAGTCACATGTTTTCGATTGCCAGTGCATGGTTGTTACAAGAAGTACTGCAAAGTATATTCTTGTAGAATAACTTCGACAGGTGATTGAGTAGATGTGATTCGGTAGTCGTATGGGGCTGTTGAATTATTTCTGTCTGACGTTTGCCGACAATCCTATAGTATAGGAAAATATGCGAAAGGCTGGATTATTTTTATAATCAAATTTCATATTGGAATATGTTGTTTAAGTTACTGAATCTCATATTCAAATTATTTAAAATACTCATACTTGTTACTCACTTGATTTGGGTACTTCTCTTGAAAGTACTCGTACTCGAATACTTGTGAGTACCTACTTTTTAAAGCTACTTCTTGTGAAGTACTTATGAGTCTTTTGGTGCCATACTCTTCCGAGCTCTGTTCAAAGGACCGTAGCTTTTTAGAAGCAGTTGCAGAACTATGCTTATTAGAACTTTTTTTATATGTTTGCATGTAGAATAAATGTCCATTTCGGAAACACCCGATGTGAAGGCAATCATCAGTATTTAGCACAACGCGATGCGCGCACGGAACTTGACGCGTCCCTGGAAGGACTCTTGACTCAGCAATTAAAGTTGATATAAGTAGGTACTGAAGAATTTCACCGATACTGTGTGAACATTGGGTTATTGGTAAATATTGATGAACGGTCTTTATATTTTTCATTATCACACAATACAAAATAAACTCAACACAATTTCTAGGAATTATTACTATTGATAATATACTTATACTTGAGAACAACTTATACTGATAGTAGAAAAAGTTTACTCCATATGTTCAATGGGAGAAAAATATCCTATCCCAATGTTTTTGAAAACGGTATGAATACTATGATTCCGCGTAGTAGGTACTGTCTATGGGCTCATACTCTCATGTATATTAACCTATTTTAATAAAACGCTTACAATGAAAAAACAGATTGAAGTCCCGATGTGAACAAAATGTTTACAAAAATCATAATTCATAAGACCAGTTGCTTTCAGGTATATTCATTAAAAAAAGTAAAAAAGAAAATTAAAGTGATGTCATTCACTTTCACTGTGGGGCCTGAATAAAATAATTTGCAAAAAAAATCTTTCGAAAATTCATCAGTCTTCATTAAATTTGACGCTATTTTGGGAAAATGATATTAATATTGAGATGCTAAAATGTAACAGTGCCATGATTTTCAGCTAATAAGGTTAATATCGACAGTACGAAAAACCTCTCCATGTCTCGCAGCCTCCGTTCACTTTATCAGTGATATATGAATTCGAAGAGTGGAATCTATTATCTGAATATAAAATCGTGGGTACATGAACTAAGTTACCAAGAATGTCTTTACTGTCATCGATTTTTACACATCCCTTATACAAGGCTAATCAAATTTGAGTCCCAATACATATACTTGAATTTGAATAGTCCTGTAAATTCAATTCAATTTCAGGTACAAATAACGTTACCCGAAATATCAATGAGCACGGAAACTTGGATAACACTAATTGAGCAGTTTTTAATGTTGATTCTTATAATTGGAAGATGGATGTTGCCAAAAGGTGATCTCACCAGGGACCAGCTTAGCCAATTATTGCTCGTCTATATCGGTAAGCGTTTAAATTTAATTTTCTAGGAAATTACTCTGTACTGGGTCGTTTAGAATTTTGTTTCTTTAATGAGTTGTTTGATGTGTACTAAATGAGTAAAGTAGCTGCAATTTTCGTTGTTATAATCGTAATGATGCTTGACCATTCTTCAATTACTGTTATTTTTGTAGAGTTTCTCGCTACGAAATGAATAGATAGATGATATAATTAGTATGCCTCTGAAGGAATAATTTGAAAAATAGCATATTTAGGGTAAACCAGTGTTTTGTATTGGGGTTCAATCAAAATGTGTTCTCAGTTATGTCCAGATGCCAACTTCATAATTATGAATTTTCAACAACAGTTTCAAAATGATTATAAATCAAAATTCAACATCAATGTATGCATCATATTCCATAGCCAAAATTATTATGATTACAAGTGACTGACGAATGATTTCACCAAAAACAAAATATTCAGCTCAGCAGATCTTCAGCTTAAATCCCTGGAAGATTTCTCGGAGTATGTTCGAGTTTTTAATTGCTTGTTTTCTTAATTAATTCATTTCTGAATATTCAAGAAGCAATGTGAAAGATCTTCATTTATGATATTACCTCCCACCGAAACAAAGAAGAATTTTCCCAAATTATGATCATGAAATCTCTTTGAATGAAATACTTCGGAAGTAGAATACTTCTTTATTGTCCAGTAGAGAGGAGACCTTCAAACAATCTAGAGATGAATTCTACATCCACATTCTTAACATACTTGAGTATATACGGTACATTCCATTTAAAACGAGCCACCCTGAATAACTTTGGTTTTTGGTAAGTACAATGATTTTCAGGAAAAATAAGAGAACACGTCAACAATAGTATACAGGGGGACACATTTTGAAATTCACAATTGAAGTTACTTCCCCTATCGCACTCCCAGAGCATGTCACCATTTTTTTGGATCACCCTATATTGTTTTGAATTATCAGATGTTCCATGATGAACAGATTTCAACAAAGTAGAATACATTATGGTCAGAAGCTCATAGTTTGAAAGCTAAAAATTATTTGAGTTGCAAACGATCCACCCTGAATGAACTTCTGTACAATCTGTTACCTGAGTTTCATAGGTGTTTTTTTGAAGTATACTTCAAACAAGTCTCATTTTGCATAGTTAAGTTTGGATTCGATATTCTCTTCATTTTGTCTCATTCTACAATAACGATTACCTACCAGGTGAAGTTACAATTGGTGTTTCTGTTTTTGTGAATTATTGAGAAGCAATGGTTTATACGCTTCGAGAACGGATCGAAATGGTGAGTTTGTACTACCAGAATGGAAATAGTGGTAGAGCTGCTGTCCGTATGTTCAATGATAATCATCCAGGAAGAAATGTACGACAGAAATACGTTATTATTGATCAAATTTATAGAAACTGAATCTGTTAACAATAAAAAGCATAACCGTTCAGGAGTTGTCAACGATGAAGCTATTTCGTTTGCAGTTTTAGGGCACGTTGGACTGATGAAAAAAAAAAAGGAATCTCTTACTAAGTTATCTCGAGAATCAGGAATCAGTCATACAAATGTTTTTAGGATCCTTCATAAGTACAAATTTCATCCATTATAAGAATAGACTAGTTTGAATGTTGAGGTGAATCGGCAAAATTGTCGATATTGGAGTGATACGAATCCTCATTTATACCGTCAAGTTCATACCCAACCTCAAAAACTAAATGTTTGAGCAGGAATTTTAGGTGACCACATCATAGAACCTTTCTTTCATCGATAATAATTTGACTGGTGAGAAATATTTGGATATGTTGGATAATCGAATAATACCGTGCATCAATAGGGTAATTGAGGATATGAATTTATTCGAAAACGAAATAGTTTTTCAGCAGGATGGTGCACCTCTTCGTTGTGCAGCTCCAGTGCGACAATTTCTGGATGATCATTTTCCTGGTCGCTGAATTGGCAGAAGAGGTCCTACAGAATGACCACCGAGGTCTCCGGATCCCACTCCTTTAGATTTCTTTCTGTGTGATCATTTGAAGTCTAAAGTGTATGAGATCAACAACATTGGAAGATTTGGGAAAGAATATCAAGAGGCATTGCAGTGAAATAACTCCCAAAATTCTCAACCATATGAGGGCGGCAATAAATGCTCGTTTGTACCATCGTATGGAAGTTGGTGAAAACGCTTTTGAACATTTCCTATAGAATATTCGTTTCTTCTCATTGTCAAGTCATCAGATTTTGATTCAAGAATTTAATAAAAACCTCTTTTTTTGATTTATTGCTTCCATATTTGTCTCTAGAACGAATATTTCAAAATGTGACCTCCTGTATATTTGTTGACCTGTTTTTTATTTTTACTTGTTTCAAAAGTTATTCAGGGTGGCTCGTTTTCAACTGAAATAATTTGTAGCTCGCGAACCATAAGCTTCAGACCATATGTTTTAAGCTTTGTTGAAATCTGCTCATCATGGAGCATCTGATAAAGCGAAACAATATAGGGTGATCCATCAAAGGAAAATTGGTGACATGCTCTTGGGGTGCGATGGGGAAAGTTAGATCAAATGTGAATATGTTAAAACGTGCCCCCCCTCTATACTATTGTTGACGTGTTTTTTTATTTTTTCTTAAAATCATTGTACTAACAGTCATTCAGGGTGGCTTGTTTTAAATGGAATGCACTATACAACCTATAAATCCAAAAGTTAAGATACTCTAGTCTTCCTATGTTAACCAAATCCATATGCTATGCCCCAGATGTGAAAAGAAACCAGTGTCCTATTCAGATTTGAAAGTGGCATGTGTCATCTTCTTCATTCCATCAATAACTTATTGAATTTTCATTGGGGAAGTTTTTGTCTAAACAAATATCGTGTAAAACACACGAATACAATGAATGCCATTGATGTTACTGATACTCAAACAGAAGCTGTATCATAAGGTTACAATCACGAAACATGGAACTTAGAACTTGGAAAAATATCAACCCGTTAACTTTGGTTCAAGATAAACTGTAGGTAAATACACAACATACCAATAGCGAAGTCAAAATCCATGTCCAGATACAAAAGATTTTGATTTTTTTTTCCATTCTGATACATTTTGGACAAATTTGTAGACAGCTCATTTTTTGGTCTGACCACTGAAATAAGCTACAGAAATCTGGAGTATGCAAACGCCTTACATCCGATGACAGCACGCTGGAACAAACAGTTATAAAAAAAGATCGTGCGGTGGTATCCAAACTCTAGGGGTATTTGCTGGGGGTAACAGAGTCGGTATAGTCCAACCTGACTATCCTGCTACAATCCTGATAAGCAAGCAACTGAAGGCTTTGTGGTGTTCAATCATTAAAGTTGTGTTGTGAGGCTAATACCTACAGTGATACCTCGCAGGTGAGATACCTTTCGGCATAAATGGTTGCATATCACCTACATCGACAGTAGCAGTGTCTGCTTGCTGGGAAAGACATCAAAGCAACTCCAATAATAGTCCAAGTGAACCCTCCGAGTAACGGACTTCCTGTAAGGTTGGAAATTTGTATACTTATGATTTATAGCATGCTAAAGGCATGGCCTGGCAGGCATCAGCCCTTCACGTAATCAGCCCCTTTATTTTTTAAATTGTAAAATAAATAGAGTATATAAACTCGTTTCTGTAAGCTCAAAGATTTAATAGGATGTAGTTTATTTGATGCAAATCTTGAAAAAAAAATTGACAGGCGATAACAATGAGCAAAAGTATGTGACAGGTGAATTGAAAGGAGCACAGTTGATGAGGTAAAATAAACTTTCTCCTGTATAGTTGAAATTTGGATATGTTTTTGAGTAAACGTTTTAGAATAAATATGTAAAATGACAGGCGGTTTTGAATAGCTTAAGACCTTGATAGGCGAGGGGAAAGCTGCTAAGAGCGTGCGAGTAAGAGGTGTTACGTGAACGCCTATGGTGCGAGTGAGACCGTTTATCTAACATACAGTTCAAAGAAGCTTTTTAATTACACACTGGAGTACAAATGAAATGACAGAGTTCATCGGGAAATACCATCGTGAATTTAAATTACAAATAATGCCATACTTATAGTGTCCACAATAACTCCGTGATCTTCAATATAAATGATGATTTATCGTGCCAACATCATGAAGACGCTGTTACCAAAATAATATATCATACATGTCAAATGGATTAAGGTGTATCCGACGTGGTAATAAACATGTGACACAGACATTTTAATATTAATGCTCGGAAACATGGACCATCTTCACAATAATAATTTAAAAATCTATATGGAATATGGCACTAATAATTTAAAAAAAATTGATAAATATTTCTGAACTGTGTACAAAATTGGGACCTTCTATATACCAAAATTTACCGGGATTTCATGCATTGACCGGGTGCGGTTTTAATTCGTCCTTTTTAAGAAGGGATAAAAAAACCTTTCCAAATATTGCGGAAGTATAGTGAGTATCAGAAGGCGTTCAAAGCATTAGGAAAAGTAGAAGTAGTAGAGAAGAAAGAAAATTTTTTCCGATACTCGACAAATTTGTATGCCAAATGTACGGTTCGAAATGTTCAAAATTAAATGATTCGCATTGTGAAAGGTTTCTTGCTACATATAACACAAGTAATCCTAAAATATTCATGAAAAAAGTGATAGGTTATGTATGATTCATCAAATCTACTTCCATGCTAATGCAAATTGCAACAACAATTATTAAGAACTGCATATATTACAAATACATGGCAAAATTGTCATTTAAAGGAACCAACAATTCTTACTCCTGAAAATAACAGTTGGAACTTAATTGATAGTCATTACGATTTCAATTGGTTTGAGGAGAATACAGTTCCTTCTTCTATATATGACATACTTCTATTTACAACCATATATGTAATGTTCTCATTACTAACGTCATTGAAGGTTGGGAAGTGTCACATTACACACCTCTACTTCCCGACCTCACTTCACGCCCTCATTTCATCTATTCTAGATGAATATTTTTTATAATACCTATTTAATGGGAAACAAAACAAAAACAATGAACTAAAATACGCAACAAACTACTTATTGATATTAATCGTTATATTTGAATTCTTGTAAGCGTTTATTGAAATATTCATTTATATATTTATATTGGTGACAATTGTATACCCCGTAGTCACGGTAACAATATATCTACTTGATTATTCTGAGAAAACCGCGTTCTTGGTAATTTGTCATTAAATGTAATATTTTCGGTATATTCAGAACGAAACAGAGATTTATTGATTTTGATCGTAATATGATGGTTGTAAATAAAATATTATACAAATCTCGGTAGGAAGTTTCATTCCTGTCTCGAGATCATAGCTAACCTCGACGCTTTGCAACTGATCTCACGACAGGAATGAATCTCTTCCCACCTCGGTGTGTAATATACTATTACAAGAGCCTACTGATACTGCCGAAGCACAATCAACTGAAACTGAGGAATACATTTCAGGTAACATATAATTATTTTATTCAATTAGATTTAATATACAGTCCTATGTAATTGAGCTTGATGACATTATTGATTTATTATTATTTTTTTCTATTTTCAGAAGAGGAAAACATTATCGAAGAGTCAGATGCTGATGAAAACAGTAGTAGTGAAGTTTCGGATAATGATGAAGAAAATTAATGTAAAAACTAATGTAGATTACATTAAAACTGATAAAATGTATAGCATTTATCATTTTTATTTTTATTTTATGTCACTCGCACTTATGGTCTTATGCTATTCAAAACCGTCTGTCATTTAATGAATTTATTCTAAAACGTTTATTCTAAAACATATCCAAATTTCAACAATACAGGAGAAAGTTTTTTTTACCTCATCAACTGTGCTCCTTTTAATTCACCTATCACATACTTTTGCTCATTGTAATCGCCTGTCATTTTTTTTTTCAAGATTTACAATACATAAAGTACACCTATTAAATTTTTGAGCTCACAGAAACAAGTTTATATACTATATTTATTTTACAATTAAAAAAATAAAGGGGCTGATTACCACGTCATGCCTATTGCCCTTAACATGCTATAAATCATAAGCATACAAATTTCCAACCTTACAGGAAGACGTTACTCGGAGGGTTCACTAGCTCTCCAGCTTAGAGGAGTAAACCTCGATAATAAATCCCCAATGCTACGGCGTGAGTCATCGTGTCTACGGCATGAATGGCACTGGGGTCACAGTGCTTATAACGATACCTGTGGCAACATGGGCAACATCCTACTGAAAACCTGCCCTCACCCCTGTATGCGGGGCTCTGCGGGGGTGAACTTTTATTTCCCTAGCTACTCGTGGGATGAAATATGGAACAAATTAATAAAAATTTTAAAATGGATCACGGTGCTATGTATCACGGTGCAAGTACGAGAAAGCGAACGAGGTCGGAAGTACGGATCGACGAATTCTACCGGGAGCACGGTAGGTTCCCGAAAGCCGGGGAGCTGAAATCACCAGAGGCGGAGAGAGAAAGGGACAAGATGCAACGAACAGAAAAGGTACTGGGAGAACTCGTAAATCAGGCAGCCGGAGCAATGCAGAACGCTATGACTGACATCATGAACAAGTCGGTGGAAAAGCTGCAAGAGATAGTAGCAAACCAGCTATCATCTACCATGCATGACGAAGGGGAGGGAACTGGGAAAGAGGGAGAACGGGATCTGGAATTCAGTGAGGAAGAGGATAACGGAGGACAAGGAGGCGAACAACAAGAAGCAGAAGAGGACATAATTAGCTCGAGATGGGAGAGGATCAAGGAGTGCATGAACGCCGTGAGGCAGGCCACCACTAGATACGCGGGCGGTAAAATTCAGTTCAATAAAGATGAACAGACGATCGTTGCTCAGAAATTGCAGGAAATGGCACTAGGGATTGGAGACATTATGTTGGAAGTTGGAAGGATGAAAGGTGATGGAGTTAAAATGAGAGTGATGGAAAGAAGAGTAGAGGAATGTGAGGACAAACTAAACGAGATGGATGGGATGAAAGTAGTGATCGAGGGGTTGGTTGAGGAAACTAGAAGAATGAATGTTACCATCGAAGACATGGGTAGGGCAATGATTACTAACAGGAAGAAAGCGGAGGTAATTAGAAGAGGGGGCGAGTCGACTGGGAGCCGAGTGAGGGAAGGAAGAAAGGAAATGGAGGCACCAGTGTCGACGGCTAACGAGGAGGGTTTCGATACGGAGATGGAAACTGATTCTGAACAGGGAGGACAGTTCCAGCAGACTAGGCGTAGAAAAAGGAGGGGAAGGGGCGACAATGGACCTAAAACCTACGCTGATATGGCCAGCATACCCATGCGAGGAGAGAGGCCAAAACCAAGTGAAGGATGGACAACGCCAAAGCGGATACAAGAAATCAAGGTAGAGGGTGTGACCGAGGAAGCGAAGAGGACGGCCGCTAGGATCATCAAGGAATGTCTGGAGAAGGAAGGATGTGCAGATGACGTGCTGGGCCTGACGAAAGTGAAGGGAGGTACGCTATATTTGGAAAGTAAGGGCGTGGAAGAAAGGGAGAGAGTGAAAAGGGCGATAGAAAATGATGACAGGGTGAGAGTTGAGGAAATTAAGGGAAGGAAACCGTCGCTACTTCTTACAGGGGTGGAAAAGGGATATAAGGATGAAGAGCTACCGAGGCTGATAAGGGAACAAAACTTGGATTTGAATAATGAGACGAATGATGAGGACTGGGAGGGGATGATTGTGAGAAGCAGGAGAGAATGTAGGACGAATAGTTGGAAGGAGAACATAGTGGTGGAAGTAGGAGCGAAACTGTTTAGGAAGATGATGACTGTGGGAGTTATATTTATTGATTTAACGAGAATATTTGTGGAAGAACATGCGAGTGTAGCAGTATGCTACAAATGCTGCCATTATGGACATACTGCGAAACACTGCACGGAGACGGCGGTATGTAATAAATGTGGAGGTAGACACGAAGGCAAGGAGTGCTTGGGTATCCGGCCACTTGACTGCATAAACTGCAAAAGGGCGGGGGTAAGTGAAAGAAGACATTCGGCGATAGACCCGAAATGCCCGGTATATATGAGGAGGGTAGAGCTTAGCAGAAGGCAGACAGAGTATTAAAGTCCTGCAATTCAACGCAGGACGGGGCAGGGAGGCCACACACCTCATAAGAGGTATGACAGAGGAAAAAGGGGCGGATATAGTATGTTTACAGGAACCGTGGCAGAGAGAGGGGAACTGGGAAGGGTGGCATAAACATGACGGGGGTAAAGGTACCAAGGTCAGAACATGGATAAGGACAAAGATAGACAGCTCTGCCCTCATGGCAGTGAGGAGCATAAATGGGGTCGGAGTGATATTAAGGATGCAAGATGGGCAGGATGTCAAGATAATGAATGTGTATGTGGAACCTGGAAGGAGGAGGAATGATGAATGGAAAAAGGTGAGAAGGAATTTTGATAAATGGGCAGGCGGGAAGATCATCCTAGGGGACTTCAACGCCAAGCATGTCGCATGGGGAGGAATGGTGACGGATGAAAGAGGAGAGGATATACTGGACTGGATAGTGAAGAAGGGTTATCAGATTGAGAATGATGCGAACAGCCTGGCGACGTTCTCTAGTGGAAGAGGCGAGAGCTGGATTGACCTAACCATTTGCAGGAAGAGCTGGGTGAGAGACTGGGAGGTAAGCGAGGATGAGTCACTGAGCGATCATCGAGTGATACCTTTCCTAATAGCCGGAGAGCCGACAACGCGAAAAAGGACCTTTTTGAATGTGGGAAGGACAAATTGGGCCGTGGTGGAGGAGATAGTCTCGACATATGATGTGGGGAAAATAGATAGCAGTGAGGAGGTAGAAGCAGAAGCGGGGAAACTCCAGTCCTTGATTGTTCGGGCGTGTCGCAAGGCAATACTCAGGAGTACAAAAGAGGAGCAAGAGGAGAGAGAATGGTGGAATGATGAGTTGGGTAGGATGAGAAGAAGAGTGAGGAAACTCAGGAGGGAGTACCAGGAAGAAAGAATAGAGGATGAAAGAATCAGAAAACAGGGTATATTTAGGAGAGAGAGGAATGAGTACAAGAGGGGGATTGCAAGGGCAAGAATCGAGTGGCTGAAAGAAAGGGTCGAGAGGTTGCAATCGGAGAAACCGTGGAACAGAGTGTTTGGGCTCCTGAGGAATGAAAGGGCAGAGGAAATACCGGGCATGGCTAAGAGGGAGGATGGCACATACACCGAGGGGAAGCATGAAACCAGCAGATACCTGCTGGACAAGTACTTCCCGAACGATGACAGGGGAAAAGACACCATGGGTAGACGCTGCATTAGGGAGGACGGAGATGAAGGATGGGGACCGGAGCAGCCCAACTTCACGGTGAGGGAGGTACAAGAGGTAATGGAAGGATTAAAAGACAACAAAGCGACGGGAACAGACGGCATACCTAATGAGGTGATGAAACACGTGGCGAACCTAATAAGCGAAGATCTTACGGATATACTCAACGCATGCCTTAGGCTGAGGTATTTCCCTGCAGTATGGAAGGTGATGAAGGTTGTGTGGATTCCTAAGAAGGATAGTAGCCTAAGGCCGATCAGCTTGCTGACCGCGTTAGGGCGAACTTTCGACCGGCTTCACAGCGGAAGAGTACAGGTGTGGTGTGAAAGAGGACAGAAGTTCTCGCCCTGCCAATTTGGCTTCAGGGCGGGATTGGACACATCGACTGCTGTTGAGAATATGGTGGAGAGAATAAAGAGAAGTAAGAACGAGGGTATGCATAGCATGGTGATGGCGCTGGATTTGTCGAACGCTTTCAACACGGCATGGGGACCTGCGATAGGATGGAATATGAGAAAGATGGGGCTACCGGAGAACATTGGCAAGGTATGCATGGAATTTGTAGGCGAAAGAAGAGTCAAGAGTGGAGGCGTGGAAGCGATCGTGGACAGGGGGTGCCCGCAGGGATCCAGCCTGGGACCCACGCTATGGCTTATTGTCATGGAAGCGTGGTTCGAGAGGATGAGGGCAGTAAACGAAAAGGAATATGACAGGATAAATGAAGGGGTGCCTGCAGCGCACAGAGTAAGTGGTGGGACGAAGGTGTGGGCCCAGGCCTACGCCGACGACCAACTGATAGTGGTGGTTGGCCTGTCGGTAAAGAAAATAGAAAGGATGTGGAAGGAGGTGTGGAAAGAATGTCAGGAATGGGAGGATGAAATGTAGCTGAGGTATAACGAAAACAAGACCGAATGCATGTTTGTCCTGGCCAGGAAACTGGAGAAGGAACCGGTGGTTAGGGTGAGAGAGCAACGGATTGAGTGCGGCGGTAACATCACATACTTGGGCATGATAGTAGACAAGGGCCTACTGTACATTGATCATCTTAAGGAGGTAAGAAGGAGAACGGCTATAGTTGCAGGAAAACTAAGAAGATGGACGGGCCGTGACGTGAGGCTAAGGAGAGGATGTGTCAGACTGATTTTCGAAAGAGTGGTTAAGCCGGCGGTGATGTATGGCGTCCAAGTATGGGGAGCAAGAGCGAAGGACTCTAGGGTGATCAGACAATTGGGGGCGATACAGAGACCGTTTACGCTATCGGCCAGCGGGGCATATAGAACGGCGCCGTCAGCCGCGTTATGCGTGCTGACTGGGATGGCGCCTCTATACATAGAGGCAGCAACGAGGTATGAAGAATGGAAGGCGCACGGAAAAGAAAAAGTAAGAGGACGGATAAACGGGTGCGACAGAATATACCCATGGATGATCGGAACAATTCTGGAGAACCGAGAAGGGCTAAAAGAGGTATTTGTGGACGCGGTTAAGAGAGAGGATGGACGAGTGGGTATAGGATGGGCGCATAAGGAGGGGAGCGAGTGGAGAATGGGTCGGGAAAGAATCAGTGAGCTGGGAAGCGTACAGGAAGCCGAAATGGTGGCTATAGGTAAAGGGGTACTGATGGGTGGAGAGATGGACATAAGAATAATAAGTGACTCGCCTGGAGCAGTGGAGACCATTAGGAATGCGAGGACGAAGAGCAAAAGGGCAGCTCGTATTAGGAGAATGCTTGAAAACAGAAGGGTAGCGGGATTGGTGACGGAAATTGAGTGGAGGAAAGGGCATGTTAGGGAGAATGAGGGTAATAGAAGAGCAGATGAAGAGAGTAGAAGAGGTGCGGAACTGTAAGAGATCACATGGCAAATAGACTTGGGACATAGCAGAATGGAGGAGAGGGAAAGGATTAGGAGAATGATGATGGAAAAATGGCAGGGTGAATGGGACAGCGGCATGACCGGCAGAAGCGTACATGGTATGTGCAACAGGGTAGGGATGGGGTGTATACCATTAGCAAGGAAGGCAGTGCAACTGGTCACAGGGCATGGGAACTTTCGGGGTTACCTGGCAAGGTTCGGAATTGCACAAGAGACCCCATGCCAGTGTGGAACTGGCGGGACTGACACGGCGGAGCACATCAGGAACGATTGCATGCGGAGAGAAAGGGTAGAATGGAGAAGGAGGATCGAGGAAGAGGAGGATAGACTTGGAGCGTTACAGCTAAGGGATACGAATGGTGTGAAGGATGAATGGGTAAGGATATTGAATGAATGGGCGGGGGCTGTGGTCGAGGATGAAGAAGTATGAGAACCAACATAGTGTCAATGCGACGGTAATAGTGGCCTGGCTTCGGGATAAACGAGCGACGAAAGTAAATCGGGAGAGCAGGCGCTCGGATAGAATAAGACTGCCGACCAGGGAGGGCGCTGTTTGAATGTGGAGGATGAGCGGAATAAAGAAGGAAGGATCTTCCCCGCTGATTGCCCGCCCGGTATTCGGTGGGTCACGACCCAACGGTGGTGGGGGGGTGTGGCGGGGCGGAGGAGCGAGGGATATCGTGACGTGGACGTTGGAATGGGATGTAGGTGCAGCTTTAAAAAAAAAAGCTCTCCAGCTATAATGAGAAGGAGCGAAAATGTAATTATTTCAAGGGTAGGACTTTCCAAAACCATTTATTTATCTGTATGGAATACGTCTTGAATAATCAAGTCGATTAACGACTTTTGCCGAGATGGTGTTTACAGAGTTGAGGAAAATGAACCAAGGTCTGACTATTCGAAATTGGATAATATTGACCAGGTTGTGTTCAAACATGAACATTCGCCGTAGACAAAATGCCCATAACACCTTAGGAAAAACTGGGCTTCAATCAAACCCTACGTTGGCCTCGGACAAAAACAATTTTTTCCAAAAGGTCGCGGCGAGAAAGAACTTCAACACACACAGCCAGATGAGGGGATGAAAAGCATTCCTTCTCAATTTTTTTTACTTGAATCAAAAAACACCTATATCTTTGTATATTTTTATATACTTTGGAAAGACCATTGGGAAAGAAGCCGTATTCCTAAAACTATATTTCACAAACAATCTATAATTGAACGAATTTTATTGGGTTTCATCGTGAATGAAATCAATGGATGGTAATTTAGTTATTTTCATCCACTTCGAAAACCTGATCTCAATCATTCCCCAAAAAAAAAAAATAGACTTTCTCCAGTAATTTCAAATCTATCGAGATGGTGTCTAGTACTTAGTGGTTCAAATATGAAATATCCTTCAATATCGAGCTTATTGAATACCCAGAATAATGAGGAATGATGAATGTTTGACAATATGATTTCTTCCTTCAAAGGTGTACTGGTATTTTAATGAAGCTCTAGTCATATGGTAATACATATCGACATAGTATCTGACCAAGACCCTCTTATCAAGCTTAGTTTCTGGCAGATTACTACATTTGATGAGCAATGGTGTTTCATTTGATTGATTTGTCATAAGCAAGAGAATGTCCACGACGAATTTCCGTAGATGACAACATATTTCATTAGGTTTTCATTTCTAGAACTTCAACTCTTGAAATTAATAATGGATGGAAAGGGAATTTGAGCGCCAGAGGTAAACATATGGAGATTCAACAATAATTCGGTAGAAATCAACGAACACCAAATCCGAGCCAATCTATTTTCTAAATGAGCCGATCATACAGTTATTTTTATTTCTGGTTCCTTCCAAAAAGGAAAATCTTATAATGTTCATAGGACATAGTTAAGAACAAAGTGAAAGGAAAAGGAAATTGGCGTTTAATTTTTTTTTTAATGCCCCCGGCTATGAATTCCAATGACTGTAATTACAGGTACTATTGATAATAATCATGTAAATAATTGTTTATATTGATAATCGATATAAGTGTATAAATGAAATAGTTGTAGATAAAGCATACTATTCAACAATACTCAGATATTACAACACTCGCTTGCAATTTCATCTTCGTGAGTGATAACCATCAATATAAGCTTGTTTAATATAGTATTATTTATAAAAATATCATCTCAAATGTATTCCACAAATAATTTTATTAGATTTTTTCAAAATTTTTTTTTTCCAACCAGCTGCACCCTTTTGAGCAACCCTCATAAGTCTTCGAAGCACTTGTACAAGCTAGGAAAATGTAATTTACCGAAATTAACCTTTTCAATACGGTACTAAAAACTGGATAATAATCGGATGGTGACAATGGTCAAGGTAGAAACTTTCAACACTACTATTCACGACATGATCAATCACATTAGTCAATGAGAAAGTTAGGTAGATTTTTATAAACAGTAAAAACAAGAGAGTGTTTTATATCGGATAAATCTCGTTTTTTAACGAATAAATTTTTCAGTAATTTTCCGAGAAAAATATGATTGAAAGAAGTAAATGTATCCAATAAATGAAAATTTCGAGTGAATTTTGGGATGATAAGTCAACGACAATATATAAATACACTACAATAATAATTACCTTCATTAAAACGATTATTTGAAGGAGTAGTTATGAAAAACGTAATTGTTATAATGTTTTTTGTGATTTGATCAGACGAAACATCCCAAAACCGACTCAAATTGTGCCAATAATACTCAAGAATCATGGCAGACATGAGTGAATAGTCGCTTACTAGATTTGAGGATTAGGCATTTTTATCGAAATAAAAAAGGATGCATATTTTTGAACATCTTTAGAGCATCGCCAAATACTGCACCGTACACAATAATATATTTATTCTTTTGGCTTGAACCTCAAATTTGAGGCGCTTAAATATTTCACCTGACTTTTAGAAAATGTAGGTATCTATTTCGTCAAAACTCAAAATTTTGATTACAATATTACGATTAATCAACCTCCATGTTCCCAGGAACTGCTGCTGACATCATAGAATTTTTTGATTCCTTCAAAGACGACAAAATTGCATCGCATCAAGTTTTGGTTTTTCTAACTCTAGGCATATGGTAATCAGACACATTATCAACTCTCAGTTCTTTTACTCATACCTTTGTTTTTCAGGTCATGGAGTTTGATTCAGTTCACAGTGGTTTTAACCGCCACAAAATCGAGAAAATCTCGACTCACTACAACTTTATCCACAACTGACAGGTATAATAAAAACAACTTTCACCTTTCAGAACCCAACAAATAGTTATTATCCTAACAAGTAAGGAAAGAATATAATTCCCGCATGCGACTGCAAGCAGTCGAGTGCGGGAAAGTAACCTTTCCGTACTCCGGTCAAATAACACAACCTAGATGAGTAACTCGCCGCCCACGCATTAAAATTTGTGTGTAAGGGACATCTTCCCCGAACGGCAGTGTCGTGCGTTGTTAACAGAAATATTGATGTTCAATAAAATAGAAATAATGGAAACCCAATATGGAATGGAAACCCAATATGGAATGAAAACCTGAAATTATGATGGAATAATCTCCACAGGATTTTGAAAACAGCTGATGCTCTAATTGATATGTTTTTTCATAATTCATTCATTTTTCTCTTTTCCAATTTGGTTTCCCTTTACCGATAATTACGACACTGGTAGCTTACCTATGAAATGACATATTTTGATTACCAGCTCCAAATGGTTTTTCACATATTTCACAATGCTTCACCATTTCTTACTAATAAAAACTAACGATAGTTTAACACAAACTAACTCAGAATTTTCCTCTTTATTCACGAAAAAACACCCCAATACGCCAAAGACGGAAACAAACAGAGATGTTTTGATGTTGTTCTGTCATATTTGACATTTGATATTTCAAATGCAGCGTTGCCGTACTGACCAGACTATATCAACAACGATGAATATCCGTTCGGCGATAGAAATACTATCGTTTTTACATACTCCCAACAAGCTGCAATGAACGTTTCAATTGCCTTCTTATTGCTATATATTTCATCCTAGACAGTATTTTTGGGTTTTCGTTGCCATGAATATACCCGACAGATATTAAAATCTAGCTGACGTGCTTATTGTATCCTTAAAAAATTGCGACAAGGCAATAATGTCATGATTTGAGGTTTGAGGGATAACATTATGAAAATATGTTACCTTCCGTTCTATTTGAGTTTATTCATCTAGGTTGTGTTTCTTAATCGAAGATTCCGTATGAGTTAGGAACAAGGTTTGTTCTAAAAGCGCATTGAAATATCTTATGTAGCGTACGGGAAATTTTTTTGCACAAATTTCAAGGTTATTTTAAAATTTTCCCCAAAACCAAAAACTGCACATTTATTTAAACTAATCAAACTGAATTGATATCGTAGGAAGGAAAAACAAGTTTTTTTTCCGAATTTTTTTAAACTTACCATTTTCTTAAATTCGTAAAAATTCAAATAAAATTGTTATAAAATCAATGATAAATGATAATAATTGGCTTTTCAAATAAAATTGAGGAATATTAACATTCATGAAATATTCCTGATTACTACTTTTCAGAGATGAAATCAAACTACGTTTACTTATATTAGACATTCAGAAGTAATTGATTACAATAATGTTTGCATTGAATTTCACGCACGTGCGTAAATACCAATACAAATTCTTTGTTTCCGGAATTATACATGAATAATCGAAAATTTTTAAATTCTTTTTTTGTCTAACTCTTTTCATTTTGACCTGTATTTTTTATTGTATTTTTATCTGAACTACTGAATGTTTTGGCAGTAGTGAACTATTGGCAGTGAAATTTCACCATTTTTTAATCCATAATAGCTGTAATTGGAAAATATCAGAAAATAAGAAGGAAATCGACAAGAATATTGTTCAAATACAGCTGTTATAGAATTTAAAAAAAAATCACCGAAAATTATTCGATATATCCGAAACACTCTTTTATTTCAGATAGAAATACTACACCAATATTAAACATGAGTCTTAGCATTTGGAAGAATGCAATTAAAAATACAGGTCCTTATATGAAAATGGAAAGTTGGGGGTGGCCGGTTCCTAAGATTCTTTGTATATAATTTTTATTTGCATATTTGGAGAGTCTCAAAAAGTTGCGATGGCAAAGTGCCAAAACTTTCAAGAAATCTTCATCTACAAAATAAAAAGATATAGACAAAAACATAATTTCAAAATTTTGGATCGTTTCTGTGAACAAGCTAGATCAGATGATTTTATTTCACGTAACTGACCTCTGAAATATGCGACTTTGCCCCCATTTAACCACCCTTCCATCTTTCACCGTTACCGAGATCCCCATGCATAGACTCGAAAATAGCCCTGTAGATCACTTAAAATGTACTTTAAGTGGCCACGAGCGAAATGGTACTCGTTTGAATGCCGTAATTTTTCTGCGAACCAAACGGCTGCTAGACATGCTGTAATAAAGTACATTTTTTGTAAATTCGGACGAACCATGATACCATAGAATTTAGATAAAATTGTATTAGAGGTAAGTACCTTCGCCATTTTAACTATCTGAACCTTAAGTTTTTAAAACAACAAATATAAGAAATTCACCTACCGTCAAACGGGGCTAAGTGAATCAAAAATAGCGCATTTTTCGATATTTAACTGAAAGTAATGAAACAAAAAATATGAAAAAATTAATATAGGGTCTCTGAACATTCATTTGAAAAAATATATATTCTGTTGGAAATAGAAAAAAATCGGGAAAAAACGCAGTATTTTCGTTACAAAACGGTATATTTAAACATGAATGTACGAACAGATGCAAAACTCATAATAAAAATAAAAAAACAAACAAAATGCAATTCTTAACTTAAATCTCACTCATAAAATCACAGAAAAATAAAAGAAATTGGTGCCTTTGATATAAAAATCTCAAACTAGGTAGGTATAAAAATTATTACAAACTAAAAAAACTAATATAAACTTATAGGAACTATAGGGGCCCACTGAAAAAACTCATTCCAGAGTTTGGAAGACTTCGACGCTGGTATTGAAGATATTTTGTCTCGTTTTGACATATTTCAGCTGGACTTTTTTGACAACTTGATTATTGTCAATAACGGAAATATCCTGAATTTCAGGATGAACAAAATATCCTTTTTCAAATCCTTTCTTCCTTAAAGCGTTAATAGTCAGTTCCTGCCTGTCAATATTGTCAATTTTGCCAATGTGGAGTCACGTCCGTTTCACCATTGGAAATTTGACAATAATGAAGTCCCCTACATCTGGTGTTTCGTTTTCATCATCAGGAACCTCTGCCTCACGTAGCTCCTACGACCTATCACTGTCATGCGATGTGGATGGTTCTGGCATCGGATCCTCTTCATTTCCTGATTCGGATAGTTTACTCATATCTGATATTGAGACGGACTCTTCGCTGTCTTCTTCTGCTACTTGGGTTTTGTTTTTCGATCTATTTGGTTTGCGTTTTGGTGTGTTATCAATCAAAGTCGAAATGATTAGGTCCGCCGTGGAAATGCTTCTTCCAGCTGTAATATTGATTTTTTTCCATCGGTTAACAGTGGATCCAGTAGAAGATCTTAATCTTTCCAAGTGTTCTACTATTGATTGAGTCCATGCTTGTGCATCGTCGTTGTCTCTATTCATTGTAGGATTGTTTCTTGGCACTTTATGGAGGACAATATCTTGATTCCACAGGCTTTGAAATCAGCAATAGAGTTTTCCTTAGATCGTATGCCAATTTTTTCAATTGTCTCCCTCAGAAGCCTTGGGAATTCCGTTTTTGGTAAGATACCACGGTGCTTGATTTTCCATTCTTTCAGAATTCTCCGCCAGCATGCCTTCCGGTCTGAATTATGCCACATCGAGTGGTTGCAAGAGATGTGTGGAGTTGGGCGGGAGAAGAACACATTTTATCTCATTATTCGCACACTCCTCTATTACACTCATAGTGATATGGCTATTCAGGTTGTCACCTATAAGGACTTTAGGGCCATTTAATTTCCTGAAAAATGGCAGAATGGAGGAATGTCTTCTATGGTTCGTCTTAGATTCTCAAAATATTCTTGAATCACCTCATATGATAATGCAGCCCTGACGCGCTTCGTATTCTCTGCCAACTTAATCGTTAAATCCCGATTTCTTTTCATAAAACTCTTGAACCAGTCCAATCCATGAAGATTATCTTTGAATCTCCTCTCTACCACTCCCAACTTGTTCAAATATTGTTGCATGATTCCCCTTATATCATTAGATTTCAAAGGAAACCCCCACTTTGCGCAGACCTCAAGACTATCTCTGATTCGCAATTCTTGATTTTTGGTGAATACTGGTTGGCGGCCATACTTTTAAGGATGGTGTCCATGGAATCGTCTTTGAATTGTGGAGAAAGGAACTCCATAATGTTCCGATGCTTTTCGCATGGACATGCTGCCCCTACGGACCGGCTCGGTGCACATACGCGTTATCATAATTGCACTTTCCCTGGGGACCCAACTTCCTAACATATGTTCGTGGCATTCTATGAACAAAAAATTAATGAATAAACTGAGACTGTATTGAGGGGTGGGGGTTCAATTAGGTCGTACTATGCATTGAAATATACCATGATTATTTTGTTAAAAAACGAAAATAATTCTTGAATCAATCAGCTGGTCAAAATTATTATGATTCAAATCCCATGCAATCAAAGATGATTCATTTTTCCCACTATCTAGTTCATTTTACATAAATAATATTCTGAATTCGCAACTAAATCAGACACAATTTTTTTTTCATGGAATTTGATTCCTAGATGACCCAGCAAATCATATTATCAATACCTAGTAGTATTTCTCAATATAACCCACTCTACCTCACAACTGAATGATTGCAAAGTAAAGCTTATCCAGAATAAATAGAACGAACACTTACCTATTAGCAGACTCGAATGTATACGCATCGCACCACGGTACATACACAACTGACTAACGAATGGCGCACGAAGACGAAAGCAACCTTGAAAAGAAAGAAGCTTTGTTCTGGTTCTGAAAATTATTAGTCCTGGGACGTCAGGATCATGCGCAGTTGAGGAAAAGTGAGCGAATATGAACCTAAAGAGCACACTTCTCGTCAACTGCGCATGATCCTGACGTCCCAGGACTGATAATTTTCAGAACCAAAACAAACCTAGGAATGTCGAGTCTACGCGAAAGAAACCGTTGAATTTACGGATTGATTCACTTTACCCATACCGATTCACTTAGCCCCGTTTGACGGTACTTTACCGACTCGAGTTTTTAAGAAACGCAAAATAATAGAACATGTAGTGTTCGTCAAATATATTCCGCAATAAAAAATTTCAAGGACTTCCGTGTACCTAAGTACCATATAATTCTATAGTCGATCAAATAAGTGAGATGTCATTATCGCTGAAATCATCATGGGAGAGATAGAGACATAACGGAATTCTGCCCCAGGGAGATTATTAAATATTTTAGGATGACCTGCTCTCAGTTCGTCTAACTGTTGTCCACAGTGGGAAGATGAGGTACATAATCATTACCTCCTGCAGAAGAGCTGGCTCTGACTCTTAGGTGATATGTGTAATATCAGTACTTCATATGCCCTATTCCAGTTAGAGCTGCTTTAAAAAACTCCTATGAGTTTTCAGCGGTCTCACCTGCTGCAGAAGATTCAATCTGAATAGATATCTACTATAATTGTATTGTCTTTATTATATAGTGCGGCTTTTAATAGTCCCCCCCTGTTAACTTTTGAACGGTTCGACGTAAAATCATAAAAAAACCGTTCGGAGGATTTCACCGATACTACTTTTTGAAATAAAACACATTGTGATTGCTCGATAGACGGCGTGGGAGGGCACATCAACTGAAAATGTGTCACATCGTTGAAAAGATGATTCAATTCTCTTTTCAACCACCTAAAGATTTTTTGAATTTCGTTCCATTCAAAATAAAATCTGTCCCGTTATTTCACATCAAACCATTCAAAAGTTATCGTGGTCAGGTAAGAAAAAGAATTCAGACCGCCAGATCCGCACTTACATTTCGAATGAATATTGTAAAAAAACATTTTAACGAAAATCTAAAAATTTTAGATGGTTAAAAAGAGAATTGAATTATCTTTTCAACGATGTGACACATGACCCCCCATGCCGTTTAAATTTTTTTAGTTGATGTGCCCCCCCGCGCTATCTATCGATCAATCACAATGTGTTTTATGTCAAAAAGTAGTATCGGTGAAACCCTCCAAACTGTTTTTTTAATTGTGTACGTCAATCCGTTCAAAAGTTAACAGGGTGGGGGTTATTAAACGCCGCACTGTATGTGTAGAATATAATTAGCTTTTGAAGATACCATGACATTGATGTATTTACATACAAAATTGGAAAATCCAAAGTTTAAGAAATTTTATTTTTGACATGTATTATTATTAGAAAAAGACTAAGTGAACAATACCTACTAGCCAACTTTCTCTAGATCGATTGGTTCGAATTAATGGGATATTTCAGATTAAGGAAACAAACGAACAATGTCCAACACCGAATACCGAAAAATTACATGTTATGATTCTTCATTAACCGCAATTTTTGCCGTATGATTATGAACGTTTATGCGATTTGCGAATCGCGAAAAAAAAATCAGTTTATTCAAAAAGGTATGAACTAGCCTCAGAGCTACTCTTTTCTAGTTACTTGTTATTTGCTATGATTTTTCTTACTCACATTATCTACCCCATCCTTCATTTTGGCTTTCTTATCCGTCAAGTCCTGCACTTACGACAACAATCTCTTCTCTGTCCTATTGTCCTACGATGTCAGGCTGCTTGTACCAAACAAGAGCACTAAGTATCTAGCAACTGCAGTGGATAAGTCGAGTGATTCGATTTGATAGTCGAGCAACTACCAGCACGGTTCTCAATTTTCTAGATTGATAATGTACCATACTGGGATCGCAGGTTAAAAGGTGGGACTTAAGTTATACCTTAAGATGGTTGCTCATAAGGGTTCAATCGGATGACGGAAAGAACGAATAAATAAATTAGAATTCGAATATGTAAAGAGCATGTACAACATCCACAGTGTCTGCATGTAACATAATGCCCGCAAATTTGTTGAACATAGATATCATCAACATTGGAAAATGGATACAAGGCACTGTACATTTTCAATAATTTTTTAAAATAATTTATGGAAAGATGTCAAAAAATTAGCGTAATACTGGAGGACATCGAGTTTCATTTCAAACCAATTGCTTTTCATTCTTCTTCCTGATTGCTGTTTTTTTATACTATTTCAACTTCAGTGTCATTCTCACAATGGAATTTTAGCCAAATCGACACTCCCAACGAACAAAGACGTAACTCATTTTACATCATATTTCAGGAGAGCCGACATACTGATTTTTTTTTTTCAATATTTCTTCGTAACTACTTGGTCTAGAGATACGGCTTTTTTATCGCCAGCATCAGTTTTTTAAGCTGAATACGCCTACACCCATAACTAAAAATATCGAGATATCCATCCACTGGGAAACCATTCCCTTTTTTTGGTTTTCATAATTCCAAATATGTCACTAGTTCAGTTTCTCAATTTTTTGTGTCGCTGATTTGATCACAGTTCTGTCGAGGTCTCACGGTAGAAAAAGTAAGTAGTTTTTAATAGACGTATAGAGATTGCAAAATATACTATTATTTTCATTCTTTGTTTTTTTCTAAAATTAAAACTGAATAAACTTTAGTGATCTGTTCACTTACGTCATGTTTATATGGCAGGTATCCATCGAGAATTAGCAAACAACGCCTCTGCGATGGCAAATATTTGATCGCGTTTGGCACCAAGATCTGCCAAAACACATATCAAATTGATCGCATCCTAAATTGTATACTTTGCCATCGGGCTTCCTCTCCGTATGCGGTCGTTAACAAAGTGTCACAAGATAGACTTAATGTGCTTAATGAAAGAATTTTTATCCTATTGGGATAATTGCCTTCAGGCCCTGTCTCCGCAGTCCAACACAACCGAAGGGCATGCTGGATTATTTACCCAAATTACTACTGCATTGTTTTGGCTAAGCTTTCTGCCGCATCACGGCAAGTCGGTATAATTTTCAGATTCTAGAGCAGCCTGTTCATCGTTTCACCAAGTACCAGTGGTTTGGTCTCGATACTTAGTCCATTTTTTATTATCTTTTCGGACGATATTTTTTTTGCTAGGATATGAAAACTCTATGACGAAAATACTACTTTGTCCTACTTTACTTATTTTGTACTACAACCAACAAAGTCCTACTTTACTTACTTTGTCCTACAAAGTCCTGCATTGATGGTCTAGAAGGACTACATCAGGTTTATCAGCCTGAATTCACCTGAGGGTGGAGATTGAGCTGTTCCAATAGATTCGGAACTTTTCATTCTCCACAACGGACTCAATATCCACTGGTATCTCTTCTTTATCGTACGATTGTCGTAGGTGGTATTCTAATACTCGTAACGCTGCGTTGTGTCTGTGGATGTAGACTGAGACTGCTTAAATTTGATAAGCTGACAGCAAATGCATTATGGTCTTAGGAGCCCAACGACCCGCTCTGTAACCAATGACTGGGACCTCTATACCCACCACATGGCTACAATAGACCAAGGTGTTGATGACACCGTCCTAGCAGGCCATTATGAATACTTCGATCTCCGACTTCAGCCCACTTGACCTGAGGTCTTTGATGTTCTTGAAGAAGACCCTATGCAGTGTCTTATCCTAATGTAGCTGCAGCAGAACTTCAGCTTCCGCAGTTGTGAGGGGTTTCAGTTCGGTAATTGAATTTGGGTCACCTTGTTCAGTGTTGAAACAAGACCAAGTTCATCGGCTGCACGCTGCCTTAATGAGCAATGTCCCGATCCCTGCTCACAGACTAAACAGAGAAGGATATTTGAACTTCTGACGATTTTATAGGCTCCATCCAGTACCGTAGAAGAGAACTTTTAGGGATGCAAGCTTCTAAGAAGATGCATCATTTTACGAAGTTTTAGGTCAAGTTGTCCCAGCTCATTTCGAGTCCGAAGGAGTAGAGTAAAATCGGGACAGCAAGTATATTAGTTGCAGCAACTTTGTTCTCTACTGATAGTTTCGATTACCAGATCTGTCGTAGCTGATACTTGCCGCGTGGAAAGTTTTTAAGTGTGCTCACCTCTTGGGAGCGGCGTTGTTCCACCCCTAGATAATTATACGTCCCTTCGTCATCAAATATAATGCAGCATGCTTCCGTCTACGAGCTGACTATCCTGTCCGTATTCCTGGCATCATTCCCTTTCCAGATGAACCGTGACACATTTGTCGATACCGAAATCCATTCTGATAGCATGCCTGTACTATTCCACCACCCTTAAGATCCTCTTCTCCCGAGACATATAGTTCGAGGTCATCAATATACAACAGATGGGTGACCTTATTCCTCCAGTTTCTGGGGGCACCCCCGGGTTTTCCTTAGTTCAATAGACAATGGGAAATGAATAAGAAATGAAACAGCAATTTACCTTTCGACGTGCGATTTCAAATTACATATCTTTTTATACAATTTTGAGACAAAGAATAAATACTTACCTGAAACAAAGAGTTCTGAAATGATTTCTATATTATTATTATTATATAACATAATTTTCGATATAAGTGATACAGTACGATAGAGTGCATAGTAAGTGAATATTCCGTTTAAAAAGGTAATTTCATAGTTCTGAAATAGCAAATAGTTGAACAGATAAGATTCGGTACAATGATGATAATCGGTGCGTATAAATATAGAATCATCATGTCAAAGAAAACTATCGGTATGTAGATAAGAAGCTGTGTGAGTATGTGGGCCGGCTCAGTGTCGTGTTTTTGGCTTTTATTTTTATAATATTATTGGATTTTCTTGCACAAATCTGTCATTTCTATTATTATTGTAGTCACGCCTCACAAACGATCAATTCAAGCTTTATTTTTCAATTTTGTTCCGCATCCTGTTTTACTTCTAAAACTGATATCCTACATAGTGAATTTTAGAGCTTATTAGATGAATCTTCCATTGTGTCTAAGGCTTTAGTCAGTGCAATGTTGTTAAGCTAAGTTTTTGGCCTGAGTTGATAAAGATGTCCAGTACAAATAATTTACTCATAACCCAAAAATGCAGCTATAATTTCTGTTTTACAAAAGGGTGAAATATATTGTGAGCAGAACTCATGGATTTTCATAATATATTTGTCAATGCTCTTAGCAATATCTGAGGCTCGAAAACATATTGTTTGCCACAGTGCCACTGAATCTTATGCCAAAACACAGTAAATAATGTAATTTACGATAATTGCGAGAGTCCACTTTTGGTATTTTATTCCTTAATGCAGAGGCACATTCTGCTGTAACAGGATAATTTTTGCGGATTCCATTTTTCGTAGATGGAGGGAATACTTTACTGTATTCCAGCTGACGCATGCGAATGTTTCTAGCGTATTTATTTGTCTTCAATCCTTATTTTTATGCTACTTTAACCATAACAAATAACTTCACGTCAACAGAATGGAGCTTCCAAATTCCGTTATAGCGTGAAACGAAATGATAAATACCTTTTGCCATTGTATTTTCAAAATTTCCAAGTTTTGTTTATCGATTTTTTTCACCTCTTGGACCACATTGCAATTATTGCATTGGATCAGTTTCAATCATAATACGAGAAATACACAAATGAAATCGAGTTTCCAAATGAATGAAAAACTATTATGATTTTGATTCGTAAAACTGTCTCTTCGATAAAGACAGAGTGAATAATTTTTAATGGGAGTACTGTGATGATCAAAGTGGAGTTCTGAGTGAACTCTACATAAGTCTCGGAATTGTTCAGATTGGTACTCATGAGGGCATCCATAAGAAATGAGAAACACTGCACGTATTGAATGAATTGCTCTTATTTTTCAGATCAGAAAGCTCCCGTGGTATAGATGTCTGCAGCATACTCCTGAATATAATCCTACAAGATGCCCCGTTTCTTGTATTCAGACTTCTTCTTATCACCCACTACCAAATTATCACTTACATGAACATTTTCTTCACGTGTAAGAACACCTTAGTGATACTGCTCCAAATTTACAGGTAAGTCGTTGGTTTGGGGATCCAGTATAAGATTGCTAAAATATCTTACTCAATTTTTATTGAAACGAATAAAATCGACAAAGTCGAAGTACCCTTTCTCTCCACACGTTTACACCAAGTGAAAAAATGAGGCAAACATCTGTTAGAAAACAACTACTTCCCTGACTAATACCACGACGGACTTTAAACTACATCTGACAGATATTTGTGCAACGTTCTTCCAAGAAGACCTAATCGCAAGTGTGTATCTTGTAATTAAACAGTAGATTATCCTTCATCTCCAGCACATAATTTCAAACTTTGTTCGAATTAATAGAGTTAACTCTTCCTGAAGTCTGTGCTTTTTGAGGAATGTGTTTCTTGATTTTCCATGCTGATGACAATGTGGTCAACTTATTTGTGGGTCGTAGTTTCATACGTGAGGAAATATTAATTAAACAGTTGATTATCAATCATTTGGCAGGGACAGGAAAATTATTATGTTGTCCGACCTACTTTGACACTGATGAGTGGCAAAACCTCGAACCATGCATGTCTGCAGATGATCATTCCCAGCCAAATGAAAGAATGAACGAACGAACGAACGAATGAACGAACGAAGAACTTGAGAAAACAACGGCAGTGTATTAATTCGGTGAAAAACTTTGGTAAACTTAAGCTATTGGGGAAAATATTCTTCTTTGATACCGCCAGATTACTGTAGATCATAGTATTCTCATCACCATGTTGTATTCCAGATTGTACGTGGTGTACAGCGAACAAAATAAAGTGAAGGGTAATGATGTAGAAATGTCCAATATTTCCATCATTTCGTCGATATCCAAGAGTGATCTCACGTTTGAACCTAGAAAAAGAAGAAGACCTTCCAACAAAAGGAATCCAAGACCTATCAGGAACGATACCTTTCGGAGTCAAAAAAGTACTAGTACCAGAAGGAGTAGAGAAAGTGAGGAGTCTAATGATAGTGATGGGAGTGGTAATGGCAATGATTACAGAAGGAACAGGTAGGCGTCTAGAACATCTCGGTTCGAAGTAGTTATCACGTATCACTTATTAGTAATTCGTGCACGATGAGGACAGTGTTATCGAAGAAACCATGCTTCATTTGGAAATTGCATATCTCATCGATGAAGCATGCCAATTTCTTCATTCGATTTACAGTCATTAGCGACACAGACATTTCTTCATGAAATCCATTCCGAAAGGATGAAAATATTTTGTAAGGCTTCGTTTTTTCAGAAAAGCGTTGAATTCTCGAAAAGACACTGGCTACTCAACGGCTAGCTCGCACGTAAGCACCCGAAATGATATTCAGAAGTCTCAGTCGAGGAGATCTAATGCATCTAGTATCGAAAGTCTATCTCCTGAATCCAGGAGAATTATGAAACAAAAACTCAAAAGAACTGATAAGGAAACTAGGGGAAGGAGGAGGCTCGAAGAAACTGTTTCAGAAGAAAGTGACATAACTTATCAAGAAGAAGAAGATTCGAGAAGAGAAAAATCTAAAAAAGGACGTGTAACGGAGCGAGAAAAACCAAGGTGAAATTTGGTTATATGATTTTCTGAATTGTTCTGAAATATTTTAGTAGAAGCACCCCGATAGTGGGTATTCAACTTCTTCATTTCAAATAGGATAAGTACCTACTTTTCCTGATTTATTCGAAGTCTTTATGAAATTTTCCCATACCTTTATGTTTTATGTTATATACATGATTTTCGATAAAATCATTTTATAATTTTTTTCAACATTTGTAGCATCCTAGCATTACTTACATCCATACAACGATAATGTCAGCAAAGATCGGTCGATTGGGAACTCACTGATCACTGAAATCATTCCTAAAATCACTCGTATGCGAATTATGTGGAAAGGTACCATCATGCTTATAATCACAAGGCGGATGTCGGCCAGAGACAGTTGATCATAATAAAAGAACTACAGAGTGTTCAAAGATCTGAACGTATTCTTGTCGTGATACATTCAGATTCTCATTTCACTAGTGGCAATTGTGCTTGTCTATCAATAACTATAACATTATGGTTTTCCCATGACTCCATTCTCCAACTGATAGACATTGATCTCTTTCGATATCCTTTAATGAAGCTTTCGGATTAGCATGGAAATATATTAAAACTGTAATTTCATTCTATTCATTATTCGCTACCGTGGCTTTGTTTTTTTTTAATTTTTTAACTCAAATGTTCTTTGGATTCGGCAATCTTCATCAAATGCAATAGAACACCGTATAAACATTAAAAGTGCAGAATAGTTAGTATATGAATATTTCATGAAATACAAAACTGTAGGAACTTCATTCCATGTTTTCTGAAATATTTATATACGTTTACTATTATACACTTTTTTAATTAAAACCTTGGTATGATGATGAATACTCGAAAATATTCGATAGCCTTAAACTCAAATATTTTATGGAGGCATCACTACATAACCTTAGTGCTCAGTACTCTCTGGTTACCGGCAAGGAACAATCAATATCAAATCATACTACGAGTGCTTCAAATTTTGTCAAATTCAAATCTTTCCAAATACAACTCAGATTTTTAAATTGGTTAGCATATTTTTTTATTTTCATCGCTTAAACTTCTTTATTTTAAACAAAAACATTTCAAAGAACCGAATTGAGAAAAAATCAATCGTCTTAACGGGCTCGTGATTTCATCAATTGGTTTCTTTTTGTTTAATAAACAAGTTTTCATGGAAATTAAAAAATTATCCATAAAATTCAAAGCACGCCCTGTTATTTTGATAGCTTCTCGTTCTTGTTATCCTTTTTTGACCATATGAGAAACTAAAGTCGAGCGGCTCGAATGATTGGTAAGTTTTCGATTTTTAGTGTCGGATCCACATTTTTCTGCACATTTTTTCAACCATTTGCCTTTATCATTTTTGTCCACTGGTGAATTTTTATACAAACCTCTAGTTTAATTTTATCTCCATATCTATTTCAACATAGGGATCATTAAATCGATGTTACATTCTTCGAAATAATTTTACTCACTGATTTTTGTTTACAGGGATAAACAAAAAGTCAAGAGATACGAAAAAGGATCAACGGTGACAGCAAGTGATCAATCGTCCGACTGACGTCATCAACTAGCCATAATGGCTATATTCTGTTTGTATTTATTTATTTTTATTTGTTGTCTATTTTTTATATACTGTGGAATCAACACAGAAGGTCTCATAATCGCTAAGGTCAATAAGAAAAACATAACAAAATAGAATTTCTTTAGCTCACTTATTCACCTTGAAATTCCACTGAATTATGAAGATTCTCAAGAAAAATTTGTAGTGTATTTTTCCCGATTCACGTAAAATGAAATGTGGCGGTTATCCAAATAACTTCGCTTGGATGAAGGTACGAATATTTGGTCAGGAAAAAATTATTCGAATAAGTCGGTTGTCTAGTTTCTTGTCTATGGAAAACGCTCCAAAAAACAATCAAAAAGTCATCTACAAATAATGTAATATTGTATAGATAATTATCTGAATGTCTGCACAATATGTAGGTATTGAATTATTTGCAGGTGCTCAGGTCATCGTTCCTAATTTATTTCGTTCACGTTGATAGATACATACATTTGAAATTAACTTTTTTATGTAAAGAAAGTTATAATAAAAATTTGTCCTATTCCTTTTGTTTTAATCAATTTTAATATTTAATTATAAAATGTACATCTTTTATAATTTTTTAATAATATATAGTTGAAAACTTTATTACGTACACTTTCACACGCACCCTCCTGATAGATGATTAGCGTAGTGAAAGGCCTTGAGAATTGAATATTTGAGTAATTCGTTTATAGTCGCATTTTCCGTAAGTTTATTGATGCTTCTGTCTTGTACACAAACTGACTCCAGAAACATTTGAACTCAAAATACTTGAACATGTACACATGATTCTATTCATAGGAAGTAGGTCATGACCACAGACTGTGAAAATATCAGCACTGAATAAACTCAATCATCACTCAACCAGATGTAATACAGAGGCTGGCCTGATCATAGAAATAATATATATATACTTTATAACTTTATTATATATTTTATTATATATTTCTAGGGGCCTGATGCGTGGCAATACCACGACTGCATCGTTGGAAGTCTTGGTAAACCTCCCACCTCTATTTCTGACAGGAAGGCAAGAACAGTATTATGCCCATGCCAGAAAGTTCAAGTGATTTGAAAAGACAGTATTGCAGATACGAATGGATATGGACACCAAAAAATACTGAAATGTGGTCAGATAACATGAATCGGGTTTATAATTTCGACAGATAATTTGAGAAAGATGGGATACCAAATACCAGAACACATTCTTAGAGATCTCCTGGTTCATTAAAGGGTGGAGGAGGAACATTAGAACGGGATTTGAAATAGTCAGACAGTTTTATTCACCACTAGACATACTTTTGTAGATTCGTCAAATTACATACAACTCAGAATGTCCAGAACCAGATATATTCAAAAGTTATTCAATAAAAACCGTCAAAAATAACATATTAAAATACATAAAAAATATGTATCAGTAATTATGAAAAGAGTAGGTTGAGGTACACTGAAAGTAGACATATTATAATGTATGTTCGATTGATGATTTATTTATTTTCTGGCAATTGATGTTAAATTAGTGGATGAGGAAGTTTCGTCTTTCACACCATCATCAAGAAATTAATTCAATTTCGATTTCAACATTGTTATCAATTAAGTGAAAATCGAATTAGGTATCTACTTGATAATGGTGTAAAGGCCGAAACCGATCGTAACAAGTCAACCAAAACTCAGTGGAAATTAGACAAAAGTTTTCTTGATCCGGTAATTCAGAAATATAATACCAAAATGGTGATAGTGATATAGTTAGGGTTAGGCTAGAGAAAAATACTTCAAGACGACCTGAACCCAACAACCTGTATTCAATATAATACCTAAAACTCAGAAATTTACTCGTAAAACTGCTTTGCATATTGTGTGCCATCACAGAATTTGTAATTACGTAGGTCAAAACTTACGTATTCTTCCACTGTATAAAAACTCCTAATTTTGATGTTGAACTCATAAATATTTGAATGTCTAATCTGATCTGGTAATTTCTCTATATACATATACAGGGTGCCCGTATTTCAAGCTCCACCATGGGGATCTCAGTTATTATAAGAGATACGAGGTCAGTTAAATTAGAGCAAAGTTGGGCGTTTTCATGCTGAACAATTATCTGAAAGAAAATTTGATGTGTGATTTTTAGTTTTTAAATTATTGGAAAAAAACGGAAATTTGTAATTTCGAAATGCATTAAAAAATATAGGATGTTCCATTGAAAGAAATATCATTTTATGAAAGATTCTGAAAACGCGAATTTTTTTTTGTTTTCGGCATCGAGAAGGCCATTAAAAATGCTACTAGTTTTCCCATTTAACCGAATTCGTATCATCAATAATAACGGAGTTGGCAATGTGCAAGTGCCGACTTAATTTGGAACACCCTGTATATCGACAACAATTTTTACGTAGCAGGGTTTTCGTCTACGAACTATCTTTTGCAAGACAAAACAGGTTATTTGCGTCTTTATTTAAGTGTGAAAAAGAGCCTCCATTTTTATCATAAAGTAATTATTGAAATCATTAATTGGCAGATTAAACTGAATAACTGAAAATATCTTACAATTGCAAAAAAGTTTTTTTCAATAACATTTTTCGATAAGATAAGAATAAGAACGGCTATGAGCATATTTAGTCTAATAGACCGCATTAGTGTGACGTCAAAATGTAGGCAACTAACAGTGCACTGAGTCCTAACGAAATATATCTGAACGAAGCTGCGCTAACATGAACCTTCAGTAACCATTACATAAGGTTTAGAATCTGCGGTCCAAATTATGATGTTATTAATTTAATTATTTCGCTATTATCAGAAATATTTGAGAAATGTATGTATTTGAATTCGATAGAAAAAGAATTAATACGTCTTATAGAATAGTTAACATAAAGAAAGTCTTCTAAATGACTTCTGAATAAATTTCAGAAAATCCATTATGCGTCGACCAATAGCAAAATAGAATCATGCTTCTAACTTCATGTTGTTTGCTCGTAGTCGTGTCCACAGAACACACATTATGTCATATGTAATATATATTTGAGATTTTCATGAAAAAGTATCAATGTCTGCGTAGATGAAAATGTCTGATAAACTTATTTCATCTTTGGACATCTTCAGCAATGTTTTCAAATTCGAATGGGAATAAAATGAAACCTTGGCTGATCACCACTTTACTGTTTTGTGCCTAAATTATGAGCGCCAACTAGCGGGGATGCACTTCCTTGCAGCATGAAGTTAGATGTAGATGAATATTCAAATTTATTTCGTTTATAAATTATGTATAATCCTTTCAGAAAATTGTTTTATCGAAATATCGTTTCTTCCATCCTTCATATCCAAGTCCCGCTGTAGGCAATTCCTTAAATATTTACTTATTCCGAGTGGAAGCATAAAACAAAAAGAGCTGTTACGATACTTCTATTATCGCTCTTATGTCATCCGTACTTAAGGTCGAGAATGACGCATTCATTTCGCGCCAAATGATTTAGGACTCGGTGTAATGTCCAATGGACTGCATTAGTGTTGACGTCACAAATATGCAACCAACATTTTTCTGAAATTTATTCAGAAGTTATTTAGAAGACTTTCTTTACGTTAACTATTCTATAAGACGTATTAATTCTTTATCTATCGAATTCAAATACATACATTTCTCAAATATTGCTGATAATAGCGAAATAATTAAATTAATAACATCATAATTTGGACCACAGATTCTAAACATGTAATGGTTACTGAAGGTTCATGTTAGCACAGCTTCGTTCAGATATATTTCGTTAGGACTCAGTGCACTGTTAGTTGCATACATTTTGACGTCACACTAATGCGGTCTATTGTGTTCATTTATTATGTATGACTAGCCTTGAGGGAGACGTGATCTATCACTAGTAGTAGATTATAGACCTGTTTGTTGTCGGTATCTAGGTAAAGTTGCTGGGCACTTCTCCCCTTTGCCTCATTCTATAGAATGGTATGTGTGATCATAAAGGATTAATTATTGTTATTATTCATAACATTATCGTGACAAACATCTTCCACATTTCCTCTGGAAGACTGCGATCAGTCGCTGGCGGGTTAGCCACAACACGTGGAGACTCTTGGAATAGGCGAGAAGGATTATCGCGGAACTTCATGTTTTCCGCGATGCTTCTCGCCCGCCTCACTAGTGACTTTTTTGCTGCCACCAGCATTCGTATCCTATCAAGACACTCTTGTTTGATGGTAAACAGTACGCCTTGTGTGTGGTGAGCTCGTCCTGAATTTGCGGCAATTCAGTATTATTATTATTATCTAGTAGCTGCGTCGGCTACATTCAGTTCAGTGGGAATAAATCACCAGCTAGCTGCAACAGTTGGTTCTTGTATTTCTCCGATTCTATGCGCAAGAAATTGTTTATAATTCTCACCATCTCCCTTAACCCAACATTTTGGAATCACTCCATACGTATGAATTGGTAATGGGAAGATCAATTTCTGACAAAATTGTATTCAGTAGTCGGCTACCCATCAATGCAGCTTGAAGTTCTAGCCTTGGGACTGATAAAGGCTTCAGAGGGCTAAGTCTGGCTTTGGCTGAAACGATTCATAAATGATTCTGAGGTGAGCTACATATGCAAAAGCTTCCTCACTGCCATCACAGAATATGTGCAATTGTATAGCTGAAGCATCTAATGGAAATGGAGAATAGCAACGAAGAATTTGTATAGAGAAAATTGAGTGTAAACACTGGAGTTGTGTCGTCCCATCCAACACCACTCCTCAGTAAGTTCGTTCCCATATTTCTCTATTATCAAGGGTGAGTTTGAAGACCAATTCATAATATTAAAACCCCCTTGTTTATTAAGTTTCACCATTGTATCACTTTTTAACAGTGCTTCATGTTCTGTAGGACGGGAGTCTAGATAGTCATCAACATAAAACATGGAGAACAAGAAGAGCCAAACATCATAATTTGCAGTTCGTAAATATCCAGTTCTTTCTGTGGACCACCATCTCGCCAAAGAAAACGCTGAGCACATCGATCTTCTGCTATATCTCAGAACCCCCATCTGGATCACCTAAAACACATTAACACCCTTGGTAGCAAACTCAGATAATCTGAACCCTGAAGATGGACTCATACCGTGACTTTTTGCAGCATTATGGAAAATAAGTCAGTAGATGGACAATGCCGAAGCTGCCTCACTAGCATGAGGCAGCATCGGCATTGCTCCACACGGTGAATCTCTCGATGGCCGCGTCCATCGAGTTCTTGCCGTTGGTGGAGGGTTGGTGCTGAAGAAGATGACTTGTTCGCCGAAGAGTTTCGGGGTGGAGGGCTTCAAAACGTTTCACCTAAGTGGCGCGCGTCTTTTCTGCAAAAAAACATGGCGGCGATGCAGCGGAAGGCAAAAAAACATGGCGGCGATGGAGCGGAAGGCAAAAAAACATGGCGGCGATGAAGCGGAACGCAAAAAACATGGCGGCGATGCAGCGGAAGACAAAAAAACATGGCGCGATGGAGCGGAACGCAAAAAACATGGCGGCGATGCAGCGGAAGGCAAAAAAACATGGCGCGATGGAGCGGAACGCAAAAAACATGGCGGCGATGGAGCGGAAGGCAAAAAAACATGGCGCGATGGCAGAAGTTATGAAAAAATTTCTTTCCCTCACGTGATTCGCTGAGAGCAATTGGCTGGAAGAGAAAAAAACATGGCCGCCGCCGCCGCCACCTTAATTGACAAAACAAAAAATTAAATTCTCAGTAAACACGACGATGATCCATTTTTGACCTTAAATTTGTTTTTCAGATTTATCTCACACATCCGGTATCTTTGTTTACGCTGCTCGAGCTAAATTGACCTTGGAGTTGTTAACTGTTATTGCGCAATTTGGGTTTTCCCTAGATCGACCGTTGCATACATTTCCAGCGTGGGTTACGCGAACTCGGCGTGGAGGTGGACGGCGTGGGTCACTTGACACAGAGAGTTAATACGTACGTTCACAGCGAGCCTGCGTCATTTCATTATCTGCGTTCGAAGCAACAAGTGCCCCTCTGCCGCTCATCTGTCTCTCGCTTTTTTCTATACAAGTGCATTGTTTTTTATTGTGAGTGCCATTTAATTCGTGATTTGCAAAGGTCAGTAGTAGTAGTAGTTATTCTTTTTTATTTTTAGCGATTGTTTCAAGTGTGCCTATTTCTTTCGATTCACTTTTTGTAGTGTCTCTTTTTCAAAAAAAATTCAGAAAAGTTTATTTGTCATATTTGTTTTTCGTCTCATATAGAGTGTCTCTCTAACAAAACGTCATATTTTTTTTGTTTTTCATACAGTGTGTGTGGATTCCATTTTTATCATAATTCCTTCTCATACAGGGTGTCTCTCACAAAGTTCCATTTGCTATATACAGTGTGATTGGAATAATTTATTTTTATCATATTTATTTCTCATACACGGAGTGAATCATAAAAACATTTTTCATTTTGAGTGAGTGAGTGAGAGTTATAATACAGCGTGTATTAATTTTTTTTTCATTTTTCAAATGATTTCGCAGATGTCTCATCTTCTCGACGAAATTAACAAGATTTCGTTGGCTTGCAGGAAGAACCTGCGGAAGTAGTCTGAGCTACCGAAGGACGAACCCAATCTGATCCTCGGCGCTGAAGCGAAAACAACCAAATTTGGAGAGTCCATCCTAGTGGAGTTGGAGGAGTGTAAAGTATTCCTGTCAAATCGAGTGACTGGTGCATTCAAACCCATCCTCGACAAATTAACCGAGTCCCAGCATATGCTCATCTACAGGGGCGAGCAGAAAACTGCCAATCAAAATCATCCGCAGCAGCTGTTTGAGATCGCTAAGGCCTGAAGACGCCGACGTTGGAAACAAAGGGTGAGTTTGTTGTATTTTCATTTGACATTTTCTTGAAATTTTGTGTGTCTGTTGAATAATCATCATCAGCATCATCATCATCATCATCATCATCATCATCATGTCATTTGACGCTATTGTTGCACACAGTATGGAGATGGTAGCCAAGTTGCGTAAGGGCAAAAAAATCCTCAAAAAGGGTTGTACTGATGAAGAACGCAAACATTGGCTGGCCCATTGCAAGTACACCGCCCGCCTGATCAATAGTGTGATCGCGGCAGTGGATTGCATAGGCTCTCTGAGAAAATTACAAACTTTATGCGGACACTTGAAAGTTATCCGAAATTCAATCAAAAAGTCAGGTCAACAGCCCGGCGTCGACGTGGTGGTGGGAGAGGGAGTCAAATCAAAATTAACATCTCGAGTAAAGTGGGAGGACTTGAAATCGGCATTTTCTTCGCGTTTACGCACCGGTATAATTATAAATTTGAAACATAAAGATATTGGACAATTTTTTGGTGATGCATTCATTCTATTCAAAAGCAGAATTCAAAATTTATTGAAAAAACATCCAAGCATCAAAGTCAATGCGACATTTTGTGGTAAATTCGTGAAAAATTCCTTGAATCAAGAACAAATAATGAGCGACTATAAATATTTCAACACTAAAAACGTTGTTATCGATAGGGGTACAACTTTGAAAAAGTGGTTCCTAGAAAATGTCATCGATCAAATTCAAAACAAACTGTCGGAATTCGCGGACAAAGAAAGTGGCTGGAGTTTTCGGAAAATTGTTAGTTTGGAAATCAATACGAATAAATCGGACGTGGGAAACGGTTCGTCTTTCATCGAGCTGCCAAAATCTATTGCGAATAAAAAAGCTTGCATTAATTTGAAAAATGAAGATGATGCGTGTTTCGCTTGGGCCGTCGTTTCGGCCTCGTACCCTGTTGAATCGGGTAAAAATACAGATAGAATTTCATCATACCCTCACTATTCAAATGTACTGAACTTGGATGGAATCGACTTCCCTATGAAATTAAAACAAATTACCAAATTTGAGCGATTGAACAACATATCTGTGAATGTGTACACCTTGGAATTGATTCAGCCGCAGGCGAACAAGGAGGCATTTTTCGTTACTGTTCCGAGCCGACTCATGAAACAAAAATTAGACAATTATGTCAATCTTCTCCTCATTCAAAATGAATATCACCCGAAATTAAATGATTACGAGGCACCACCACTGGAAATCGCCGATGACGACAACGCCATCGGCGATGACATAAAATTCCATTATGTTTGGATAAAGGATTTATCTCGCCTACTCAGTCGCCAACTCAGTAAAAATGGACAAAACATCCATTTGCGACAGGTGTTTAAATTATTTTACGAGTGAGGTGAAACTCGACAGTCATACTGTTGATTGTCAAAAATTAAACGAGAGCAAAATTTCATTTCCTTCGTATGATCATGTAGAATTTCGGGATTTTGTACATAAAGAAATAGTGCCCTTTGTGATTTACGCGGATTTTGAATCGATTTTGGAACAGTTTAATGACGAAGAACGCACCTCATATACGACAAAGTACCAAAAACACATTCCTTTCAGCGCTGGATTTTATTTCAAGTGTGCATATGACGATACTTTGTCATTTTATGATAGTCATCGGGGCCTCGACTCGATGGATTGGTTTGCTGAGAGAATGGGGGCCATAGTCAAATTTGTGGAAGCCAAAACTTTGGATATTGTCCCCATGATCGTCTCACCTCCAGATAGAGCGACAGCGCCATGTTGTCACATCTGCGAAAAACCTTGGAAAACTGACGACAAAATTGTAATAGATCATAATCACTATACGGGAGCGTTCCGTGGATAAGCGCATGCGCATTGCAATTTGAACTTCAAAAAGTCGTTCGTTGTGCCAATCATTTTCCTTAATTTATCCGGATACGACAGTCATTTTATTATTCGAGATATAGCAAAAAGGGGTCGAGTCAGCCTGTTGCCTGTCAACAAAGAAAAATACATTTCTTCAGTACGACGGCAACACTGACATTAAATTTCGATTCATTGACTCTTTTCGTTTCATGGGCATGAGCTTTGAGCATTTGGTGCAAACACTGACCATCCATGACTTGAAGATATCAAGGCGCGAATTTGCCCATTTCGATGCCGACCGGTACGAGTTACTCACTCGAAAAGGGGTATTCCCATACGATTTCATCGATTCGATGGAGAAATTGGAATGTCCAAGTTTGCCGGCGCGCGATCAGTTCTACAACAAGTTGAACGATTGTGGCATCACCGATGCCGAATACGAGCATGCGCAGAACGTGTGGCGGTCGTTCAACTTGACAACACTGGGCGAGTACTCTGACCTATACATGAAAACCGACATATTGCTCTTGGCGGATATTTTCGAAAATTTTCGAAATATCGGTCACGAGACGTATGGGCTGGATCCTGCGTGGTATTACACCCTCCCGGGATATACGTGGTCCTGTATGTTGAAGTACACCCAGTGCAAATTGCAGATACTGAAAGACGTCGACATGCTTCTCTTTGTCGAGCGAGAAATTCGTGGCGGCATCAGTCAGTGCTGCAACAGATTCTCTTCGGCCAATAACAAGCACATGGGTGAAAGGTATGACGCCTCCAAACCGTCGACCTATTTGCTATATCTCGACGTGAATAATCTGTACGGTTGGGCCATGATGGAATATCTTCCGTACGATGGCTTTAAATGGCTCGAAAATGCAGCCGATTTCGATGTGTCGGAAGTGTCGGACACCTCGCCCATCGGCTACATTCTCGAAGTCGATTTGGAGTACCCCGAACATCTGCATGACAAACACAAAGATTTACCCTTGTGTGCCGAGCACCGTACACCGCCAGGCTCGAAATTACCAAAATTGATGACCACGCTGTACAACAAGAAAAAATATGTTGTGCACTACAGGGTGTTGAAACAAGCACTCAAACACGGCCTTGTACTCAGGAAAATCCACAAGGTGTTGCAATTCAATCAGTCGGCGTGGCTGCGTCCCTACATTGAATTAAATACGAAATTACGCTCTCAAGCAAAAACTACTTTTGACAAAAATAACTACAAACTAGCCAATAACGCAGTGTTCGGGAAAACCATGGAAAACATATAGAAGCACCGTGTGGTGAAAATGGTCTCCAAGTGGGGGGGACGATATGGCGCAAAAAATCTGATTGCCAGTCCAAATTTCAGGAGTCGCATCATTTTCGACGAGAGCCTCGTCGCTATCGAGATGGCAAAGACGGATTTGTTATTCAATAAGCCCTTGTACATAGGAATGTCGATTCTCGATATTTCCAAGGTATGCGTGTACGATTTCCATTACGGCTTCATGATGGAAAAGTACACGCACGATCAGTGCAAATTGATGTATACGGATACTGATTCGCTCATTTATGAAATTAAGTGCGATGATATTTATCGGGATTTGATTAGCAGTCACATTGAAAAATTCGATACGAGCGACTACCCAAGCGACAACCCATTTGACATCCCCCTCGAAAATAAAAAAGTACCCGGCTTGATGAAGGACGAAGTCAATGGTCGTATCATGACAGATTTCGTGGGGCTTCGATCAAAGTTTTACACCTATAAGATACAAGGTGGAAAAACTGTAAAAAAATCCAAAGGGGTCAAATACAGCGTTGTCGAAAATCACATCACTTTTGAAGATTATGTGGAATGTCTGAAAAACAATGTGGAAAAAATAACTTCGTAACGCTGTATTCGATCCTTTTCACACAAACTTTTTAGTGTAGAGCAAACAAAGATCGCTCTCAACCCCCACGACGACAAGCGCTGTTTGATTGTCGGCTCTCATGACACTCTGCCGTGGGGCCATTACAGTCAGTTAGATATCTAATAGATTTTAAATGTTTTTCCAGAGAGCACATACCCACACACGCACACATACACACACCACCACCATGGTAGACACTTTAAAAAATGTATGCTGTCTGCAAGTAGTCAGATGTACATCATCAATAGATGAATTCATCGAGGCCTCACCTCTACCATGGACGCTCACTGATCGAATTTTGAAAATGTTTGCCGATGAAAAATGGATACAAATCTATAAGCAGGCTCAGAGCGTCAAACGAAATTTCAATGATTTGAGTCACTTAGAGTACACGAGAGAAATCAGCTTTGAAGATAGGTGTGAAGCTCTCAAAAATCAAGGCTGGGAGGGTCATTTGCACGAAGACCAATACTGTGTGTGGGCGAATGCATATCGTATTCCACAATATAATTTACGATTTTGCCACACTTGCTATAAAGCATTCAGAAGGGCTATGCAAAACCATCCGGTTCACAGCATCAGAGACCATCAACATATGGTGTTCGGTGTAAAGCACATGGACAATATATATCAATGTTGCAAATTTTGGTGTCACAACAGATTTGATGAAGTACTGTTCACTTTGAAAACGAGCAGCCAATGCTACTGTGACCTACATCTGCGTGGTGGTGGTGAGCCCTACGGATTAGATCTCACATATAAACGCTTCATAGGCTCAGGGGATGAGGATTCAGAATTCGATGAATGAGATTGCCAAACACACACACACACACACAAAATTTCAAGAAAAATGTTAAATGAAAATGCAAGAAATTGTGCTCTTGTTTGTTTCTTTCCACACACACACACTACATTATATATTATTAATCAAATAATAGCCGATTATGTTTTATATTTATGATTGAATCAATATGTAATCCGTGTCTGGATATTATTATATTTTGTTACACCCTTCCAATCTCCCATTCAAAATCCCACATATTTTTAGAGATCACTTTTGCATCAAACAAGGGGTTACTTTTTTGCGCAAAAAAGTTTCAGTTTTTCATGCAAAAAAGTAACACTTTTATTGACATGGTGGAAAAAGCTGAGTGAAAGCTGAGTGAAAGCTGAGTGATTCACTCAGCCACTCAGCTTTCACTGAAAATGCTTCACTCAGCTCTTACCACCATGTCAATAAAGGTGTCACTTTTTTTCATTCAAAAATACATGTATTCTTATGGGAAAATGGCTATTTTTTTGATAAAAAAATGACCCAAAATTGACATGGTGGAAAAAGCTGAGTGAATGCTGAGTGAAAGCTGAGTGAAAGCTGAGTGAATGCTGAGTGACTCAAAATTCACTGAAAATGCTTCACTGAAATCCTTCCACCATGTCAATTTTGGGTGTTTTGTTTTTATCGAAAAAAGTGCCTCTTTTTTGCCTCAAAAGTGGCACTTTTTGCATCAAAAACGTGAAAACGCAGTTTTTCATACAAAAAAGTATCGTTTTAGAGCCAAAAAAGTGCCTGGATTTTTGCCCAAAAAAGTGACACTTTTATTGACATGGTGGAAAAAGCTGAGTGAAAGCTGAGTGATTCACTCAGCCACTCAGCTTTCACTGAAAATGCTTCACTCAGCTTTTACCACCATGTCAATAAAGGTGTCCCTTTTTTCATTCAAAAATACATGTATTCTTATGGGAAAATGGCATTTTTTTATAAAAAAAATTACCGAAAATTGACATGGTGGAAAAAGCTGAGTGAATGCTGAGTGAAAGCTGAGTGAATGCTGAGTGACTCAAAATTCACTGAAAATGCTTCACTGAAATCCTTCCACCATGTCAATTATGGGTGTTTTTTTGATCGAAAAAAGTGTCACGTTTTGCATCAAAAAAAGAGCACGTTTTTGCACCAAAATTGGAAGAATAATTCAATCAAAAATGTGATACTTTTTTCCATAAAAATTGGCATGTATTTTAAGCAAAAAAAATGGGGTAGGGTATTTTCAAGTAGCAAAATTAAAAAATCAAAAATATTCTAAGATATATATATTTTCATAAATGTTTTGATGGGCGATCTACAAACTACGCATGTGTCGCACCTGATGGCGCACTGTGAGCAGCACGCCAAGTGTCTACATGGCATAAACAATTCATTTAGTTCATTCACAAGACATACACGATACATCATCACCGTGTACTGTGAGTCTATGTTTATGACATCTGTGATCACTTTGCTGCTCATGTCACCTTTCACTTGTCGTTCTTCTGGAGCAACATCAGCGCCATCTGTCGGTGGTGGTGGTGGCGGTGTCATACATGTGTCATCTGTCACTCTGCTAATGACATCTGACACTCATGGTTCTGGAGGGACATCAGCGCCATCTGTCGTCGGTCTGTGTCTGTGCCGCTCAGAGTAATAACTACGAACGAAATCACAATGGGGGCTCCATCGACGATGATCAGCCATAGGATCGTCATTGGGCAGCCATCTGAACCCTTCTACTTGACACGAAAGACATGCAACTACATCTTCCGAACCGGTATACGTAAAGCCTGCTTCGGCTAACTTACTTGCAGGAAATGTCGAAGTCCAGCTTCGATACGAGTCGAGTCTTGTTTCGTACTGCTGCATCTCTCTCTCTCGGCATACACACAGACACACTGCACACTGCATACTGAATTAAAACGCCAACTCTGCTCTCAATATATACATTTATTTCGTTTCGTAATCAAACATTACTTTATCCGGCAAATAGCATAGGTATTCACGAAAACATAGATGTTTATCATCTTTTGATGATATAGTACACAAGTTTATAGCTTCATCAAATGACAAACCATTGTTTTTAGCTAGAGTTTTTGCACTGATTAATAAATCGTGATAATATTGACTAAAGTTCATATTCAATAGATATAATAGGATTTCTTGAACATCCGCTTCCGTCAGGAAGAAGTAGGTGTCATTCTTGGAAACTCGCACTTGTTGACTCTCTGCATACGTGTGTAATTCCAAATCCATAACATCGTCCCAGTTGAGTTTGATTCGAATAGTCTTGGCTGCTGCTGCGGCTGCTGCATTCGGGCCATTTCGGCTAGTGTAAAGCAACTGATTAATGGCCCCCACGAATTGGCCCCATTCAAACATGCAGAAGGACAGGCTGGAACATATGGTGTATTGGACCTTGCACACGAGTTTCACTGTAGGCACGAAACTCCGAGCAAAACTTATGCCGCAATGCAAGCTCAAAACGTCGGTGTTGCGAAACTCGTAGGTGGCGTTGCACGCGAAGAAACGTTCCGCTTTGATGGCCTCCTTGTACATGTCACATATTCGATCTAAATCTGCCATTCGATCTGCCCACTCTCCGTCCGATGATGATGATGATAATGATGATGATGAAGCTGACGCCGCCGACGCCACCGACACCGACTCGTAACCAGAGGACGTTGTTCACTGCACCAAACATGTTGACTGACTAATCTCTCTGCACCGTTTGGCATCGGTTTATTTTTCCGCTGCCGCTGCCGCCATCACCCCCCAGCCTCACCCCATACACCGGCTCGAGTTTCTACGTCGTCGAGAACTGAGAGACGACGACGATGAAAGGCCCCCTCTTCCTGTTGAGATTGTGCCAATTTTCCATTGAATTACATGTGATTTGTCGCATCAATCCAACTATTGTCAAACCCCAGCCATTTCACAAGTACTTTACGACCCTTAAGTCTGATGATTTTTTCCACTAGATAGGCTTCGGGATTTTTTGTTTTTTGTAGTTCTTGTTCGTAGAAAGCGCCGCTGATTGGTCGCCCTTCCAAGTCCTCCAGAAAATACGTGATTGGTTGGGTGATTTTCACTTTGACAACTTTGAATAGTTCCGTAGTCCAATTAGGCGTATACCCTTTGTCGAAAACATGCTTGGCCTTGCTAATTCTCACGAAATCGCCAATTTTGAATTTTTTTCGACCAGCACGTTCGGCATAATCATACGTTGACTTATACACCTGTTTTTCATTGTCTTTGGTGACGTCACACGTTTTCATGCCGATCGTTCGATTTTTGCGCTGGTTGCAGTTTTTGGCAATGTCCGGCAAAATGTCCAGCTATTTGTAGGTACCGTTCAAACTGAAATACTTGAAGAGATTCTCCTTGAGAGTACGTATAACCCTCTCTGCGATCGCGGCTTTCTTCACGGTATACGTGCTGTAATGTTTGATGTTGTACTTTTTCAGGAGAGTCTGAAAGCTGTAATTGTAAAATTCAGTTCCGAGATCTGATTGGAGGAGCTTGGGGCATCTTTTCGCTTTCGACAATATGTCACTCATCGCTTCGGTGACGTCTCGACCAGTTTTGGTCTTCAGGGGGCGCACCCATAGGTACTTGGAAAAGGTGTCAATCACCACGAGAATATAATTTAAGTTTTTATTGGCTTTGGAGTATTTTTGAAGATCAGCCAAGTCCATCTGCCACAGATCGTCGAGTCCTTTGATGATGGTACGTCTGCAAGGAAAATTCCTTCTGGCTGGAGCATGGAGCTCATCAACCAATTGTTTTTTCTCAGATGATGATGATGATGATGACGTCATTTCGCTAATGGCGGAGTCAATACACTAACTGCACTGGGCGTTACACCTTCTACTTAAGAGGCTGGAATATCAACAATATCCAGTACCAATTTATCCAAGCGTTTCTTGGTATTTTCATGCTTTTTCATTGAAAGTGACATGAATTTTATCACTCGAATATCCAAGGCTGTTAGATTGTTTTTGGTTGTGTCCAGCTCGTCTTTGCGTTTGTGTATGACGTCATCTTTGAGCTTCTGTATGACGTCATCAACCTATTTTTTGTTGGCAACATCATTGAGTGCACTTGGCGTTTCCACATTACATATTTTCACATGTTCAGCATCAATGTCCCCATTTGTCGTATAATTGAGTATAACACCAGGAAAATGATAGTGCTGCTGCTGCTGCTGCTGCCGTGCACGGCGAGCTGACGAAGTTTGACCGAACTTGTTGATGCTCATGATGCGACTGTGGCATGCAAAAAAACGTCTACGCTTTTATTTATCGAATATAGCCTGCTTCTCTCAATTCATTGATGATGGCCACGATCTCGTTGTCGGTAGAGGTGCTGCCGGCATTTTTGGCGGCTATCAGAAGCCTATACCTGTCAACGAGCTCGTTCACATCGTCCCAGTACACGTATTCTATGGGTTTCGTGTTGTATGTCAACTGATCTGGGATACCACTGCCGTCGGTGAAACGACCTCGACCTCGACCTCCACCACCACCTCCACCACCACCTATTTTTGATTGAGGATCTTTGAACATTGGTCGAATCAACTGTTCGTATTTGGCAGTCTGAGATGGATTCAACCTACCTTGCGCATCTACAAGCGCACCTGTAGCTGTCAAAATTTGCTTGTATGCCGCCAAATCGGCTTTAGCGTATTTGGGATTTTTGTAGAAAATCAAACTATATAGTCCCGGAGTGCCCTCGTATGTTACACCATCAATGCGAATGTCCCCCGTATCTTTGTCGAAGTCCATCAGCTTTCTACCGAGCAACCATTGCGCTCTTGGTTTGCCGTAAATGGGGCCGTAATTCACATCTATTTTGCCGGATTTGGCGCGATGTTCATTCACGAATTCAGTTGCTACTTCGGAATAAACTTCCAAGTCATCATCACCATCATAATCACCTGTGTGGTAGCTTTCTTCGTCTTCTTCCTTTTACATAAAGTCTGGAGTCGTTGGTGTCGACGGTTCCTGTTTCTCTTCTTTTTTCACTGCCAGTCGTGATCGCTTGGTGAGTGGCGGCACTGACGCACTCAATCTTTTCAGCGGCACCGTAATGGGTTTGAATAATTTACTCAGTGCTTCATCATGCTCGGATTTTCCGAGTTTCAGACTCAGATACTTTTTTCGCACAATTTTCGACAACTGATTGACTTGACGTTTGCGTTCAGCTTTAGCAATCTCCGTCTCGATGCGGGGTGATGTGGTCGGCGCCTTGGCTTTAGTACGAATGCCGTGCCACCTCGCATCACATTTGTATATATTTGTCAAAGCCCAGGCGGTAGCGCCCTTTGTTCACATCAAAGTCTTTGACAATGACCAGAGATCCGAATTTTTCCTTCCAACAGGCGGCGCAGAAGCGGCGAAATTCCTCAAAGGTGTAATCTGGAGAGACGTGCTCGTCGAATGCGTGCTTCAAATTCATATCGTCTTGCCGAAAAAGCACTATAATGTTGCAATTGTCCCTGATCAGCTGTTTGGGTATTTTCGAGTAGGTTTGACACAAGTAGGTTGGGTCAATACCCTTGTGGCGTGCCATGGCATAGAACTCTCTGATTTTATTCTGTTTGTCACACGCCACATCGTCAAATATGAAAATTGAGTTTTCTTTCGCCTTTGACAGATCGATTACCTCGTCGTTGTCCCTGTAAGGAAAATAACCTACGCCCTTGACTTGTTTGAGTACATCGTGCAGTAGCTGATATTTAGGTTGGTACAGCGACTTTGGATAAACGTAAACATTCTCGAAGCGTGCTCCGTTCGGGCTGAACAGCAGACTGAGTACAGCGTTGGTCTTGCCACATCCGCTGGGGCCACAAAATATCGCTCGGAATGAATTCGGTAGCAGGGAGCCGTGTTTACGTATACCGTCGTCGTCACCGCCAATACCTCCTCCACCTATGGTATCCAAATTGACAATTTTCAGAACCGGCTCTTGTTGCACCACTTTCATGTTTGAGTTGATTGATTTTTTGCTGAAGTGTGTGTGTGTGACCACGCTCACATCTGACATTCGAATGACATTTTGAGTGGAGTACAGTTATGTAAGTAGGTGTGCAACATCATTCGCGTCAGTGTCATGCTGACTGTCGAGCACAAAGGTCGTGGTGTGGTGAACTCTCTGATTAATCATCTGCCATTCGAGCTTCATTTGCCTGGATACCAGTACTGTGGACCGGGTACCAAACTACAGAAGAGATTGGCACGTGGAGACCCTGTTGTGAACCCTTTGGATTCGGCTTGTAAGACTCACGATATTGCATACTCGCAAAACAAGTCTTTGAAGGAGAGACACAAGGCCGACTGGGCGCTGGAAAATCGAGCTTTGGAACGTGTCAAATCAAAAGAAGCCAAATTTGGTGAGAAAGCTGCTGCTTGGCTGGTCACCACAACTATGAAGGCAAAACGTAATTTGGGAATGGGTCTGAAGAAGGAGAAGACTGCTGCTGCTGCAAAGCCAAAGTCTTTCCGTCGGGATGTGGTTAAGAAAATTACCAAGACTCTGCGAAAAACACTGAAACCTGATCAGCTGAAAGATTTGAGTGCGAAGGCTCTGCGAAAATCCTCCTTGGTGGCACTGCGTGCTGCCCGTGCTCAAGTGAAAAAATTGGGTGGCCGCAAAAAAATCAGAGTACCCCGAATAACACCGTTCGAAGCGAAGAGTGGTGGTCTGCTTCCGATATTCGCCGCTCTGGGAGCGCTGGGCTCGTTGGCAGGCGGTGCCAGCACCATAGCCAGGACCATCATCTCCTTGGCCAATGCCAAAAAGAAATTAGAGGAAGACAAGCGTCATAATACCGCAATGGAGAGCATTGGTGGCGACAACAAAAATGTAGGAGGTTCCGGTTTGTTTCTGCGCAAGACTGCTAAAGGCGGCTACGGTTTTTTTCTCAAGAAGAAATTTTCAAAAAACTCCCGCTGAAGCTGCCCAATAGAGCGTTGTACGATGAGGAATTACTTAAATATGTGAAACGTTTGAAAATACCTCATTTCATTGGTGTTTTCATACGAGACATCTTACCTCGATCATCATCATCGAAATTTCCCAAGTACAGAGAATGCGCAATCACGGAACGCATTGGGTAGCTTACGTGAAACGCGGACATGTGGTGAAATATTTTGACAGTTTCGGAAATTTGAAGCCGCCGGTGGAATTGGTGCGATATCTGGGTAAAATAGTGAAAATCTTCTACAACAACGATCGCTATCAGATATTCAACCAAGTTAATTGCGGTCATTTGTGTTTGAATTTTCTATACGAGAACACACTCTGAGTGTGTGTGTGTGCGCGCGAGCGAAAATGAATAGAAAATTGGTGACCTTTAATGACGAGCGCAATGAGGTTCATTATATGGTGACGTGGTGTTTTGCATACAAAACTTCGCGCAAATCGTATTGGATGCAAGTGGCCATGGACAGGATACGTTTCGCTAGACGAATAGCGCGAGCCTCACGCGTCTTGAATCCCATACTAAACTCTGAGCACAGAGCGCGCATATGGAATGGTTTAAATAGAAGTACATAACCCCATCCAGTGTCAGTCATGTCTTCGCTGTTGACAGTGACAGGTCAAACGTCGACGCTAACCGCAGACTTTTCTCCGCCGCTCCAATTGGACGAAGATAGCACTTACGGCTTGGCATTGATTGGTTTCCATTCATACAACAGCATACCGAACATATCGAGTGGTCGATTCTATCATTCTGTCAAAGGAGCGCCATCTGATAGCATCATCCAAATACCGACTGGGTGTTACGAAATAAGCGACATTGCCAAGTTTATACATAAACACATCGAGAGGCCGAAAGAAGCAAAGAAGAAGAAGAGAGCCGTAGTGTCTAGTGGCGTTGGGAACGTCGACGACGACGACGACGACGGTACCAACAAAAGCAAGGCTTTGTTCTCTCTCAAACCCAACCCCAATACGCTGAAGTGTGAGATATACAGCAAGCTCTATAACATCGATTTTCGTCCCAAGGATTCCATAGGACAATTACTGGGTTTTTCCCCGAGACTATTGGAGGCTGGAAGCGTTCACTCATCCGTCCTACCTGTGAACATCATCAAAGTTCGAACTGTTCACATCGATAGTAACATCACATCGGGTGCCTTCTTCAACAATCGTCCGGCTCACACCATATACGAGTTTGCCGTTCGAGAAGACCCCGACTTTGCAATCGACGAAACGCCCTCGAATTTGATTTACCTGCCTGTGAACAAGACGGAAATACACAACATAACCTTGAATATTCTCGACCAGGACTGTTGCAGTGTGAATTTCCGTGGAGAGACCATCATTATACGACTTGTGCTGCGCAAGCTGTCATAAAAATGGGGTTGGTATTTGATCAGAATGATGATCATGATACCTTTGGGCATAAAAGTGCAGAGGGTGCTGGCATCAATTCAGTCGCGCAGACGCAGTCGAAGAGAGCAGACGCACACACTCTGTCTCACTCCAGCATACACTTTCTCCAATCGCAAGGACATCATGTTATCAAGACAAGTGTTCGACGTGTACAATCATCCAAAGTTCGACGAATCCATCAACAGAGTTGAGACTCGAACGCACCACCCGTACGTCCTTTCAAAATAATGACATCATCGAAATTGTCATTCAGCAGAGCGATGTGTGGATACTGATGAACGATGCCCTTGTGTGCATAGAGGGCTCTCTGACTTGTACCGCAGGAACGGGCAATGTTAGATTTATCAATAATGCCGGCACATACCTTTTCGAGTCCATCTACTATGAAATCAATGTCAAAGAGGTGGGCTCTGTTCGATCGCCGGGTATAGTGAGCACCCTAAGCGGCTATACTTGTTACGAGGAAAATGATGTGCGACACTTGAGCACAGCCGGCTGGACCTATGCTGGCGGAACGGTTCACAACGCCCCCGACGGTTCGTTCGCCATGTGGATCCCACTTAAGCATTTGTTGGGCATATTCCATGACTATAGATATGCCACCATTGGGCGACAGTGCATTCGCTTGGTGAGAAGTAGAAATGATAATAATTGCATGCTGATAGAGGAGGTGGCGAATCCAGTAGTCGAAACCACCACAGCCACACTGACGATCACGAGCGTTGTACTCAGAGTCAAACATGTGGTGCCCAATGAAGACATTCATCTGAAATTGCTGCAGTCCATCAAAACAGACGCTCCTGCAGTGATTTCGTATCGCAAGTGGGACATACACGAGTTGCCTGCACTCACTCAGGGTTCCACCAAGGAAGGTTGGGCTGTGAAAACTTGCACGGCCATGGAGAGTCCCCGATTCGTCATTGTGGCCTTCAAAACAAATCGGATTGGCAATGCGGCTCGAGATGCGTCCTATTTCGATCACATCGACATCAGCGACATACGCCTAACCATGAACAGCGATACTTACCCGCATGAACGTATGCACTTGGAATTCAACAGAAACAACTTTGTCGAAGCCCATCGAGCCTACACGGAATTCTATCCGAGCTATGCCAATTGTCCGATGAAGCGCCCTCTACTCGATTACGGAGCATTCAAAAACAGAGCGACCGTTTTCGTAATAGATTGTTCCCGCAGAGCGGAATTCATGAAATCCTCCACTGTCGATGTCAAACTTGACATCGAGGCCAGAGTCGGATTTCCCGCCAATACTAGAGCCTATTGCATCATCATTCACGACTGTATGCTGGAACACTTGCCCTTGAGCGAGATTGTACGCCGTCTGTCATAAAAAAAAATAGTGACATACAGTAGTAGCAGTAAGTGGTGGGGGTAATCCACTCTTTGTTTGTGTGTATGCATGTAATGCAGGCATCGACAGGTCGAGAGCGTCAGTTGTGAGCCAAACGTTCAGTTGTTCAATCGGTGATTATTAATCTCGCTCTCCCTCTCTCCGAGTGTGTGTCTCTCAGTTAATCAAAGCAGTGAATCAGTTCAACAATCATCAAACAAACAAAAACGCAACAAGTAGAAACTCGTAGCCTGTGACATTCAGGGTTTCACTGTGGGCGGTGAATTCTAACCCAAAGAGCTTGCCATCACCGACGGGCATCGCACAAACCACTTTTTATTCAAAGCCGTAGTGTAATTCCATGATCTGAGCGAAGCAGATAAACGGCAGGTACGATATTTGGAGAGAAATATCCACGGCATTCCATACTCTGATGGCTATGTCGAATTCAACGAGATCCAGGAAGTGCTGCGCATCATCATCGAGGCTGATGTGGTATACGTGAAGGGTAATCAAAAATTCGATTTTTTGCTGAAGTGTGTGCTCGATCTGCCTAAAAGACCACACATCGTCGATATTGCGGCTACTACAAGTACAGTCGTCACAACGCCTCCACCGACACTCGAGAAGCAAAGCCCGCTCTGTTTGAATCATATAGCATCCGGAGAAATAGAAGTGCATTGTGCCGTGAGACACTGTTTCGATATCTGGCAATGGATATCGTCACACCTGATATGGTGAGGCCCCACGGCGATCACGACGACGACGACCACGACACTCCTATCAATCGGCACTTGCAAAATTTGCGCGAGCTCAAGGCGCACATAGCAGAGTACGAGCACAAGCTGTGTATTTTCAAACGCTTCCAAAATATGACAATTAACGATGGTAAATGGATGGGGCAGCAGCAGCAGCATTCACCGATCCACCACGTTCCGCCGCCGTCGCCGCCAGTACCAAGTCCATGACGTCAGCCACACCAAGACTAGCCGAAAAACACACATGAAATATTATTATTCATATTGTATTATTATTCATATTGTATTATTATTCATATTGTATTATTATTATTATTATTATTATGTATTAATAGATGTATAAAACCAATTTTTCTCGATTTATTTTGCGGATCGAATGAATGAGAGAGAGAGAGAGAGACTGAAAGAAATACGAGTAATGTACATTGAGCAATGGTGTATGTGTGTGTGTGTTCCTCTCAGTGTATATATTTGAGTGACATATACGCTGTTTCTCAGTGTACATTGAGTTTTCGTCACGATGACATCAAATTATATAATTCTAGCAGCCGTTCTGTCGAACGTACTGTATATTAGCCCGATATATGAGTACGATGAGGTATTAGTATCGTATTTGCACGACGATGATTCGAGTACTTCGAATTGGACGAAAATGACTCAGACGCTAGCCAATGATGGATATTTGCCTGTGTTGAGAGCCGAAATCCCGATGAACACCTCATCGTACAGCCTGCGGAAGATTTATACAAATCTCACCTATAGCGATACGCAGTGGTTTCCGCTGAAGATGTCTTGCCCCTCTAGCAGCAGCACTTCGAGACCATCGTCGTCTTCGTCGACGCCCCACCCAACTACCCAACCCGTGGACGTCAAGATGCAAGCCCCTGCTGCTGCTGCTGATCGAGAAAGTAAGGATTCCAAATGTGAGCTGCCGCCGCCGCCAACACTGCACGATTGGTTTATGTTTTTCGTGTCAATGGTTCTGAGTGTTCAAATATCCGAATCCATTTATAGATTCATTAAATCCATGCATCAAAAATATTTTTTAATCGATAATGATAATGTATCTTCATACTACGCCACTGGCACTGAAGTGTAATTTTTTATGTGAAAAATAAATGTATTTTTCTCGAACTGACGTTATTCATTTCAATAAATGCAAACAGAGACAAAGACAAACATACAATGCCATGGGTTAGAGTGAGACATTTAAAATGCCTTGAATCGATCAATTTGGCTTCAAGCTCGACTCTCTTATCTCTTCCTGGAAAACAAACATCTGAGACAGTAAACAGATACCGGATGTGTGAGATAAATGTGAAAAACAAATTCAAGGTCAAAAATGGATCATCGTCGTGTTTACTGAGAATTTCGTTCAACTTGAGAGAGTAGACAGTAAACAAGTCCAAGGCCAAATCGTATTTCTTAGAATTTCATTGGAGAGAGAGTAAACACCAGATGTGGCTCTTATCGCTGTTTACGACTACAGCGAGCGGAGACGTATTTTATTTTCTTTTGGAATTTCATTCGAGAGCGAGTGAATTAATAATAAGTCGTCCATCATAATTTTATGTTGTGTGTGTTTGTTCTAAGACAGTAGAGACATTTTTCATATTTATTTTTTGTTTTGTCAATTAAGGTGGCGGCGGCGGCGGTGGCCATGTTTTTTTCTCTTCCAGCCAATTGCCCTCAGCGAATCACGTGGGGGAAAGAAATTTTTTCATAACTTCCGCCATCGCGCCATGTTTTTTTGCCTTCCGCTCCATCGCCGTCATGTTTTTTGCATTCCGCCCCATCGCGCCATGTTTTTTTGCCTTCCGCTGCATCGCCGCCATGTTTTTTGCGTTCCGCTTCATCGCCGCCATGTTTTTTTGCAGAAAAGACGCGCGCCACTTAGGGTGAAACGTTTTGAAGCCCCCCACCCCGAAACTCTTCGGTGAACACGTCATCTTCTTCAGCACCAACCCTCCACCAACGGCAAGAACTCGATGGACGCGGCCATCGAGAGATTCACCGTGTGGAGCAATGCCGATGCTGCCTCATGCTAGTGAGGCAGCTTCGGCATTGTCCATCTACTTAAGTCGTACTGCGGAATGAATAAGATACCATATTCGTGGATTTTATCTTACAAAATTTAACGCTCTATGAATAACAATCTAACAAATGCGTTCGTCTTACTTTCTGGCAAAATTAAATAATCATCTCTCCTTATCAAGCCTGTTTCATATCTTTTTTATTTTTTTAAATATTCAGTAGTTTTCTCCAAAATTTCTATAGCTCTTCTCTTAGAAGCACTTATATATTACTATTCTTCCCACAAACGCCAAATGACTCGGTTGAGAAAGATTCTAATAATAAACGATTGAACTCATTTTCGTTATCACAGGGACCTGTGTGAAAATTGAGAAAATATGGGTTTTGATTACTTCCTATCACATTCCCATATCACTTTTTTCATTACCCTGATATACTTTTCGTGCTACTATCAGATGAATATTATCTTGCTCTATTATATCATTGCCTTCAATTGAATTTTGTATAGGTTATCCCTGAAGATAGGTATAGTTTTTGAAATTTTCAACAATGACAGTTTGAGATGGCAACTCTAAATTGCAAATTTTTCGTACCCCCGTAACTCCGGACATTTTTAAATCAATAGATTCTGAATCATCTATAGAGGAAATATCATTATTGGCCCATTGCATACCTAATGGTTTAGTTTGCCTTGAGAATCCCAAATGTTCTGCAATCTCACTTTAAAATGTAGAAAATTCATTTGTATTTGATGTTGCATAGCACGCAGAAAAAAATATGAATTATTTCGTGATGGAAGCAGTTTTGAATAATAAGAGAGCTCGCAACAACAGAAAAAAAAATTAACGAGTCTGATACTCATAGATTCCGTTTTGAAACAGCATTTGAGAACAAAACAATTGAAGGTTCAACGTACACATCGTTTAAAGATGTTATTATTGATATGAATCGCAATTAAACAAATAGAATAATAATATTTCAAGCATCATTAGATACCAGAAATATAAAAGTTGTTGAATAAGTTATATTTTGTTGCAAATTCAGCATGAAAAATAAAATGGACACTTCAGGTATCATATGTTTGTGTGCGAAATACACAGATTGATAATGAATTAATCCAATGAACCGAACATACCTTTCAAAAGTGATTTTAACAATAAGTATCATTAGAGAATCAAAAATGATAATAATTTGAAGCAGATTCAAAATACTTTAAAATTTAGCGTTGGTTGAATATTGCTATCAGTCCGTTTCCACATCACCCAGGAGGTAGGACTGCCAATGCGTTACCTTTTTTTATTGTGGAAGACTCTCCCAGTAGGCATAGCATAACCACCAATCATGAGAAAATAGTCATCTAATAATACATTTTATTTTAGCATATATATACATAGTTATTCTGAAGTATCCATCAAATTTTCTTTTATTGGATAATGTCCCCAAGGTAAAGTTTCTTCTGAGTTTGGTATCAGGTAGCGTTTATCGTCATGTGGGTTGAGCGCAATTTTGTCCTGTACAATTGAGTGTACTTGATGTTTCTCAGAGCGGATTAGTCTCTGGGTTACAGTCATACATTTCCAACTGTTCAGACATTCCACATAATCATCGAATGTAATCTTAGTTCTGACCACAGACGATTTCACGCCCTTAGCCTTCTTGGTTGTTCCAAAATTCATCAATATCCCATTGATTTCATCCTCATCATACTCAGCTTCTTCCATTTCCCTTCTTTTATCAATAATGTCAGCATCTGATGTCAACATTTTCGTAGCATACAATTTGGAACGAAGTCCTACATAATCAGTCATCAGCACGCCACTATTTTCATCATTCATCATACCCAATACTTTCTTGTTGACCTGAGGAATTCCATAAATGTTGTCGGAGGGATAGTCTGAAATGTCAAAATGTTTGTGGCAGTCCTCCTTCATAACTACATAGGGGTCCTGATGCAGCTCGTATACGAAAGAATCTGTATCAGTGTACATAGCTGTACAGTCCTCTCCGAAACGTTCAGCCATATAACCATAGTGGAAATCATAGATGGTAGTTTTCGCTAAATCCAATATAGCCCACATATATAGGCTTGTTCAGAAAAATCTGCAGCCACCAAGTTTTCACTGAAGATGGTGCAATTTTTAAACTCCGGTTTTGAAATATAGGCTTCTGCACCATATCTTCCACTCCAATCAGTTAGAAGGTGGATGTTGACCCTCTTCCGAACGTTCTCCATAGTTTTACCAAAGACTGCGTTGTTCATCAATTTGAAAAGATTTTTTTCAAAGTCATTTGTTGCCTTCTTGCGGAGCTCCGTATTGAGATCGATATATGACTTCAACCAGGGACTTTGTTTAAATTTAAGAACACGGTGGATTTTAGTCAAGACCAATCCATTTGCTAAAGCCTGCTTCAATGCCCTATAATGTATGATATATTTCTCCTTCGAGTGTAAAGTGGCCATCAATTTAGTTACATCTCGCACATTCTCAGGAGGCATCATCGTTTTTGAATTTATGTGTTGTGGACAGAACGGTATATCTTTGTGCTTATCATGTAAGTGTTTAGGATACTCCAAGTCTACTTCCAACATGTATCCTTCATCGGCATCATCTGCCACAGTTGTGACATCAATATTTGTATCTGCCCATTCGAAACCGCCACAAGGAAGGTACTGTGACATAGCCCATCCGTACTGATTGTTGACATCGAAGTACATCAGGAAAGTTGAGGGTTTGGATGGGTTATAGCTGTTGGGCATATATTTATTGTTTGCGTGAGCTCGGCGTTTGGAGCAAACTTGACTTAGACCTCCTCGAATACCTCGCTCGACAAATAGAAACATGTCGACATCAGTGAGAAGTTCAAACTCAATTCCGGTATACTTCATCATGCCATCCCACGTATAGCCCGGTAGTGTGAAATAGTGCGCCGGATCGAGTTTATGTGACTTGAGGATGCAGGTTCTGAACATTTCAAAGACATCAGCCAACAGGAGAATATCAGTTTTCATGTATAAGTCCACACAATCACCGAGATTCTGGCAGTTGAATGTGGTCCATACATCATGAGCTCGTCGATACAAACGTCGGGGGCAGGGTTTATTTTCCAGCTTGTTATAAAATTTATCTTGAGATGGTAGAGTGGTCTCATCGAATCGACTAAACGAATCAATGTAATCATAAGGCATAACTCCTTTCTTCGTCAACAGTTTGAAGTGATCTATAGGTACATCGGGAAACTGTGACTTCAGATTGGAGAACTCGGGAAGATACGATGCTAGTGTATCCAATGAACAAGCCATGAAACGAAACGAGTCAATAAATCTAAATTGAATTGGGGTGTCATCAACGTGTTTAGTGAAGGAAATATATTTCTCTTTGGTAATTGGGAGTAGATCAACCTTTCCAGCCATTCTTGTAGCAATGTCTCTAACGATGAAGTGTGCATCATATCCACTTAAATTATGAAAAACAACCGGAACAGTGTGAGTGTCCTTGTAGTTGATATTGCACCCTTCATGAGCAGCTCCCCGATAGTTATTTCCGGAAATAAGGTGGTTGTGATCTCGAACTTTCTTACATTCCGGAGTGAAAGGTTGCTCGCAAATGTGGCAGTGTGAAGCAAGTTTGAATTGTGCTTCCCGCACCCAAGTCATATTGATATCATAAGGACACCAAAAAACTGTTGCCATATCCTCAGCCAATTGAGCCATTTCATCAGCAAACCACGCCATACAGTCCTGCCCACGATGAGACTCATAAAATGAAAGTGTATCATCATATGAACATTTCACGTAGTATCCTATGGCAGCTGGAACGTGATGCTGAGGTTTCTTGGGATCTTCAACTGGTTTCAAGGCCGATTCCAAGTCAGCATAAACCATGAAAGGTGCCTTCTCCTTGTTTTTGAAATTTTTAAACTTCAAAATATTTTTTCCCGGCTCTGGCATCCTTATTGCAGTTTCATTTAATTTTTGACAATCCTCAGTATGTTTATTCAGTTTTCCTTCAGAGCGAAAGTAGTGAAGGCAACGGTCACAGAAGAATTTTTGACACTTGTGTTTACTCAGCTGTTTGGAAAGAAGCCTCGACATGTTTTTAATCCATACAAAATGGTATTTGGTAGAAGCATCGGAATGTTCACCAGAATAACGGTCTTGCACCAAGAGAAGATTAACGTGTCTCTCCTTCTTATCATCAGTAAGGAATGTTGGTAGTGTTTTGAATGAATTTTTTAATTTTTCAAGGATATAAACGTTAATCGAAATACCATTTTGTTTTTCAAATCTCGGAATTTGCTTTATGGTCATTGGAAATTGGATGCCTCCTAGTTTCAAAACTGTTGAATAGTGGGGGTATGATGAGGAACGGCTTGCCTTTTTTATGGAATCAGCAGGATGTGAAGCAGAAGTAACGGCCCAGGCGAAGCATGCTTGATCATTATTTCTGACATTGACGCAAAATTTTTTTTCCTTGATTTGAGGTGGCAACTCGATGTAAGAAGATCCAAGCTGGGGAGTAGACTTGTTGATGTTTACGCCCAGATTAACCACTTTCTCCAATGCCCACCCTGAATCTCGTTCCTGGAACTCTTCAAGATCTTTCATAATGGGAGCAATAATCTTCGAGTTAAACCACTCATCCAAGTCGGTTTCACGGTAAATTGGCGAGTTTGTAGTAGTAAAGTATTTATACTCCTTCACTACACTAGCTCCCTTCACTATCTCGAATTCTCCACAGAAAACAGAGTTCACCTTGACTGACGTTTCCTTCTTGAGAGCGTCATGAATGCGGCGTTTGAAGATTGCTCTAGAGTCAATCAGGAGAGAGCCGGGGTCCTTGTGTTTGAGGTTGGAAATAACACCAGTCCTGATTCGGCTATTGAAAGCTGAGTCGGAGTCATTCCATTTCACACGTTCCCTCGCTCCTTCAGGTCGAGAAGAATGCCCTGCCCCTTTTTTCTGCTCGGCCTTAAACTGGTTCCTCATCGTCAGGATATTTCTTAAACACGCTTCCAGATGCTGCTTCTCCCCCACAGAAACGGCATAACGCATTGCATTTTTAACCCTTTTCACCCCTTTGGCACATTCCCTCAATCCTTCACGTATTTTCACCTCATCATTCGGGGTGATGAGGCCTAGTAAAGCGGCGATGTACTGAACTATTTCAGCAAACATTGACATTACGATTACTGCAATTATAAAAAATTCTAGTGTTAAACGTTCAACGTTCTAAAGTAGACTTATATGAGTGAAGTTGAGAAAAGTACCCATATTTATAATGTCGCAGGGCAGGCTCGCCGCGCTCCTACGATGATTTTTTTTGAGTATGGTCACCTTTAGTGAGCCATTTTTACACTTAATAACTCTCAATTTTCACCTAGAAGCCAGTCGAATAATATTAGATTTTTGCATTATATTCAGGTCACTAGTCTAGTCTCACCCTGTACGATGTAAAGTCCCAATCTCCACCCAGTGGAACTCCACTGTACGTAGTTTTACCGATTTACCGAAAATTCCTGACTAGTTTTCAATTTTATTAATTTGTGGCCCCAAACAGTCGAGCACCCGGTATATAGAACACTTAGAGCAAGGTTTCGACACGCTAGTCTCTTGTTGGGTGGAAAGATTCCGTGGCTCCATTTGTTTTCACAAATTATTTTATTTCAATTCGATTTCTCATCAGGTTGGCCAAATCGGAAAACGGGTATAGATTCCTCGGCGAAGGAATACGTGTATTTCTTCGGCGTTCAAGAATCACGTTGGTTTATGGTTTTTCTCGGGGCTCTCCGAATATCGGACTGCCCTAGGAATCGAGATATCTGAAATTCTGACTTTCAATATCTCCCTAGATCTGGGGAGTATTTAGTGACTTTTGTCAAATACTCCCTAGAAAACGCAGGTAACGGGACTTTAACGGTCATTTGCCCAAATCCCGCGCGTTTTCGCGAGCTAGGGTTTTGTTCAGCCAAGGGCGACGCCCACTTTGGCCCTCTAGGCCAATGGGTGTCGCGGATTCAGCAGTCAGGATTGCATAAATATGCAAGCAGCGAAGCAGCAGACAGCCACTCTTTCTTCTTGTCGAATTGCAGTGTAATAATCAATTTTGTGTTTCCGTTAAATAACTTACGTTTGTTTGGCTTTGCCTTTTGTCTCTGCAATTCATCGTTTTGGCTAGCAGTTAGAGTCAGGTTCTCGGTAATAATAATTCAGTTCACAGTAGATTCATAACGTTTTGTTTCTATCTTAAAAGGGGTTAGACTCACTTGTACGGTTTACAGGTGTTTTATTCGCGCTACGAAAGTACGTTGATAGGCAGTTTAACTCTCGAGCAATAATCAGTGTAAAGTGATCTTTTGCAACGGACACTTAGGGATTTAACTTCATCAAAGTTATTTCCCGACTTAATACCTGTACGCGACGTTGACGAAAAATCCCCATCGTATGAAAAGGGGTCAGGCACCAAAACGAGATCTCACCTGATACAATCGGCTCGATCGTAGAGTTCCACGAAGATTGTATCGTTCGAGCTTAAATTCCTCGGCCTGTCAAGACATCATTAGCTGCGACTTTGTCGTTGGCGAGCCACATTTCCTGTGGTACCTAGGGGTTTCGCGTCCTTCCCATACCTATTTCCTGCGGCTGTTCTCGGCTTTTCCACCTGAGACAGTCTGGTTAGGCTCCGTGATCCTTTTATCCAAATCTCTGTCTTGGTTTTTGTCACATCCAGTTGTAATTTTTGAAGTAAAAATTTTTCAAGTTTAATTTTTCCTTTTTGGTGCTTCACACAATTTTGAAGTTAGGAAATTTTATTTAGATAGTTTTTCTAAACCGTGAATCCTTCCTCCCTCGTCCATTTCCCGGCGAGGTCTTGTTAGGTGTTAGGTTAGTTAGCTATAGGGTGACCCTTCTCATCGTCACACTTGAGTTGGGTCGACGCGAGGTCGATTTTAGTGCACTTCTCCTTTGCCACACACTTGCACACGCAAGTAGCCCGACAATACATTACAGCCGTAATTGTTGTCCTTTAGAGCAATGACGAATATGAGATTGAGATCTCATATGCTCGCGGAGGAGAATACCCAAGCCGTGTTCGCCGGCGCTGGGCTTTCTCGGACACCTCCGCCGTCGGGTGACTTAGACGCCAGGCGTCTATTCCCCGAAGCGTCGCGACGCCTCGACGGAGACGTCCCCCAGGTACGTACTACCGGGGAAAATCGTGAGTTGACGATGTCAACTACCTTGTCCCCGAGAAGTGTGCTGGACCAAGGTACTTTAGAGTCGAGCTTAGACGGAGGGAGGCAGCCTTCCCCGTCGGCTCAGTTAGATTTAGAAATTGATACCGCGGGAGTTGTTACAACTCCACCTCTGGAAGCTCGTTTTGAACGTTTTCATTTAATCAGAAATGTATCTGTTCGCAGGTCGGAGGGTTACAGAGGAGTCCATGCTGGCGAAGCTCGCGAGGTACGCCCCCTCGGAATGCGCTGGAGCGCTCCGAGGTCATTGGGTGTGCCCCACGCACAACAGCTGAGGCCGCAAGATATAGATGTGCATACCCTAAGGGAACCGGGTGATGCTGAGGCCCTAGTGGACGAACTAGGGGGTGGTGGAAGGCTCTCGGAGGGAGTTGGGGATGCTAGCATTCCCATATCTCTCCAGGGGCGGGTTCAGCGTACCTCCCAAGGGAACACACGTGCACAGCCAGTATATGCAAATAGAGCTACGAAGGCAGATTTCGTAACGGGTGTCGGCAGGGACACGGAAGTTGCCACCCGAAATCCCTAGGTGACGACGTCCTTGCCCTCCAGGCGACATGGAGCAGAGCGGTGGGTGGCTGAGGATGGTTTCGGAGAAATCCGAAACTTTGCTAAGGCCGTCCACCCACACCGTGGAACGAGACAATAACCTCGGTTCAACTTTTCAATCGGACGGAAGACTGAACGCTAAATAATGGAGTGGGGGGTGTTGGTTTATTCCATAAAAAATCTAGTGAGATAAAAACTGATTGGCTTCAAAGGCCCCCAGTTTTCAAATAATGTGTGCTTCAGTTCTCATAAGAATACATATAAAAGTGATGCATTTAGCAAATATCGTGGGATTTGCATCATTTCTAGGCTTCAATTTCCATAAGAATGCATGTAAAGTGTTGCATATTATTTGACACATTTATGATATGAAAAAAATCGAATTTCCCAGGATTCATGTTCAATCAAATTTCTAGGAATTCCGTTAAACATTATTTTCAAAGAAATTCTAAAATAATAAAAAAAAGGTTCGTTCATTATTTAACGCACTTACTGAGTAGTCGCATTGCCCACAAGCATTGATATGACTGATTCTATGTTGCAGTATGTTCACTTGAACTTGATAAAAGCATGTATTGAACAAACATTCATTAAAAACAATTATTGTGGAGTTTGCCTTCCAGCAAGTTTTATTTTTTATGAGTTAGCCAAGAAGTATGGAATAACAACGAAACTGTGTATTGGAACGAAGTTTTACTCGAATGGGGTTACAATTACACCGCATTTCTGGATTGAGCATAATCAAGTAGTATATGATCCTACTGATGTAATAGTGGAAAATTATTTTCCCCATAAAAATAAATCAACATTGAAGAAAGGAATGTTTATGCGTAATACTGATGAAGATACCAAAATGATTAATATTTATCATGATTTCAAATTTAAACATCATTCATAAAAAGAAATCATTCTAGAAAGGAAGGTTTTTAATCAAAATCTCCAAATTCCACTCTGAAATTATTTATATTTGAAGTAGGTATTTCCTCCATTTGCTGTAAATACCTACTTCAAGTATGGAGAATTTCAGAGTGATATACTATATCAACCACCAGAAGCAATTAGGGATATATTTCGGCCAAAAATTCGATCAAAGTGACAGCAGCCTGTATAAATTAGAAGCATTCAACCACCCTGGATACAAGGAATGGTTCCACAAGGTAATAGTGTTTGTAGGACCAACAGGACTCGGTAAAACACAATTTGCACTAGCACACTTCAATAAACCCCTACAAATCAAGGACAAAGAAGATTGAAGACGCTATACTGACACCACAGACGGTATAGTACTAGATGACCTTGACTTTCCATCCTGGAGTCCACTAACATTCCTCAAAATTCTGGATATGGAGACACCAATTACCCAAATTGTCAAATATGGTAGTGTACGCATAAAGGCACGTACACCACGCATAATATGCTGTAATGACCTGGAACTACTATGGCCCAGAGGGATCCACGACCGCACCAAGGAAGCATGTGAAAGACGCTTGCATATCGTCCACATCACACAGCGCCTATGGAACCCCAAGAAGCGAACAGCACCGACAACACCCAACAGCGACGTAGACGCACTAGCAGCAGATATCAACAAGTCTCCACTAATGACTTGCAGCCCTAGCACTTCTACCAGACGCAACATATTACGCAACCTACTGGAAAAGACACCACCAAGGAAACCAGACTCCCAAGACGAGAAAGACATACCAGATAGTCCACCATGCACCCAGAACAAGACCCCACGATACGACCTAGCTGAGAACGAAGGAGTCCAAGAACTATTTGATGATGAATAAAATATATATATAAATATCATATTATGTAACCTTACACAATAAATATTGCACGCACACCTAACTGCTAAC